>OX336366.1:6508084-7177767 GCA_946902895.1 Fragum fragum
TAGAGACTCAGGAAAAAATTGGGGGGGGGGGGGGAAATATGGTGAAGACAAATTTGTCAATTCGAGATCTCATTCTTAATTTTTATAAATTACCTCCCTTGTTTAAAGTGAATTTCTAAAGAAAAAATAACTTTAGGCACATTGAAAACACCATTCTCTGCATGGAAATTGGTAGAAATCTAGGTTTAAGGTCAATTGATTCGCAAATGTCACGAAAAAAAATTTGTCAACTCACGTCTTAAGGTCTCAGTCTACGGTTTTACGTCTCTTTCCTTGTCGTCAACCCTGATATTCGAATGTTGCACTAAACTATTCTATCAAACAACAATCTGCAATAGAACAAACATGTTCTTTGTCAGAATAGGATATAATACTAGGAAAAAATTACAACAAATCATACAGATACCCTATAAAAGGGACAAACGCAAGGCGATTTAACATCCGGCCTGGTCAACAAAACCGAGCGTAAACCCGCAATTTCGGCCTGACGCAAGTTGCCGCACAGGCCAAATTGGAAATGATGGCCCGCAAACTACTTGATTTCTGGACAGTAAAAACAATGTAAAGCTGGCCAATGCAGTCAAAAATACCATGATTCCAGCTACTTTTTTCACTATCTCGGTGCCTATTCCTACCATTCAAAAATGCCTGCACTGACAGCCAAAAGCCGCAAAACTACCAACTTGCACTTTTGGTTCAGCCGAAAACAGGTGTACTTTCGAAAAGTCATGAACCTTTAGTTTCACATTTGCAAACGGTCTCTTTTTCATGTTTTAGAGTCTTTTAGAACAACAGTTTCCACTATTACCTATAAATCAGCAGTCAAAAATGACATTTTCCTTCTATTTGAGAAATTGACCATGGCCAATTCGAATATTTCCATCAAAACCGTAGACTGGCACCTTAAGGGGACAAAAAGTTTTTTGCTTAAATGCCAATAATCATAATTCAGAACCTTTAGGCAGTCTTTAGATGATTTAGACCACTAGCACTGCAACCATTGATCTAAAAGAACCCTAAAAGTTCAAAATGAACCTGATGACATATGGCTCATTTTGCCCAATTTTACAGAATGAATTTCATTTCCAGTCAGGCATTAACAAAAGGCTATTCTTTCCACCAGATGCTTCTAATTCTTACTCATATACTCTCAAATCATACTCTAGAACACTTAATGAAACCTTCAATAGGTTTTGGATGCATCTCAATGCAAATACAGGTATCAAAGGCTGAAATGCTGGCTTATATCCAAGTACAATTTCTATGAATTTCCGCAGTCGAACTGATTTTTTCAGCATTTTTGGAAAATATAACACTATTTTCAACCATAAACTGTTGACAGAAATTCAAAAAAGAAAATAAAAATTCAAGTAAGCCCTTTAATAGAGACTCAGGAAAAAATTGGGGGGGGGGGGGGAAATATGGTGAAGACAAATTTGTCAATTCGAGATCTCATTCTTAATTTTTATAAATTACCTCCCTTGTTTAAAGTGAATTTCTAAAGAAAAAATAACTTTAGGCACATTGAAAACACCATTCTCTGCATGGAAATTGGTAGAAATCTAGGTTTAAGGTCAATTGATTCGCAAATGTCACGAAAAAAAATTTGTCAACTCACGTCTTAAGGGGACAAAAAGTTTTTTGCTTAAATGCCAATAATCATAATTCAGAACCTTTAGGCAGTCTTTAGATGATTTAGACCACTAGCACTGCAACCATTGATCTAAAAGAACCCTAAAAGTTCAAAATGAACCTGATGACATATGGCTCATTTTGCCCAATTTTACAGAATGAATTTCATTTCCAGTCAGGCATTAACAAAAGGCTATTCTTTCCACCAGATGCTTCTAATTCTTACTCATATACTCTCAAATCATACTCTAGAACACTTAATGAAACCTTCAATAGGTTTTGGATGCATCTCAATGCAAATACAGGTATCAAAGGCTGAAATGCTGGCTTATATCCAAGTACAATTTCTATGAATTTCCGCAGTCGAACTGATTTTTTCAGCATTTTTGGAAAATATAACACTATTTTCAACCATAAACTGTTGACAGAAATTCAAAAAAGAAAATAAAAATTCAAGTAAGCCCTTTAATAGAGACTCAGGAAAAAATTGGGGGGGGGGGGGAAATATGGTGAAGACAAATTTGTCAATTCGAGATCTCATTCTTAATTTTTATAAATTACCTCCCTTGTTTAAAGTGAATTTCTAAAGAAAAAATAACTTTAGGCACATTGAAAACACCATTCTCTGCATGGAAATTGGTAGAAATCTAGGTTTAAGGTCAATTGATTCGCAAATGTCACGAAAAAAAATTTGTCAACTCACGTCTTAAGGGGACAAAAAGTTTTTTGCTTAAATGCCAATAATCATAATTCAGAACCTTTAGGCAGTCTTTAGATGATTTAGACCACTAGCACTGCAACCATTGATCTAAAAGAACCCTAAAAGTTCAAAATGAACCTGATGACATATGGCTCATTTTGCCCAATTTTACAGAATGAATTTCATTTCCAGTCAGGCATTAACAAAAGGCTATTCTTTCCACCAGATGCTTCTAATTCTTACTCATATACTCTCAAATCATACTCTAGAACACTTAATGAAACCTTCAATAGGTTTTGGATGCATCTCAATGCAAATACAGGTATCAAAGGCTGAAATGCTGGCTTATATCCAAGTACAATTTCTATGAATTTCCGCAGTCGAACTGATTTTTTCAGCATTTTTGGAAAATATAACACTATTTTCAACCATAAACTGTTGACAGAAATTCAAAAAAGAAAATAAAAATTCAAGTAAGCCCTTTAATAGAGACTCAGGAAAAAATTGGGGGGGGGGGGGAAATATGGTGAAGACAAATTTGTCAATTCGAGATCTCATTCTTAATTTTTATAAATTACCTCCCTTGTTTAAAGTGAATTTCTAAAGAAAAAATAACTTTAGGCACATTGAAAACACCATTCTCTGCATGGAAATTGGTAGAAATCTAGGTTTAAGGTCAATTGATTCGCAAATGTCACGAAAAAAAATTTGTCAACTCACGTCTTAAGGTCTCAGTCTACGGTTTTACGTCTCTTTCCTTGTCGTCAACCCTGATATTCGAATGTTGCACTAAACTATTCTATCAAACAACAATCTGCAATAGAACAAACATGTTCTTTGTCAGAATAGGATATAATACTAGGAAAAAATTACAACAAATCATACAGATACCCTATAAAAGGGACAAACGCAAGGCGATTTAACATCCGGCCTGGTCAACAAAACCGAGCGTAAACCCGCAATTTCGGCCTGACGCAAGTTGCCGCACAGGCCAAATTGGAAATGATGGCCCGCAAACTACTTGATTTCTGGACAGTAAAAACAATGTAAAGCTGGCCAATGCAGTCAAAAATACCATGATTCCAGCTACTTTTTTCACTATCTCGGTGCCTATTCCTACCATTCAAAAATGCCTGCACTGACAGCCAAAAGCCGCAAAACTACCAACTTGCACTTTTGGTTCAGCCGAAAACAGGTGTACTTTCGAAAAGTCATGAACCTTTAGTTTCACATTTGCAAACGGTCTCTTTTTCATGTTTTAGAGTCTTTTAGAACAACAGTTTCCACTATTACCTATAAATCAGCAGTCAAAAATGACATTTTCCTTCTATTTGAGAAATTGACCATGGCCAATTCGAATATTTCCATCAAAACCGTAGACTGGCACCTTAAGGGGACAAAAAGTTTTTTGCTTAAATGCCAATAATCATAATTCAGAACCTTTAGGCAGTCTTTAGATGATTTAGACCACTAGCACTGCAACCATTGATCTAAAAGAACCCTAAAAGTTCAAAATGAACCTGATGACATATGGCTCATTTTGCCCAATTTTACAGAATGAATTTCATTTCCAGTCAGGCATTAACAAAAGGCTATTCTTTCCACCAGATGCTTCTAATTCTTACTCATATACTCTCAAATCATACTCTAGAACACTTAATGAAACCTTCAATAGGTTTTGGATGCATCTCAATGCAAATACAGGTATCAAAGGCTGAAATGCTGGCTTATATCCAAGTACAATTTCTATGAATTTCCGCAGTCGAACTGATTTTTTCAGCATTTTTGGAAAATATAACACTATTTTCAACCATAAACTGTTGACAGAAATTCAAAAAAGAAAATAAAAATTCAAGTAAGCCCTTTAATAGAGACTCAGGAAAAAATTGGGGGGGGGGGGGGAAATATGGTGAAGACAAATTTGTCAATTCGAGATCTCATTCTTAATTTTTATAAATTACCTCCCTTGTTTAAAGTGAATTTCTAAAGAAAAAATAACTTTAGGCACATTGAAAACACCATTCTCTGCATGGAAATTGGTAGAAATCTAGGTTTAAGGTCAATTGATTCGCAAATGTCACGAAAAAAAATTTGTCAACTCACGTCTTAAGGGGACAAAAAGTTTTTTGCTTAAATGCCAATAATCATAATTCAGAACCTTTAGGCAGTCTTTAGATGATTTAGACCACTAGCACTGCAACCATTGATCTAAAAGAACCCTAAAAGTTCAAAATGAACCTGATGACATATGGCTCATTTTGCCCAATTTTACAGAATGAATTTCATTTCCAGTCAGGCATTAACAAAAGGCTATTCTTTCCACCAGATGCTTCTAATTCTTACTCATATACTCTCAAATCATACTCTAGAACACTTAATGAAACCTTCAATAGGTTTTGGATGCATCTCAATGCAAATACAGGTATCAAAGGCTGAAATGCTGGCTTATATCCAAGTACAATTTCTATGAATTTCCGCAGTCGAACTGATTTTTTCAGCATTTTTGGAAAATATAACACTATTTTCAACCATAAACTGTTGACAGAAATTCAAAAAAGAAAATAAAAATTCAAGTAAGCCCTTTAATAGAGACTCAGGAAAAAATTGGGGGGGGGGGGGAAATATGGTGAAGACAAATTTGTCAATTCGAGATCTCATTCTTAATTTTTATAAATTACCTCCCTTGTTTAAAGTGAATTTCTAAAGAAAAAATAACTTTAGGCACATTGAAAACACCATTCTCTGCATGGAAATTGGTAGAAATCTAGGTTTAAGGTCAATTGATTCGCAAATGTCACGAAAAAAAATTTGTCAACTCACGTCTTAAGGGGACAAAAAGTTTTTTGCTTAAATGCCAATAATCATAATTCAGAACCTTTAGGCAGTCTTTAGATGATTTAGACCACTAGCACTGCAACCATTGATCTAAAAGAACCCTAAAAGTTCAAAATGAACCTGATGACATATGGCTCATTTTGCCCAATTTTACAGAATGAATTTCATTTCCAGTCAGGCATTAACAAAAGGCTATTCTTTCCACCAGATGCTTCTAATTCTTACTCATATACTCTCAAATCATACTCTAGAACACTTAATGAAACCTTCAATAGGTTTTGGATGCATCTCAATGCAAATACAGGTATCAAAGGCTGAAATGCTGGCTTATATCCAAGTACAATTTCTATGAATTTCCGCAGTCGAACTGATTTTTTCAGCATTTTTGGAAAATATAACACTATTTTCAACCATAAACTGTTGACAGAAATTCAAAAAAGAAAATAAAAATTCAAGTAAGCCCTTTAATAGAGACTCAGGAAAAAATTGGGGGGGGGGGGGAAATATGGTGAAGACAAATTTGTCAATTCGAGATCTCATTCTTAATTTTTATAAATTACCTCCCTTGTTTAAAGTGAATTTCTAAAGAAAAAATAACTTTAGGCACATTGAAAACACCATTCTCTGCATGGAAATTGGTAGAAATCTAGGTTTAAGGTCAATTGATTCGCAAATGTCACGAAAAAAAATTTGTCAACTCACGTCTTAAGGTCTCAGTCTACGGTTTTACGTCTCTTTCCTTGTCGTCAACCCTGATATTCGAATGTTGCACTAAACTATTCTATCAAACAACAATCTGCAATAGAACAAACATGTTCTTTGTCAGAATAGGATATAATACTAGGAAAAAATTACAACAAATCATACAGATACCCTATAAAAGGGACAAACGCAAGGCGATTTAACATCCGGCCTGGTCAACAAAACCGAGCGTAAACCCGCAATTTCGGCCTGACGCAAGTTGCCGCACAGGCCAAATTGGAAATGATGGCCCGCAAACTACTTGATTTCTGGACAGTAAAAACAATGTAAAGCTGGCCAATGCAGTCAAAAATACCATGATTCCAGCTACTTTTTTCACTATCTCGGTGCCTATTCCTACCATTCAAAAATGCCTGCACTGACAGCCAAAAGCCGCAAAACTACCAACTTGCACTTTTGGTTCAGCCGAAAACAGGTGTACTTTCGAAAAGTCATGAACCTTTAGTTTCACATTTGCAAACGGTCTCTTTTTCATGTTTTAGAGTCTTTTAGAACAACAGTTTCCACTATTACCTATAAATCAGCAGTCAAAAATGACATTTTCCTTCTATTTGAGAAATTGACCATGGCCAATTCGAATATTTCCATCAAAACCGTAGACTGGCACCTTAAGGGGACAAAAAGTTTTTTGCTTAAATGCCAATAATCATAATTCAGAACCTTTAGGCAGTCTTTAGATGATTTAGACCACTAGCACTGCAACCATTGATCTAAAAGAACCCTAAAAGTTCAAAATGAACCTGATGACATATGGCTCATTTTGCCCAATTTTACAGAATGAATTTCATTTCCAGTCAGGCATTAACAAAAGGCTATTCTTTCCACCAGATGCTTCTAATTCTTACTCATATACTCTCAAATCATACTCTAGAACACTTAATGAAACCTTCAATAGGTTTTGGATGCATCTCAATGCAAATACAGGTATCAAAGGCTGAAATGCTGGCTTATATCCAAGTACAATTTCTATGAATTTCCGCAGTCGAACTGATTTTTTCAGCATTTTTGGAAAATATAACACTATTTTCAACCATAAACTGTTGACAGAAATTCAAAAAAGAAAATAAAAATTCAAGTAAGCCCTTTAATAGAGACTCAGGAAAAAATTGGGGGGGGGGGGGGAAATATGGTGAAGACAAATTTGTCAATTCGAGATCTCATTCTTAATTTTTATAAATTACCTCCCTTGTTTAAAGTGAATTTCTAAAGAAAAAATAACTTTAGGCACATTGAAAACACCATTCTCTGCATGGAAATTGGTAGAAATCTAGGTTTAAGGTCAATTGATTCGCAAATGTCACGAAAAAAAATTTGTCAACTCACGTCTTAAGGGGACAAAAAGTTTTTTGCTTAAATGCCAATAATCATAATTCAGAACCTTTAGGCAGTCTTTAGATGATTTAGACCACTAGCACTGCAACCATTGATCTAAAAGAACCCTAAAAGTTCAAAATGAACCTGATGACATATGGCTCATTTTGCCCAATTTTACAGAATGAATTTCATTTCCAGTCAGGCATTAACAAAAGGCTATTCTTTCCACCAGATGCTTCTAATTCTTACTCATATACTCTCAAATCATACTCTAGAACACTTAATGAAACCTTCAATAGGTTTTGGATGCATCTCAATGCAAATACAGGTATCAAAGGCTGAAATGCTGGCTTATATCCAAGTACAATTTCTATGAATTTCCGCAGTCGAACTGATTTTTTCAGCATTTTTGGAAAATATAACACTATTTTCAACCATAAACTGTTGACAGAAATTCAAAAAAGAAAATAAAAATTCAAGTAAGCCCTTTAATAGAGACTCAGGAAAAAATTGGGGGGGGGGGGGGAAATATGGTGAAGACAAATTTGTCAATTCGAGATCTCATTCTTAATTTTTATAAATTACCTCCCTTGTTTAAAGTGAATTTCTAAAGAAAAAATAACTTTAGGCACATTGAAAACACCATTCTCTGCATGGAAATTGGTAGAAATCTAGGTTTAAGGTCAATTGATTCGCAAATGTCACGAAAAAAAATTTGTCAACTCACGTCTTAAGGGGACAAAAAGTTTTTTGCTTAAATGCCAATAATCATAATTCAGAACCTTTAGGCAGTCTTTAGATGATTTAGACCACTAGCACTGCAACCATTGATCTAAAAGAACCCTAAAAGTTCAAAATGAACCTGATGACATATGGCTCATTTTGCCCAATTTTACAGAATGAATTTCATTTCCAGTCAGGCATTAACAAAAGGCTATTCTTTCCACCAGATGCTTCTAATTCTTACTCATATACTCTCAAATCATACTCTAGAACACTTAATGAAACCTTCAATAGGTTTTGGATGCATCTCAATGCAAATACAGGTATCAAAGGCTGAAATGCTGGCTTATATCCAAGTACAATTTCTATGAATTTCCGCAGTCGAACTGATTTTTTCAGCATTTTTGGAAAATATAACACTATTTTCAACCATAAACTGTTGACAGAAATTCAAAAAAGAAAATAAAAATTCAAGTAAGCCCTTTAATAGAGACTCAGGAAAAAATTGGGGGGGGGGGGGAAATATGGTGAAGACAAATTTGTCAATTCGAGATCTCATTCTTAATTTTTATAAATTACCTCCCTTGTTTAAAGTGAATTTCTAAAGAAAAAATAACTTTAGGCACATTGAAAACACCATTCTCTGCATGGAAATTGGTAGAAATCTAGGTTTAAGGTCAATTGATTCGCAAATGTCACGAAAAAAAATTTGTCAACTCACGTCTTAAGGTCTCAGTCTACGGTTTTACGTCTCTTTCCTTGTCGTCAACCCTGATATTCGAATGTTGCACTAAACTATTCTATCAAACAACAATCTGCAATAGAACAAACATGTTCTTTGTCAGAATAGGATATAATACTAGGAAAAAATTACAACAAATCATACAGATACCCTATAAAAGGGACAAACGCAAGGCGATTTAACATCCGGCCTGGTCAACAAAACCGAGCGTAAACCCGCAATTTCGGCCTGACGCAAGTTGCCGCACAGGCCAAATTGGAAATGATGGCCCGCAAACTACTTGATTTCTGGACAGTAAAAACAATGTAAAGCTGGCCAATGCAGTCAAAAATACCATGATTCCAGCTACTTTTTTCACTATCTCGGTGCCTATTCCTACCATTCAAAAATGCCTGCACTGACAGCCAAAAGCCGCAAAACTACCAACTTGCACTTTTGGTTCAGCCGAAAACAGGTGTACTTTCGAAAAGTCATGAACCTTTAGTTTCACATTTGCAAACGGTCTCTTTTTCATGTTTTAGAGTCTTTTAGAACAACAGTTTCCACTATTACCTATAAATCAGCAGTCAAAAATGACATTTTCCTTCTATTTGAGAAATTGACCATGGCCAATTCGAATATTTCCATCAAAACCGTAGACTGGCACCTTAAGGGGACAAAAAGTTTTTTGCTTAAATGCCAATAATCATAATTCAGAACCTTTAGGCAGTCTTTAGATGATTTAGACCACTAGCACTGCAACCATTGATCTAAAAGAACCCTAAAAGTTCAAAATGAACCTGATGACATATGGCTCATTTTGCCCAATTTTACAGAATGAATTTCATTTCCAGTCAGGCATTAACAAAAGGCTATTCTTTCCACCAGATGCTTCTAATTCTTACTCATATACTCTCAAATCATACTCTAGAACACTTAATGAAACCTTCAATAGGTTTTGGATGCATCTCAATGCAAATACAGGTATCAAAGGCTGAAATGCTGGCTTATATCCAAGTACAATTTCTATGAATTTCCGCAGTCGAACTGATTTTTTCAGCATTTTTGGAAAATATAACACTATTTTCAACCATAAACTGTTGACAGAAATTCAAAAAAGAAAATAAAAATTCAAGTAAGCCCTTTAATAGAGACTCAGGAAAAAATTGGGGGGGGGGGGGAAATATGGTGAAGACAAATTTGTCAATTCGAGATCTCATTCTTAATTTTTATAAATTACCTCCCTTGTTTAAAGTGAATTTCTAAAGAAAAAATAACTTTAGGCACATTGAAAACACCATTCTCTGCATGGAAATTGGTAGAAATCTAGGTTTAAGGTCAATTGATTCGCAAATGTCACGAAAAAAAATTTGTCAACTCACGTCTTAAGGGGACAAAAAGTTTTTTGCTTAAATGCCAATAATCATAATTCAGAACCTTTAGGCAGTCTTTAGATGATTTAGACCACTAGCACTGCAACCATTGATCTAAAAGAACCCTAAAAGTTCAAAATGAACCTGATGACATATGGCTCATTTTGCCCAATTTTACAGAATGAATTTCATTTCCAGTCAGGCATTAACAAAAGGCTATTCTTTCCACCAGATGCTTCTAATTCTTACTCATATACTCTCAAATCATACTCTAGAACACTTAATGAAACCTTCAATAGGTTTTGGATGCATCTCAATGCAAATACAGGTATCAAAGGCTGAAATGCTGGCTTATATCCAAGTACAATTTCTATGAATTTCCGCAGTCGAACTGATTTTTTCAGCATTTTTGGAAAATATAACACTATTTTCAACCATAAACTGTTGACAGAAATTCAAAAAAGAAAATAAAAATTCAAGTAAGCCCTTTAATAGAGACTCAGGAAAAAATTGGGGGGGGGGGGGGAAATATGGTGAAGACAAATTTGTCAATTCGAGATCTCATTCTTAATTTTTATAAATTACCTCCCTTGTTTAAAGTGAATTTCTAAAGAAAAAATAACTTTAGGCACATTGAAAACACCATTCTCTGCATGGAAATTGGTAGAAATCTAGGTTTAAGGTCAATTGATTCGCAAATGTCACGAAAAAAAATTTGTCAACTCACGTCTTAAGGGGACAAAAAGTTTTTTGCTTAAATGCCAATAATCATAATTCAGAACCTTTAGGCAGTCTTTAGATGATTTAGACCACTAGCACTGCAACCATTGATCTAAAAGAACCCTAAAAGTTCAAAATGAACCTGATGACATATGGCTCATTTTGCCCAATTTTACAGAATGAATTTCATTTCCAGTCAGGCATTAACAAAAGGCTATTCTTTCCACCAGATGCTTCTAATTCTTACTCATATACTCTCAAATCATACTCTAGAACACTTAATGAAACCTTCAATAGGTTTTGGATGCATCTCAATGCAAATACAGGTATCAAAGGCTGAAATGCTGGCTTATATCCAAGTACAATTTCTATGAATTTCCGCAGTCGAACTGATTTTTTCAGCATTTTTGGAAAATATAACACTATTTTCAACCATAAACTGTTGACAGAAATTCAAAAAAGAAAATAAAAATTCAAGTAAGCCCTTTAATAGAGACTCAGGAAAAAATTGGGGGGGGGGGGGGAAATATGGTGAAGACAAATTTGTCAATTCGAGATCTCATTCTTAATTTTTATAAATTACCTCCCTTGTTTAAAGTGAATTTCTAAAGAAAAAATAACTTTAGGCACATTGAAAACACCATTCTCTGCATGGAAATTGGTAGAAATCTAGGTTTAAGGTCAATTGATTCGCAAATGTCACGAAAAAAAATTTGTCAACTCACGTCTTAAGGTCTCAGTCTACGGTTTTACGTCTCTTTCCTTGTCGTCAACCCTGATATTCGAATGTTGCACTAAACTATTCTATCAAACAACAATCTGCAATAGAACAAACATGTTCTTTGTCAGAATAGGATATAATACTAGGAAAAAATTACAACAAATCATACAGATACCCTATAAAAGGGACAAACGCAAGGCGATTTAACATCCGGCCTGGTCAACAAAACCGAGCGTAAACCCGCAATTTCGGCCTGACGCAAGTTGCCGCACAGGCCAAATTGGAAATGATGGCCCGCAAACTACTTGATTTCTGGACAGTAAAAACAATGTAAAGCTGGCCAATGCAGTCAAAAATACCATGATTCCAGCTACTTTTTTCACTATCTCGGTGCCTATTCCTACCATTCAAAAATGCCTGCACTGACAGCCAAAAGCCGCAAAACTACCAACTTGCACTTTTGGTTCAGCCGAAAACAGGTGTACTTTCGAAAAGTCATGAACCTTTAGTTTCACATTTGCAAACGGTCTCTTTTTCATGTTTTAGAGTCTTTTAGAACAACAGTTTCCACTATTACCTATAAATCAGCAGTCAAAAATGACATTTTCCTTCTATTTGAGAAATTGACCATGGCCAATTCGAATATTTCCATCAAAACCGTAGACTGGCACCTAGGACACAATATACGCAATGGACGATTTTGACGCAATGGAACATTAAGAATATAAATAAGTATCATATGATTTGACCATACAATCTTTAAATCGAATTTTATCTTTCTTTTTGCAAACGCTTTGAATAAAAATTGTGAAAAAAGCCAGGTTCTGTTTACCGATAAAAGGATCATTACTTAAAAACAAGAGGCCCATGAGGGCCTGAGACGCTCTACTGGTGATCAAGTTTTCCGCTAAAGAAATCTGATATTTAAGGAAGTTAAAAGCTTAAAGAAGAATGCATAAAGGAAACAAGATGTGTTTGTGAAACACTATGCCCCCGAAACAGGAATTCTTTAGAAACGGGTGATTTTGATTTTTTTCTTTGTTTTAGGGAAAAAGGTTAAATTTTGACATTGACCTTGATGAAATGACCTTCCCCAGTTGCACCTTGTTGAGACATACCAAATATTAGCATTGTAACTTAATCAGGGTTGATGTTATAGGAAAATGTTTATTTGGCAGGTTAAGTTTTGCAGACAGACAGACAGACAGACGAACAGACAGACAGACAAACGGACACCGGTAAAACAATATGCCCCCGATCTTATCGATGCGGGGGCATAAGAAATTGGACTTTATCCCCTTTAATATTTTGAGCATTTCATTTCCAAAAGGAAGTTTCCATATGACCCCACAATCATCCTGTGAAATTTTCATCAGTTTCTGGCAATAATTGTGGACTTATATTTTTATCACATAAACAGCATTGTTTTGAATGAAAATCAATGAGGCCCCTTTTCCTGTGTTTTCTGATGAATCAATTTCATTGCAAAAGGGTCTTTCCTTACAACCCTACAATTGTCCTGTGAAATTTAAAAGACAGTCTGATAATGATTGTGAACTTCATCACATACACAAGAATGTTTTGAATGATAATCTGTAAGGTCCCTTTTCCTAGCTGTGTTTCCAATGCCACAATTATTATATGCATCTATGAAGAGAATCCGATAAAACTGTTGACTTTATTGTGTTAACAAATATATTAAAATCAATTTCCCCTTTTCCCGTGATATTTTACTGTTGGTTTTATCATTCTGTGAAAGTTTAAAGTGAATCCGATGAAATATGGGGATTTTATTATGTTTACTGGAATGTATATATAAAAAAAATTATATGGCCCCTTTTTAAATGATACTTGATGGATTGTACCCAGTTCTGAAAGAACCATTTAAGTATTTGTACAATCATTCTATGAAATTTTGAAGTGAATGCGGTGAAATCAAGGGACATCATTGTGCTAACTAGAATATTTAAGAAAGTTTTTCATAATGCCCCTTTCTATATGGCACTTGCCTTAATCAGATCCACTGTCAAAATCAACAATTGTAATGATGGTACAATCAATCTGTGTAATCTGTGGAATTTATTGTGTTAATGAGTTTATGGTGAAATCTTCATATGGCCCCTTTTCCCATGATACTTTACAGAACAAACCAAATTTCGAAAGAAACAATTCTAATGAAGGTACAATAGTTCTGTAAAAGTTAAAGGGAATCAATGAAAACAGTGAACTGAATTGTGTCAAGAATTTTTTGTCATACAATTTTCATAAGGTCCCTTTTCTCCTGAAACTTAACAAATCAGACCCAATGTACAAAGGAACACTCATAATGATAGATTGTTTGAAGAAAATTATAAAGACTTGGGACTTTATTGTGATAATGATGTTTTTGTAATAAAATTTTCATAAGGCCCCTCTTCTTGTGTCCCTTAACCAATCAGACCCAATTTACATAGGATCAATCTAAATGATAGTACAATCATTCTGTTAAAGTTTGAAGAGGTACTGAAAAAGACTGAGGACATTCTTGTGTTAATGAAGGTTTGGTAATAATTTTTCATACAGCCCCTTTTCCTATGGTACTAGACAGGTCAGGCCCAATTTGGAAAGAAACAATTCTAAAGATGGTACAAACATTCTATGAAAGTGATGATGGAAGAAAACTGCTGGCTTTATCTTGGTGAAACGATTTTAAAATAAAATTATCATAAGGATCCTCTTCCTGTGATACCTGAAAGATCAGATCTCATGTCAGCATCAACAGTAGTAAATTATTGTACAATGATTCTGTGAATGTTCGAAGAAAATCCAATGAAAGCTCTAGATTTGGTAACAAGGATGATAGATAAAATTCTCAAAAGGCCCCATTTCCCATGACACTAGACAGATCGGACCCAATTTGAAAAGTAACAATCCTCATGATGGTACAATCATTATGTGTAAGTTTAAACAGAAGCCAATGAAAAACTGTAGACTTTGTTGTGTTACAAGAATTTTGAAAAATTATAATTCACAAGAGCCATGTCGGACATGGCCATCCCCCGCCGTAAAAACTTGATAGTAAACTTAAGAGACTTGGTCAGAACAACTGTTAGGCCATAAGGATGAATATTATTTATCATCCGAAGGTTTTATTGGAAAACACGGGGAAAGGGACACATTTAGGGACACATTTTTGTTTACACTCTAGAGGCCCAATCCCAATCTTCATGAAATTTAGTATTTTTGCATCCAGTTGCATTTCAAAATATTCTCTGAAAATTAGCCATTTTCTGTGAAATCCTTTATTTCATTTAGAAAAGATTACCGTACTCTGATTTGTGTAAGTGTAGATCTTTAGTAATTATATATATCATAAATATCGGGCCATCATGCTATTTGTGAACAATATAGGACAATCATGGTTCTCTTGGTTCTTCGATTAGAATCCCTTCTATGATTCGGTGCTTCAATAGTTACTTTGAGAGTACATATTTGAACATCTACAATCGCACAATCCCTGCTTTCACTTTTCTATCGGTCTCTAGAGTTGACCATTCTTACACGTGTGTTTCTACAAGCAAGACTCTTCTTATTTTCATTTTTGTGTGTGAATGGTTCACGGACCATAAAAATACATATTTTGAGAGTCCCAGGATGGTTAAATCCAGGTGTTTATGGACATGTTTTTGTGCGCATATTTTCATCCCTATCACAGCATTTGACATTTTGATTAATGTGAAGTACTATACTGAACACAAATGCAAACTTAAAACACGGAATCTTAATGACCAATTTTTTTTATATAGAATATGCTGCAAAGTTACGATAGCCTCAAAATAAGATTCACATGATGATCAAAAGATAAATCCTATGTTTTAAATATCGATTGTGTCAACCTCTAGCATAGCTAACAGCAATACAGCGTCTCGTCATGGATCTTAGAACATAAGTGAATATTGCCCGAGGATGACGTTCCCCATTGTTCGACAAGGGTATGTGCAAGATCCTCTAACGTCCGAGGTGGATTAACTTACTGACGGACACGGCGGCCTAGCTCGTCTTAGATTTATGGTTGTTGTCAGGGCTTCGTGAAAGCCAGTCTAAGAACTCATTACCACCATTCCTTAGAGAGTCTTTCGTTAGAATTACAATGTGTGGCCTAACATTTTCGTGTTGAAAGACCAGGGCCATGTCTTTGCATAAAGGGGAGCAAATAGGGTTGCCTTCCTTCGCCAAATCCGTCAATCTCTCACACGTTTGAGCATGACGTTCTTCAGGCCTGTGTTACATACCACTCTGCCATCAGCCTACTGCAATGTGAATCGCGATTCATCTCTAAAGACAATCGAGGTCCGTGGCCTTTAATTCCGCTGTGTGGCCCATGAACCGTTTAC
Source organism: Fragum fragum (assembly GCA_946902895.1). Taxonomy (NCBI): domain Eukaryota; kingdom Metazoa; phylum Mollusca; class Bivalvia; order Cardiida; family Cardiidae; genus Fragum; species Fragum fragum. The sequence goes on from OX336366.1 coordinate 6,523,959, forward strand.
GCCGATTAAAAAGTGTAAGAAATGGTCCACTATGTGGTCTTCGAAATTGAAATGCAGGTGCTCGCAAACGATTCATCATAGTTTTGGCTGTAATCCTACCACCAAAAAATCACTGTACTAGTGGATGTTGCCGACGTATATCTGTTTCGGAGATATCGGTATCATATATCACGATCATCCCTATGTGGCATCACTAGTACCGCTCCGGGTCTCGCCGAGACAGCAACAGATCCATTTTGCTGTATACGAGTTAACAAAGTCGTAAGCAACTCAATGCTTTGACACCAGCGGTCACATACTGACCAGACAAAAGCCTTCTATGGGCTTCGTGACGTTGCTCATTTCAGAAAATCTCGTCAAATTTATAATTGCATTGGCTAATGGACTAAGCGTTATCGATACACCTTTCGTGCAGCAGTCAGTCTGTGTGAAATAAACCAGACACACATTAATTTTTAATTATCGGTCAGTAGACGACATCCTCGTTAAAGGATTAGAAATGTGCTGTCTGTATGTAGTTTAAACCGGTGAATGATTCCGTTTTCATTCTTCTGTCATGCAAAAGCAATTATGACCCTGGTTAAAGCATTACCAGACGACAAAAGTTTGGACTGATAGAAATTGGAAGAAGTAGCAGATATAAATTCAAATTGCTTTGGAGCTGAAAAGAAAGGGCTTAACATCGTAAAATCTTTGTGAATGAAGGAGATATCGCCTGATTACAGCAATTTCTCCATTTCTCATAATTTCTTTGATATAATTTTTCACAATACAATACAATACAATACAATACAATACAATACAACAAGTTTATTTAGTATTTTGGCCTCTGGCCCATATACATATCATATATAACAAATTAACAATAAAAGAGTGACGTATCAAAATGGAAAAACATGAATTTAGTTATATTTAGGAAAGATTAAGAGGGGTAGAAACATTTTTTTCTATCATAAACGATGGCATTAATTTCACAAAAAAGGTTTTCACATCCCAAATTATTTTACAAAGTTATGAATGCATAAACAAAAAGGCATGATAATGTTAAATACTTTGTTTTCTTATTTCGAAAGCATCTATCAGGTATTTTGCAACAATTTTTATTGTCATCAAATCGTTTAATGTAAAAATACTGTAAAACATATGTTTTGTTCTGTTTTGAAGCCAGTGTGTTTTGAAATATTTGATTCTTAAATCTTCATATTTAGAACATTCAAAAAAGAAATGGAATTCATCTTCTATAACTGAAATATTAATTTCTTTTGCAAAATTGGCAAAATCTTACGATTTCTATCAATACCAAGATGTCGTCCCTTTTCGATCATCAGATCGTGGTTACTACATCTAAATCTTGAAAGAATTTTTCTATAACTATATGGGATATCAATGCTAAGGTATCTTTTCTGGGTTTAATGCAGTTTTTAAATGTTTATATGTAATTGCTTTGGGAGAATTATCGATATTAGATAGCCATTGTTGCGCAAAGCAGTCAGTTAATCGTGTATTAAAAAGCTTTATGAAATTCAATTCGTTCCCAATATCATGGTCAATCCATACGTAACCAAAACCATAAAGATAAAGCATATTTTTTATGTTTGTTGCCCAAGTTTGACGTCCTGATGAATCAAGCTCTTTTAACATTTCGTAACATTGTCTTGGGTATCTGGAATTATTCATCCGAATTAATTGTAGCCAATATTTTAAACAGGTTGTCATATATGTAGTGCACAACGGGAGTCTGCCACATTCGCCTAGAGCCATTGCATCGCATGTACTGTCGGGAAGGTGACAGACCCTCTTGCAAAATTTAATTTGAACTCGTTCAATTTTTTGAATAACGCTGTATCCCCAAATTTGAGCTCCATAACAAAGTATTGGCTTCACAACAGAGTCAAATATTTTAAATAAATCTTCATTTTCTAAAAATCCAAAATATCTACGCATGGAGAAAATATTATTTATTGCCTTGTGTGCTTGAAGCGATAACATTTCATGTGTTTTACTCCATGCTAATTTTGACGAAAAATATAGTCCAAGGTATTTATAACATGAAACAATTTCTATAGAACTATTTTTGTAGAACCATTTTTCTATTCGCTTGACTGTTCCTCCATTTCTAAATACCATTATTTTGCTTTTATCTACGTTAATTTTCATTCCCACTGAGTCTGAAAAATGTGAAATACTGTCGATTTGCCTTTGTAGCTGAACAACAGTATCAGAAAAACTTGAAACGTCGTCTGCAAAAAGCAAAAGGTTCAACTATTTGACATTATTTGAAACAAATATATCTTTCTTAATATTTTGGTTGAAGTAATGGACTAGATCATTAATAAAGATGGCAAAAATCGACGGACTTCCGGTGCAGCCCTGACGGGTACCAACAGTACAGTTGAAATATTCCGTCAAGGCATTTCGAGTCATCACGCAAGACTTCAACTGACCATACATAGATTGTAAGATATTAAGAAACTTTCCACTGATACCTTTTCGCAATAAGGAATCCCATAATTTATCGTGATTAATGTTATCGAACGCTTTTTCAAAGTCAATAAAAATGCAATAAAATCGACCTTTTCTCTTTGAGAGATACTTTTGTACCAATGACATTAGTGTAAAGCAATTATCTGTTGTAGAATAACCTTTTCTAAAACCAGCTTGTTCTTCATCAATTACATTATATTCTGTGCACCAAGAAGAGAGCCTATTAACAAGAATCTTTGTAAATATTTTACAGATACAGTCAATCAATGATATGCCCCTATAATTATTTGGGTCTAAAAAACTACCTTTCTTGTGGATTGGGGTAATAATGCTACAACACCATTCTTTTGGAGCTGAACATTTATCAAATATTTCGTTAAAAACCTGTTTAAGATAGGGCAAAGTATGATTTAGCGTATGTTTATATATTTCAGCACAAATTCCATCTGGTCCAGGTGATTTATTATTTTTCAGTGATTTAACACTTTCCTAATTTCTTCATTTTGAATCGGTTCGTTTAATGGATCACAATTTTTGCTTAGGTGTAAATTATCCAAAGTTCGACTAACATCATTTTCATCATTCACTCAAGGTGTTACATTAAGTAAATCCTTAAAATGCGATATCCATTGTTCCGACGTGATTTTCAATCCGTGTTCATTTTTAATTCTAGAGGACTTGAGAATACCCCAAAAATTTTTTGGATCTTTTCTGCTACGGATGAGTTCCGTTCTCTGCGTGCATTGAAAATCTTTCTTCTTTTGTTTGCATATTGATTTAAAGCTATTTCTTTTCAATTTATAATCTAAAAGATCAAACTGACTATTTGTTCTACGAAACTTGCGCAGTGACATTATTTTACTATGTTTAGCTTTGGAACATTCTTCATCAAACCATTTGTTACAAGTGTCTGACGGTGGTGATTTTTTACTTATCATCGATTCTGCAGAGGAGCGTAATGTACAAACAAAATCATTTAAATACTGTAATGACGAATTACCTATTTCCGCCGTTTTCTGTTGAAAATTTGAATAACATTCTAAAAACTTTTTATCAAAATTTTCTTTAAATTGTTCCTTCCATTTGTATTTCGGCCAAGGAACCTGATCTCGGTTTTCGTTATATTCAATCGTTCTCGAGTGATTTTGGCCATACTCAAAACTAAGAGTACAATGTAAAGGGAAATGAACAGACGAATCGTTATCAAGTATTTGAAAATCAATAACAAAGGGAAATAACTCCGACGAGCATATTATGTAATCAACTACACTTGCACCGTTGTTCGCGGTGCAAGTAAAATACCCATCATCAAAATCCCCAAAAAGTCTCCCGTTCAGTGTATGGACATTAAATGAACAACATAACTCAATTAATGACAAACCAAACCGATTATAAATTTTATCGTTAGACTTCCTAGCTTGTTAAAAATTATCTGCAGGGTAAGAATTATTATCCCCAATGATAAATGAAAGATCGTCATGACTAATAAAGTCCTGGAGTTCTTTCATTCTAGCATTAAAGTCTCCAGCCAAGAATAAATTTGTATTTGGATATTCTGAAACAATATGGTTTAGTTTTTCAATTAAATCATCAATACCATTATCATTACAATTCCTATGAATAGGAGAATATTCAGGTGAAATGTACGTAAAAATGACAATGAAATCTTCACAAATAGGGTTAACAGTAGATAAATTTACAAACAATACAACACATTCTTCTGAATTATTCGCTATACGACGAACACTACCAGAATCAGTTAATGATTTTTTAACAAAGGCAGTTACGCCCCCTGAGCCTCTTTTAGCAGACGGCTTTTTAACTCTCACGTAATCGTATCTCATAAAACTTGGAAGTATATTGTCAAATTGATTAACATTATATCCCCAAGTTTCACAAAACCAATCATATCATAGTTTTCACATAATTTATGAAAGTCAGAAACATTTTCATATTTAGATAAACCTTCAATATTCCAAGAACAAATATTAAGATTAAATGTCCTATTGTGTACAGTGTTTCTACTAACGTCAAGCTGTGGGCCTCGACCACATTGCTAGTCTTTAGCTAGGGGTTCAGGTAGCTTTGTTTCGGGATTGTAAACGAACGTTTTCTTATCTACCACAAGCTTGTCATGCCGTTAATAGGCACATTTCCCGGAATCGAAAGCTTCTTTCAAGAAGGGCTGAAGTAGTTTTCTCGTTTTGCGCACATATTCCGGGTAATCTTCACATATATAGACCTTGTTTGTATCCGTATTATCCTCCGTCGGTTGTTCTTGTTCGCGTCGTAGTTTCGTCGTGTCTTTATGGGTCTCGCCGGTGTTTACCAGGCAGGCGATGCGCGCGTTCTATTTGTATATTATCTGTGTCGATATCAAGTTCAGTCGAGATATAATCGCGCACTTTGTCTTCAGCCTGTTCCCATGTTTCTCGTGGTTCTTCTTGGATATTGAAGAATCGCAGATTTTGACGACGGGACTGACTCTCCAAGTTGTTGTATTTAGCAGTTAATTCGTTCACTTCAGATTGGAGATTAGACACTTTGTTCGTCAGTATATCATTTTGTTTCCTCAGTTGCTTGTTTTCGTGATGGATGGACTCGATAGAGATTTGCATTTTATCAATTCTTTTATTTAGGCTGCGTAAGTTCTGTTGGATATTGAGCATAACATTTGAACGTCTAGGGTTTCTCGGACGGTCATCGCTTGTCATAAAGTCGTCGTCTGTGGTTGACGCAGACGACGAAACAGAACGGTCACGTGTGCGAGATAACTGTTTTGCCTTACTTCTGGTCCGAGTTACAGGTGTTGATAACCAATCACCTATAGATGTTTGTTGTTTGTCGTGGGTTCTACTCTTACTTGGTTGCAATATGCTTTGAGAAGCGATTTCTTGATCGTTTTGCTCTATATTTGACTTGACCCTCTCCCCGGGCCGCCTCTGCCTCTACCTGCCCCTCTCTTACTACCGTTACCACGAGAACCTCTTGAAGAGGGTCCTGGATTGACTTCTATACACGCTGCTGCTAGAAGCAAAAACAGCACAATGCGTATACTGAGCGACAGTTTACTGTAACCAATACAAAGTCCAGAGATATTGGATGCGCCTCTCGCCTTCGGCATGGCGAAGCAGCCTATTCTGCATCGCCAAACGTCTATACTAACACCCATGACGGGCCTCACTGTACAATCGAGCGTATTGGTGTTTATGAATAGTGTTTGTAATCCTTTCGCCCTTCACGCTCTAACGATCACTCTTTCTACATACGAGACGATAATTTTCCTTTCAAAGTTCGTAAAATAGTCAATTTCAGCAACAAGATTCTTTAGTTACGATACCTCAGAGCGTCCGATAATAGGTTTTTAAATTTAAATTTTTGTAGGCAATGCTGTCGTTATAGATAGTTATTTTCCATTTTTTGTCGGAGCAGATTTTGTTTACATCTCATCCAAGGGACGTCACAGGTGTAAAGAAAGGCGGGATTGTGTGGTAGTGAATTAAGCCTCGCAGAACTTTGACTGTTTTACGAAATAATTTACATCATAAATCACATTTTACGCTTTTTTAATCAGAACTATTTTTAGCTAATGATTGGAAAATGAATGCCAGCGTTACTTAACATACTTTTTTTCAAAATCAGACAAATGATTTAACATAAATAGATCAGATCAGAAAAAATGGAATTATTTGGCCCACATAAATGGTGCGGTTACTGGCATGTACTCCATGAAGCAGAACCGAGACTTGAAAAGCTTGTTTCCCAATCGGTGTAAAATAGATAGGTTTAAATTTTATCTAATTTCTGCCCATCTGTAGTTACATGGTTTCAATAGCCCACCAAAATGGATATGAAATGACTGTTAAATAAAAACGAGTTTTATTCTATCTGAAAAAAAAATGACAATGGCTTAATCACCGATTTTGAACTAATGTGATATAATAAAACATATCGTTTGAAATTCATGAGGAAAATGAATAAATAAAAATGTTAAATACTTATTCATACTCAATAGATTGCAAATTAATTACTGTTTGTAATTGAATACATGCTGGGCTATTTGACAATCTGGCAGTCTGTCTAAATAGTGGCCATATTTAATAGAATGTTTTAAATGAGTCCCGAAGGAGATGGACAAGTGCGAGTTGCTTATTAACTGGTACCCCATAACACTTGAATAGTCAAATACAAATTGTAGTTCATATGTTTTGGTCTTGGTTTGTTTAATAGAAAAGATGGATCTTATTAATTCTGATTGATCATGTTCAAAAGTGTATCAAATATTGAAGTTGTGCAACCAAAACTTCGCAAATACAGCTTTATTCAACCTGTGTTTACTATATTTTGCTTGCATACTGATAATATCATATTCTCCTTGACAAAAAAGTAACTACTTCGGCATAAAGAAAAGAAGACATTGGGGGTGAAATAGGCCTTATAGGCTCTGAGATCCAGATCTTGAATAGGAGCAGGTTTACCGATCAACATAGAATCTGAAAAAGGAACAAAGATTCGACCAAGGTCAACCTTTATAGTTCGCGCAGTCTGATCAGATCGGAACATTTAGAAACTCATATCTTATCTTTTTCCGGAGAATTCAGATTTCTCCATTTTTTCTAATGATACCTGAACGTACGGGGCTATTGGACACTTTACGCTCTATCTTTTTTAATGTAGTTTGAATATAGATAATAATAATAAGAAGAAAAAAGTTTGATGTGAAAGAGGAAATTCAATACAAACTGAAAACAGAGTCAGGTAGGTGGAAAAACTCGGCCCGCGCAATGTGACCATGGGCGACTTTTCAAGGTCGAAGTCCCGATATGTCGGTTTGGCTGATCACAAAAACGAATCATCTCGGAAGTGCAAAAAGTTTCGGTCGTTTTCTGACCTACTATTTTGGGTACGCAGACTGACTATAGTGCAGACTTTTTGCATGGCCATATTTCAGTAGTAGAAAGGGCATTCTACCTTGATATACATTCATCTTTGAAAAAGAATCAACTATGATTGGCTTGTGGAATGTGTGATCTGTATCTCTGACTGTCTGACTATACCTGCCGATGTGGCATTCTCCACTCTCTCTTTCTCCCATTTTAGCTCCTTCTCTCGTCCCAGCCCCTCTATCTCTGCCCATGCTCTCTATTTATCTTTTCATCCTCCAAGCTCTCTTTCTCAGTCTATGTGTCTCTCTCGTCCCCGCCCCACTCTCTTCATTTTCCCTGCTCTATGTCTCAGTCTATATAGCTATCCCCCTCTCTCCCTCTCTATGCTCAATGTCTCTTAATGAATACTTACTTCATCATGCAGGAGTCAAGATATCGTAGCACCAGCAAACTTTGGCTGTTGTTACGAAGATTTCTATCCCCAGAGGTAAAATTTAGTCCTAACAGATCAAGTGGTTTTCTACCACACATTCCTTTAACTATGATGTTTCTTTTAGTTGCGACCACCAGTTTCATCGTGTCTGTATGTCTGTCAACATGTTTTACTTCTGTTTGTGACTGATGTATGTATTTTATTTTTCCTGCTCTGTAATGTAGAAACGAAAGAAATATATCTATTTTCAACAATTGCAATTTCTATTAAGTTCGTTACAGTTAACAAAGTTTCCGAGGCATAGATATAGTTCATGGACACGATATATAAATGGATCAGTGGTGTATATTTCGACAATAATCATTTTTATTTTTTTTCCTAGTCAATGCTTTCTTCTGGTGAAACATGGTTAACTATATCTTCATCCTAATTGTGATTCTAAATCACCTGACTTTTAACCAAAATCATGAAAGTTTGCTTGTCTTCGCAGTTTGGTAGATGAACGAATTGACAAAATCAAACAAAACGGAGAGATAATAGCTAAAGAATAATAGTTTGTACATATGTAGGGCCTACATATAATTTTAATCGTAGGCATAATGGAAGAAAGTTTATTAAGTGCGTTACTTTGTAAATGAATTATGAGCAGGCGATTCTTTTTGGGGCAATCTAAATGTCGTATCTGCGGGTTGAATGTACTGTAGTTAAGACGTTTAGGTCGTCATACCAATTAACAAAAGCGCAAAGTTTACTGCCGACATAAATGGATGATTCCAATCCATTTTTGATGACAGACGCGGTCGGTCACTTTACACCCCTCCTTGTACTAAGAATATATCATGTAATAATCATCTCGATATGTCGACTAAGATAGGCGGACACATGAAGATGTTAAACATTGAGAAGAAATTTAGAAGTGGCCTAGTTATTTCGGACATCATAGTTGGTTCCCATGGTAACTCAAATACGACTGTCAATTTGATAGTGATGTATGCTTGTGCTTTCATTAAATTCTAATGTCTAAAGCATCTGGTTTTGTATGCATAGTGTACAGAGATAGTTCTAATAATGTTACTTAGCAAAAGTCGTTCATTTTGCGTTCTTATTTTGATCTCAAATTAAAACCCTTTGAATTGAATAAGAACTTTTTCCAACAATTTCCGACTGAAGTTCTTTGGTGCAATCGTCCAATCATTTAATGATGAGAGATGAAATGCACTAAAGAAAGTTATTATTATTGTTGTTGTTGGGAGGATGATGTTTAACGCTACTTTTAATAGTACATGTATTTCAGTCATATCGAGGCGGCCAAAGCACCTAACCATAGATTGCTAGTATTTGTACCACTACTGAAACTTCATCATTTCCGAGCCTCCAGCTGCTAATCCCATTTAGGTTAACGATCAACCACATATTGGTGGGAGACTAATGTCAAAAGGATATTCGCCGCGACCAGGGATCGAACCCGGGACCCCTTGACTAGAAGTCATACGCGCTACCACTGCTCTATGGACGTAGTCAGAAAGGAAGGAGATGGTGTAAGATAGAGCAGGCTTAGCGTATGTGTTGGTATCGGTTTTAATACGGCTTGAACAATCGTATGGAAGCTCACTGATAGAGAGAGAGGGAGAGAGAGAGACAGGTAGACATAGAAAAAGCAAAGAAATAAACTTATAATATTAATCGTTGGATGGCGACCAAAACTTTGTTCTTGTTCGATCCTAGATGCCGCGGTAAATTTGTGAAGCAGTGTAAGTTTTATCTTAGAAATATAGTTGTCTTTTTTTTATCCATGATTTATTTTCCGTCCCTCAATTGTTTAGAGCCCCGGTGACATTTTGGCTCGAAGGGAATATTTTGAAAAATGCCAGGCTCTTCATATTATTACGTCTGATCCCAACATTTTATAAAAAAAAAAAGTATCAAAAAGTTAAATTTTGAATTCAAAAACTTTAAAATATAACATAAAATGCTGAATGGCAAATAGGCATTAAATTTTCGGGCTGAGCCCTTGTCTAAAAGTTATTTGGAATACTATACTGACCGGATGGTTATGATTGGAAGTAATTTATGTCATACTCGTTCATGCCTGAAAACGAAACACATTTTTCGGATTTTACTCGATTCTCAATCTACATTGTCCCATCTTCCAGCTGCCTAGAAAATGGGTGTTCAATGGTCAGACACTCATTATTTTAGCGTACATCAGCGCAATGGTACAGTCTTAAAGGTGTTCCCATGGTAACGGGGCTCTATGGTAGCATTCTTTGATTAACAATAGATATTTACCATTTTTTCCTAACCAAAATAAAATCATAACTTTTTCCGCATGTCTGTCTCTGTATCTGTTTAATCTGCATTTTAACTAACATGTATCCTCTTTGATCAAATCAACGTCGATCGTAACTAGCATATATCCTCTTCAGCCAGCTTAACATCGTAACTACAGCTACTCTGAGACAAAGAAACATACAGAGAGAGAGAGAGAGAGGGGGATGGGGAGAGAGAAAGAGAGAGAGACGGTTAGAAAAATAGATCGGACCCAGCACAAACCATTCACAACAATATATTCTTAATAGAAACACATAAACCACTTCAAATAAATGCCACAAAATACACACACACACACACACACACACACACACATACACACACACACACACACACACACACACTCTCTCTCTCTCTCTCTATCTCTATCTCTCTCTCTCTCTCTCTCTCTCTCTCGCTCTCGTGGGAACGAATAACTTGGGTAGTGAATAGTTACATATCTAATTTTTGATTGTTTGTTGTTGTTTTTCCCTGAAAAGCTCTACAAAAAGTATCTCTGGTTGCAGATGTATCCGATTTACAAAATATGAATCTTTTTAGCCGTGTCGTCACAGATGGCGCAATTGGTATTCATTGCAAACCGGATTTAAGTGTTCAATAGAAAGGGTTAAGCTCGCCATCCATCTTTGCTATCTATAGGACGAAATTGCGTTCTAAACACTTTAAATCGGTCTGCAGACAAACAACTATACAAAATAGTACAATATATTACATGTAATAGATAACAAAGCGTGATAAAATAAAATAAAACAAATGATAATAACAATACTTTGTCTTACCATTTTAAGAGTTTTATCAAATGGAAGTGACAACAAAGGATTTGTAGGAAAATGTTTGCTTTTATTTTTGGAAAAGTCAATACATAGAAATAATAACAATCTCTGTTTTCTGGCTATTTCTCACGAACTTACCTTTGTATATTGAATTGTATTAAAAAATCCAAAAAAGGCTTAAGCGCAGACTCACATAAACTATAAACAGCAAATTGATTTAGAAAATTAGAGCTAATACTGCATGCCCGACTGAACGTTCAATAAAATTATTGTCGGTGGGTTATCCTCCTTACGAATAAAGGGATGTCGAGATCATCTTTTTCTCTAATATAGATAAGTAGAACGTTCGCTGTCCTTGGTACGACAAGATAGTGGGTAATATAAACAGGTACCAGACTTACGACACTTGCTTGTTTTTAGCCCGAGGGATGAAGAATCCGAAGAGTATTGATCACAAAACCTCATGACCCTTAGACTTTTTAAGCCCCCGCATCGATAGATCGGGGGCATATTGTTTTACCGGTGTCCGTCCGTCTGTCTGTCCGTCTGTCTGTCTGTCTGCAAAACTTAACCTGCCAACCAAACATTTTCCTATAACTTCAACCCTGATTAAGTTACAATGCTACTATTTGGTATGAAGATAGGTATCAACAAGGCACAACTGGGTAAGGTCATTTCATCGAGGTCAATTAACCATTTTCCCTAAAACAAAAAACAACAACAAAACAACAAACAAACAAACAAACAAAAAATAAAATAAAAATCACCCGTTTCTACAGAAGTCCTGTATCGGGGGCATAGTGTTTCACAAACACATCTTGTTTATCTTAAACCAACTACATATGAATAAAAAAAACTTCTTGGGTATGATGGTTAAGATAGATATTACAAGATATGTCTCGTGTATTGTATATACAGGTCAAATCGAGTTTTCTCTGCTTTCAACACTTTCACATATCGTAGTTGGGCGATCAATGATCAAGCTGTGGATACGAGATGTTTGTTGCCAAACGACAAAACAGAAGGAGTATCGTTATTATTTATTACAAATGAAGCTCTTCATCATAAACTATCAACTTGAGCAACTCACGTTTCACCTTAACCAATAAAAATATTCATCCTCTACTATATTTGTCCTCAGTATGAAAACTTCTTATATATATTATTTACTAAATTGATCTTACAAGCCATTTTAAGCTTAAGAAAAAGTTAATGCATTCATTGAACTAGTTCGAAAAAAATATCTCTTTTTGAGAGGATGGGTTTTTTCCGGATATTTGAATTTGTATCATAAATAGATAGATTATGAAATTTATCTATGATTGCGAATGTGTTGCGTAACAAACAAGTTCTTTGTTATTTTTTATCCTGTTGATTTTATGTCTCCCTGATTTAATTCGAGACAATGTTACGAAACTCTTAACTTTGTAATAGAAGTAGAATAACTGCATGTATATAGTAAAACCAATTCAAAAGCTTTCAATTGAGTTATCATTTTTACAGACGGCGGCATTCATCCTTTCCGACTATTTGTCTCTCACCAATGGGTCGATAATCGTAGACCTATGTGGGATAGCAGCTGGATGCTAGGATAGGATGTAATGGTAGTACTGGTGTGAGAAATACCAGGATTCCATTGTTAGGTGCTCCAGCCGCCGCGATATAACTAAAAGATTGTTGAAAGCGGCGTAAAACCCCATTCAAACAAACAAACAAACAAACAAATTATTTTTACATGTTCGTAAGCAAACATGACAGTAGTACCATTAAGGTAATCATACACATTTTGATGAAAATCGTCAACCTAGCTTGGTTTGAAGATTTCACAAGAAACCTTACGATTGGCACAGAATGTGCAGGCTGACCAGCATCAAGACTTTTTGCAACGTTTCCGTGAAAAAGGACCAACCGAAAGCCATATGAAATAAATACTAAAAAAGATACCATATTCAACAGAGGTCAATTAGGTTCGTAATTAGAACAACCGGATAATAAACTTGTCTCAGTTCTAATCTCTGTCTGTATGTATCATATCTTTTTGTTTGAGCTTAGTTATAGACCACATCGATAGTCAAAACAAAATAATGATAATGTTTATAATAATGGCAAATATTGTAACAATCATTTTTATAATGTCTATCGCGCTCGATCTAGATTGGGATGGGTTATGGTAGAGAAATTATCTTAGTCGAAAGTACTACATACCTGACTTAGAACCAGACTTTGGTTAACGGCCCTTTTATGACCCTCCAGGTAACTAAAATTGAATCCGTTATTTTTAGGAGGCATCTAGATATTCGCTGTCGATTTTTAATGAGATGTTATAGCAGACAAATAGATAGATAGGGTCTTTTGGCCGCAGTTTCTTAAAGTGGACTTTTGGTACTTACTTTTCTTTGCATGCTTTTGCAAGTCGCAGCATTTCCAAGATAGTGTCAAGGTCGAAAATTTACTTTGAATTTTCTCCTTAGCTTAGGCTTGTTCGCTGTGTTCAGGCAAATTTATACCAAAAGACGAAAAGGTTTATGGTATGCACGTGCAAAAGTAGACTGGTACCACTGTCGACTTTAACAAAGCCCTACAGGTATACGCCGATTTTCGGTTCATATACGGAAAGCCTTACCCGTTAGGATTTTCCTTACTAAAATAGAAAACGAGGCTTACGCATGCGCAGCAATTTTTTTTGAAAAATTTGGACAAATGTTAAAACAATTCTCACATCAACAATTGAAATTGTGTGCAAGAAAAACCTTGAAATGTCATCATTTTCATATAAAATATATGACAAACTCCGCGTCCCGCTTCCGCCATATTTTTTTACAAACAATCCATCACTCAACCAGATTCGATGTTTGGGTTTACGTCATTAAATGTCCATCAGCCAATCTCTTGATGCAGTGTTTTGGATCTACCTGTCGGCCTTGTTAAAGTTGACGGCAGTACCGGTCTAGTGCAATATTTTTTTTCCTTTTTTCACATTTTTCACGGTAATGGAAAGCACTTGCTTTTATAAGTTTATAGATTTTATTTGCTATGTCTTACCTAAAAGTTTATTGGTTTTCACACAACAAAAAAATGTGAGAAACTTCAATAGTGTTAAGTTCTCATTTTTGCTCAATATATTTTGGTTCTCGTAATATAGTTTGGGTACCCTTGTCTTTTATTTTATCAATGGTATCGTGTTTCTCAAACCTCTTATATGACATTGCGTTACCGGCAACATATTCATTTCGTTGTATGTCATTAAATTCCATTATGTATACGTCAAAAATCCTTTACATGTTGGCCTAAAATACAAAATGGACTGCCTAGCACGAAATAGGGCTAAATGGACAATCTCACGGCGAAATGGACTTTTATCTACCCCCCCCCCCCGGTCAACAACGAGATATTCTGTTGTTAACAATATGTTATTTTAAAACTATTTTAATATTTAGTAAAAGCTTAGACAATATTTAATTAGATTTTAGGGTATTATTACGCTAAAACTTTTATTAATTGAAGCTGAAAGGATGGACGAAATGGACTTGCCGCTGACGAAATGGACCCCTATATGCACAATAAGTCATCTTTATTTCGTTTCATGAGGACTTTAGGTGTTTCAATAATAGAAAATAATCGTTGTACACCAAAATTAATATTAGGAATATAAGATCTATCCCTGGCGCCTTTAACCCATTATATAGGACAATCAGGTTGCACGAAATGGACATAGCGGATGGCTAAACGGAGTATACATAGAGCTGAAAAATTCGATATTGTGGATCTCATTAATCGGATTTTAACCTTTATACGTTTATGGTTCCTTCCTGAAATGATATTATAAATCATTTTAGTTTTGTTATTTTAATAAACAACGTCTATATCTTCCTCGTTTTTTAGTGGTTCTTCTCGAAAAGCTGGTTTATCTGATCAAATATGAAATCAGCAATCACCATCTATCTGTTAAGGCATACCTAATCATAAGCGATTTATAAGAATGATTAAGGATGTTCCGTGCATACTCTGTGAACAATTTTCATTGATCTTCTACCTGAAAATAAAAAGAACATATGTATTGTATTATATGATGACATGTTTGTATCCCTTATATAATTATACAGAGGTCCATTTCGCAGTAAAATAATGTCCATTTCGCCTTTCATTCAGCAATGGATTCAAAGTGAACATTTATATTAATGGAACAAATTATTTCGAATGAAAGCAAATCATCATTATTATGTAAAATGGTGTGTTCAAATACAATACTGAGGTTTATTAAGTACAAACTTTCTTGGTATGAAAGAATCTATTTATCTATAAACGAATGGTCCATTTCGTGTCCATTTCGTGCACACTTTTGGACATTTCACACGGTAATTGAATCGAGAAGACAGCCTTATTCTTGAAAAGAAAAGGCAAAAATGGTCATTAATACTATTAATTTAGAGAAGAGTTTAATTTTTAAAAGTCTCTATTCATAAAAGGTGCGAAATGATTTTGAATCTCGATTCTTTTCAGATAGTGAGCCATCCCTGAATGACCAAAATATGTTTTATCAGCTCTTTTAATCTAACACTCACAATACTTTTAAAATTTTGCACCCTTACCATTGACTAACAGTTTTTATCCAGCACAGACGCGCACCTGCCAGTAATACCCGATATATATATATATATAGAGAGAGAGAGATATAATTGGTCCATTTCGTGAGCAAACTCGGTCTACTGATATAAGCCAAAATAACAAAACTAAGCCACCCAGTTGAAATGAAAATTTTGAAAAAAAAAAAAAAATAAATAAAAATAAATAAATAAAAAAAAAAAAAAAAAATAAAAATAAGAATGATAAAAAAATAAATAAATAATAAAAAAAATAAATAAATAAGTAAATAAATGAATACATCTAAAACTTATGAAAACCATAAACATTTCTATAAATAATTGTTTTATTGACTTATTTCAAAATAAAAAGTCCATTACGCCGTGAGAATGTCCATTTCGCCCTATTTCGTGCTAGGCCATTTCGTATTTTAGACCAACCGATCCTTTACCGCTGTATATTAAACTATTTTTGAGAAAAATATGAAGTTTGATGATTTTTCGCTGGGTCGTGAACATTTGTTTTGTAATTTTCCATCGAAATAATAATGTAAAAGCATAATTTTATCAGAACTTAGAACTAACTCTAGCTGTTTGGTCGAAAATATTCTTTCAAACTTCCGGTCGCCCATATCAATAAGAATATCATATATATTTCCGTTTTACCGGAATATTCGAGAAACACATGTGAAACACAGAAATAAGCATACCAACATAACAAACAAATCAGACCAACTTAACTTATTTGATCTTTCACTGTTTAGAAATTTTCAAAGATGGCTAAATGGGGCGAAGGCGATCCTCGATGGATTGTTGAAGAACGACCCGATGCTACTAATGTAAACAACTGGCACTGGTAAGCTCCAAGTTACAGGGCGCACATAGTTAACAGTTCATTCACAACTCGTTCCCACTAACATAAATTTTAAATTGTTACAAATTCAAAGAAATTGTAGACGGCAATTGTAAGTCTAAGAAACTCTTATAATCATAGTCTTTGCGTGATGTAAACATGAGAAATTGTAGTGTGAAGAAAACATCAGACAGAGCTACAGATAGAGGGCGGTAATTTGTATTACACTGCCATAAACCCTATGTTGTAGTCATTCTATTCAATAGCTACTCTTTTGGCAGAGTGTTCAGGCTGACCCTGCTACAGCTAACAGGTAGGTATACTATTTTAGACAGTTATTAGTAATAGGCATGACTTTTCAAGAGATCCATATACTTTGCGGGTCACCTCAACCTTTGTCTCACTCCAATAGAACTTTTCTTTACAACTATGGCCTTCACTGTCTCTTCACAAGGAACAAAGCCATAGCTAATCAGGCCTCCTAGTGAAACCTTTAGAACCTTTAATTTCAGAGCAAACCTTTAAAACCTCTACATTTCCCCAGAAAACCTTTAAAACGCCAAAATAGCCTGTAATTCTCACTCAAAACCTTTATATTTGCTCTGACTGGTTGCCGTGCTAGCTTAAAGCAAGTAATGGATTTTGTTCTGCATTTTCCCTTCTTTTATGTGTAGTTTAACAATGCTACTATTGCTTCTACACTGTAAAACAGGAGCTATGTATGATATAAATATGCAGAGAAAATAGGTATACACATTAAATAAGGTATGTATTATATTACATAATTCAAACAGTATATAACATCAAAAAATTACTTTGGTGTGACTGTGGGTTTAATAAAGAAATGAGAACTTCGACGAAAATAGCCTTTATTCACTCTTTATTTTTTCATATTTTACACTAAAAGGCCTTTATTTTCATACATTGGAGCCTTTATAAAAACCTTTATTTTTGTTTTGGCCTGCTAGGAGGCCTGTAGCTTCCTAAATCTCTTGTCACTGCAAATTCATATAAAGCAGTGAAACAGAGTATTCAGAATTCTAGTCTGCATGGTAAGGACTCTTCACCTGCAATGAGTGCAGCTTCTCAGGCTTTGTGAGAGTTTTACCTGGAGCATGATTACACTATTTTGTAATGGATTTCAAAATAGCATAGTACAGTAGTTCTCTAGGATTGAGTTGATGTGCAATTTGAAACACTTGTTCAGGTTGATTTAGACTGGTACCACTGTCGACTTTAATAAAACAGACAGGTATACAGGGTTTTCGTTTGACCCGTGACCACGGGTTTTGACACAGAGAAATTCAAAAAGAAGCAATTTTGATGCTTGAGAATTTGTCACTGTGCGTCATATTGACTCTCGAAAATTAGCAGCCATGCATCAAGGGTCATCATAAGTGTGCAAAATTATTGGAAAATAGTTAATTGATTATGAAAATATACACCCCCATCATGAATAACACCAAGCTTGATTGGTAATTAACACTCTCAAGTGATGGACATGCATCGGCGATTGTAATTGACAGTTAGCCATGACACCTGTGAAATAAATGATGAAACTCCTTTTCAGAACTCTAATCCTACGGAAATATACTTATTCATAATACTTGTCATTGTTTTTCGTGGATTGAATCGGCACTTCTTTTTATGAAAAAGAAGAATAATTTGATCCTCTTAGTACTCTTGAGATTTTCTAAAACTGATTCAAAATTAAAAATATATCGGTATGCATGAATACTAAACTTTACCTAAAATTTATCCAAAATAGATTACTGTCAGATTGGAGAAATGTTCCAATCTGAGACATGGTTTATTCTGAGGCACCACTGCTAAAAAAATTATGAACATTCTAATTTTTTTTATCTGTTATTATTTTTTTTAAATTGCTACTAGGGAGGGGGGGGGGAGGGCATTTCGCATTTTGACTCTTGGGATATCAATTTTGACTCTTGAAAATTTTGGCACAAGGGTCAATGACTCTTGACTTTTGGGTACTAATGAAAACCCTGGTATACACAGATTTTTGGTACATACACTGAAAGCTTGGCCCGTTAGGGTTTTTTCCTTACTAAAATAGAAAACGAGGCTTATGCATGTGCAGTAAATTTTGTTGAAAAAATTGGAAACGCTGTGGGATTTCCATCCAATACGATAAAAATCTTACTTTTGTAGTTTTAAAGTTGTCAGTTTTAATGTTAAAACATTTCTCACATGAACAATCGAAATTGTGTGTGAGAAAAACCGTGAAATGTCACCCTTTTCATGTAAAATATTTAGGAACTCCGCGTCTCGCTTCCGCAATATTGTTTACAAACAATCCATCTCCCAATCAGATTCTATGTTTGGGTATACGTCATTAAATGCCCATCAGCCAATCTCTTGATGCAGTCGTGTGGGATCTACCTGTCGGCTTTGTTTAAGGCGACGGCAGTACGGTCTAAGATTGATTGAGATCAAGGTCAATCCTAGACTAAGGTAAAAGCTGTAGGTTGTAGATTTATCCAAACTAGTCACTACATGTATAGCTCATACATTCATTGTTCAAGTAGAACCAAGGTCAAAGTCAAAGTGCAATGTCAGTTTTATCTTGACCATAATTCTTTGATTTATAAATAAACTATAATTTGAAGTTGCATACTACATCTAAAGTAGATGTGAGATTTTAATATTAACCCTTTCCTGTACAAACCCAGGTTATTACATTGTTCTGATTTAAAACTTTAGAAAACATTGTGGAAACAGGAGGAACAAGCAATTACTCCTTTTCCCACAATATTTTCTACCACATCTGATGGTTTCATTTCAAATTGCACCCAATTTTAATTGTTTTCTGCAAGCTCTTTAATTTGGACCAGTCTAAAATTTCCAAAAACAGGAAAGGGTTAAAATAAATCCAAGGTAAGGGTCAAAGTTGAAGGTCCAATTTATGTTGGCTCGGACACAATATTTAATCAACAAAAGTTGTTCATTGATTAATCCACTATATTTTTTTTCAAATTAATTGTTATAAAAAATACAAAATACCAAGATATATCTTCAAATTTAAATGACTTTAACCCATTCCTAGATAACATTTTTTTTAGACTGGTCCAAATCCAGAGAAATTGAAAATGACAATTCCAAGTTCATGAAATTCTAACAATGTTTGTCTTTTTTGGTAGAAAATCTTGTGAGAAATTTTATTTTCCACATTTTCCCAAAGCTTGTTTACACAAGGTGTTTTAAGAAGTTGAATTGTGTTGGAATGGGTGAAATTTGTCTTTGACTTAGTACAAGATCACAATAATTTTGTTACTGTAGGACAGAGAAGAATGCCACCAATTGGTCAAAAGATAAACTTAAAGAACTTCTTACAGGTCTAACAGTAGAGAATAGCAGTGGTGAGTTAAAACAATTACTTCACAATGAAATTTTATACTGGTCCATATTCAAAGAAGTGGCAGATAATTTTTTGTTGCGCCCGCTTGGGGTGAGAAATACATAGTTGTCACTATGGCAAGGCGGCATGTGCGTTAGTCTGTGAGTCTGTCCGCCCGAATTTGTCTGGACAATAACTCCTACAATTATGGATGGATTTGAAAAAAATTGGCACAATTATTCTCCTTCATGAGTACATGTGCCATTTGAAAGAATTTTTTTGATTACTTCAAGTTCATAGCTCAAGGTCAAACACTTAAATTGTGCTTGTTCCGAGCATGATGCTTACAAAACTTCTCGACTGAAGTTGTCCTGGGACAACCATCTAGTTTATTGATGACATTTTAAGAATCTTTGTCTTTTGGGGTAGAAAAAAATTGTGGAAATTGCTTGTAACAACTAATTTCTTCATTCTCCAAAAAGTTTTCTTACGCTTTTTTTCTTCGGGGCATTTAAAAGCATCATCTTCAATCCTTTACAATCCACATTATGGACCAGTGGAAATTGAAAACTTCTTTTTAAAACATCTAACAAAAGAGACTGTCAGAACTTAGTATAATTGAGTCTAAGCATCATATTTCCAACCATTGCATGTGTATGACAAGGAAAGACTTAGGTCAGCCTGTGTGTCCACATAATCTGATCAGAGTCCTAACTCTGAGCTCTACAGGATACTGACCTAAAGTCTCTCAGACAATCAGTGACTATTCTAAATGGGGTGGGTGGCTGTTCAGATTGCTCGATGTCTTTGATTCATGCACCTGTGAAAAGGTTTGGAATTTCACACAAAGGCTCAAGGGTCTGGCTCAAGGGTCTATTTTTATTCAGCCTTTCTCAGATGACAAAAAATGAATTAGTTCGAATGAGAGAAAAGTTGCAAGAGCATTTTAACCCTTTCAGATTTTTGAGAATTTAGACTTGTCCAAATTGAAAGAGGTTACAGACTTCTGTGAACATAGGATCCAGTTTGAAATGAAAGCATCCTTTGTGGTAGAAAATATTGTGGAAAAAGGACAAATTACTTGTTCTTCTTTTACCACAATGTTTTTCTCAAGTATAAATTAACAGAGACCTAAAATCCCAGGTTTGCACTGATTTAATTTCTATTCAAAGCCTAAAATTTAGATCAACATGACTTTCTTTATGAACCCTTTCCTGGTGGGAGTATTTGTCTACTCTTTGACTGCTTTAGTTATTTAGCTTTCTAGATTACAAAGAAATAATCAGAAATACTCTTATTTCAAGTAAAATGATTTGTTAAATGTAAAATTTCAACATGTGAAATGATGTAACAAAGCATTATTTATGTTTAAATTTGAAAAAAAAAAGAAAAAATAATTATGAAAATGATTGGATTTTATGAGAAAACTTTGGAACCATGATTTACCCCATTACCACTCAACCCAATTTTACAGTGGTCTAAACTTTAAGAAATTGCATAAGATAACTTGAGGTTGAGAAAGTTTTAAACATCTGTATTTTGTGGTAGCAAAAACAAGGAAGCAGCAATGTCTTTAATTTCAACCTTGTTTTCCTTAAATCTTTTCTTGAGAGGCATGAAAAAACCGGATTGTGTGGGAATGAGTTAAATAAAAAGGGAAGTTTTGAATACAATGCAATTATATTTCAGCTAAATGTGAGATAACATCAGTAACAAGTGTTGAAGGTGAGGCTACGGCAAATAATAGAAAGGCAAAAGTGATTTTCTTCTATGAGCTGGTCATTAAAGGGGAATGGTCAGGTAGGTATGCTTATTCTTACCCCTTGTCATTCCGAACCCAAAATATTTCTGTTTTGGCAGCAGGTGCAGACAAAGATAAGCCTGTACATATGTACAATCTGATCCTAGTTTACATTTCCTGTTTGTCCAGTTTAAACCAGAATTGTTTGTGAAATTATATTTGTAGACTAAAAACTGATCAACAATTAGTGTTTCCAGTGTTTTCTACTATAAAACTATAAAATAATACCTAAAGGTTGTTTACATATACATGCTTGCACTGGAGAGAAAGGTTAGAAATATTGTTTATTTTGATAACATTCTAAAAGTGATGTTTTACATCATGTCCAGTTTTATTTTGTTGCTTATTTAATGTTATGTCGCTACAGGTAGATGGGAAGATGGTGATAAGAAATACAAAGGCAAATTTGAAATCCCAAACTTGAGTGAGGAAAACTCAGCAGATGAAGTAGATGTATGTTCTCTTTAATTTTCATTTCCACCTGATACTTAACCCTTTGCAAGGTTAAAAACAGGATTTATGAAGAACTTCTTGTAAAGGATATGAAAGAAGAAAAATAAAATGATCTCCTTAGCTTGATTGTTTTAACCCATTCCAACTCAATCCCTCCTTTTTACGCCCCCAAGAATAAAGCTTTTAAAAACATTGTGGAAAATGAAGAAATTGCCTGTATCAAGCAATTTCTTCATTATCCTCAATGTTTTCTACCCAAAATGACGAAAAAGTTCAAAATTCCATAAACTTGAAAATGTCGTCTGCAGCTTCTTTCAATTTGGACCTGTCTAAAATTTTGCTGTATTGGAATGGGTTAAAATATATAATCAAGATACTGTTATTCCCCTTAAAGTAGATTGTGTTGTCATTATAAACCTTAACACTGGACATACCTCTGTTATTAATTAGGATATTTATATGAAATTTGACATGTAGATTCGCTATCAAAAGAATAATTTATGATGATAAGGGAAATAACTCTAAGAGCATTTCTATAAGAAGTATTTTGCTAAGAATTTTTTGTTTCACTGCACATGCATTGCTCCTGTTTTAAAGATATGGAACATCTACCTAAGCTCTTTGTTTAAGCCATTTCCACATGACAAAATTTTAGACTGGTACAAATTGAAAGAAACTGCACACGACAATTTCAAGCTAGTGGAATTTTAAATCTTAATGCTTAATACAACAATTTCTTCATTTTCCAAAGCTTTATTCATTTTTATAAGCTAACAAAGGAGACCATAAATTGGTATTATCTTCTCTATCTGTCCATCCTAACATCCTTCTGGCTGGCATCTTTCCATCAGCATGTACGTGCACATCTTGTTGACACATCTCCTATATTTTTGGAAGAAATTTTACCATATTTGGCTGCATCACAGACAAAGGGACCTTAATATGGTGGTGTATATTGTGAATGTGCCACTATTGATATCTTAACATCCCTGGTTATATGTTTAACAGTTTTGTTAATATTGTAGTTTGATATCTCAGCCGAAATTCCTTGCTGGAGGTCAATGGCCAGCTATTTGTCTGTTGACAAATACCTAAATACCTCATGTGATATACATTCTGTCTTAAATAGTATTTTGGGTTATACTGCCTAGGATGGCAAGTGTTGAAAGAATAATGAGCTTTATTATTAAACATGATTGAATATAAACATGTAAGATCTGACAGAATTTGAGCATTTTGATTCTATAGCTTTCAATTTACAGTGTTTAGAAGTAGAATCATGTTGTTTCTTCATATTTACACAAAAATGATCATGAATCCTCTAAGAACACATGCATTTTGGCTATAGGAAGTAATTTGAAAACTAATATTAGAATGATTTTTGCAAATAAATATTCTTCTGTTCTGTGAATAAGTTATTGCCTTTGGTTAAAAGGTTATTGGAAAAGGAAATTTAGCATTCATTTTATTCTAAAATGCCTATTAGAGGGTATCTCCAATTAGACTTTCTTATAGGTTAAAATTAGCCTTTTTAGTGTGTAATTTTTCCAGTCTCCTCTTGAAATCATGGAAGAAGGGTATCTATGCCCTTCAGAATATTTGGCCTAGGTACAACACTGAGCCTAGCAGTTATTTGGCCTGAAAAATTGCATCATGCATTATGGTAGGTAGGAATTAACTGAATTTTCCTAAATGTAAAATAATTTTTTATATGATTAGACAAGTTTTGTATTAAAAGTAAAACTAGTTTAGTGCTAATATTATTTATGCTAACAGGTGAACTTTACAATAGATAATGATAAAGGAGATGGTCCAAAACTTAAAGAATTCATGAGAACAACAGCCACAGGCAAAATACAGGACCAGTTAGACAGATATATCAAACAGTTGAAAGAAGGTAAATGATTTTTAGCCTAAAACTTCTAACACTGAGGATATTATGATGGAACTCAGGTGTTGGCAGTGTTAACCTTTTCCTGTTCCATTGCTGGTTTTTACATCCCAGTGTCTGTATACTTGAGAAAACATTGTGGAAAAAGAAAAAATTGCTTCTAACAAGCAATTTTTTCTTTTTCCACAATATTTTCTACCCTATGAATGATTACTTTGCAATAAAATCACCCATAAAAAATTGTCTGCAAAACTTTTGAATTTGGACAGGGATAAAATATTTGAAAAACAGGAAATGGTTAAGCAGTTAAACATGGCTTGTAATGCTCATTCATTCCTATTGTTTTGTTTGTTGTTAATGTTGTTGTCTGTTGGACATCTAGCCAGGGAATGAAGGCCAATGAAGATACAAAGCTGATATGTGATATGAGACTGCCTTTAGATAGAAATCATTTGCTAGTTGCTTAAGATAAGATGAAAGCTAGTAATCAGTGCCATATATTTGCAAATGTTCATCTTGTTGGTTCCCATTTATTATTTAATATCACATGTATCATCATTCTAAAAAGGCAGAACTTCCAGAGGACAACTATAAGTTGATGTATTTTGACTCACTATATGATATCTCTACAGAGAACAGTAGGGAAAAAGAATTCATTTGCCATACATAGTTTCTTCTCCTACCCTTTTACCCTCAATATTTCCCTTTGAATGTAATATTGTTTTGATTAAACTAAGACTGATTTGTTATCTTACAGAATATGGTCGAAGTGTAGTTTTACCAACAAAAGGAGAAAAGAAAAAGGATACAAGTGAACAAGTGGTAAGATTATTATAGTTTTAACTCAAACAGTGGAACATCTTCACCCTAACTCTGCTTTTAAATTCTTTACAACTGGAGATCTTTGTGCCCCAAACCTATTACCAGATGACAAAAATTTAGACTGGTTCAAATTGAAAGAAGCTGCAGACGACAATTTTAGCTTATCATATTTCAAATATTTTTGCTGTTTGGAGTAGAAAATAATGTGGATAATGAAGAAATTGCTTGATTTCTCATTTTCCACAATGCTTTCCTAAACTTTTTTTCATTGGAAGGGGGGTAGGAATCCAAAAGTGGGATTGTGTGGGAATGGGTTGACATTTTCTGCTTCTATTTTAACCCTTGTCATGCTGTATAAATTACTTTACTACATTGCTGTAAAATCAAAGGGCTGAAAGCACTGATAGAACTTGTTATTCAAAGATCCATGTTTCTTTTAGAAATCAATTTAATAAACAACTCTTGCAGGAAAACTAAAAGCAGGAGGTGTAGACCAAGATCAGACTGCACTTATGTGCAGGCTGATCTTGGTCAATAGCTCCTGCCCAAACCGGAATATTCCAGGTTCAGCATGACAATGGTTAAAATACAATGTTAAATGTCTTGTCTTTTGGTTTTTAAGTTCACCTGAGCACAAAGTGATGTGCATCTACTCATTTCAGGGTCAAATAGATTGTGTATATGTTCTTGCTAAAAGTGAGCATTATTCTCAGCACAGATTTTACTGTCTTGATAAAACAGGCTCTCTTTTCAGGATGATAGTTCATTCTCCAATTACAAGGTATGTTATATTAAAAAAACACCTACCTGTGAGAAAATGCCAAACTTTGAGAGTACAATATACCTCCTTTTTTAACCCATCCCCAAATGACAAAAGTTTACAGTGGTCCAAATTGAAAGTAGCTGCAGACGACAATTTCAAGTTGTTGAAGATACAAAATTCTTTGTCCTTTCAGGTAGAAAACATTGTCAATAAGGAAGAAATTGCTTGTAACAAGTAATTTCTCCATTTTCGACAATTCTATCTAAAGCCATTCTAAGGGGCTTAAAAGGGGGGATTGAGTGGGAATTGGTAAAACACAAAGGCACTCTATGACGCTTTTAACACCCTCTAGCAATATGATTTCAGAAAAATTTGCAACAAGCAATTTCTGCCTTCAAACTATTGTTGACACTTACTTTCAATATTAGAGCACCTTGACATGTCATCTGCAACTTCTTTCAATTAGGACCATTCTACATTTTTGTGTCTTGTAATGGTGAAAGGAAAAAACAAAGGAAAAAAAAGAGAAGAAATTAGGGATGAGAATAACATGAAATATTTTTCCTTTTCAAGAAATACAAAATGATGCATACAGAAAAAGTTCTAATTGATATTTATAATACCTTATTGTTTCAGCTAAATGCAAAACAAGAAATGAGTAAGATGGTTATTAGTAACAGTCAACCAAAATCTGTTGGTGTAAAAATAGCCACTAAAACATTAAAGATGACAGAAGAATTTACCTGCAGTCCACCTCAGTTATATCGAGCACTCACCGATAAAGAGGTTAGTTAAACAACACACCTTGTTGTAAATATCCACTAAATAGTTATTCAAGCTGTAGTTATGACATTAAGGTGGCCAGCCAGCTCTATTTTTTTTTTTTTGTTATACACTACTGGCTTTGCATTTTGCTAAAAAACACTGTTAATATCGAAGCAAAGCTTCCTGTCAAGGTCAGAGGGTGGGGCCAACGGAGTAAGTGATTGGTCAATTGACCTCCAATAATGATGTTTGATAAAAGTCTACTGTATGATATAATTAAGAAAGACTGATTAATATTGAATGTCGTCATAATCTGGTATTCCTAATCTTTTGTTCAATCGCTGATGAACAGGGTGAAGCACATCAGTTTGACATAACTCGTCATTGTCGTTGCTTTCAATACTAATTACGCATTAGCCGTGTTAAAAGTTAGATCTTTTGTTTTAGATGGTGCAGGCCTTTACTGGTGGTCAGGCAACATATGAAGCAGAAAAAGGCGGAAGAATATCTCTGATGAATGGATATGTGACAGGTGGTTTTGTAGAATTGGTAAGTTTTAATACATTTGGAGGTTTTTGAATAGTCATAATTTTAAACATTTTGATGATGATAAAACAAGGTGTTTCTAATTATTCATGGAGTATTTCATTGGATTGAATATAATGTATATTAAAAGCAAAATGTATATATGTATATTGACTTAACCCTTTCCTGTTCAAACCTGGGATTTTACGTTGCTGTGATTCTATACTTGATAAAATATTGTTGAAAAGGAGAAATTGCTTATTACAAACAATTTCTCCTTTTCCACAATATTTTCTACAACATAAGATGGTTTCTTTTCAAATTGCATCCAATTTTCATTGTTGTCTGCAACCTGTTTCAATTTGGACCTGTCTAAAATTTTGAAAAACAGGAAAGGGTTAAAAAAAAATGATTTTCAGGAAAATATTAATTTATTATTCTGTCATTGTCTTCCTTACTTGTAATTTGGCCTTGTTTTAGATCTATCTGTCCACATGTTGCCCTAGAGCATATCTGTTTTTTTTGTGCTAAATTCACCTTGATGATAGGTGATACGGGCTAATTTGTAGAAATAGTTTGAAATATAAGTATTGGTGTTCAAAAATGATGTCCCTTTGTTCTTTAAGCCATTTCCACTTATTCCCACTTTTTGATGCCACTCAAGAAAAAGCTTTGGAAAACATTGTTGAAAATGAAGAAATTACTTGTTACAAGC
The DNA here is from genome assembly GCA_946902895.1 of Fragum fragum. Classification (NCBI taxonomy): domain Eukaryota; kingdom Metazoa; phylum Mollusca; class Bivalvia; order Cardiida; family Cardiidae; genus Fragum; species Fragum fragum. The sequence goes on from OX336366.1 coordinate 6,551,392, forward strand.
AATTCCTTCAATGTCCTCAATGTTTCTTTGCTTCAATGTCCACAATTTATAGATAAAGATTTTCTAAAATTCCATCAACTGTATAATCTGACTATTTGTAGGTTGATGATAAGAAGATTGTACAGAGGTGGCGTGTAAAATCATGGCCAGATGCTCATTTCTCCACAGTGACATTTGAATTATCAGAAAGAGATGGCAGTACCGTATTAAATCTAACACAAACTGAAGTTCCATCTAGTGAATATGAAAGAACTATGGAAGGTTGGAGAGTAAATTACTGGGAGCGAATAAAACAAGTGTTTGGATTTGGAGTTAGATTGTTTTGATGTCAGTTTTCTGTAGGATGTAAAAAATGTGAAATTTGCATGAAGAATTTATTAGGACAGGAAATTTCAGCTGTTTCATACCTCCATAAACTGCATAAATCACCATCAATAAAACAAGCAGAAAGAGTGATACAAAAATAGCCGATCTACTAACTGAATTTACTCTTAGGTTTACAATTACTTCAGTTGCATGCTATACATCATATTGCGTCAGACTTAACCTATTCTCACTCAATCCATCTTGTGACGCCTCTCAAGAAAAAAAACTTTGAAAAAAAAAATGTAGACAATGAAGAAATTGCTTGTTAAAAGCAATTTATTCATTATCCACAATGTTTTCTACCCTAAAACATTTTCTATATTCCACGAACTTGAAACTGTCGTCTGCAACTTTTTTGAATTTGGACCATTCTAAAAATTTGTTGAGTGTTAATATGTTAAGAGAGATTTTAGCTCAAAAACATAGTCCCTACAACTTGTTATTTCTCCCAGATGTAGCTTGCACATCCTTGGATCTTCTCAATCTTGACATGATAATTAATCTTGTTCTATACAAGTGTTTATGTGATATTCCATCCATATTATATATGTAGCTTCTTGTACTTAACCCATTCCCATATAATAACGATTTCCATCGCCCAAAGAAGAAAAGCTTTGGAAAACATCACGGAGAATGAAGAAATTGATTGCTACAAACAATGTTTTCTATCTCTAAAGACAAAGATGCTTAAAATTCCATCAACTAAAAATTTTTGTCTGCAACTTCTTTCAATTTGGACCAGTCTAGAATTTTGTCATTTTTGAATTGGTAAATCAATTGGATCATAGAATTTCATATAGCAAGAAGTTCAAATATAATTTCGAGTGTTTTATTATGCTGACTTTCTGACTTAATCCATTACCACAAAATCCTGCTTCTTGATGCCCTAAAGAAATTTAGCTATGGAGAACTCTGTTACTAGCAATTTCTCTTTTCACACATTTTCTACCTTATTTAGTCCTTATTTTCCACTTTTAACACACTTTGAAATTTGGTATGCAACTCAATTTGGACAAGTTTAAATTTTTGGTCTTGTAATGGGTGAAATTCTGTCCCTTGCATAACTTTTATATTTATGACATTGTCCTTCTTGAAAAAAGATACTAGTGGGCTATTCAAAGTCCATTCAGATTTATAAAAGAGCCAAGTAGGGTAAAATACTGTGTGAAGAGGAAACGTTGCATGAAACAGAAAACTTTTTATTTGCACATAATGTTTTTCAATGCCATATATTTACAGTAGAGCAAAATAAGGGATTGTGTTATGTAAGGTTTAACTTTATGTATGGGGTTATTAAATATAAAAGACATCACTATGAATTACAACAGAGTGAGCCAGTCAAGAACAAAATATCAATTTTAGATTCTACATTTCAAGGGTCATGAAAGAATGAAAATCAATACTTAAGGACAGGAACTTATCAGTTTATCTTAGTCGATTTATGTCATACATTTGATCTTGTATAATCGATGGATTGCTGGCCATGCAAGGCACCAAACCAACAAAAATGTTCAAAATTTTTTCAAAGTTCTTCCTGTCTAAAAGTAATTTAATGGTCAATCAAATTTTTATTTTATTATAATTAGTCTCGTATGGCCCTTGTTTATTTACTTTAAACAACCTCAAGTTTGAATACTAGAACAGAATAGTTGATTTTGACAATCAATTTCTTCTTTCTGACAAGTTTCTTTTTTCTTGAAGTGTTTTTTATAAACTATTTGAACTGTTATCTAGAACAGTGTAAAATTTTGTCATCTAGTAAAGTGCAAGAGTTTATATCTATTTATATTGATACTTGTGTACTTATTAAATATGCACAAATGTCTTGAACAATTCTATTTGAATGAAATGAAGTAACTTTCCTTGTTTGTTATATGCTTCCTAAAGCCAAATAGCTGGTGCTTTGTCTATCATATTATCCTTTTTTAGCTCGGCTTTTCGGAGAAAACCTGAGGTACTGCTATACTGTTGTCGTCGTTGTGCAAAGAAATTGACATTATGTGATATCTCTGGTTCTACTTAAGGCATTCACTTGAAACTTGGCACATTTGTTCACTATCAAAAGAGCAACCTTAACTATCAAGGGGGATAACTCAAGATGCATTTTATCCACTATCCAGCACCCAATAGAAGAGCGTAGGCACCCACCGGCAGTGCTCTTGTTTTTATTATTATTTAAGGGTTTGTCACAGAAAAAAGAGGACTTGGTGTCAAATTCTATGAATATCTCCTTCATGTGTGGCCAAAATTTCTTGAATTTTCACATTGATATTGCTAATCAAAAGCCTTAGACTATGTACCAGGTACACTTTATGAAACGGATGAAACCATGTTATGTAAAAAGGGGGCTTAATATTATGTCTATACTTTTTGTGTATTTGATTCTGAAATTAAAAAGAAATAATTATTTCCTTCAAGTTACAATGCTATCTTTCATATCAACATTCTTTAAATGAAGGACATCTGCATGGTCAAATTCTCAACCCTTTGCCACATAACGTTTAACTAATTTACTCTCTGAAATTAAACATTTTATTGTTTCCCCAAGTCTATTTAGGATAATATTCCTATTTTAGGGTATGTAAGTCATCTTCTTAATACCCTTTAAGGACAGGGTATAAGGTCAAGCTTTTAACAACGTACCTCTTATTAGCTCATCTGAGCACATCGTGCTCAAGGTGAGCTTTTGTGATCGTTGAATGTCTGTCGTGCATCGTCAACAATTGAAGTGTTTACATTTTAGAGGCCACAGTTTTGACCCAATCTTCATGGAACTTGGTCAGAATAATTGTTAGGTCATGAGGATGAACTCTAATGATTATTAGAAGGATCTTTCCCAAAACACAGGAAAATGGGCCTAAATGACAATTTCTTTGTTTACCCTCTAGAGACCACAATTTTGGCTTAATCTTCATGAAACTTGGTCAGAATAATTGTCATGAAACTTGGTCAGAATAATTGTTTGATCATGAGGATGAACCCTAATCATTATGGAATGGTTCTATTGGAAAACACAGGAAAAGGGGCCTTAATGACAATTTCTTTGTTTACACTCTAGAGGCCACAATTTTGGCTCAATCTTCATGAAACTTGGTCAGAATAATTGTTAGGTCATAAAGATGAACCCTAATGATTATGGAAATGTTCTATCGGAAATCACAGGAAAAGAGGCCTTAATGACAATTTCTTTGTTTACAGTCCAGAGGCCACAATTTAGGCTAAATCTTCATGAAACTAGGCCAGATAATTATCAGGTCATATAGATTAACCCTATTGATCATTAGAAGGATCGTTCCCAAAACACAGGAAAAGGGGCCTAAATGACAAATTTCTTCGTATACAATCTAGAGCCCACAATTTTGGCTCAATTTTCATGAAAATTGGCCAGAATAATTGTTTGGTCACAAGGATGAACCCAATTGATTATAGGAAGGTACTTTTGGAAAACACTCTAGCTTGCCATTTTTTTTTTGAGTTAGTGCCCTTTATTATTTTTACATTTTTGTCCAGAGTATATCTCCTTAACCATAAGTGCTAGGAGCTTGTAACTTTAAACACTTATAGATCTGATGTGGAGAAGTGTCTTTTACAAGAGCTGTTACCCTGCCATGCCCATTATTTGAGTCACACTGAAACAAACATTTATCCTCTATTCAAACCGTTCACAAGCAATAAATTTTACACTTCTCCAAAATTAAAGGGAAATGGTTTACTAATCTGGTGGGGGACTCCTGTATTGCATCGCAATACGACATGCACTTGTTTGATCAAGTTATCGATTCAGAAATAAATAGAATGGTGAAAAGAGCTCTAACTCATTTCTTTAACCCTATCCCACATGACACAATTTTTAGACTGGTCCAATTTGAAAGATGATGCAGACAACAATTTCAAGTTGATGGAGTTAAAAAAAGTCTGCCTTTAAGGATAGTAAAACATTGTGGACACTGAAGAGATTGCTTGTTACAATGTTTTCCAAAGGTTTTTTTCTTAAGGGGGGAAGTAAAGCAGGATTGTGTGGAAATGGGTTAATTTGCTAAAGGGTCATATTATGTTGTGGCCCTCTTGTTCATTTTGTTTGTCCCTTAGCAATTTTTGTGTGCACAACTCTCCAGTTTCAAAAGGTATGAACTTTAACTTACCACAATGTATCTTTATGGTGTGTAGTTGTGGTTTTGTAATGATCTATCCTTCATGTAGCAAAATAGAATAACATTAGTGTTTTTGTGTGCCAGACTCCTACAACTGTTTCAATAGGTATGATCTAAAACCTGCAACAATGAACCTTTATGATGTCTTGTTGTGCAAGAAACCAAAGTTATTTAGATCCCTCCCGTGGCTTCGCATTCATCTGCATGGCTGTTTTAATAAACAGCACTTTTTTTTGCTCCTAAAACTTTCAGCAAATGAAATTAAAGGTACTTGTATTGCTTTACTGATTCAATGCATTCCTTGTAAACTTGCATTTTTACAAGAATTGAAAACATTGGTGGAAAAGGATAAGTTGCTAGCAGCAAGCAATTGTTCCTTTCTACCCAGAATCTTATTTTCAATTAAGATGTTCTTTGAGATGTGGTTAACAATATCTGTCAAATTGGACCTGTCTAAAATGGTGTTGTTGGTAATGGGTTAAGGAGATGATAGGTTTTTAACTCACCTGAGCACAACATGCTCATGGTGAGCTTTTGTGATACTTAATTGTCAGTTGTCTGTTATTCAGTGTAAGCAATGTTCAGGTCACAATTTTGGCTCAATTTTTCTCAACTTGTTGAAAATGTTCATCCACTCAAAAGGAAAAACCCTATTGAACATTGCCAGATTCTGATCAATATCAACAGGAACGGAGCTTTATTGACAATTTCCTTGTTACCTCTCTATAGGTCAAAATTTCCTTGTTACCACTCTATAGGTCACAATTTCCTTGTTACCACCCCACTATAGGTCACAATTTCCTTGTTACCTCTCTATAGGTCACAATTTCCTTGTTACCACCCCACTATAGGTCACAATTTCCTTGTTACCTCTCTATAGGTCACAATTTCCTTGTTACCTCTCTATAGGTCACAATTTCCTTGTTACCACTCTATAGGTCACAATTTCCTTGTTACCACTCTGTAGGTAACAATTTCGGTTAAATCTTTCTCATACTTAATCTAGTGGTCACAATTTTGGTTCAATGTTGTTGAAACTTGCTGAAAATATTAGTCATTACGTAGAATTTTGTTAACCCATTCCAACTCAATGACACATATTAACACCCCCTCAAGAAAAACAATTGGGAAACATCGTGTAAAACGAGGAAATTGCAAAAAGAAATTTCTTCATTTAACATGTTATACCAAAAAAAGTTGGAAAAAAATTTAAAATGTCATGAACTTTATCTGAAAATCACAGGAAAAAAGGCTTCATTGATAATTACCTTGTTACCACTCCAGAGATCACAATTTTGGCTCGATCTTTCTCAAACTTGCTGAAAATATTTGTACAGTAAAATATTTGTACAGTCATAAGAAAGAAGTCTATTGAATATGGCGTCATTCTGAGCAATATCACAGGAAAAGGAACTTTATTGTCAATTCCCTTGTTACAACTCTATAGGCCGTGATTTTGATTCAATTTTTCTTAAACTTATTAAAAATGTTTACATGTATATATTTATTAGGACAAAGCCTATTGAATACCAAAACATTCTTACTTGTATCAAGGGAAAGAGGGCCTTATTTACAATTTCCTTGTTATCACTCAATCTTTCTCAAACTTGCTGTAAATGCTCCTTTTGTCATTAATCAAGTTCCCATTGAATATAGTGTTATTCAACATTGTAAGTAAAAGTTGTCATTAGTTGCAATATCTGTTGTTTCCTGATCCAATTATAACCTCTTGTGATTATCCATTTGATTTTGTAAAAATATCTTATTAGTATCAGATTTAAGTTGATTAGTAAGCTGGAGAAAGTAAGTTTAGGTTAGGAATATAGGGCCATAGTGGCCCTCTTTTTTCTCAAACAAGAGAAGAAACTGAAATGCAAAATTTGGCAAAGAAAAATTTCTATACAGAGACTAATGTAAGAGTTACTCAGCCCAGTGGCAGTAATGAATTAAATCACTTTATATTCTACAATGATTCTTACAACTAGTTACTTCTCCAGGGACAATATGAGTCTGTCAAATATTGACCTTGAGCTGTGACCTTGACCATGGAGCTGCTCTGGACAAGCTCAATTTGAACATTTGATAATAAACTTGAAGGCTTCTGAGAAGACTTTTTCCTTACTATATACCATAAAAGGAAATTCCCCCCCCCCCAAAGCTGTGTTATTCATTTCACCAAAATTCAAATAACATGATAAGAGTCGCCTACGGAACATTCTGATGAAATTTGATTGAAAGCCAACAGTTTGAGAGGGGTAGTCATTTTCAAAGTTTTCTCTACATACAAAATATAGGAATGGTCCCAACCGTTTATATTTTGAATGAATCTGATAAGGGCTCACCCAAGTATCATTCCTATTATTATTTTACTGTTTTCAGAATTTTGGACTTGACTATTCAAAGGGGTAGCACACAACATTATAAAATAGGTACAATTCAAAACATAACAATACTATATGATAGAAAATATGATTGAAACAAGCAATTTCTTCTTTTTTTCCCACAATGTTTTCTTAAGTATTGGATCACAGTGATATTAAAATAAGGGATTGTATTGGTAAGGTTTAAATTCAACTCTGTAGTTTCTGAGGAAAATTTTTAAAAGAAAAGGTTAACAGAAACATGACAGGCACAACACCATGATGATAGCCTGTGAAGCTAAAAACTTGCCAGGTCATGAAAGGTACTGTAAAAAATTCTAATAGAAGCCTGGGCGTTTATTAACCCTTTCCTGTTCAAATACTGGGTTTTACGTTCCTGTGATTTTTAATCAAGAAAACATTGTGGAAAAAGAAGAAATTGCCTGTCACAAGCAATTACTCCTTTTTCCGCAATTTTTACCACATAGGATGGTTTCATTTAAAATGGGATCCAGTTTTCATTACAACCTCTTTCAATTTGGACTAGTCTAAAATTTCAAAAAAACGGGAAAGGGTTCAAATCATAATCTTTCCGAGAAAGGGGGTGGGCACTTTATTAGAGGCTATAGATTTGTGAGATAGCAAAAAGCGGTCAAATGTTCCAAATATCATGTTTGCTCTCATGGGAACACAGACAGAAAAGTTAGGTCCTGAAATGTCACATTATAGTTATACAATGACCAATTTGTAAAATTTCGTCGAAACAAATGAAGTATTAACTGAATGCTCCTGTGAGATCTACGCATGCTAACCAAGTGTTAGTTTTTTTAGGAAAACATCTAAAAGAAGACATGTTATTTTACCAAATTATCTTTTTTCAATTGAAGTTATTTATATTCTTGGGATGAAATAAATATTTGAAACAAGCCAGATAGCATAGAGAAAATAGTAAAAGATTACCAGAAATTTAATTGTTCTCGCCATATTCCAAAAGTTAAATCGAGTCCTAAATCTTAAACATGAGCAATAAATTGAATGATTGATTGATGGGGGTTTAATGCTCCTTTAACAGTATTTCAGTCATATCGCAGTGGCTGAAGCACCTAACAATGGATTCCTGGTATTTCTCACACCAGTACTTCCACTACATCCTTTCATAGCCTCCATCTGCTATCCCACTTAGGTTTACAATTATCCACCCATTGGTGAGAGACAAATGTCGGAAAGAATATGTGCCGCCGCCGGGGATCAAACCCATCACATCCCATGATTGAAGATTAGGAGTCTGACGCTCTACTGACTGCGTATAAATTGATACTTTGTGGCAATTATGTAAATGTGATAATTTGGTTACTTTATTTTACTATGCTGGGTAGAGTATGTTATTAAAGGAGCCGGAGTTGACATGCATGTCTTGTGAGAAGTAAGACTCTTGTCATTCTGTGTATATTTAGTGGACATACTAAAATATTTCATCTCACGGGATTTAGTGCAACAACTTGAAATAATTTTTCATGCAACAGGTAAGCCTTACTTTAAAAGTAAAACACACACACACACCTGTATTGTGTCGATATAGGAAGTTTGCCATCTATAATAGATGTTTCACTTTTCTCAATTTAGCACAAATTGAGCGGAACAATGTGGCATAATATTTTCCATAGTTTTTTCCTACTAAATAAGACTTCGCTGGTTTAGGACCCGGTTATTGAACAAATAACAAAGTACAACCAAAATCTAGACTTACCTTTTCACTTGTCGAAAATCCAACAGGCTAACAAATTTATTAGAAAGTAAAAAACTTCGGACTGAAATTTTTACCAAGCATCATGACTAACATTTTTTGGCTATGTTTTCTATCATAGTTGTCAGATTTTTTTCGGGCAGTAGACAAATATTTTTTATAAATATTTGGACTCAAAATAAATTTTGCTTTTTCGCGATCAACTCACATTCTATTATTTTCTTTTCTATGCCGTACCTAAGCTTCAGCAGCACTTGACATAAGTGAAAGGCAATCTTTGAACAATAAATTACCTCTTCAAAAACGTGTCTGTGAATTTCAAACACACAATTTAGTGACTGGGCTTTTATTAGAGGCTTCAATTTTCCGAAAAATCAAAACAAAAAATTGTCGAGTTAGACATTCGAAGTCAGGTTGGCGTTTATTAGAGAGCATGGGTGTCTATTAGAATTTTTACAGTAAAGTAAGTAAAATACACAAAGCAAATCACAAAATGTTTAATAATCATTCAACACAGTTTCATAACCAACATCATTCAAGTCTGCTTAACTACATACATGATTTTTACAACTGGTCATTTCATAATATCACAACACAAATTCTATTTCCTACCAGACAACCTTATTCAAGACAGGTCGGAATTCAAAGTATTTTTGAACAAACAAATGCCGAAAACACATTTTGATGGCATAAGAAATTAGGTAAAAAATTGAGAAAAGTGGAATTTTTTTTTCAACCAAGCAGCAACTCCTTTTTCATGATTTTTTTCATATCCTATTAAACACTTATTTTCTAAATTAGATGCAATTTGAAACATCTTTCAGATAGACTAGTTTAAATTGTCTTGTTCAGTGATTGGTTAAGACATTCTTCAAATACAGTGGTCTCTCATGTTGATTTCACTGATTTTAAATGCTTTTGTCAAAACTAGATAATGGTCTTGTTTTAAACATGGACCTTGATTAATCCATTCTCACACAATCATGCTTTTTACTCCCCTCAAGTTTAAAGCTTTGGAAAATATTTAGGAAAATGAAGAAATTGCATGTTATAAGTATTTTCTTCATTATCCACAATGATTTTCTACCCCTATAGACACACATTTATTAAATTTCAGCTACTGTAAATTGTCATCTGCAACTTCTTTGAATTTGGACTAGTCTAAAATTGCTCAGACTGTATGACTTTATTTTGCAGCAAATATTTTCATATCTAATAATGTGGAAGTGTGGATATTTTTGTCATGACAAAAAAAACTTTGTGCAAACAACTAAATGGTGGTTTTTCAGCAGTTCAGCATTCTCTCTGTTCAAAGTTTTCATATATATTTTAACCCATTCCCACCACAATGAAGCTTTTTGACTCCCCCCCCCAGCTTTAGAAAATGTTGTGGACAATGAAGAAATTGCTTGTTTCAAGCAATGTCTTCATTATCCACAATGTTTACTGGCCTAATATCAATTTTGATATTTTCAACTTTTGAAAACATAATGAGAATAGTGAACATGTATCTAATCTGTATCTCCAATCTTTTCTTATTGTGATTTTGAGAAGATTATAGCAGATTATTCGTCTGTTCCAAAATTTAAATGTATAGCAGATGCATTAGAATTTAGAACAAGAGGGCCATTGGCCCTAAATTGCTCATCGAGATATAGCTTTGGAATTTTACATGTGACAATTTTGAAGACAGTCACCAGTTGGTAACCCCATACATTATATGAAACCTTTTAGTTTGATGACTTGTAACAAGATTTTGAGTAACATCTTTGTTTCTACATAAGTTAATGTGTTCTCTGGATGAGTCTAAAACTAATAATTTTAACCTTTCCCACTTAATTTCTATTCAAATAGGAAGGATCCACAGATGGAATTCAAATATGACCAAGGGGCATGATATGAACAAATTTTGTAAAAGTTCACTTGGATATTCTTCAAACCAAACATCAATCTTCTAATGTTTCTAGTTTTGAAGGAGAATTTTAAGATTTTCTACTATGTTCCTATTTTAGAATGGGTTAGGCCCAGGTGGAGCCCAAATAAAGCCCAAGAGTTATCATATGAACAACCTTGTAGTGGTTCACTAGGAGGTTCTACATATCAAACATCAATGCTCTAGGCTTTAAAATTAAAGATTTTTACAGTTTTTAGCTCACCTGAGCACAAAGTGCTCATGGTGAGCTTTTGTGATCATTGTTTGTTTGTTTGAATGGGGTTTTACGCCGCTTTCAACAATCTTTCAGTTATATCGCGGCGGCTGGAGCACCTAACAATGGAATCGTGGTATTTCTCACACCAGTACTACCATTACATCCTTTCCTAGCCTCCAGCTGCTATACCACATAGGTCTACGATTATCGACCCATTGGTGAGAGACAAATAGTCGGAAAGGATGAGTGCCGCCGTGGGGGTTGTGATCGTTGAATGTCTGTTGTTCATTGTGCGGCAGGGCTCCGGAAATCCGATAAATTGCCGGTCTGGACCGAATTTTGGATTGCCAGACCGATTGGAATCCCAAAAAAATACACCAAAATCGGTCCGAAATTTTTTTCAAATTTCACGTTCAAATATTGATAAACTCGCCCACCATCTATCAAAATCCACTTGAAACCGAAATAATTCAAGGGTTTCACACATTACCTGCAGATTAAGAGATAAACAAAAGTGCCAAAAAACGATAATTAGTTTACCCGCCGGCCAGTCTAATGCCCATCCGCACATGGACCTAATTTGCAGTTTCACGCTTGACCGAACTTCGGGTATCGAGTTTTGTAAACTATTTGCAATGGCATAGAATAGATCAAATAGTCATCGGTTTGACTTACACACGTTCGAAGAAATGGACATCTAATACTGCGTCGATTCAAATTGCCGTTACTCGTGAAACTGGGTTTTTTTACCTCAACATATGATGCGTATATAAATCGAGACATGAACAGGCTTCAGTTGCCGTTCGTTCAAAGTCGGAATAGCTCAGCACAACGCTTTTATGAAATTAATTTATCACAAGTAAGCGCGTGAGACCGGGTTTCAAATTTATATAAAATAATCACGTCGTTAATATATGTTTTATAGTTTTTCTTTCATTCACCGTAAGAAACATAGCCGATAGAATTCAAACAATAATTGGAAATCCGCAGAATACAGATAATCTAAATATAAACGAAAACAACAGCTTAATAATATCCGTAGTTCTGTTAATAAAATTAAATCTTACTTCAGGGGTGGAAAATGTCCTAATAATAAATCGGAAATCAACTACGATAAATAAATGACCGAGATTTGTGAACAAATTCCACTATAGGAACATTGTGCAACACGTTTGTCTTGTCGGTCTTTTTGACGACTCTGTGATCCCATGGGGTAGAATGGACTGACCCGACATTTTTGTGACGTCAGCTGTGTTTTCCATCAACAGATGCTCGCGTTGAGAGAAAATCGAACTGTCTGTGTTAAATAAACAGAACTTTGGATAACTAGCTTATGAAAATGAAAAATATATCTTTACTATAATTAAATCGGCGTTACTCTGTAAACACCGGAAATTTTAATAATGTATTTTATTTGTCTATCTAATTTTACAACATATTGGAATTTCGTGGACTGCCGTACATTGCCGGAATTGTAATTTATACTCAGCCGAATTTTCAAAAACAAAATGAAAGTAGGATCTGTCAGTTGTTTTCATCTTTCTTCCATTCGTTGAAGATTATAATCATCTTCGGAACATTTGAAAAAGAAGGCAACTACTGAATGAATGATGAACCCGTTTACTTACGGGAAAGGTGAAAAAAGGCGGGGGTATACGTTTTTGTCGGCGTAGGGGGGGGGGAGGGGGCAATATCCCGGACCGATTTAAATTTCCAAATTTCCGGAGCCCTGTTGTGCGGCATCAACAATTGAAGTGTTTACACTCTAGAGGCCACAGTTTTGACCCAATCTTCATGAAACTTAATCAGAATAATTGTCGGGTCATGAGGATTAACCCTATTGATTATTGGAGGGTTCTATTTGAAAACACAGGAAAAGGAGCATTAATGACAATTTCTTAGTTTACTTTCTAGAGGCCGCAAGTTTGGCTCAATCTTCATGAAACTTTGCCAGAATATTTGTTAGGTCATAAGGGTGAACCCTATTGATTATATGAAGGATCTTTCGGAAAACACAGGAAAAGGGGCATTAATGAAAATTCTTTTTTTGCACTCTAGAGGCCACAATTTTAGCTTAATCTTCATGAAACTTGATTTTTTTTATACAAATTTCAAACCTGGTTTTATGCGCTTAGTTGGGATAAATTAATTTCATTAAAGTGTTGCTCTGAGCTATTCCGACTTTATACGAACGGCAACTAAAGCCTGTTCATGTCTTGATTTACATACGCATCCCATATAATAATAAAAAGTCTTTGTTTCAAGAGTAATTGCAATTTAAATTTACCCAGTACAAGATGTCGATTTTGATAAGACTTCAAATGTGTGTAAGTCGAACCGATTCTCTATTGCAAATAGTTTACAAACGCGATACCCGAAGATCGGTCAAGCATGAAACTGGATAACTGCAAATGAGGTCCAGGTGCGGATGGGCACTTGACTGGCCGGCAGGTAAACTATTTATCGAATTTTTGCACTTTTGTTAAACGCCTCAATCTGCAAGGAACGTGTGAAACCCCTGAATTCTTTCAGTTTCAAGTGGATTTTGATAGATGATGAGTTTATCAATCTTTCAAGTGAAATTTAATGAAAATTTTGGACCAATTTTGGTGCAACTTTTGTGATTCCAATCGGTCTGGCAATTCAAAATTCGGTCCAGATGGGTAATTTATTGGATTTCCTGAGCCCTGGTCATAAGGATGAACCCTATTGATTATTGGAAGGTTCTATAAGAAACCACAGGAAAAGGGGCCTTATTGACAATTTTTTCGTTTACTTTCGAGAGGCCAAAATCTTGGCTCAATCTTCATGAAAATTGGCCAGAATAATTGTTAGTCACAAGGATGAGCCCTATTGATTATATTAGGGTTCTTTTGGAAAATACAGGAAAAGGGGCCTTAATGACAATTTCTTTGTTAACACTCTAGAGGCCATAACATTGGCTCAATTGTCATGAAACTTGGTCAGGATAATTGTTAGGTCATAAAGATGAACCTCATAGATTATAGAATGGTTCTATAGGAAAACACAGGAAAAGGGGCCATTACAATTTCTTTGTTTACAATATAGAAGTCACAATTTTGGCTCAATCGTCATGAAACTGGTGATAGTTATCTGTCTCTAGTTTCATTTTTTAACAGCAGACAATTCAGGTGAGCGATCTAGGACCATCATGGTCCTTTTATGCTTCTTTGTATGCTACAATAGGATGATCGCACATTCACTAGGAGATAAACTAGGACATTCAATGCACAAAATTCTTGTTTTAAAGCAGAAAATTGTTTTTTTGTAAAGTTAATCTATTAAAATAGGATGAACCCTGACAAAGCAAAAATATGACCCAAGGGAAATCATATGAACAAACTTGAAAGAGGTCCTGTATAAGATGCTGCATACTATATATCAATGCTGAGCCTGTCTTGATTCAGAGAAGAAGATTTTCAAAGCTATAACTCTTGTTTCAATGTAAAATGGGTTGGTCAGGGCCAATATATGACCAATGGGGCATCATTTGGCCAAACCTGATAGATATCCCCTAGGTGTTGCATACAAAATATCAAGGCTCTTGTGTTTCTGGTTTCAGCGAAGAAGATTTTCAGAGATTTCATTGATTTCAACCATTTTGTTGCCATGGCATCCAGAGTTAAGGGTGGATTTCAATTATTTGAATAATTCTAAAAGAGCTTCAATCAAGGAATATTCCTACCAATTTAATAAAGATTAGCTCACTGGTTCAGGGATAGATGATGTTGAAACCCATTCCTGCACAATCCCTCCTTTTTACGCCCCTCGTGAAAAAAGCTTAGAAAACATTGTGGAAAACAAAGAAATTGCTCAAAGCAAGCAATTTCTTCATTTTCCACAATGTTTTCTACGCAAAGACAAAAAAAATACCTTCATAAACTTGAAATTTTTGTCTACAGTTTCTTTGAATTTGGACCAGTCTAAAATTTTGTTGTGTGGGAATGGGTTAACCTAGTTTAGAAAAACTATTTTCAAATGTGTTTAAATGAAAAATAATGGTAAACTTTTAAGTCAACATAAAATTTCAAGTTAAAATTTCTTTTTTGCGGAAATGTTTTTCTTTTATTTTTTTCAGAATGTTGCTAGCTGTGGTATAGCGCTGTAACAAGTGAAACATTCATACACTATCTTTTATTACACTTTCAGGCTAACATAATGACATAATGCACCACAACACAAAATGCACCTTGCAATGAAAGCACTTTGGGGTCTCTAGGAAATGCAAAGATATTAAATACATAAAGGAGCCTATAAACTCTATAGTCTCGTATTCACAGCGGCCATGTTTTAACTCATCAGACTCTGTCTTAACTCGTTACCACTCAAAAATGCCTTTTGATGCCCTATAGAATAATACTAATGAAAAATTTGTAGAAAAAGTAGAAATGGCTTGTAACAAGCCATTTCTCCCTTTCCCAATATGATTGCTACTATTTTCCGTCATTATTTTACATACACTTTGAAATGTTGTCTGTAACTTCTTTCAATTTGGACCAGTCCAAAATTTTGTTGTCAAGGAATTTGTTATTCAGAGAAAACATGCCAAGAAAGACACATAATTTTGTCAGTACCAATACTCTGACTTCAATTGTTGAATCTGCAGTATTGTACAGATTATCCCATTTCAACATTATCCCTCCTTTTAACGCCCCTTAAGAAAAATGCTTTTGAAACTTTGTGGAAAATAACAAAATTGCTTATATCAAGCAATTTCTTCATCATCTACAAAGCTTTTTACACAACTTGAAATTGTCATAGGCAGCTTATTTCAATTTGAACCAGTCTATTGGAATTGCTGGAATGGATTAACCCATTCCAACTCAATCCCTCCTTTTTACGCCCCCCAAGAAAAAATCTTTGGAAAACATTGTGGAAAATGAAGAAATTGCTTGTATTAAGCAATTTCTTCATTATCCACAATGTTTTCTATCCAAAAATACGAAAAAAATCAAAATTCCGTCAACTTGAAATTGTCGTCTGCAGCTTCTCTCAATTTGGACCAGTCTAAAATTTTGCTGTGTTGGAATGGATTAAAGGGGAGAAAACAACTGGATTAATTACAACAAAAAGTTCAGAACTACAGACAGAAAAGCAGAAAGAAAGAAAGAAAATGCTGCTGTTTTTCTCCTCAAATACTTTTATAATCACTTAATCAATATTGAAATGCTATCTAATTTTACCAACAACTATAGTATGAGTACTGTATACATGGATATATCTGCGAGTCGAAAGTTTTTCTAGACATTACACAAACAGAAAAGTTTGTAAATCAAATAACAGTATCTTAATTGAACAACATAAAGCATATATAAAACAATATAACACTTTAACCCTTTGACATACCATCCCTGATTTTTATGTCTCTAAAATATCATACTTGAGAAAACATGATGGAAAAAGAAGAAATTGCTTGTAACAAGCAATTTCTTCTTTTCCAAAAATATTTTGTGTCATGAAGGATGGTCACTTTTTGAATTGTAGTCACTTTATAATGCCGTCTGCTACCTCTTTGAAATTGGATTAGTCCATAATTTTGAAAAACAGTCATGAGTTAGAAATTCTTCTTCAGGGCAATTGTGCTTTGCATGTGAGGCAAAATATTGTTAATACAGGTCTTATAAGCTGTGGCTATATCTCAGTCACAAATCTATGATATTTTTTACAGTATGTTTATATAGCTGTTGCAAATGTAAAATTTCATTATGTGACAGATTAGCCATTCAACAAAGGTCAAAACATTCGACATAGCAACAATTTCCAATTATACAGTAAATAATGTGGTTTTGATCATAAAGTGTTACTGTCATTGTCATTTTTGGCAAGTAACGCAAACAGAGATTCAATATGTTTTGCCACAACATCAACCCACGGTGGTCTTTCTCGTATCCTTGACCTCTGACTTTCTTCATCGCTAGTTGGTTTTGGTCCCGAAGCCTGACTGTCAGCTTCACTTGTATTGGAATTCTGCCGGGAGAGATTCTCCTTACTGGTGCCCGGCTGTGGTGAATCTGATCTCGTCACTGGACGTGGGGAGCCAAGATTGTCTTTTATATTTGGTTCTTTTTGTTCTTCCTTTTGTTTGTTTTGATTTTCTGTGTTGATTTGACTTGTTTTGTCAGCTTCTGATGTTGTATCTGCTTCTTCCTTCTCTGTGGTCTCTGACATATTTTCCTTCTTCTCTTCACTTACTGTATTATCTACATCAGAATTTGTTTTATCTTCTGGTTTAGATTCTGATGATGTTCGCCTTCTTTTTGAAGCACTTGCACCTGCAATATAGCCAGAGATAGAAATAAGAGTGAGTTTTTTACGCCTCTTCTTCAAACATACCAATTTACCAGGGTACAGCATTCAATCTAACTTATTCAAAACTGTGTTAAATAGCCGAAGATTTCTAAACAAGAGGCCCTTGACAGTCCTATACTGCTCACCTGTACAGATAGCTCTTACCTTTAAGAATATCCTTCTTTGTCTCTTTTTCTACCCCAAAAGACAAAGATTTTTAAACTTAATCAATAAAAAGAAATCTTTTCTGTAATTTCTTACAATTCAAGCCAGTCTAAATTTATTTTGGTCTACTAATGGTTTAACCCATTACCAGACGGCAAAATTTTAGACCAGTCCATTTGAAAGGAGTTGCAGCTGATAATTTTATGTTTATGAAATTTTAGATTTTCTAAAACTTTTTTTGAAGAAAACACGATGTAAAACGAAGAAATAGCTTGTTACAAAATGAAGTTTGTTGCTTGTAAAAAGCAATTTCTTCATTTTACACCATGTTTTCCTGATTGTTTTCTGGAGAGGCGTCCAAAAGTGTAATTGTGTGGGAATGGGTTAAGAGAGATAAATCTAAATGTCTTACTGCAGGTTCATAGGACGATGCATAATGAAAATTTGAAAAATGTGTCTTATGATTTGAAAGAACTTTCTTTAACCCTTTCCAGTTTTGCAAAGTTTAAGACCTGTCCAAATTCAAAGATTATGAAGGAAAAATATTTAAAGTGGATTTAATTTGAAAAACCTTTTAGTAGGGAAGAAAATCTTGTGGAAATAAAGAAATTGCTTGTTATAAACCATTTCTTCATTGATTGAACAGAAAAGAGTTAATGACTTCCTCCTTTACCTCTATGTAAAATTTGGGACACAAACTATCTGTCTCTGATTGATCAACATGGGGACATAAGTAATTGCTCAGAGAACTGATAAAATGTGTTCAACACAATATCAGAAGACAAAATTGGTCCAAATTGAAAGATGTTGCAAACAACAATTGGGCTAATATCGGAAAACAAGAGACAAATATGGTAGAAAATATTGTGAGAAAAGGAGAAATTACTTGTTACAAGCAACTTTTCCTTTTCCCACAAGGTTTTCCATGACTTTATTTCTTCAGGGTGTCAGAAAGTGTCCTTGTGTAGAAATGTGTTAATGTCATATTAATTGAAATGTCAGGTGAGGACATACAAACCTTCATCTTGTTTTTCAGAGTCTGTATCTTCTTGAGATATTGTCCGTCTTCTCTGCTGTTGTCGAATTTTTGATGCATTTAGATCTGCCCTTTGTTGTTGGTGCTTTCTACAGACCTGCATGATGTACTGCAGGCTCTCGTACAGTATTTTGTTAAAATGTCTCGGAGGCTGGACAGAAAATATCAACAACATGGCCCTCAGGTCCTGCAATATATAGATTAAAAGTTATCATTTGCTGTAAGATGAATTAAGACAATTTCTCAAGAGCAAGTCAGAAAGTTTCTAAAGCAAAAGATTTAACCCAGTTCCTCACAATCCTGTTTTTTTTTTCATCTATCAAATAGAATGTTTGAAACATTGTGATGAATGAAGAATTTGCTTGTAACAAGCAATTTCTCCATTATCCACAATATTTTCTACACTAAAAGACAAAGATTTTTAAAATTTCATCTAAACCATCTATCTTTAATCACTTTCAATTTGTACTGTCTGAAATTTTGTTGTTTGTTAATGGGTTAATGTATCAGACCATAGAAAATCTCTTAGGCACTTTAGTATAAAAGCATGAAGTTTTCTTCCAGTGTTTTCAGCAGAAATTTCTGCTTCAAATAGTTGTATGGTGAGAATTCCAACCTGCATGTCCATTAAAAGTGTCCTTTATCAGAAATGTGACCTTGAAAAAACAACATTAACCATGAAACCAAAATAAATTTCTACAAGGAAAGCCCATGTTTAATATAAAAAGAGAATCAAAGGACTGAAAGTCCTGAGAGCGGTTTTGCTGGTTTATCAGTAACCGCGCTCAATAATGCGAGCATGTTTCATCAATACGAGTGAGTAAATCGTAAACCTAAGTAGGAGAAGCAGCTGGGGGCTCGATAAAGATGTTGTGGTAGTACTGGTGTGTGAACTACAAGGAATCCATGTTTAGGAGCTCCAGCCGCCCAAATATAACTGAAATACTATTAAAAGTTGCGTTAAACCCTATTATATCAATCACGACCCCTTACTGTTTAACGAGATCGCTATTTTGAATTAACCCCAGCGTTTTCTTCTTAAGTACGTGAAAATTTGTGTTTGTGTGGTAAAAGGTTAAATGATAAAGGTAAAAAAATCAAAGCTAACATTCAATTCTTTTTTCGTTGAGCATATTATTATCACAATGAAGTACTACATGTCCATTTCAAAGATTTAGTCGAATTCGAGAGGTAAAAGGTGTTTTATTCGATGGGGTTAATAGGCGCTTGAATCGCGTCTATAACAGGGTTGTAACTTGTTACATATACTGTGTATACGGGGTGTAAATTTGCCCAGCCTTGCCAGGTCAAAACACCAGCAGACAGTTTACATGTTTTTGCTAACTCCACTAACCACTGGCCTAGATTTATCTTGAAACGCAAGGAAATTATTTCTCTCATTTTGACAATTCACTAGACAATTTACCATGGATACATTAAGTTAAAGTTTTAAACCATTTTCCTGGATATTCATGACTAAAAGGAGGCTGTTGGCATTCAGCAAGTAATTTATTCTCTTCATCAGCGATGAAACAAGATGGAGGCGATCACATAGATTTTCACTTCAAGTTTATGAGCATGCGTGGAAATGAGCGGAAATGCGTGAGAACTTGTTTACGGTTGATCGATATGAAATACCGGTTTTTCCTAAAAAAAACGCTAAAAATTATCATAAAACCATGTTTCAATGGCTGTGATGAATTGTTAGATTGGTTGCCCTCACAAAATTTTGACAATAAGTCTTCTGTTTGTATGATGTAGCAATGAATCACAAAACAAAATAAAGTAATATACGCTAGGTCACATGAAAACAAACATTTGGTGAAAGTTTCATTAAAACATGTCCAGTGTTTGTTATTTTTTGTCTTTTGAGGTTGAAAACACTGGATAATGAAGAAATTGCTTTTAACATTTCCAAAGCTGTTTTTCTTGGGGGTGCAATAAGTGTTAAATGAGCACTTTCTATAAAATCTAATCCATCTAAATTTTGTGTTAACAAAACCTACCCCAGCAATTCTCATAAATATGGCAGTCAGTTCTCTCTCAGACTTTACATTCTCCAAGGCAGATTTCTCGGCAGTCACTGAAGCTACAAGTGAGTCCAACAAAGGTCGTCCTTGGTCGTTTAATACTTGTTGATATACCTGAAATATCATATTTGGTTTGGTATTTTGCTTACTTTATGATGGCTAAGGGCAAATGGGCGAAACAGTATTAACCCATTCCCACACAGTGATGCTTTTGGACGCCCCTCAAGAAAAACAATTGGGTAAACATTGTGTAAAATGAAGAAATTGCTTGTAACAAGCAATTTCTACATTTTATACAATGTTTTCTACCCAGAAAGTTGAAAAAATCTTAAATTCCATCAACTTTAAATTGTTGTCTGCAACTCCTTTCAATTTGGATCAGTCTAAAATTCTATCGTGTGGTAATGGGTTAATTGAAGTGTTGTGTGCGTCCTTTCTTCTTTGTAATTGTTTTCATTTGTGTTTAATTGTGAATGCCTTAATAACCATTACTATTTTGTTTAAACCATTACCAAACAACAAAAAATTCAGACTGGTCTAAATTGTAATATGTTGCAGACAACAATCTAGACCAGATTTAAATTTCTGTCTGCAACTCCTTTGAATTTGGACCAATCTAAAATTTTGAAGCCTGGTAATGGGTTTAGGACATTAACCTATTACATAAGCTTAAGTTATGCTCTTGATTGTGTCCATTAGAGTATAGATACTACAAGGTAAGATATGTTATGCTGTGAATATATTTGTATGGTTCAGATTTTTGGCACACCCTAAAATATACCATTTCCATTGAGTATTTCAAGTTTTATTTTAAGTTCTATTTTACAAATACTAACCTTTGGAAAAAAGTTACAGAAAAATTGGTAGATGTTCTGGTTGTTTAGTGACAATCTCTCATCTAACAAAACAGCATCCACATAATCAATGAAGAAACTACTTGAACACAATATCTTGATGAAATTCTTATCAACCTGTAAATATACATGACAATAATTTAATTGTTAGCTTCGTCTATCAAAAACGAGCGATCTGATTGGTCGAAAAATTTAATTCATACCTCCATGAACAAAGCTCTGTAAAAAGTGTACATTGAAGAAATTGCTTGTAAAAAGCAATTTCTTCAATGTCCACTATGTTTTCTTCCCTAAAAGAGGAAGATTTTTTTTAAATACAGCCAACTTGAAATTGTTGTCTGCACTCCCTTTCAATTTAGACCAGTCTAAAATTATGCCTTCAGGTAATGGGTTAAAAGTTGTTTTGAACAATCTCCCAGTTACATCAAGGAAATGTTCAATTATCAAAGTGCTCTATAGGTGTTGCCCATTACTAAGAAAGAGGTTTTGGTGTATTTCTAAAGGGCATAATAAGTGGATGGCTCTGATTCAAACATGCATCCTCATCTTATCTCAGACTAGACGTCAGAAATCCGTACCACAGTGCCTTGCAGGCCACTTGCTACAGTATGAATATACTCTTTACTATAATTCGATAGAGATTATAAATCCTTAACCCATTACCACTTGGCAAAATTTTAGACTGGTCCAAATTGAAAGGAGTTGCAGACGACAATTTCAAGTTTATGAAACTTTGGATTTTTTCAACTTTCTATGAAGAAAACATTGTAGAAAATGAAGAAATTGCTTGTAACAAGCAATTTCTTCATTTTCCACAATATTTTCCAAAGCTTGTTTTCTTGTTGGTGTTTAAAAGCGTCACTGAGTGGGAATGGGTTAACTAGTAAAGGTTGTTAGACAAAGATGGCCTACAATAATGATCATTTGTGCTGAGTATGTGACATTATAACATTACCTAAGGATCAATTTTTTCATTTAACAAAAATTTTAGACAGGTCCAATTTGAAAGAAGATGCAGACAGCATTTTCAAGTTGATGAAATCTTAAAAATTTTCTTCCTTTTGTATAGAAAACATTGTGAATAATGAAGAAATTGCTTGCTACAAGCAATTTCTACATTTTCAACAATGTTTTCCAAAGCATTTTTCTTGAGTGGCTTAAAAAGGAGGGATAGTATAGAAAAATGACTATGCTTTCATTTTTTGAAAGAAAAGTTAAATTATCTGTTCATTCGAAAAAGATATAGCAATGTTCGTACATGTGGGTAGGTGATTGGGCTGAATGAAGAAAAATCCCTTGTTTATAATATTGGTCTATGGGGTGTAGGGAACTCGAATTATGAACCCTTATGGGAGCGGCTAGCAATGGATTCCTTGTATATCTCGCACCAGTACTACCACTACATCCTTTCCTAGCCTCCAGCTGCTATCCCACTTAGGTTTTACAAATATCCACCCACTTGTGGGAGACAATGGTCGGAAAGGATATGTCCTGCCACCAAGGATCCAACCCATGATATCTCAAAAATTAAAATTTGGGAGTCTGATGCACTACCAACTGTGCTATGACGGTGGCTGTGGTATGGAAGAAACAAATGGTTTTATTTCTTATATTTGCTTCTTTCTTCTAACTTGAATTCTACCATGGCACAATGCTATAGAGATCTATTGAAACTAGAAACTTGTCACAGTATGTGACTTAATATCCCTGCAAGTGCTTTCAGTGTAATCAGAGCTTTAACAATACAAGGTCATAGCTACTGCCTTTGCTTTTCTAGAAAGGAGGAGTTTGTGACACAAAATTGGTATCATAATTAGATGTGTATGTCTACAAAGCATAAATAATGTCTAAGTTCAAGGGGAGATAATTCTTGGATCATGGGGAATTAAGACTTCAAAATTGCATTTGGCAAAACTTTAACATGTGGTTAATCTTTGTATAAAGTTTTAATGGTATTGAAGCAAAACTGAAGGAGGAGTTTGTGACATTGGTACCTTATATTTCTACAAAGCATAAATAATGTCTAAGTTCAAGGGGAAATAATTCTTGAACCGGGGGAACTTAGACTCCAAAATAGCGTCTTGCAAAACTTTAACATGTGGTTAATCTTTGTACAAAGTTTCAATGGCATTGAAGCAAAACTGAAAGAGAGGTATGCAACACAAAATTGGTAGTATTTTGTACAGACAGATGGACACACGGGACAGACAGGCTGATTCCGTATAAATATAATGTTTGTTTTGACATTTGCTCTATGTATATTATAGCTGTGGATATATACTTGAACAAAACAAATTTTGAGATAACCAACCTCTGTGTGATAGATCTCATACCAAAGTTTGGCAAAGTATGGGGAATGAAGAGGAACACCTTCATAGGCAACCATTGCACCTGAAATTAACAATACAACATGTCAAACCAAGTTTTTAATCAATGATAACTACATATGTAAAGACCATGGTAATCTAGGATCAGAGTGGGAATGGGTGATAATTGTCACTATCATTTTTTTTTTAAAAGATACTTAAATTTTGCCAAGACCTAACTAAACAAGAGCTTAGCAGAGCAATGCAGATACCTCAAAAGGAGTTTGTCTATGAAAAAAAAAAAAAAAAAAAAAATTCATTTTAACCCTTGTCATGCTTTATAAATTACCTTACTGAATTGGTGTCAAATTAAAGGGCTGAAAGCACTGATAGAACTTGTAAAATAATCAATATTTTTTTTAGAAATCAACTTCATAAACAACTCTGGCAGGAAAAGTACAAGCAGGAGGTATAGACTAAGATCAGCCTGCACATAAGTGCAGTCTTATCTTAGTGTACATCTCCTGCCAAAACCAGAATATTCCGGGTTCAGCATGACAAGGGTTAAGCTATTTTGCTAAGTCAGGGGCAGATAATTCTAAAAGAACTTGAAAGATCAAAATAATTCTTGTCTCAAGCACAACTACACATCATAGAAATTCTTTGTAGCAAGTTTCAGTTCATTTTGCAGACAGACAGATAGACAGATGGACATGGTAAAACAATATGCCCCGATCTTATAGATGCAGGGGCATAAAAATGCTAGCAGACAGGCAGACAGACAGTCAGGCAACAAGGGCCATAATATAATGCGACCCTAAGGGTGTATCAAAAAGGTCATTTCCTTTGCAATAAGCCAGTCAAAGCACTATGATTCTTTTGCATGATGCAGACTGATATAATTTAATCATAACAAGACAACAACATTTTAGATTGGTAAAATTTGAAAGAAAATGCAAAGGACAATTTAATGTTCCCTAAAGTTGAAAAGGAAGTTTGATATAGACTTTTCACTAAATGGGTTAACCCTTTCCCGTTCAAATACAGGATTTTACGTACCTGTGATTTTATACTTGAGAAAACATTGTGGAAAAAGAAGAAATTGCTTGTAACAAGCGATTTCTCCTTTTTCCACAATATTTTCTACCACATATGATGGGTTGATTTCAGATAGCATCCAGTTGTCATTGTCATCTGCAACCTCTTTCAATTTGGACTAGTCTAAAATTTCCAAAAACGGGAAAGGGTTAAGTCTAGACGGCTCTGCCATGACAGGTTATTCTACTACTTACTCAGACTAATGATAGGTTCCGTGAGAATCTGTTGATTAACAGCTACCCGACACATGAGATCAATCATGGAATGATATGGAATGAAGAAATCTTGTAATGCCATGTCATAGACTTCATCTACACCCTGTAATATACACAATATACATCTTGTAATATACATCACATAATGTGCACAGTATACATTTTGCACAAAAATAGGATTTTACTGTGTAATATACACAATAACCATAATGTGCACAATAATCATTTTATTACATAAAAATGGATTTTCATATGTAATATACACAATAAACACCAAAATTAAAATGTAATATACATCACATAATGTACACAATACACATTATATACAATATACATTTGGTTAAATGAAATATGATTTTACGGTGTAATATACACTATGTAATGTGCACAAAATGCATTTTGTTATATAAAATCAGATTTAACTCTGTAATACACACCTTGTAATGTGTACAATATGCATTCTGTAATATAAAATGCTATCTAATATACACAATAGACACCATGTAATACACACAAAATGTGTAGACATTTTTTTGTAACATTATTTCCCTGCAATTACTGTTTTTCAAGAGTTTGATATATAACCTAAATTTTTCCTCTTAACTTCACTTTCTTACTGTTGGAATATTTTGAAAAAGGGCAAAAAATAAAGTTTTATGTTTTCGATTTTTTTGGTGTTTTTTTTTTAAAAAAAAACAGCCACTATGCTTGAGTTCGACAAAATGACATTACCTTTGCCAAATAAATAGTTTTAAATAAATACTAAATATACAAGTCATCTGCAGACAATGCGTGTCCAACAAGTACTTAGGCCTTCTTCTGCATATTGTAGAGAGCTAAAACATGCAAATTGTGATGAGTATCAAATCTTGAGCAGATTGTTGCCTGAGTACGGATTCAACATAATAGCCAAGTCCCTACTAATGAAGACAACCAATTTCAGGACAGCCAACTTTCAGACTGGTTCAAATTGAAAGTGGTTCCATAATACAAAGTAAATTTGAATCGGATATTAAGGTATTGTAAGAAAAGGAGAAAACAATTTCTCCTTTCTCACAATGTTTTCAAAATCCATTTTCTTCAATATCTCTAAATACAGAGGTATTGTGAAAAATGGCTAAAAGAATTTAATGTCATACAGTTTTGTTTATTCAGAAAAATTATGTTTTGCTTTAACCCATTACCAGGTGACAAAATTTTAGACTAGTCCAAATCAAAAGAAGATTTCAGTTCTTCAGTTCGACAATTTTCAGTTGATGGATTTCAAAGAATTTTTGTCTTTATTTGGTAGAAAACATTGGGTATAATGAAGAAATTGCTTGTAACAAGCAATTTTATCATTTTCTACAATGTTTTCAAAAAAAAATTGGGGGGGGGGCATCCAAATGAGGGAATGGGATAACTGCTGAGACATTTCTCTTGATTTGATGAATGAGTAAATATTAAAAAATTTAATCAGAAAATGTAGAACATCCTCACCTTTGCTGCTTCAATTTGACTAGACTGTAACAACATGTTGAAATGGGGTCTTGGTGGTCGAATGTTAGACTTTGGTCCTATTGGTTTCTGTCCCCTTCTCGGGAAATAGGGGCCATTAGCCACTGAAATGAACAAATAGACATAAAAGAAATATCTACCATATTTTGAAGTATAATAATTTGCTTTGGGACAAAGTCTGTGACTACTTTCAGGTTGGAAGAATACTTTTTGAACGTGAATATGGCCATACACTTACAAAAAATATCAGACATAATCAAAGCTGTCTTAGAGCCTATAACTTCTATAATATCTTTATCCAGTCCTACACTTAAGTGACTTCCAGCCAGAAATTTCCTGGAGAAAGTAACTGTAAATGAATTTTCTACGGTCAGTTAAATATGCAAACTGACCCTCAAATCACCCCCAGGACACCAGATTGGTATGTTTACTGATAAGCCCAGGATGTAATTTGAGTAACTTGAGTATTAACTTTGTAATGGTGATAAATCCAATTCTCGATCATTAGAGGCTTTTATCAGCTTAACTACATTCTAAATGAAACATTCACTCTGTACATATCAGCAATTCCATATTGAATCATTATCACAAAATTTGCCCTTTTGACAAACTTAAGAATATGAGCTTAGAAAAGTAGAGTTGAAAAAGAAGCAATTTCTCATTTCAAACAATGTTTCTTACATAAATGACATTTTTCAATTTGAAAGCTTTTCAAAATGCTGTATTTGGTAGTTTTAGCTCACCTGAGCACAAAATGTGTTCTTTGAGAGCTATTGTGATCGGTCATCGTCCAGCATCTGTCTGTCTGTATGTCCGTTCATAATTAAAAAAAATTCTTCTACTCCTAAACTATCATGGAATTTTAACTAAATCTCACAGAAATAATCCTTTAATCATGCTCTTTCAAAAAACCTCAAAAAATTGATATCCATGTAAAACTGAGGGTTGCTATGGCAACCAAGTGAAAAAACTTAAAAAGTCTTCTCCTCCCAAGCCATAAGGCCAAGAGCTTTGATATTTGCTAGAAATTATTATCTATTGACCCTCCCCCTAAATACTTCAAAGAATTAACGTATCTTGAAAATTAGCCCTTTTCTTTGCAATCCCTGATTTACATAAAAATAAAGAAAGAACTCTTTGAAAACCCTTTTCTCAAAAGAATAAGGCCTAAAGGTTAGATATTTGGTATTTATCATTATCTTTTGATCCCTCTTCAAAGAATAGACGTATCTTGAAAATAAGCCCTTTTCTTTGCAATCCCTGATTTTACAGGAAATCCTTGAAAACCTTTTTCTCCCAAGCCATGAGGCCAAAAGCTTTGATATTTGGTATAAATCTTCATCTTTTGGCCCTCTTTCAAAATACTTTATAGAATTACCGTATCTTTAAATTTAGCCCATATCTGTGCATTCCCTAAAACACATAGAAATGAAGAAGGAAATCTTTGAAAGTCTTTTTCTCTCAAACCATAAGGCCAAAGCATTGATACTTGGTATAAATCATCATCTTGACCTTCTACCGAAATACTTGGAAGAATTAACTTACTCTGAATATAAGCCCTTTTCTAAATGATCCTGTTTTTACATATGAATAAAGAAGGACAACTTTGAAAATCTTCTTCTACAAAGCTATAAGGCCTAGATGTGTATTATCTAGTGTATATCAAAACCCTTTGAACCGCTACCAAAAATCTTCATAGAATAACCGTATCTTTAAAGTGAACCCATTTTTGTGTGATCCCTGCTTTTACATAAAAAGAAAATCTTCTCCCAAACCATAAGGCCCAGAGCTTTAATATTGGGCATATATCAATACCTATTGATCCTTCACCAAATTACTTCATAAAATTACCGTATTCTGAAAATAGCCTTTTCCTGATCTTAGAAAGGAACATATCTTTGAAAATCTTCTTCATCTAAACCATAATGCATAGGGCTTTGATATTTGGTATGTATTAATGCCTATTGACCCTTCATCATATTATTTCAAAGAATTACCATACTCTGGAAATTAGTGCTATTTGGTGGGATATTCAATATACTTAATATTAAAGGAGGAAATCTTCTTCCCCAAAATGAATAGGCAGAGGGCTTTGATCTTTTGTACATATCATAAAGCCTTGAGCGATCATACTCAGGGGAGCGATATAGGACCTTCATGGTCCTTTTTTTAATTTTATACAAGCCTTAAATACTTTTACTACAAATTGTTAACCCTAGCTGTATTAAATCACTGGGTCTCTCAGCCCTCAGTAATAATTGGTGAAATTTTCAATTAATAATGGATTCCTGGTATTTCTCACACCAGTACTACTACTACATCCTTTCCTAGCAACCAGCTGCTCTCCCTTTAGGTTTATGATTATCCACCCAATGGTGAGAGACAAATGTCGGAAAGAATATGTGCCGCTGCCGTTGAGAGATAAACGGATAAATCATAGTAAATATTCTCCTTGCAGTCCATAAGGCATTTGGCTTTCAAATTTTGTAAGTAGCATCGCCTTATCAAGTTATGGTATTTTTATAAAATACTATAAACTATCAGTCTTCGACCAATGTAAGCCCAGTGTGTTGTGGGATCACAGATTTTACATAGAGAAAAAGAAGGACATATTATAAAAATCTTTTCCTCAGAAACCATGTAGCCTGTAGAGCTTCCAAATTTTGCATGAAGCATTTCCCTATGGTGCAAATATATTTCAGGTATATAACTTTCTTTATAAACTTAAGCCCTATGTTGTTGGGTCTCGAATTGAAGAAGAAAGGAATCTTTGAATAATCTTCCTATACCATGAGGCCAGGAGATTTCAGTTTATGCCCTGTTGGTACTGCAATAAAATACTTTAAATGTTTATTCCTAAATCAACATAAAAATTCTTTGTTGCAAGATCCCAGATTTCTTTTATCTGGAGATTCATAATTCAAAAGAAAATTCCTAAACCAAAGACTAATACAGACAGCATTACTTTATAGTAAATCAAAGTACTGTAAGCTAGCAAAGTATTGTTTTGTTCAATAATCTTCTTTGTCAAACGTTATCATGATAAAGAAATGAGGTTAAAGTAACAAAGGAATTAACCCATTCCCACATAATTCCTCCTGTTTACGCCCATCAAAAATTAGTTGTGGAAAATGATGCCATGATACTTTAGAGAAACTAAGAGGCTAGAATATGGGCTATTTTCATCAAATATACAAAGTTTGAAGTGGTTTGGCTGATGATTATAATGTCAAGCAACTGTTGACAGCATCAACTTGAAACTTGATGAAGCGGTTCATCTAGGGGTTCTCAAATGCGCTTACCAAATTTAGGTCCGCACCTTACCCACTTCCTGTTTTAGGATTTGTAAACAAGTTAACCCATTGAATTCCCCATATTTCATCAGATTTACTTTAAACATTAGGATAGATCTTTTAGAAATTTGGTCTGATCAATCAAGAATCAAAATCATGGGACAAGGGACTTCATGGAAATTTCACCACAAAATCTTTGTTTACAAAGTCCACAGTTTTCATCGAATTTTCTTCAAACTTTCACAGAATGATTTTATAATCCTAAGAATTGGTTTTTTAAATGGGAAAGGTTAATAAAGTATCACGGGAAAAGGGGCCTTATGAAAACTTGATTGAAATACCCTTATAACATAATAATGTTCACAGTTTTAATCGGATTCTCTTCAAAGATGCAAGGAATAATTGTGGTACTGGAAACACTTGAAGAGGGGCCTTATAGATTATCATTCAAAACAATCTTTAAAATGTATGCGATGAAGACCACAATTATCACCAGATTGTCTTTAAAATTTCACAGACCAGTTGTAGGGTCTTAAAGAAAGTTCCTTTCGGAATTAGAATAGGTCTATAAGAAAACAAAGGAAAGGGGGCCACATTGATTGTTGCTCAATATAATAAAGGGGATAAAGTCCAATTAGTTATTTTCATTTTATGCATTCTTCTTTAAGCTATTAGCATCCTTAAGTTTTATGTTACTTTAAGGGAAAACTTGATGGTCAGTAGAGCGCCTCAGGCCCTGATGGGTCTCTTGTTAGGAAGAGAGCCTTAAAATTTATTAAACCCATGTTTTACCAAAAGATGTTGCATAATGAGATTTACTTAATTTTTAAAGACATTGAGATAGACCAAAGATATAATTGTTTAACCCATTCCCACAAATGACGCTTTTTGACACACATGAAGAGGAGCAATTTGGAAAACTTGTAAAATGCAGAAATTGCTTGTTGCAAGCATTCTATCCATTTTATACCCATAAATTTGGAAAAAAAAGCCACTGCAATTTCACAAATCTTAAACTGTCTTTTAATTGCAGCTCCTTTTAATTTGGACCGGTCTAATATGTTGCCGTCTGGTAACAAACTAAAATAAAGTACTTACTATTTACCCCACAATACAGGACATAGATAAGAACAAATTTAATATGAATGACCAATTACACTTAAAAGAACCATCTTAAGATTACAACAAGCAATTGCATCAAAGAGAGTCTTTACTTGTCAAGTTTAGTCAATGCAAACACACAAACTCATTGTACAGTAAAGAAGAATGACCATGTGTAATGAAGGTAATCCCTCTGGAAAATAAACTGGAAAATAAATATAAGTATTATCTTCGCAAATACTTTTCAAACCTTTCATAAAGATGGGTAAATGTAAGCATATAAGTAGGAATTATGGGCTGGCTATTTAGACTTAAAACCAAGGCAGGTACCTTACATGCACCTCTGTATTTTACATGACATATCATTAAATCAGGGTGTAACCTTTTTAAAAAATATACATTCAATAGTCCAAAATCACTTGATACAGTAAAAGTGTGGTTGAAATGGAAAATCTGTCTGCTTGGAGAAACATAAAATCAACAGAACAAATATGAATTGTAACACTGATAAGCCCAAATGTGTGACTTACTATTATCAGGATTGTTGATCTAATGGTCGGTCAAAATATTTTTATTGCCCCCATGCTGTTAAACTCCCAAAGAATGCCAGAATGACCGTTACAGTGATACTGAGATCTGATTTTATCTTGATTCACTAGTGAATATTTTCAGGCACTAAAGTATCTGACTGTATCAGTAAAGCAGCAATAGAAGTGCAAAACTTACAACAAGAGGACCATGATGGTCCTAAATTGCTCCCCTGAGTATGATGGTTCATGGCTTCATGATATAAATAAAATAGCAAAGCCCTCTGTCTAATAATTTTGGAGAAGATGTTTAAGGATTTATCTTTAAATCCTAGGTATATTGATGATCCCACCATATAGCACTAATTTCCTGAATATGGTAATGCTTTGAAGTATTGACATCAATACATACCAAGTATAAAAGCCTTAGGCTTTATGGTTGGGGAGAAGAAGATTTTCAAAGATATCCTTCTTTATTCCTTTGTAAAATGAGGGATCACACAGAAAAGGGCTAAATTTCAGAGTATGATAATTCTTTGAAGTATTTTGGTAGAGGGTTAATGGCTGATGATATGTACCAAATATCAAAGCTCTAGGCCTTATGGTTTGGGACAAGAAGATTTTTAAAGATTTCCTTCTTTTATTCTATGTAAAATCAGGAATTGCCCAGAAGAGGGCTAATTTTCAGAATACGGTAATTCTTTGAAGTATTTTGGTAGAGGGTCAAAAGATGATGATTTGTACCAAATATCAAAGCTCTAGGCCTTATGGTTTGGGAGAAGAAGATTTTTAAAGATTTCCTTCTTTATTTCAATGTTAAATCAGGGATCACAAAGAAAAGGGCTAATTTTCAGAATATGGTAATTCTTTGAAGTATTTTGGTAGAGGGTCAATAGATGATGATGTATACCAAATATCAAAGCTCTAGGCCTTATGGTTTGGGAGAAGAAGATTTTTAAAGATTTCCTTCTTTATTTCTATGTTAAATCAGGGATCGCCCAGAAAAGGGCTAATTTTCAGAATACGGTAATTCTTTGAAGTATTTTGGTAGAGGGTCAATAGATGATGATATATAAAAAATTATCAGAGCTCTAGGCCTTACCGTTTGGGAGGAGAAGATTTTTTAAGTTTTTCACTCCGTTGCCATGGCAACCAGAGTTCTTCATGGATTTCAATCATTTGAAGTATTTTGAAAGAGTATGACCTAAGGATGATTTCTGTTAAGTTTTGTTGAAATTCCATGGTTAGTTTAGGAGGAGAAGATTTTTTGTAATTGTGAATGGACAGATGGACGGACGGACAGACGGATGATGGACGGACGATGACCGATCACAATAGCTCCCCCAGAGCACTTTGTGCTCAGGGGAGCTAAAAAGGTATTTACTATTGTTTTGCTAGAAAACACAGCACATGGCAGGGGTCAAAACAACTCAGTCAAGAAACCCTATTTTAGAGGATATAAAGAAATGAGCTAAAAACTAATCTGACTTTAATGAAATAGCATTATTTATAAATCAAAAACGTATGATGGTAAAATTAATCCTTGTCATGCTAAACCCAGACTATCTGTTTGGGCAGAAGATAAAGACAAAGATCAGCCTCCACATATGTGCAGTCTGATCTAAGTCTACACAATCTGCTTGTCCCTTTCATGCCAGATTGTTTTGTTTGTAAATGAAATATTGACCTGCAACTAGTGCTACCAGTGAATTCAGCTATTTGATTTTGGTGCAATTCTAAAGTGAATTTTGATTCAGCATGACAAGGGTTAAGTGGTCTTCCATTACATAAACAAGTACATGTTGTATTGCGATGCAATACAGGAGTCCCCCACCGGATTAAAAAAGTCTTTTTTATAGTAAACCTTTTCACTTTAATTTGGGAGAAATGTAAAATTTATTGCTTATGAAAGGTTTATGTAGCCGGATATCGTATAAGAGGTGCTTATACTGCCTTGCCGTACAAGCTAGCTTTTATAACCACGCGGTAGAGCGCTTGTCTCGGGACAGAGAGGTCCCTGGTTCGAATCCCGACGGAGTCGAATATTCAATTGCGTGTTACATTTGGCGCCCACCGTAAATAACCCACATGAGGTGGTGGTTATGTGATTAGGGAGTGGATGATGTTGAATATAGAAGATTCGTGAAAGAATCTTAATTGTCGAGGGGGTGTATGTAGCCGGGTAGTGTATATGGGGTGCTTATACTACCTTGCCGTATAAGCTAGCTTTTATAGCGACGTGGTAGAGCACTTGCTTGGGGACGGAGAGGTCCCTGGTTCGAATCCCGACGGGTCGAATAATCATTTGCAGGTTACATTACAATATACGGCTACATTTAAATAGAGGATATTTGTTTGTTTCAGTGTGAGATCCATTTATCATGATTGTTAAATATTGCAAATTTAAGATTTAAAATAATCAAACGGCAAAAACTAAAAATAACTAATAAGTTGTAGGAGAGTAACAGATCTTTTAATACAAGGTTTAAAACAACAAAAGGCAATAACTCAAACAAAGGGCATGGCAGGGTAACGGTTATTGTACATGACAATTCTCCACATTGTGATCTATAAACGTATAAAGTTTCAAGTTCCTAGCACTTATGGTTTAGAAGATATGCTCCAGACAAAAATGCTAAATTGAAAACAACAAAGGGCAATAACTTTAACAATGGGCATGGCAGGATAACAGTTCTTGTATATGACACTTCTCCACATTGTGATCTATAAGTGTATAAAGTTTCAAGTTCCTAGCACTTATGGTTTAGGAGATATGCTCCTGACAAAAATGTAAAGGTAAAAATATCAAAGGGCAATAACTCAGAAAATAGGCAAGCTAGAGTTATGGTTCTTGTACATGACACTTTTCCACATTGTGATCTATAAGTGTATAAAGTTTCAAGTTCCTAGCACTTACGATTTAGGAGATATGCTCCTGACAAAAATGTAAAGGCAAAAATAACAAAGGGCAATAACTAAGAAGATAGGCAAGCTAGTGTTATGGTCCTTAAATATGACACTTCTCAACATTGTATTTTTTAAGAGTATAAAGTTTCCAGTTCCTAGCAATTATGGTTTTGGAGATATGCTCTGGACAAAAATGTAAAGGTCAAAATAACAAAAGGCAATAACTAAAAAATAGGCAATCTAGAGTTATGGTTCTTAAATATGACACTTCTCTACCTTGTGATCTATACATGTATAAAGTTTCAAATTCCTTGCACATATGGTTTAGGAGATATGCTCTGGACAAAAATGCTAAATTGAAAACAACAAAGGGCAATTACTCAGAAAGAAGGCAGGCTAGAGTTATGGTTCTTCCACGAAAACTTCTCCACATTGTGATCTATAAGTGTATAAAGTTTAACGATCCTAGCACTTATGGCTTAGGAGATATGCTCCAGACAAAAATGTAAAGGTAAAAATATCAAAGGGCAATAATTCAGAAAATAGGCAAGCTAGTGTTATGGTTCTTGCACATGACACTTTTCAATATTGTGATCTATAAGTGTATAAAGTTTCAAGTTCCTAGCACTAATGGTTTAGGAGATATGCTCCGGACAAAAGCGTGACGGAGGGATGGACAGACGGACGGAATCGAGCAAACCTGTATTCCCCAAACCGGTAACTAGTGAGGGACTTATAAGGCTTATATGATCTTGATATATGACCCAGAACAAAGCAAACCTCTTCATGTAAATGGCAACATTTATGTACAGTTTCACAATCATATAACCAACACTCCAGTTTTGCTTTGGGAATACATTCACTCATAATGTTGAGTTAGAATAAATTAATACTCACTTGGTATATTCATATCCTGGTATGAAATATGGTTTTGAGTAAGGATGGGTACCATCACATTTATATATTCACTCCCATAATGTCGGGTTACAATACATTAGTACTCACTTGGTATATTTATATCCTTGTATAAAATATGGTTTTGAGTAAGGATGGATACCATCACATTTATATATTCACTCCCATAATGTCGGGTTACAATACATGAGTACTCACTTGGTATATTTGTATCCTGGTATGAAATATGGTTTTGTGTAAGGATGGGTACCATCACATTAATACATTCACTCTGATAGTTCAAAATCATCTCTTTAATCACATCTAAA
Source organism: Fragum fragum (assembly GCA_946902895.1). Taxonomy (NCBI): domain Eukaryota; kingdom Metazoa; phylum Mollusca; class Bivalvia; order Cardiida; family Cardiidae; genus Fragum; species Fragum fragum. The sequence continues at coordinate 6,586,724 of OX336366.1, forward strand.
AAATAAAAACAGACATAAAAGTGTGAAAGTAAATAACATACAGTTTGTATAAAAAAGATTCACACAGACACACTGACAAAATGATTATACAACTGTAATATTTATACCATTTTACGCTTCTGTGAAACTAGATGTACACACTACTACTTGTGATTGTTTTCCTATTTTACTTTTATCATACTTGAAGGGTTTGAAAATGATTTGATGATTTTAAAGCCTAAAATGTACTTAACCTACTACCAGATGACCAATATTTTCACAAGTCCAAATTTATAGAGTTCTAGAGAACAAATTGAAGTTGATAGTATCTTAACCCTTGTCATGCTGAACCCGGAATATTCCGGTTTTGGCAGGAGGTGTAGACTAAGATCAGACTGCACTTATGTGCAGGCTGATCTTAGTCTATACCTCCTTCTTGTACTTATCCTGCGAGAGTTGTTTATAAAGCTGATTTCTAAAACAAATATTGAATTTTGAACAACAAGTTCTATCAGTGCTTTCAGCCCTTTAATTTGACAGCAAGTCAGTAAGATAATTTATACAGCATAACAAGGGTTAAATATAGTAGAAAATGATGTGGAAAATGTTGAAATTTCTTGTTACAAGTAATTCCTTCTTTTTCCACAATGTTTTCAAAAACTTTCATCAGAGTTGTAAAAAAGTTCAATTGTGTGGGATTGGGTTAGAAGAGAAAAAGTATTCAATCAAAATAAGAGCACGAATATTATATGTATATACAGTTAAAGTCAAAACTGATATAGTTTGAACCATTACTAGACGAGAAAATTAAGATTGGTCCAAATTGAAAGGAGTTGCAGATAACAGTTTAAAGTTTATGAGATATTATTTTTTCAACTTTCTGGTTAGAAAACATTGTAAATAATGATGAAATTGCTTGTAACAAGCAATTTGTTCATTTTCCTCAATGATTTCCTAAGTCTTTTCTTGAGTGGCATTTAAAGCATCATTGTGTGGTTTAATTTTTTTTCTCCTTAAATGCGAAAATATGTCTTCCTTGAAAATCAAGCATCCTCATGTTATATAATTTACATCATAGGGCGTCCTTTTACCATATCGTAGGTCTCACATACAGAATTGATCTACCTACCCATACTAACCACCCTTATTTCTGGTGGTGTGTAGGAATTTAATAACATCAACAACTTCTTTACTACTGTCATTTTCTCCTCCCAGCCATACAGGCATGCTTTCACATCACTGGTCTGCGGGCCTGGAAAATTGTTATTTTGTTAACCAATTACCAGATGTCAGAATTTATGACTGGTCCAAATTGAAAGAAGTCGGTGGTGGCATTTCAAATTATGCTAAAATAGGAATATACGCGCCAAATAGGGTAAAAAACATATTGAGAAAAGGAGAAATTGGTTGTTACAAGTAATTACTTTCTTCTTACAATGTTTTTCTATGATTGTATTTCTTAAGGTCATCATAAAGCAACATGGTGTGGTAATGCATTAATATACAGAAAATACAATTTGACCCAAGGAATTGATTTCCATTTTCTTACAGAAAATACAATTAAATGTGTAAACGTTGAGTTCAAGGAATTTCATTCAGTTTTGAATATTCTATCTCAAAGATTGCTACTTTTCCTAACGCAAATTCTAAGGGGAGTTTGATAAAAATAACAAAGGTGTAATAAATAGTATAAATCATCCAAGCCACTAATAGATACAATCAAAATTAGTTACATTTAATTACATTTTTCCTTTCCTCAGAATGTTTCTTACCCCATATGGCACTTTTTTTTTATTAAGTATTCCAGTATTTTGAAATGTTGTCTGCAAATATTTTCAAATTAACCAGTTTAGGGTTTGTCATCTGGTGATAGATAAAGAAAAGTTGTCATTTTAAAGAAATGAAATAATATTCTCTAAATTATCCCATTGCCAGATGCCAAAATTTTAGGCTGGTCCAAATTGAAAGAAGTTGCAGACAACAATTTAAAGTTGATAAAATCTTATTTTTTTTTTTTTTCCTTTTGGGGTAGAAAACATTGTTGATAATGAAGAAATTGCTTGTAACAAGCAATTTCTTCCTTTTCCACTATGTTTTCAAAGGCTTTCATATTTAAGGGTGTTTAAAAGCGTCATTGTGTGGTAATGGGTAAAACTGACTTTTTAATTTCTTGAAATCTATTTTGCAGAGGTATTCAGTAATTATAACTAGAGCTGTCGCCCTCAAGGACTGACGAGAATACCCCCCACACCGCTAAAAAGGCTTTTCTATGAAGGAGTGGAATTTGAAGCTGTTTAATCACATGCATGTCATGGTGGATGAACTTTGCCAACCCTCCACCTCTTTCTGATTTTGTATTTGTTGCTAGAGTTGACTGATTAGGAAAGGTTGGTCAATATGAGCCTATGTTAAAGAAAACTGTGTGAGGAGATGATGAAACAAAATTATATCCACGAAAAGTCAATATGAGCCTATGTTAAATTTTTGACCCCCGTGGGGCGGGGTCAAATTTGACCTCAGGAAATAAACTGTTCAATATTTTGTAAAGGTCAACAAGATGATGTTACTTACCAAATTTGGTAACTCCCCTTATGGTTACTGAGTTTTGCAATTTTAAATTTTGACTACTCCCCCCCCCCCATTAAAAAGTTCAAAATGGCATAACTCTGAAACTAACAACTGGATCAAGATGAAAATTGCAGGTGCACAACTTCATATGATAGGAAACAACCTGATAAAATTTCAGCAAAATTGGTCAAAAAATGTGGGAGGAGAAGAGGACACAAAATTATGTCCACGGACGGACGGACAGACAGACAACCTGATTCCAGTATACCCCCCCATAACTTCGTTGTGGGGGGTATAATGATACAATTTACAGTGGATGGTACAGTATGTGCATTTCCAAATTGACTTCCTCAATGGCCAAGTGGTAAAGGTGCTTGACAAGTGATTTGAGAGTCCCTAGTTGGAGCCCAACCATCTATTGGGTGTATGCAAACAATGATCCAAGGTCTTTCTGGCAAAATATTAACAAAAATTACAAAACCAAACCGCGAAACCCTGAAAACATTACCATTGAAAATATGCATTCCCATTTCTACAATCTTTATAGCTCTGCATCTTTCAAAACAAGCGATTCCTTTGATTTTTCTAACATTAGAACGGACGATGACTTAGATATGAGTTTTACGGTTACGGAAGTCAAAGCTGCAGTTTTTTCTCAAAATAATGGCAAAAGTGCGGGCACTGATGAACTTGTTGCTGAAATATTTAAACATTCTTTTGACATAATAGGTCCATTTTTAACATCGTTATATAATCATATTTATATCAATGGAGTCTATCCGAAAAGTTGGGGAGAAGGAATCATTATACCTATATTTAAAGGTGGTAACCCAGAGGCAAAAAACTTTAGAGGCATTACTTTAAATAATATAATTTCAAAAATATATTCCAAATTATTAGTGAATAGACTAAACGCCTGGTCAAACAAGAATAAGAAAATAATCGAAAACCAATATGGATTTCAAAAAGGTAAATCGACGGTGGACTGTCTTTTTATTTTACATGCCATTATTACGAAAACACTTTCGAATAATAAAAAATTATATGTTGCTTTCTTGGACTGGGAAAAAATGTTCGACAAAATCGACAGATCATTACTTTTTCAAAAGTTGATTAATGAACAAGTCAGCAGTAAATTCGTTAGGTCAATTAAAGCTATGTACGACATAGTAAAATCCTACGTGCGATACAGATCAGAAGAGTCGGAATACATATTTTCACATATTGGCGTGAAGCAGGGTGATCCATCAAGTAGTATTTTATGTTTATTTTATTTAAACGATTTAATCAGCAGTATAAACAACAATTTAGATGGCATTATATCCATTAATGAACTACAGTTATTTTTATTACTGTTTGCCGACGACGCGGCGGTATTTACGCAAGATCCGATATCTCTACAATCTATACTTAATGATATTGAACAATATTGCAACACTTGGAAACTAAGTTTAAATGTGAACAAGACCAAAGTAATGATTTTTGAAAAAGGCCGACATACAAATTACGATTTTTACTTATATGATACAAAACTGGAAGTAGTCAAATTCTTCAAATACCTGGGAGTTAATCTCTATAAAAATGGTAACTGGAACAGAACACAATCCGATATCGCACAACGCGCATCGTTTTCCCAACATAGGTTATTTGTCATTTTCAATCAAATTGATTTACCTATTTCACATAAACTAAAATTGTTTGACAGTTTATTGTTACCTGTCCTAAATTATGCCGCAGAAGTCTGGGGAGGTCATCCTTCACCGGAAATTGAATCGGTTTTTCTAAAATTTTGTCGAAAACTATTGATTGTAAAAAGATCTACAAATATTGAAGCGATTTATGGCGAATTAGGGCGCATACCCTTATTATTGCATAGAAAATTCCAAATGATAAAATATTGGATTAAGGTTATTAACTCTGAGCGAAATTCATTATTGTTCAATACTTATGTTATGCTATATAGAGACGTAGAAATCGGCCTGAACTATAATAAATGTAATTGGGCTTATCAAGTAAAATGTATCATAGACGAATGTGGTCTACATTTTATTTGGCAAAACCAATTTACCACACAAATCACTTATGATATAATACAACAAAGGTTAATAGATATATTCAACCAACAGTGGTATTCAACTATTAATAATACAAATCGACTTGAAACATATTCTCTCTTCAAACACGATTTTGCCTTTGAAAAATACCTAGACTTTATACAAGACAAAAAGATCAGATGTGCACTTACTAGATTAAGAATTTCGTCTCATAATTTGGAAATTGAATATGGTCGATACTTAAACATCGAAAGGAAAGATAGAATTTGTAAACATTGTGATAAAAACATGATCGAAAATGAATTTCACTTTATACTTATTTGCCCGAAATACTATGATCTTAGAACCAAATATCTAAAACGTTACTATTATACTTGGCCAACGATTCAAAAATTCACCAATCTTATGACAAATAGATCAAAGTCTGTGATTTGTAATTTGGCGAAATATTTGTATTATGCATTTTCTCGAAGAAATTAACTTATGTTCACGTATATGACATGTTCTTCTGTTAATCCATGTATTTCCTCTATTTTGTTTGATTATTTGCTGTAAACATTGTAAACATGTTTAATGCAATAAACTTTTTGTATTGTATTGTATTGTATTGTATTGATGGACAAGACACTTGATAGTCAAACCCAGCTGTGAAATTGGTTAGCAGTGAGTTTACGCCACTGCCTTTCTTTCTGGGTTGTGAAAATATCTGCTGGAGAGCAATTATATAAGCTTGTTCAAAGCAATTTCTTCACTATCCACAATGCTTTCTATCAGAAAAGATAAATACTTTTGAAATCCATGAATTAAAAATTGTGGCCTGTAACTTCTTAGAATTTTGACCAGTCTAAAAATTTGGCAATTGAACTTGGGTAAATAATAATTAGTTAAATTTTTGAATAAATTACAAACATAGCTGTTGGATTTAATAATGCATAGATGGTATGACATACTGTATTGAAATATTAGAATATTTATCAAGTTAATCAAAACATCATTAGTGTTATGGATTTGATGTATGTGATTGTATTTGTAATACTATCACTATCATTTCAGTCACATAACATAACAAAGTATTATTCAGAGAACAGACTTGGACACATAAGGTTCGTTGTCAGACATACATGCATTAAAAATAACATTCATGAATGAATGTAATTTAGCTAAGCTTTAGAATAAAAGTAGCTAGGTACCAGATACTACATGAAAACAAGATATTCTTTAGGTCAAACAGTGACCGGACCTATGTTTTACCTTTTTTCTGTTCTATGTAGTATCTTGCTGTCTTAAGCACATGATACATGATGGACAGTAAATCTACAATGTCACCGGTTACATGACAAGCTGTGGCTTCATGATACATCACATGGAGGGTGTTAAAAGCCTGAAATGCACAAAAATACAAGACAGTAAATCTACAACATCTCTGGTCACATGACAGGCCATGGGGTCACGACACATTGTAACAGAGTAATATCTAATAAAGAAACTGAGTGCTGCTCACTAGAGGAAGGTTAGAAAGAAATCATGTGATCACCTAGCCTAATAAAAGGTGGCTGCAAAGGTAGAGCAGGTGGTCAGAGAGTGAGAGCTGAAGAGTTATATACTTAACAAAAACAAGAACTCTCGTTTTTTTACTTGAATTTTTCTAAAAGTGTTACAACATTACATTGATAATGAAGCAATTGCTTGAAACAAGCAATTTCTTCCTTTTCCACAATGTTTTCCAAAGCCTTTTTTCAGGAGTCAAAAGGCTGGATTTTGTGGGAAAAGGTTAAGCACTTTTTACTTAGAAGAGCTTAAAGCCTGATAAATGAAAATGACATGAAATAGAATCTGATTCTATTACTTATGTGAATTTCAAATCATATTCAGGTACATATCTGCCGCCGTCATAGCGCAGTCGGTAGCGCGCCAGACTCCTAATCTTCAATTATAGGTGTCATGGGTTCGATCCCCGGCAGCGGCAAATATTCTTTCCGACAATTGTCTCTCACCAATGGGTTGATAATTGTAAACCTAAGTGGGATAGCAGCTGGAGGCTAGGAAAGGATGTAGTGGTAGTACTGGTGTGAGAAATACCAGGAATTCATTGTTAGGTGCTCCAGCCGCCGCGATATGACTGAAATACTGTTAAGAGCGGCGTTAAACCCCATTCAATCAATCAATCAGGTACATATCTAATAAGTATTTTACCTCTGTCAACATTTGAAGACCTTTCTGATACAACACTTGTAATCGATCATTCTCACTGTCAACCAAGATCTTCAAGGCACTTCAAGTATAGAACGAAATATTCATATATGAACTAATGTATGCAGGTGACAAACAAAATTTTAAAAACTAAAAAAGCAAAGGGTCAGACATATTGTGGGAAAGGAAATAAATTTCTACAATGTTTGCCGGTGAAGTGTCAAATACAAGATTAAGTGGTTTCAAATCAGTTATTTTGCTTTCAAAACCTACAATTTTGATATCCTCCAATGTAATTTTATTTTGAACCAAATGCATAGGTTTTCATGCATAATGAAATAAATAAGAAAGTTTCAATAAATATCATGCCCTCATATTAAGGCTTGAATGTTCTGGTTTAACCTATTACCAGATGACAAACTTTTAGACTATTCCTAATGGAAGAGTGTAGACGACAATTACATTATAACAAAATTAAGAAAATCTTTGTCATTCTAGGCATAAATTATTGTGTGAAAAGAATAATTGCTAGTCACAAGCAGTTCAAAACTTTTCAATGTTTTCCCAATGCTTTTGTCCTGCGGGGCATATAAAAGAAGGGTTAAGTGGGAACGTGCTAGAAACCCAAAACATTTATTCTACCTACCAAATCAAGGTTTGCCATCCAGATCTGGCATCCAAATTCTGTAGGTACAACTGTATGGTGTTGCGTTTAAAACTATTTATAGCCTTGATGTCAGCCTCACTTGAATCCTGGTATTTCGTGGCCATCAACCGCATCATTTTAAACAATTCCTCTACAGCCTGAAACAAAGAAACTAACATCTACATTGAAAGATTTAACCCTTGTCATGCTGAATAAAATCCTCTTCAGAGTTGCGTTAAAATCAAAAGGATGAAAGCACTCATAGCACTAATTGTGAGTTAATATTCATTTTATATTTTTTCTGATAAAAACAACTCTGTCTAAAACTGGACAAGCAGGTAGTATAGACAAATATTAGACTTAGACTGCACATATGTGCAGGCTGATCTTTGTCTGTACCTCCTGTCAAACAGGAATATTCTGGGTTCAGCAAGACAAGGGTTAACATTTAACCCATTCCCACTCAATTCCACTTTTTCATACTCTTCAAAAAAAAATCTTAGAAAAAAATGTGCAAAATAAAGAATTTGGTTGGTACATGCAATTTTTTCTGTTAGTTTGGGGGGGAGTTAGTAAAAATGATGTGGTTGCTAAATATTAACCACCGACTTGTAATTATTTGAAGTCACTTACATATGTTATTTAACCCATTCCCACTCAACCCATCTTTTTTACGTCCCTAACAAAAATACTTAGAAACTCATTGTACAAAATGAAGATATTCATCATAAGAAGCAATTTCTCTCTTGACCATAACTTTTTCTGGCTTGAAATTGTTGTCTGCATCATCTTTCAATTTGGACCAGTCTAAAATCTTGACTTCTAGTAATGGGTTTACCCCTTGTCATGCTGAATAAATAACTCCCTAAGAATCACAATAAAATCAAATTGCAGAAAGCGCTCAATGGCTTGATTGAGGATCAATATTTCTTTTGAAAATTAATTCAATAAATAACTTTGGATTATAGGGGACAAATAGGTGGTGAAGACTAAGATCAGACTCCACATATGTGCAGTCTCATCTTTCTCTATACCTCCTGACAAAACAGAAATATTCTGGATTCAGCATGAAAGGGTTAATAACATTCAACTGACTTCAACCAGTAACTTTGCAATGAAAAGATGCTTATCATTCCATAATATAAGAGTATTGCTCAATACTAGCTTTGACAGAATCCAGACAGACAGACTTCAAAACAGTAGCTCTCTACCTACTTGCATGCGACAGTAAAGATTTAACTGTAGACTATCTCATTGATCATATTTCATCATTGCTTATTCTAAGTGAAAAAGGAGTTATTCTTATGATGTGGAATATATGCGTAGAGCTAAAATTTATAAACAGTCTATATATGTACATCGAAATGTCTAATCACTTTGATTTTTGAAACTTTCCAGGACATTTCTGACTTAACCTTTTGGTAATCATCATATGAAGACTGTTCTAAATCACATTTCAAGTGTAATAAGGCAAAGAAGAAGAGGTACTTTAGCATCATAACAAGCAATTTCTTTACACAATGTTTTCTACCCAGAAAGTTGAAGAAAAAAATAAAAAAATTCCCAAACTTTAAATTGTCTGCAACCCCTTTCAATTTTGACCAGCTGTCTGGTAATGGGTTAAAACAGGAGTCAACTAATGTAAAACCATCAAACAATTAATTTTAATTGATTTTGAACTCAAATATTGGCCAACATTTATGTAATGCATTTTTGTTGTTATGGCACTTAAACCATTCCCATTAGGTGATGCTTTTATATGCCCAAAGAAAAAATGCTTTGGAAAAAATTGTGTAAAAAAAGAGAAGATTGCTTGTTACAAGTAATTTCTTATTTTTCCACAATGAAGCCTAAATTATAAAAGCGCAAGAACATAGAAACAGGAATTAACCAGGAAAGGGTTAACCTACTGATATTCATCAAATATTCCTAGTCAAGCAATATCAATTATTTCCCTTGCATAGCATTTTGATCTCCTGAAATTTGGTCAGTCCTGCAAAGCACTATTGTTAAACCAGTAGACAATTTTTAAGAAATCTGATAAAGGGTCACCAAAATAAAATTCCTGCAAAATTTAGTGAAAATCCTTCCTTCATTTTCCCAGGAAAGATTTCACTTTACGCTATATATGTAATTTGCCCTGCCCATAAAAAATGAATTTTTAAAATGATGAAATTTCTTAAAGGAATCTGATAAAGGGTCATCAAAGGATCATTCCTGTAAAAATTGGTCAAAATCCATCAATTTGTTTATGAGATGTTCACTATACAACATTTATCCAATAAAGCCAAATTTTTTCATCCAATCAAAATTGTTTTAAGGGATCAGATAAAGAGTCACTAAGGAAGCTCTCCAGTGATTTTTCATTAAAATCATTGCACTGGTTTTTGAGAGAAGGACTTTCACAATTTTCACTTAACATAATATATGGAAATTAGCGCCAACCATTCAAGCAATGTTTTTCTTAGCCAATTAAAATTCTTTGAGGGAAACTAAAATTAACCTGTGAAATTTGATGAAATTCGTCAGTTGGTTTCTGAGAATATTTTCAAAGTTTTTTCTCTATACCTTTAAAGAATTTAGCCCCTCCCATAAAAGCCATGTTTTGATCATTTGATTAAAATTCTTTGAGGGAAACTAAAATTAACCTGTGAAATTTGATGAAATTCGTCAGTTGGTTTCTGAGAATATTTTCAAAGTTTTCTCTCTATACCTTTAAAGAATTTAGCCCCTCCCATAAAAGCATTGTTTTGATCATTTGATTAAAATTCTTTGAAGGAATCAAATAAATGGTCAACTAAGGATCACACATGAGAAATTTGATTCAATCGACCAGTACAGTACTTTCTTAGGTGAAGATTTTTTAAGTAAAAGTTTATGGATAGACACATTGATGCAGGCTCTCACAATGGATACAAAGCCATGACAATAGCCTGCTGCCTTTCATCTAAAAAAAACATGGGCTTTGCAATCAAGAGTCTATTGTGTTTGTAATACTTTCCAAGAAGATATAAGATGTTATAAATATATACTCTTGTTATTTTTTATTTAAGTAACAGAGACGAATTTCAACTTACTCCAGGATATTGCCCAGGGTATGGCGAGATATTTTTGAAAGCCCAAAGTATATTCTGATGCTGTGCAAGTTGACGTGTAAATGTACGCGATTGTTGACAGCACATCCTCATCAGCCCGTAATATGCAGGAAGTGTAATTCGGTTGAACAACATCACATCCTGGTCTTCATGATCAGCCCTGGAAGAGAATAAGGGTAATATAGTGAATTAACCCATTACCACAAAACTAATTTTGAGACTGGTCCCAATTCAAAGAAGTAGCAGATGATAATTTAATGTTTGAAGACTGTAAATTTCTAGCTTTCCATGTTGAATGTGTCAAGTAATACCAGAGATATTTCGGAAAGTTTCAGATGACAGCAGTGCTGTCAGGGACACAAACCAAGACAACAACTTAGCTATAGCAATTCCCTGTTTTTTTTTCCCGAAAATAGATGAGCTAAAACGACTTGAGGTATCACAAGGATTTTTGTCTCATGTTCAACAACAAATTTGGTAAATACTAGTATTTACAGGATATATAAAGGAAATGTGCTTAAAGATGTGAGTATTAGGTACAATAAGTTCAATATTTCTGAACAAGAGGACCATGATGGTCCTAAATCGCTCACCTGAGGCATCTGCAAATTACAGTACTTTTTAAGTACTATAAAAAAAGACACTACTTGAGCAAATTAATAAAACAAGTATAAGATTTTGGGGCTTTGTACAATACTTTCCAGTAATGCTGAATGCCTATGGATTTATAGTTTAATCCATTTCCAAACTATCCAACATTTTGATGCCCTCAGGGAAAATAGGTTTACATTAACATTCTGAGAAAGGGAGAATTTAGGTGTAACAAGCAATTTCTCCATTTCTCACGTTTTCTACCCTGAAATTCTTTGTATTTAGATTTCAATCAAACTATAATTACAGTCTGCAACTTCTTTTAATGTGGACCAGTGTTAAGAGGAGAATAATTTGATTTTGCTCAAATTGAGCATTTACCAAACTTGGGGCCTCAGTGCCGGGGCCATTTTGACCCAATGGGTATAATTTTAGCAACCTTAGAAGAGAACAATCTGGATCTACTATAAACCAAATATGAATACATTACAACTTGTACAATGGGAGAGGAAGATATTTGAACATGCTCTTATTGAGTGTTTTTAATAAATTTGGATGCCTTGGGAAGGGTTATTTTTGTCCAAATGATAGAAACATGGTAGATTTAAATAACATTATGCTATGTTTTTAATATAAAAGCTCTAGGTCCTATATTTAAGAAGAATTCTTTCAAATTAGGCCATTTATGCAATTCTTTACCCCTCGAGCAGAGATGCTTTTTGATCCTTAGGGCATATTTTCCTGTAACATAGTACAGAATTATTTAGAAATGCTACATATCAAATGTGAATGTCCTTTATCTTATATTTCAGAAGGAGAAGACTTTTGAAGTTGCTCTAATTTGGGCAGGGCCATGCTATATTCCAGTACTAAGATTTTAGCTTACGTGGTAGAAAACCATCTGGTTATGCTATATACCAAATATGAATGCCTTAGACTTGGTAGATTTGGAGGAGAAGACTGTTGGATATGGTCTTATTGAGCATTTATACAATATTTGGACACCCAGGGAAGGGGTGTTTTTTAACCTACAGGCATGATTTAATCAAAATTGATAGATGAAAGCCAGGGTAAGCTACATTCGAAATATAAATGCCATTGACCTAAAAGTGAAGATGCTAAGGAACATCCCAGCAAAGTTTCAGCTTGATTGGCCTACTGGTTTAGGAGGAGAAGATTTTTAAAGAAATTGTAGACGGACAGACGTTAGACAGACAGACGGACTGACAACAACCTTTTAACAATTCTTTTAACAACTTTTGTAGATCTTCACTCAAGGAACATCAAAGCAAAGTTTCAGCTTGATTGGCCTACTGGTTTAGGAGGAGAAGATTTTCAAAGAAATTGTGGACGTACGGACAGACAGACAGACGGACAACAACCGCTCGCACTCTAAGGTGATCTAACAATGCTAACAAAATAAGGCCTAACATACTTACAGGATATACATAAATGGTATGTGTTTAAAGATAAGAGTATCATGTATAATAGGTTCAATATTTCTGAACAATACTACCCCAATATGGCCCTACATACTTACAGGATATACATAAATGGTATGTGTTTACACACATGTGGATCATGTACAATTAGTTCAATATTCTCTGGACAATCATAACAAACTTGGAACCAAAACAGCAACAAGGCCTGAAAGTAAATATAATATCTTAGATGAGGGTTTGGAAAGAAATACAAGTTGAGATATAAAACAGAAAATATATTTTTTCAAACAGTCAAAGTAAATTTTGTATCATTCTATGTCCATGTAAAATCTACACTTGTATATTTGGTATGCTCCTCTGATAGAGTGTGTGCTCAGTTGCTGCTGAAAACATATGTATTGAGTTCCTGTGAGAAGGATAATATCTATCTCTATAATTGTTATCCAACCTTACAGGTGATTTTCTAAAATTAAAGTAGTTCGAATGAATTGGTGATTCTCATGCTGTGTGAAATATGATGTAATTTGATCTTTCAATGTTTTGAAAAATGCTCCTCTGACAGAGTGTGTGCTCAGTTGCTGCTGAAAACATATGTATTGAGTTCCTGTGAGCAGGATAATATCTATCTCTATAATTGTTATCCAACCTTACAGGTGATTTTCTAAAATTAAAGTAGTTTGAATGAATTGGTGATTCTCATGCTGTGTGAAATATGATGTAATTTGATCTTTCAATGTTTTGAAAAACTGTGTTTCAAATAGTGTTTGGGTAAACAGTGGGACCTTCTACTGTCTATTTGGAATTTATATGTCTCTAGAGCATTTTATATGATAGATAGACAGGGCTTCATGTGAGAATACAGGGATCAGAGATAGGTAACTTAAAACCTAATAACATTTCTGTATGGTTCCATTTGGCAGCTTCTCAGTGTGATTATGCTTTGGTTTCATACCTCAATGAAAAACAAAACATACTCTCTTTATCTCTTAAACCATTACCACACAACAAAATTTTAGACCAGTCCAAATTGAAAGACATCAAATTCAAGTTGGTGGATATCAAAAAATCTTTGCCATATAGTGTAGAAAACATTGTGGACGCAGAAGAAATTGCTTGTTTCCTTGAAATTTCTTAATAGTCCACAATTATTTCCAAAGCCTTTTTTAGGGGGCATAAAAAGTCCTTATGGGTTAATTGCACAGCTAGTGGGTATGCAGTCACAGACAATATAAAAAGTGGGGCAAGTACTTCAAAAAGAATAAGTATTGTTTCCAATTTGGTTTCAACAACCTTGCTGGTGTCATATTGTAGCCTTGAACAATCCCCCATGAATATTTTCATTACATGAAATAATAAGGGCTATTCATTTAAAATAGGCCAATTTATTACTGCCTAAAATCGAGTGATGTTTATTTACCTTGTCACCGTACGGTGCCCGGTTACTCGTGAAATAAAAAGCAGTGTAAGAATCACTAGCCTGTAGATGGCGCTTTAATCTGAGCAGTCTCAGCAAATTTTGATATATATATATTGATGTATTTGAAAACTGATGTGGAATAGAATAGACTTTATAGATCTATATATTTAAGGGTATATAGTACAAGTGGATTCAACAGATATGTTTCAGTTTATAATGTTTTAAAAATTGCAGATGATTAATAGCATAGTGTTTTCGTAAAGATAATAAGTGGTATAAACAGTTGGTTATGAAGCGAATATGAACTGGATGGACATTATTGCGGAAAGGCAGCTGGACTTTGATATTTTTAAGTCTTCATTTACATTTTGTCATGAGTGCAGAAAATTCCGGAGGGATATCAATTTTATTAGGAATATTTCATAAATTGCTAAATTTCCGAATATCTTATCTAATTTTGGCGGGAGAAGGAATGGGCTAGTGGCCAATCCATGCTATAGGATGGCTCTGTGATTTGAACTCTAACACTGGGCCAAGGGGTTTGTGCTCAGTGATTTAATCCCTAACACTGGGCACTTTGGAAATGATTTACACAGGGATAGGACCCTGTGGGTTGGAATTTGAAATGGAACTACCTGGCCAGTGATTTGATAGCTAACTCTTGGCCACCTCCATGTGAGGAGAGTAACATCCATGGAGGGTTGGGTGGATGGAAACTAAAGGGGAGTCCTAGCCTAGTTCCTAAACAAAATCTTCTTTTTGGTATCTCTCTGGGATTTTCTGCTACTGCATGGCCCATTACTGCCACACTACTAATTCATGTAATAATTATTCATTAAAGCTCTTTTAACAGATATGATGCTTGTTCTATTTTAGCCGTCATGTAATAAACATATATTTTAATAACTGTTTCCTCTTAAGAGAATTACTATATGCAGTCTGAAATACATACTTACAAAACACTATTTTACTCTCTGAATTCATGATACTAAACATACACTAACCTGTTTGTTATGGTGCATTGAGATCTGGGGCTCGGACAACTTGGGTTGGAATAGTTGCCACAAGTCCACAAAATAATCTGCAAACTGAAATGGAACAATAGACATACAATTTTAAGTTCACCAATAACTGAGGAGTTAAATCTTACTTTCAACACTTGTCAAATTATACTTCAAGTAGTATTATTAGATTATCATTTTTCATCAATAGATGAGTAAGTGAAGCATTTCATATTTTGTTTTAACCTATTCACACTCAGTCCCACTTTTTGATGCCCCTCAAGAAAATGAGGTAAGGAAAATATTATGGAAAATGAAGAAATTGCGTGTAACAAGCAATATCTTCATTATCCACAAAATTTTTTTTACCTATAAGGCAAGGATTTTCTAGATTCCACTGACTTGAAATTGTTGTCTGCAACTCCTTTCGATTTGAACCAGTCTAAATCTAAGCATAAACTTTCTTCAAAACTTCTCAACCTAAAGGAGCCATCAAACAATGTTATAAAACCAAATATGAACTCATTATGAAATACCAATGTCAGTTTTAAATGATCTTTACAAGCATGGTTATCAAGCATAATCAGCTGGCATCAGAAAGCAAGCATAGTCCTTTTCCATAGATTTATACCAACATATTTGTATTGATTGGGGAAGAATTGCTTGTATATGACTTTGATAAATCCCTTTGGAACTGATTCCTAAAGAATAGGCTTAATATAGCAGCATCTGGAAATCAAAAATTCAGACCTATTTATCAAAATGTTGTTGTTCAACTCGTCACCTTCTTTGCAACTGACAGATCGCAGGTGTCAATCAAAGAGTCCATCAACCAATCAAATCATTAAATTGGACCAGAAAGTAACTTAGAACAGAACATTTGCCAACATTTATTTTAAGCATTTTGTTTGTTTGGCACTTAAATGTTGTATCTACGTATGTATTTGAAATCATCGAAACTGCAAAACAATAATCATTTACCATAAGTTTTTCCTGTCTGGAAACAAGACAATATTGCATCACAGTAAAATAACACATGAGTTTGGTTGTACCCTGTGTTTGTGGGTCGACATACAACCTACATCGGGGAAGTAAACTGAGCAAGTGTTCGTATATCTTGTGTAGGGTCATCAATGCTTCACTGTTTATCTGTAAAGTAAAACAGTACTTGAGTTTGGTTGTACCCAGTGTTCATGGGTTAACTTGGCAGGTGAGCTAGTGATAATATCTATTGTAGAGACATCAGGCTGTAAAGTAAGCCAAATGATACAAATTTCTATACTCGAATATCGAGTTTGCTTGAAAAAATTATAACAAGAGGCCCAGTGGGCCTTAACGGTCACCTGAGTAAAAGAGCACCAAGACAAGTGATTTTGTTTGAAAGAATTAGAAAAAGGTTTGGTTGAAATCCCCTCAGTAGTTCTTGAGAAGAAGATGAAAATGTTTAAAAGTTACAAAAAATGACCCCTTTTTGGTCCCCATTTTAGGCATCCCTGACCTCCAGCCTTTTAATTTTCACAAATCTGTATAATCAGTACCCAATGATGCTTTTCACCAAGTTAGTTTGAAATTGGCTTAGTACTTCATCAGAAGAAGGTGAAAATGTGAATTTTTTAACATGATGAACTTTGACCTCTGGGTGTGGCCCCATACATGACCCCAGGGACATGAATTTCACAATTTATGATAAACCTGTCCTAGTTGTCATGCACACAGAATATTTAAGCTCTGGCATTAACGGTTTATTAGAAGAAGATTTGTAAAGAAGTACCAAAAATTACCCCTTTTTGCCCCCTATTTGGGCCCCTATGACCCCCAGAACCCCTATTTTCACAAACTTGAATTTGCATCCCCCAATGATGCTTTCTACCAAGTTTGGTTGAAATCCGCCCAGTAGTTCTTGAGAAGAAGATGAAATATTTAAAAGTTACCAAAAATGACCCCCTTTAGGTCCCCATTTTAGGGCCCCCTGACCCCACAGCCTTTTTATTTTCACAAATCCGAATAACCATTACCAAATGATGCTTTTCACCAAGTTTGTTTGAAATTGGCTTTGTACTTCATCAGAAGATGAAAATGTGAATTTTTTAACATGATGAACTTTGACCTCTGAAAGTGGCCCCATACATGACCCCAGGGGCATGAATTTCACAATTTATAATATACCTGTCCTAGTTGTCATGCACACAGAATATTTAAGCTCTGGCATTAACGGTTTATTAGAAGAAGATTTTTAAAGAAGTACCAAAAATTACCCCTTTTTGGCCCCTTTTTGGGCCCCTATGACCCCCAGAACCCCTATTTTCACAAACTTGAATTGGTATCCCCCAATGATGCTTTCTACCAAGTTTGGTTGAAATCCGCCCAGTAGTTCTTGAGAAGAAGATGAAATATTTAAAAGTTACCAAAAATGACCTCCTTTTGGTCCCCATTTTAGGGCCCCCTGACCCCACAGCCTTTTTATTTTCACAAATCCGAATAACCATTACCAAATGATGCTTTTCACCAAGTTTGTTTGAAATTGGCTTTGTACTTCATCATAAGAAGATGAAAATGTGAATTTTTTAACATGATGAACTTTGACCTCTGAAAGTGGCCCCATACATGACCCCAGGGGCATGAATTTCACAATTTATAATATACCTGTCCTAGTTGTCATGCACAGAAAATATTTAAGCTCTGGCATAAACGGTTTATTAGAAGAAGATTTTTAAAGAAGTACCAAAAATTACCCCTTTTAGGCCCCTATTTGGGCCCCTATGACCCCCAGAACCCCTATTTTCACAAAATTGAATTTGCATCCCCCAATGATGCTTTCTGCCAAGTTTGGTTGAAATCCGCCCAGTAGTTCTTGAGAAGAAGATGAAAATGTTTCAAAGTTAATGAACGACGGATGACGCACGACGGACGACGACGGACAAACGATGATTGCAATAGGTCACCATGACCATTCGGTCAGGTGACCTAAAAAAACAGGAATGATAGGAAAAACAATTTCTTTTTTAAGTGCCGAGAAAACGCCATGAGCTGACAAAGACAAGGCTACATTCAAATACATTGAAATTCTGTCAATCACAACGCCAATTTGCTAACACCTTCGGTGCATTTAACCAGAAGCTGGTATTAAAAGGAGCAATTTACAATTTAGCTCTAATATTTAGTCATTGTCATAGATAGCAATTAAGCAGTGAATTGCTATTATCAGGATTACAATCAAGAAGATTCCACTGAACATAGTTTTACTTACAGGGATTTCTTTATGGGGACTAGGAACACTTCTAGAAGTTCTGTAAGTCTGTCTGAAATTTGGGCTTGGAACAAGGGCCACTAATAGGGTACCAGCAGCTGTAGGGAGATATAAATGATTACTGCTTGAGTAAGCAAGTGCAATTAGAATCAAGCTAAAAAGATGTGTTTGTAATGATTGCTCCATACAAAAATAAATTTTAGTAAGCTGACCTTGATAGATGACCTTGACAATGTAAGATCACCATAATTTTGTCATTAGCAGATAACTACCATTTTATTCAGGAGTTATTTTAGTCTCCATATAATTTAGGCTCCCCTTAGTAACAATGATCAATTATATTTCTGTAACTAAATTTTGAATGCCATTGAATCTATTCCACTGAAACTTAGCAGGAAATATCACCATGTCTAGAAGTGAATATCTACAGTAAAATATACTGAAAAGATAGAATACTTACAGCTCCTAACCCTAGCATTATTATGCTTTATTAGATATGGCTCTACCCAGTTCTCCATTTGATTTAGCATGTAATGATTGGCTAGTTTGTTACGAGTCACCTGATTTGCCATCCAGTCTAGGCAGGCTACAGGACTACAAATAGCAAGCTGAAACGAAACATACTTGATGTCATTGTTTATCTCCATATAAATGACAAGATTTCAGACTAGTTCAAATTAAAGGAGTAATAGATGATATTAAACCCATTCCCAGACAACACAATTTTAGCCTGGTCCAATTTCAAAGATGAAGAAATATTTAAGTTAATAGAATTTTTTCATATTTTCTTAAAATTGGGACAAAAAACATTGTGAATACTGAAGAAATTTGTTGTTAAAAGCAATTTCTTCATTTCCACAATGTTTTTCAAAACCTTTTTTCTTGAGGGCATCAAAATTCAATGTTGTGTGGAAATTAGTTAAGTGACTGCAAATTGACAAAAGGCACCACAAAAGGTTGACATTGTGATGACAGGAAAATTTACTTGTTACATGCAATTTCTCATTTCTCAACATGTTTCCTAACAATCTGTCTTCAGATAGGTCAAAACCAGGAATTGCATCAAATCAAATTCTTTGAAGAATCTGATAAAGGGTCACTCGAAGAACATTCCTATAAAATTTGGTTGAAATCCATCCATTGATTTCTGAGAATATTTTAAAAGGTTTTACAATATATATGGAAATTAGCCCCACCCATTTAAGCCATGCTTTTCATCTGATCAAAATTCTTTGAAGGAATCTGTCAGACACACGCATGACAGACACATCAACGTGACAATAGCTCACTGGCTTTCAGCCAGTGGAGATAATAAACAAGGATCCTTAAAAGATGTACATGATGTTTGGTAAGAGCAGAAAATGTAGTTGCTGGAAATCCAAGCAACATTGCATATCATTTGAGAAAGGAACATCTAGTGCCCCCTTAATGTGTATAAGTTACAATGATTACTCCATTGCCTATCCTCATGTAAAGTCCTTGCAATCCATATTCTCAAATTTTATATCTGGCAGATATGTATACACTAGACATGTTTTGTTTTCTTTCTTAGAGTGTACATAAAAACTGTCTTGACTCTTATTAGACATAGAATCACAAAGATCTAAATGATTAAATCCTACCTCCCAAAATCTCTGTAGTATAAACTGTGTGAAGGGTGGCATACCAGGTGGTCCTCCAACAAACTCTACCAACATAGACATCAGCTTGAAGAAAGGCTGAGCTTGCTGAAATTAAAGAAGAGGACCCTAGGTTGCTCACCTGAGTTCTCAGTTGAACAGAGCAACGAAACTGAAACTTCAAAGCAGGTCTTTTCTGTGAAGAAACAGCAGTGCAAAAGTCTTAAAATTTTTATGTTGATCAGATTATCAATAGACCATTACCTTTTTCAATAGGATTTATAGTTACAACCTGACAGTCAATCAGATCAAATTTCATCAAGATTTAGGCAAAAATAGGGCCCTTTCATTCTAAATACTGACATTAACAAAAAGACTCCTTTTCCTTTGTTTTCCAATAGAACTTTCCGTTTTTTCAAAAGGTTAATTGATTGATTGAATGGGGTCTAATGCCACTTTTAACAGTATTTCAGTCATATGATGGCAGCTTGAGCACCTAATCATTGATTCCTGGTATTTCTCACACAGGTACTACCATGACTTCCTTTACGAGCCTCCAGCTGCTCATCCCACTTAGGTTTATGATTCCTGGACCATTGGCAGAAGACAAATGTTAGAAAGGATATTCGCTGCGAATTGAACCCAAGACTCCATGATTATGAGTCTTACGTGCCACCAGTGTGCTATGGCCTTGGCCCATTTTCAATGAGAATAATCTTTCAGACCAAAATTGTGGTCCCTCAAATTTAATAAAAGAAATTGTCATTAAGACCCCTCTTATTCTTGATAGGGCTAATCGTTATGACCTTACTATTACTCTGACCAAGTTCATCACGATCACATCAAAACGGTAGACCTTAGAATGTAAACAAAGAAATTGTGATTAAGGCCACTTTTCCAGTGTTTTCCAATGGAACCTTCCCAACTATTAGGGTTCGTCCTTATGACCTAACAATTATTCTGGCCAAGTTTCATAAAGATTAAGCCAAAACTGAGGGCTTTAGAATGTCAACACTAAGTGTTTGATAACACACAAACTATTGACTTTAGAATGTAAAAAAAAGAAATTGTCATTAAGGCCACTTTTCCCGTGTTTTCCAATGGAACATTCTCATAATGAATAAGGTGTACTAAAAGATTATAATACACTTTATCCTACATTCACTTTAACTATTGTACCATTAAAGGTGCTCTGGTCCTGCCTTAAAATAAGGAAATTAATTGGAGTTATCATATTGAGAATTTTGAAAAAAGATATTTTGACCTTGTAAAGTGACAACTCCTGTTTTTTTTTAATTTTAAATGGGATTTAACACCACTTTAAACAATTTTTCAGTCATATTGCATGGCTGGAGCACCTAACAATGAATTTCTGGTACATCTTGCACCAGGACTACCATTAAATCCTTTTAACTCCTTCTGTATATCTACTGTATAACTACTTTAAAACATGAGACCCTCTATGACAATCTATCAAATGAAAGGGTATAATGTTTTATGTTATATGTTTTTCTATTTTCACTTGGAAAAAAATGGTTGAATTAATGATATATTATACCATACCTCTGGATTTAATTTCTTTATTGCACTAAATATCATGTTTACAATCTGAAATTTAAAATGGAGTAGCTAATCATTACTTCATAGTCTATCATTTTGATACTACTAAAGAAAAGTATTGGAGAAAACACTGACTTAGAAAAAAAACAAAGAAATTACTTCTTTTCTCTCATTGCACTCTACCCTTTTTAAGAGTTTTCTTTATTTTAAGAACTACTCTAAATTTAAGTCTGCAGTCTCTTTATGAATACAATAATAGTCTTAATAAACTGTCATAGGACAAATAATTATATCACGTGTTAAAATAGTTTTTAATTGATTTATAAAATAGCTTTTAACTGGTTTATTTCGCATTGTCTGTCGTCGCCTAGAATTTATCACCTTGTGTACTCTCCAGTCTTAGTTTTTACTAGATATCAACAGATGTTAAAGTTTTTGCAAGGCTACAAAAACAACATCAACAACACAGAAAATAACAAGGCTAAGACAATACCCTAGAGTTTCTCGTTCAACAGCCGACCTAAATCCTGGCAAACCTGACTACGGTACCAGTTGATTTGTGTCGTGATCATTTATTACAATATTGGTATCAAGGTCGAGGCTAAACATAAACCAGTTTTTTAGCCCTTGTCTACAGAAATTGTCCAGAATGCTTTAACCAATTACCATACAAATTTTTTTTAGACTGGTCCAAATTCAAAGAAGTTGCAGACAACAATTCAAGTGTTATGAGGTTTTAGATTTTTTCAACTTTCTGCATAGAAAACATTGTGGAAAATGAAGAAATTGCTAGTTACAAGCAATTACTTCATTTGGCACAATATTTTTCTGATTGTTTTTCTTGAGGGGCGTCCAAAAGCGTCACTGTGTGAGGATGGGTCAATGAAATAATTTCTTTTTTTTTGTGAGCACTTATTAACCCATTACCAGACAGGAAGTTTTGGTCCAAGTTAAAAGGAGTTGCAGGCAACAATTGAAAGTTAATGAAATTTTCAATTTTTTAAACTTTCTGTATAGAAAACATTGCTTGTTACAAGCAATTTCATTTTACATTGATTGATTGATTGAATGGGGTTTAACACAGCCTTTAACATTATTTCAGTCATATCCCGCGGCTGGAGCACCTAACAATGGATTCCTGGTATTTCTCACACCAGTACTACCACTACATCCTTTCCTAGCCTCCAGCTGCTATCCCACTTAGGTTTACGATTATCCAACCATTTTACACAATGTTTTCCAAATTGTTTTTCTTGAGGGGCGTAAAAAAAAGTATCATTGTGTAGAAATTGGTTAATCTTCTTACTAGATGACAAAATTTTAGATTGTTCTGAAATACAAGAAGTTGCTGACCACAATTCAAAATGTGCAGAACTCAAAAATAAGTGCTAAATAGGGTAGGAAACATTGTCAGAAAAGTCTAAATTGTTTGTAACAAAGCAACTTTTCCTTTTCACTTGAAGCTTTCCAAGACTATGTCTCTGCATGTCAAAAAGTTAGATTGTGCAGTAGTCGGTTAAGAGAATGATTTTTTCCAATTATAATTACTATATGCATATTTAGACAGATGTCTCCATTAGTGATTCTAAAAGTTATAGCAAAACTTACATGCCTGATTTTTGCAGGATTAAATCACACTTCTCTTTAATAGGGCTGTATTCAAAATCTCTGTAATTTGTCTTTTTTACTTGAACAACATGAATATCAACATATTAATGTGAGAATACAAAAACTTACTGCACTAGCCAAATTTTCATTCCACCGACACAAACTAAACACAAGATTACATGTCTGTCGGACATTGATATTGTCTCGAATCTGGTTAAACAGGAAAGGAAATCCCTGAAATGAAGTTTATTATGGTTAAATGCACATAGAGAGAGTCCATTCTCCTTAAGTATTTAAATATTATCTTTCTATATGTCTTCTTCGTTTTCTTTATATGCTACATTGACTTTTTGCACAGCTATTGACCACATTTTAAGTATAAAATTTAGTGAACTTTAGTGAAGTTTCATTCATGACACAGAAGCACATCAATAGATACTTTATTTGCATAAAGTAGCCAGTTAAAGTTACAAAATATTGATCATACAATTTTAGGGAGCATGAAATTGAACCAAGACATTTCCCTACCTTAGATCCCCCTATAATGGAGTTGTAGTCCTTATCTGATATCTGTAGTTGGTTATCTTCAGCACTCCGTGATTTCTCTACTAGAACAGATATCAGAGAGATCATCTTCTCCAGGGACAGAGGTTTATAATCATCACTCATAGTAATCACCTCTTCTTCTTCTTCGTCATCAGACAGAATCTCAACCTAGAACAAGAGTTAGCAAAAACTTATTGAACCTGTCAGAACAGTTCAACAGACAATATTTTACACTTGACAGAACCATCAACTGTGATTGCAATTTGGAAAGCAAACCCAACCACAAGCACAAAACACTTCTAATGGTGAGACATAACTATTGAAAATAAGAAATTAGATTTTGACAACTGCTCTATCCTTTCATCCTTTCAAAGGTCATCAAAAGGATAGTTTTTGAGGCATGGGGTAAAACAAATTTTTGCAACCAGAGTTTAGACAACTGAGAAAAAAGCCCTCACAGAACAAGTTTTTGTCCAAATCTTACTGCATACTTGACTGATGATCAGCAACATTTGATGCACTGTCTGTTGGCTATTGTTTCAACACAAGACTATGTGGAAAGGTTGTAAGTTGTAAGGATCAAGGGACTGGACATTTACTCTGGTTTCTGAGGCTGTTACTATTACTTACATAGTTTTCCTGTGCTTTCTGTCCCATGTAGAAACTGACCATTGTAGAGATAGAGTTTGTATGAATCAGGAACATACATTCTCGGTCACCCATCTTGGCAAACTCAAACAGAAACGCAAAATATTCCATCAGGTATTTACTGTGGGGTCTCACTCCATGCTCCAACTATAATATAAGATGTAACCAGTTTTGGTTGATTGAATGGGGTTTAAAATATCTTTGTACAGTATTTCAGTCAAATCACTGTCGCTGAAGCACCTAACCATGAATTCCTTGTATTTCTCCCACCAGTACTACCACAATATCCTTTCCAAGCCCCAAGCCCACTTAGGTTTACAATTATCCATCCATTTGGTGGGAGAGAAACATCAAAAAGAATATCTACTGTGGCCAGGGATTGAACACATGATTAGGAGTCACACGCACTTACAACTGCGCTATGAACGCAGCCGATAAAAAAGGAATTTACATATTTTTTAATATGCTGTATAGAAATAAAACCAGACAGAATGGGATAGTTGTATGAGCCAATTCTTCCTTACTCAACACAATAGTTTAGCTATTAAAGTTCATTAGTATGACTTACTTAAACCCATTACCAGACAACAAAATTGCAGACTAGTCCAAATTCAAAGATGCTGCAGATGAGAAACTTAAGTCGATTAACTTTTGGATTTTTTTTCACTTTTGGGGTAGAAAAAAACACTAGAAAATGAAGATAATGATAATGAAGAAACATCAATTTCTTGTTTTTTCAATCTTTCAGAAACTCTTTTTCTCAGAGATGTCAAAAAGCATCATCATGTGGCAATGGGTTAAGTTAAATTAAGAGCAGACTAAAACAGTTGTTTAAATACTGGTACACATAAGCTGAAAATGAACTTTTAAATCATTGTTGAAGTATTGGAAACATATGACAGATGGTAAGTACAATGTATATTCTTGCACAAAGCAACACACAAGCTTCAAAATAATAGACAGATGATTATTTCATAGACTTGCATTATCTAAGCATTACCAAACTGTGAAATTTTAGACTGGCCAAATTGAAAGGAGTTGCAGACGGCAATTTCAAGTTAATGAAATTTTAGACAAAACATTGTGTAAAATGAAGAAATTGCAATTCCCAATTGACAAAATTTTAGACAGGTCCAAATTGAAAGGAGTTGCAGACGACAATTTAAGGCTGATGAAAATTTAGATTTTTCTAACTTCCAAGGTTGAAAACATTGTGGAAAATGAAGAAATTGCTTGTGACAAGCAATTTCTCCATTTTACACAATGTTTTCCCAAATGTTTGTCTTGAGGGGTGTCAGAAAGCGTCACTGTGTTGGAATGGGTTAAACATACATTTGTTTTAGGAAAAATCCATAGGTTGGAATGGTTTACAGGTTTTTATTCAATAAAGCATCATAAATAAATGAAAGACTCACAATACTCAGCATCTTTTTGATGAACCTAGTCACACAAGATTTACTGCCTAGCTCTGATATATCTATCTCCCCCTCCTCACTGTAAAAACAAGACATATACAGAATTGTCACAACGTTGAGTGTTGAGCACGAAATCTGTTGATAACTAACAAGACATATATACTAGTCTACTTGATGTGAAAATTTATTTCAGTGCTTAACCCATTAGCAGATGACAAAATTTTAGACTGGTGCAAATTAAAAGGAGTTACAGACAACAATTCAAAGTTTATGAAATTTTCATTTATTCAACTTTCTGTGTAGAAAACATTCTGTAAAATGAAGAAATTGCTTGTTGCAAGCAATTTCTTCACTTTACACAATGTTTTCCCAGGTGTTTTTCTTTAGGGGCGTAAAAAAGCATTATTTTGTTGGATGGGTTAATTGAAAAACACAATTGTTTGAGGAATAAAAATGACTGAAAGGACACTGATCTACGTCGCCCACTTGATATTCATGTTATTACTGAACAGTGAAAACCATGAAATAAAGATGAAGGTATTTTCTTTATGATTTGAGACATTGTGTAGTATGTCAATGGATGTGTCAAATGGCAGCCATTTTGTTCATCATCTTGGAAACTGCTCCTCAGATAAAACTTGACTTCTACCTCTTTCATCATAGGTGATGGGAATAATGCCAGTAAATTTGATTTAAAATTTGTTAAGGAAAAGGAAAATCCAAAATCAATAAAGTTGAGAACATTTCGTCAGCCATCTCAGGAACAGCTTGTCATAGAAAGTCAAAATTCAAACTCATTTCAGATAAAAGGAAGATGCATGTATGATCATTTGAATGAAATCTTTTGAAGAAATTAAATTATCTTTGGTCAAAGTCCAGAATTAGTCTAATGAAAGCCATTTTGTTGGCCAACTGTTAATTGGCTAGACAAGGAAAACCTAACTCCAAACTCATTTGAGATATTGATGTATGGAATTTTAATGAAATTGATAGAGAAAGAAGAAAGTTACAATTAATAAAGACCAGGCAGACAAATACGGAAATTATATCTCTTAATATGTGTCCCCTATCGCACTTACTTTTCCACAAATGGTTGTAGGTACATATCCACATGGTTTGGTCGCAGACGACTGATCACATGTATCAGTAATCTCTGAAACATCTGTAAAATTATATCAAATACATTATCAGCTTAATATTCAGGGATTCACAATAATGGAACAAAAATATATTGTTTTTATTCTGGATGTATGTATAAAGGAAAGTTATTCATTAGACATGCATGTAGACTACAATACCAAGATAAAATTGAAGTTTGTGTATTAACCCATTCCCACACAGTGACACTTTTGGACGCCCCTCAAGAAAAACATTTGGGAAAACATTGTGTAAAATGGAGAAATTGCTTGTAACAAGCAAATTCTTCATTTTACACAATGTTTTCTACTTAGTAAGTTGAAAAAATCTAAAATTTCATAGACTTTAAATTGTCGTCTGCAACTCCTTTCGATTTGGACCAGTCTAAAATTTTGTCGCCTGGTAATGGGTTAAACCTTTCCCAATTAATCCTGCTTTTTGATGCCCCTCTTGAAAAAAGTCTTTGCCAAACATTGTGGAAATTAAACAATTTCTTTAATGTCAACAATGTTTATGACCCAAACTGACAGAAGATTTATATATTCTATAAACTAACAAGAGCTGGTCACAGTCATGTGACAAATTCCCCTAAAGGACAGGGTCAAGCATGTGGCACTTTGATTTGATTTGTAAACACAACCACATGCATTTGTGATCTATACGTCTGGGTTTTTAATAAATGAAATTTTAATACATACCGTAATTTGTCCATATATTCGGACACTCCAAGAATTTGGACACCATTAATTATTTCATGAAATAATTAATTTTGTGCCTCTAATTTCGGACAAATGATGTCTGGACACCGAATTTACGAACATAAAATATCAGGTTAGCAAACACCACATCCATTATCGGCAATTTGGGATCTTGGCGATCAGTATCTCCAAACTGTCAGGGTTAAGTGTCAACAGGTGTATATTGTTTATAACAGTGACCGAGAATAGGCACTGACCGAGAATGGGCACGCAACTCGATATCAACAAACCGTGAAGATGATGCAATTAAAATATCACGCTTGGTTTCTCTCTCTGATTTCTTAATTTTCTTTTCCCGACAGGACCTGATCTGAAAGGATTGCTACGATTAACATGCGCGACCCTATAAAATAAGTCAAATTGACCTGAACCTACTTTCGATTTTACTACATTCCCTCGTATCCGGAGCTCATCGAGGGTATTGTCATCGGCCGTATCAAATCAAGAAAAAACAATGCAATGATATGCTTTGAAAAGAGTCAGTCGTAGCTACGACGTTTTCACTAAATACGGAAAATGCGAGAAATTTGATTATTAATTTGTCACAAAATTATTAACTTCTCATCCGAAAGGGGATATATAATATTGGTTGATTAAAATAAATTACCGTTTTTGTTCCACGCTTCTTTTAATAATCCGAAAATTTAATCTCATACTCTTCAATCAAACACACGTAACAAGTCTCGTTTGTCAAATATAAAGTAAAGGTTTTTCGGGTACAGTTTATTTTACTACGAGGGAGGAAAGGTGATCAAAGGCGCCGCCGCCAGATGTTCAGCTATATTTGGGAGAGTTTCCGGAGTTTGCACGTGCCAGACGCGTACCCCGTGAGAATTCTTGGTGACCGAATTTTTACCCTTGTCATTATGCCGAAAGTTTACATGGTTTAATCGACTGTCTGAATACTCTCCAAACATTACGGATATAATTTTTTAAAAAATAGGATTTTTTCGCACAGGTAGGCAACCGCATTTACTTTAGATTTGCGGGCAATATTATGCGATGATTTATGTCAAGCAGATCAGAGACAAACTGTCATAATTGACCGATGCCGTGATTTTAATTGCGACTGTTTTATTTTAACTGACAATTTACTTCTTATCTCTTGGTGTCTTTAATACACGAACAATTAAAATGCGAAGATTTTGTTTTGCTCTCCATATTAATATCCCCCTTTTTTTTTCAATTCAACCGACGATGATTGTACATAATGACAGAAAAAGAATTTACCATCCTCTCAAAATCGGACTTTGACTACCGAAACGGCGTTACAATTTTGCCTGAACATGCTGTAGTTACGATCTTGTCGTATTCTTACGGTTATATGTGGGATTCTATCAATCGTTAAAACGAAGAAAAACAACATTTTAGAAAAGTAAATCGTTTATTAAGGTTTTTAATCAGTGAATGATCATTAATTTCACGTCGTCTTCGCCGGTATCATGAAACAATCTGAAAAAAAAAAAAAAAAAAAATAGATAAAAATAAATTTACGAACGTAATGCGTAACACATATCAAGTTTAATTACTGTTGAAATGAATTCAGTGTCTAAGCAAAACAGTTTGTGTCTCATGAAAATCGGCGATGGTTGTTCCCGGCCGCACGACGATTTATCTATAAATTCGGACACTGGCTTGAGTAATTATCTATGTATTCGGACATGAAAAAAAATAATTATTTAATTGTGTCCGAATATATGGACAAATTACGGTATATCAATTTCTATAAATACAGAATGAAATCAAGAAATGCATTAAGGACGGATTTTTCTGAGGTCAAAAGTAGGTCAAAGGTAAAGGTCACTGAGTTAAGTAAAGTGGTCCACCCAATTAAGCATCTGTCCAAATATGGAAGCAATCCATTGATGAATAAGAGAGTAAATACAATTTAACCATTCCGGACGCAATTTAACCATTCTGGACGCCCCTTTGACCCCAGATTGTGACCTTGACCTTTGAGATAGGAACCTGGGTCTTTTTCGCGACACGTCGTCTGAAGATGGTGAACATTTGTATGAAAGAAATTTCTACCTAAGTGCATGATTATAGAAGTTACAGAGCGGACACGGCAAAAAGTGCTGATTTTTGACATTTGACCCAAGATTGTGACCTTGATCTTTGAGATAGGAACCTTGGTCTTTTTTCGGGACACGTCTTCTGAAGATGGTTAACATTTGTGCAAATTTATATTGAAATCCTCTATTTCATGTAGAAGTTACAGAGCGGACATGTAAGCGGGACGGACTGACGGGACTGACGGATGGACAGTTCTATTACTATATGCCTCCCTTTGGGGGCATAAAAATTGTCTTCTGCAACATCATCCAATTTGGATCAGTCTAAAATTGTGTTGTTTGGTAATTAGTTTAAACAAATCCTATCTATTTCTGGTGGAGCATGTTTTCCCTTTCTCACATTGCCTGCTAGAGAGATAGAAAGGACAAAAGCCAAACAAACCTGACAGACCTTACAACAGATTCACTGACAGATAGGTTGAATCTTATATAGTCAGGTACCTTTATAAAAGGGGGTTACAATAAGTGGCTAAATAGTATACTAACCTGTCTAGTAATTTGGTTGGGACATTTAATGAGTATTTGTTGTGGCCACCAGTCACTTTCTGCCATATGGTCAAGAAACCACTGAAATTGAATAGTTGATGGTCTTATATCTATACAGACTAGGATTTGGCTGAAAAAAATTTTCTGACTACCCAGAAATGTTGATTCCTACCGGATGGAGGGTATGGAGTTGATAGATCCAGTATGATTCTCTGTTGCGTCTGTTGACGGTGCTTATTGTGGATTCTGGGTCCGAACGGAGGATTTCGATAATTTGATATGTAACATCCTCAAAGTTGTGAGAATCATGATTCTCATTTGATGTCAACCTTTGTAAATCTTTGAATATTTCTCTCTGCATCTCTCTATCCTTCTGTCATTCTTTTCATCTACATTTTCAGTCCGTCTTTAGATGGTAATACTATGATTCTTTGTAAGTTAAAAGTGAATAAAATACAAAAATTCAAGAAGGGGGTAAGATAAGGAGAGCTTGTAAAATCAAAATCATTTTATTTCCAAAACAAGTATAAAGGGAGGTAATACTTCAAGGAAAACTTCCCTAATTGGCCTAGCCTAGTGTCTCTGATAACACTTAATTGATTGAGGTCAATGAAGAAATGCTTCATGCAAAATATTAAGAGGTTTTGTATTTTTTCCATCTTTCCAGGATTTTAAACCAATTCTGATTCTCAGGCCAGATTTTTAGAGAGAGCCAGTTAATGAATATTTCAGCCAAATTTGACAGAATTTGGAGAATACATTTGGGAACAGATATTGCTTAAAAAATATCCCTCAAAGAACCCATAGAACATTCCTGCCAAAATTGGTCGAAATTGTCCTCTCATCTTCACCAGTTTTAACCCATTCCAACTCAATCCCTCCTTTTTACGCCCCTCAAGGAAAAAACTTTGGAAAACATTGTGGAAAATAAAGAATTTGCTTGTATCAAGCAATTTCTTCATTATCCACAATGTTTTTTATCCAAATTGAAATTGTCGTCTGCAGCTTCTTTCAATTTGGACCAGTCTAAAATTTTGCTGTGTTGGAATGGGTTAAGAAAATTTACCTCACATGCCGCTTGGCAATTATTGAACTGTTTTGTCAATAGTTCTATCCATTGTACCATAGTCGGCTGAAAATATATTTATAGGTATGTAAGAATAACACAACTAGTATGAATAAAGATATAGATGATTATTAAGGAGCAAAGACATTGATGCTACACAAATATATCATACAATCAATATCAAATTTCAATATTCTACTGAATCAAATATTATACAAGATATTTTGAAAAAGTTGACACAATACCATAATACAGTTAAGCTTATATTAAGTGATAACTCAAGGAACAGCCAAAATGAGGTTATTTACAAGAATGATAGCCTTATACACTTTTTCCTTGCATAAATGAGAGAACGGTTTGATTGCATAAATGAATTACTAGTATTGAAGGATTTTCTCTAAACATATTTGGATTGTCTCATCGACACAATTCTAATGAGATCCACCAACACAGGTTTCAGTTCTGAAAATTTCATTAGCAATCACATCCAATTATGAAGATCATTTGTTTTTGGAAAGGGAACGTTGATGTTGGTTGCTCAATGAAGTTGGTTGCCTAATAGAGGTAGTCACTTGAGCAAGATTGACTACACACAAAATCTTTCGATTAGTATCAATTTCTTTTTTAAAGAATATGTTTTCTATTTAATTCATACCTTTGGTATTATTTGTTTGATTAAAAATTTTTAAAATTCTAAAATTCCATTAACCTATTAACAGATGAAATTTTTTTAGACTGGTTCAAATTGAAAGGAGTTGCAGATAACAATTTAAAGCTTATGAAATTTTAGGTTTTTCAACTTTCTTGGAAGAAAACATTGTGTAAAGTGAAGAAATTCCTTGTTGCAAGCAATTTCCTCATTATACACAATGTTTTCTCAGTTGTTTTTTCTTAATGGGCGTCAAAAAGCGTCACTTCATGGGAACGGGTTAAGAACATTAATTCAGTTACCTTTTCTTTGGCATGTATAAATGTTTCTAAAACAAAGGATGTACTGAGCTGGGAGGATTTCAACTGTACCAGGAGAGGATCAGTTTTGGGTAGAGTGGTGGGAATATATGCACACACTTGCCACATAAAACTGAAATAGAGGAAGAAATAATTCTTATAAATTACATCTATTGACAATACTTAAAAATATTCCATCAGCTATACTAGGTTGATTGAATGGGATTTAGCACCCTTTAAACAATCTTTAATCTATATCACAGAAAGTCAACATATCTATGAGCTTCCTTTTAATCATTAATACAAAGGGCTGGAGCTCTGTATGCCTTGCCCAAGGACATACCCTCTTGACCAGTGGTACGGTATAGACTCAAACCCCAAACACTGAAGTCCATTAAACTATCAGTCTGCCATCCTCACCACTAACCTTAGATGTACTAGGAGTGACTAGGTTTTAGGCAAATTAATTGGAATGTACCCAGATATCTGCTACATAAAACTGACAGTTTGCTTGTATATTTGAATGGGGTTTCATGCCACTTTTAACAGTATTTCAACTTATCATGGTGGCTGGAGTACCTAACCATTGGTTCCTGGTATTTCTCACAGAAGTACTACCACTACATCCTCTCCAAGCCTTCAGCTGCTCATCCCACTTAGGCTTAAGATTATCCACCAACTGGTGGGAGACAAATGTCTAAATTGATAATTGCCACAACAAGGGATCAAACCCTGGACATGATAATTGATAGTTCCATGCGCGACCACTGGGCTGTGGCCTGTCATAGAAAAGTGTTTTAACCCATTTACATATAGCAAAATTTTAGACTGGTCCAAATTTATAGAAGTTGCAGACTAAAGATTTAATTTGGTGAAATGTTGAAAATCTTTGTCTTTTTGGGCAGAAAACATTGTGGAAAATGAAGAAATTTGTTGTAACAAGCAATTTTCTTCATATTCCATGATGTTTTCCAAAGTTTTCATATTGAGGGGTGTTTAAAAGAGTCACTGTTTGGGAATGAGTTAATGTAATTTATAAACACTCAAGCAATAAAATATGTATATAAATTGTAGAACTTCAGCAATGAAATAAGGATGAATGGTTGGTTTAATGAAAGATTACTTACTCAAAGTATGTGTGTTCTATAATATTCTTGTCTTGAAGAAACTGCATGTTGTCCTGCCAAATCCACTGGAATATATAATGGTTAGACTATGATATCAGTGTATCATCAATTAATCTTATTAACCAACTACAAGATGGCAAAATTTTAGACTGGTCCAAGTTTAAAGGAGTTACAGACAACAATTTAAAGTTTATGAAATTTTAGATTTTTTTTAAATCTTTCTGGGTAGAAAACATTGTGGAAAATGAAGAAATTGCTTGGTACAAGCAATTTCTTCATTCAACACAATGTTTTCACAATTGTTTTTCTTGAAGGGCGGCAAAAAGGGTCATTGTGTGGAAATAGGTTAAGGCATAAAAAAAGCTATGCTATGACAAATAGACTGAACTAATTGACAAAGCCGCTAAGCGACAAATGAAAATGAAGCTCTAAAGTAGGAAATCAATTTTATAAAGTAATTTCTGTTTTTCTCATACTGTTTTCTGTATTTAAGGCTTATTTATTCTTCTAATACATTTATTTTTTATTGTTCTCTACAACTTCGTTAAATATGGTCTCCTGGTTAATCATTAACAATTTCAGCATTTTTACCTGTTCTAATTCCTTAGACAGTTCAAAATTAAACTTTTTCCTCTCTTCTGGTTGTAACAGTTCCTTCTGTTGCTCTTCTTCTTCTTCTTTAGTTTTTGGACCACATCTCTCATAGAATAACATGTATGCACTGTTTGTCTGTAATTAAAAAGTCAATAACAAAATTTGCTTCCAATTGACAAACTGCTAACCCAACAACTGAGCTCCGACAGGAAGTTCCACTTAGTTATTAATCCATTCCTGCACAACAAAATTTTAGACTGGTCCAAATTGAAAGAAGCTGCAGACAACAATTTCAAGCTGATGGAATTTAAAATTTTTCTTCTTTATGGGTAGAAAACATTGTGGAAAATGAAGAAATTGATTGTAACAAGCAATTTCTTCATTTTAAACAATGTTTTCCAAATGTTTTTCTTTAGGGGCGTCCAAAAGCGTCAGTGTGGGAATGGTTAAACAATTGATATTTTGCAAAGTTTATAGCATTACTATTTTTCTGTCAATAAAAACGTATGACTAAAAAGATAAGGAATAATTAAAAGCAAAACAAATTCAGTATTTATCTTTCAAACAATCTTGTACATAACATAGCAAGTGTAATTGCACAGGTGAAAATGGCTTCTGCCAACAGTCATAGGAAGGGGGTACAAAAATTAAGTTACTTAAACAGGATAATTATCTTTTTTGAGTCATGATCAAATCTTTCTTAATTATCAACAAGTCCAGCCATTTTTTTTCTCATTTCCTTTCTAGATAAATATTATTGTTATATCATATCATTAAGTGTACTCACCTTTTCGAAAGAAAAGTCCATAAATTTTTCTGTTACGGAGTCATATGTCTTGCTCTGAAATAAATTCCAGAAAATGATCTGAAATTCTGCCCATATAAAAATCGATCTTTGAAGAGATATTTAACAAGCCTTACACATCCATTGGCCCCACTTTACAATTTACCAAACCTCTTTAACTCTTTCCCGTATGACAAAATTTTAGACAGTTATAAATTGAAGAAGATGTGAAGAGATGTGCTTATTCAAGTCATCTGTTCTTAAAGCTTGAATCCATCGTACAGGGTTTCATTACCTTTAGGCCAAATGTCAAGGATAACATAATAAAGAAGCAAACTCAAATTTCCATTGTTGTCCACATAACAGACATGCATACTAGAGAGAGAGGTAATGTATTCTAAACATTATTAATTGCATATTTTATTAACTTTAAAAAGCTTAAATGTTAATCATCTAGTATTGTGTAAATCCATTATAATGTGATAAAATTTTCTACTGGTCAAACTTCAAACAAGTTGCATACACACTTTCTAGAGTATGAAATATCACAAATCTTTGTCTTTTTGCATAGAAAAAATTGTGGGTAATGTGTGCTTGTAACAATCAATTTCTTCATTTTCCAGTAAAATGAAAAAAATCAAAATTTGAAATTGTCATCTTCAAATCTTTTCAATTTGGACAAGTCTAAAGCTTTATTGTCTGATAGTAGGTTAAGCTAATACATCATACACTTACTGTCATTTCACCACCAAAACATTCAGTAGCTATCTGACTAGGATCAAACTGCTTCACTTCGGCATCATTAAACAAAAACCTGTAATAATGGATGAAGGTGTTAGAAAAGGCTTAATATAGTTCAATGATCCATGAAAAATCCAAAAAAGACGCTGCTTTTTATAGCATTTTGATATGCATAAATCAAACCTTGTAAGGAAAGGAGAGATTAAAAGCCACAGGCCATTTTTTTCATCAAAAGCTAATGACTTTTTTTAAATGAAAGCTTTCTGTCTTTAATTGTACATAGTATTTCAAGTCATTCACAAAGTTCATTAATCCGTTCCCATACAATGCCAGTCAAGAAAAGGTTCAAGAAAACAGTGTGAAAATATAGAAATTGCAATTCATCGCTCAGGCAACAGCAATCACTTACAGACTAGTCAAAAGCTTTCCAATGGCTTCTTGGTGTTGCTCATTTGAAAGCCATGGCATTTCAACAATAGTGTCAGCTGAAAATTAAATTTGAGTTTTTTAGCTTAAGCTTGTAAGCTAAGTTAATTTTTACCAAATGACAGTAAGGTTTATTGTATGCACATGTAATAGCTGTTTTCTATCTTTCACATTCTAACTGAAAACATATGCCTTTATAATTTTAAAGATTTTATGCAGTCACATGGTTCCTATCTGCTTTGTTATAGCTTAGAATGTATTTCTACTCAAGACAACAAAAATATGGGAAACTTCAATTGTGTCAAGAACAAAAATATGGGAAACTTCAATTGTGTCAAGTTTTCATTTTTGCCCAGTATATATATATATATATATCATGCATCTTACCATTTATCCTGTCCTGATTCTGACTTGTTGAGCCTGTCCCTGATAAAGCTATAATAATGTCCACCATCAGCTGTCCCTGTATGAACAGTTACACCAATCAACTCATATTCGTACAGTTCTTCTTCATCGGACATGATCATGTCTCTCTCAATAAAGCCTGACTCTTCATCATCATCATCATCTAGTAAAATTTGATTAACAATTAAGGCAACTTCATGTACAGCAGAACATGACAAAAAGTAAACTCAGTCTCTGCAATAACTGCAAAAACTGTTTTACTACATCATTTGGATAAAAGCAGTATCTTGAGTTATAAACCAAATCTGAATACTTTCTTGTGGATACTCTTTAAAAAAACTGGAAAAAAGATCTCACCGTCAGAGAATTGGGTTTTAAGCCTCTAATAAGTAATTAATTTTTCAGGATCGTACCTAAAAGAAAACAAAACTCTCTTAAACGAACAATGTTTCTGGTATAATGTAGTTCTACTATTCATGTATCTTTTGAGTATCACCTGTACTTGATTAGGGCTCTAAAATGCTTTATCTCAATTGAACCTGTAGCTCTGCAGGATCCCATGCTCAACACAGGAAACAGCTCTGCCCTTAATAATTATCACATCTTGGTTTTTGATCCAAGCAGAACTTAAAATGGAAAGACAAATACAGCTTACTTTGTTTTAGTTTATCAGAGCTGATGAGGTTTTTCTCCATATAAGAAAACATATCCAGTCGAAGTGGGAAGGAGAAGTGAGTGTTGACTTTCTCTTTCATCATGGTCAACATGTTGAAGGTGTATCTCATTGTGTTAAAACATAGTATCTTTGGTAATCGTTTGAAACACGCCCTGAAGTAAAAACAGCATCAAGAAGTTGAATGTACCCTGCGATAATACATGCATTCATTTATGATCATTTTTTCTATCAAGACATCCTTTATAAGTGAGTGTGTTGGAAACTGTCAACCAGTCTCCTATTATTTCGGTTAAATGATAATCAACCAAAATTGGATATCAGGTCAATTAACCTATTTTCACACGCCTATCAAGAAAAGCTTTAAAAAAATTGTGAAAAGTAAATAACAAGCAATTTCTTCATTATCCACAATGTTTTCTACCAAAAACACAATAAAATTAAAACATTCAATTAAGATTTGTCATCTGCAAGTTATTTTCAAATTGGACCCTTCTAAAATTTTGTTGTTTGGTAATGAGTTAAGATTAACCCTGAGCCAAAAACAGTTTGTTTGAAGGAGTTTCACGCTGCCTAAAACAACCTTTCAGTTATATTGTGGCCGCAGGAGCACTTAACAATGGATTCCTGGTCTTTCTCACACCTGTACTGCCATTACATCCTTTCCGAGCCTCCAGCTGCTATCCCACATAGGTCACTTTATCGACCCATTGGTGGGAGACAAATAGTTTGAAAGGATGAGTGCCGCTGTTAGGGATCAAACCCAGGAGCTCTAGATTGACAGTCCGACGCGCTACCTACTGCGCTATGACGACAGCCCAGAAAACAGTGTAGTCAGATGTAGATTTTTTATTATTTTTTTTACAACACCTAGTTATTAGTTTAGAAGCAGGGAAAATGGACAGCGTAATATCTTCAATCCGACTTGAGTGGTTAACCAATTAACAGATGTAAAAATTTTAGACTGGTCCAAACTGAAAGAAGTTGAAGACAATTTAAAGTTCAGAATTTTATTTTAAACTATTTCTTTTTTTTTTGCAATGTTTCCTAATTGTTTTTCCTGAGAGGAGTCAAAGGCATCATTGTGTGGGAATGAGTAAAATAAGTAACAAAGCCACAACCTTGGTATGATTAAGTGCAAATATAGTCATTCAATGAAGTTTGTTTATTTAACTCAGAAGCAATGATCATAGTTTTGAGTGGGACATTAACTTTTGCTCTTTACTATCAGTGTTCTCGGACTTGGAGCAAAGCACTTCAATACTCACATTTGAGTCCTTATTATTAAATTTTGACTAAACAATTAGTAAGATGATACAGCATAATACTCTTATTTGCAACCCTGATAATAGCAATTCACTGCTTAAATGCAACAGACTTCATGCACAAACATTAGATTTTAAGAACAAATAGGTCCTTTTAATAGCAACTTCTGGTTAATTGCAACAAAAGTGTTGACAAACTGGTGTTGCAATGAACAGGATCGTACTGTACAAACAAGAACAATTTGTCCTACCTTTTCTCAGCTCTAACTTTTTTACTACACTTGGAACATGTATACATATTGTCTCCCTCTAACATATCTTTGACTGTAACTTCATCCAGGGATTCCTGCAATAAAAACATACATTATAGGCGTTGAGGTATAGCCAGTGACCTAATTTAGATATAGAATAAAAGTAAATGGAAATTGTCAAAGGAGGTGACTTAATCCATTCCCAAATGATTGTTTGATTAGGGTTTAATGCCACTTTTAACAGCGTTTCTGTCATATTGCTGCAGCTGGAGCACCTAACAATGGATTCCTGGCACATCAGTACTATTACTACATCCTTTCCTTGCTTCCAGCTGCTATCCCACTTAGGTTTACGATTATCCACCCGTTGGTGAGAGACAAATGTCGGAAAGGATTTGTGCCGTTGCCGGGGATTGAACCCATGACATCCCATGATTGAAAATTGGGAGTCTGATGTGTTACCAACTACACTATGACAGAAGCCCATTCCCTTATGAATATATTACAGACTGGTTCAAATTGAAAGATGCAGACAACAATATTAGAATGTTCGAATTCTACAATTCTTTGTCTTTTGGGTTGGAAAATATTTTGGATGATGAAGAAAATGCTTGTCACAAGCAATTTCTTCATTATCCACAATTCTTTCCAAAGTTTTTTTCTTGAGAGGCGTAAAAAGGAGGAATTGTGTGGTGATGAGTAATAACCCAGCAAAAGCCTTGTTTATGAAAAAGTGTTTAAGTTTAAGGGGAGCTAATTCTTTTACCGGGGAGTTGAGAATTCAAGAAAGCATGTTAAGAACTTCAAAATGTGATCAATTTTAATATCTTTTAAACAAAAATTGTAGGAGTTTGGACACAACACAGCTTGAGGTTTTGTTCACAGACAGACTGACAGACACGCAGGTCGTACAGGCCTATTCCAGTATACCCCAAAAACCATTAGTTTTGTAGAAGTGTAATAACTTAAATTCTTGAGGGCCATTATAACTCCTTCTGTCTAAATTTACTGATTAACCTATTACCCTTTCATTACCCTAGTGAAATATGCAATTGGTTCATTATCCAGGTTTCCTACCCTGTAAAACAAAAGATTTTTTTAAATTAAGTAATTTTAACCATGCCAAATGAAACTTCTTTCGATTCCGACCAGTCAATATTTTTGTCACCTGATAATGAGTTAACCCATTACCATACATTCATGCTTTTTGATGCCCCTTAGACAAAAACTTTCGAAAACATTGTGGAAAAAGGATCATTAATGATAAATAGGTCAACACAAACACTTGCAAAGAAAAAAACTCTATTGTTACATTTGATAAGACATAAAATTAAAAACCTTGGTGCTTTTTCATATGGTTACTTTTCAAAAATGCATTAAACTTACATAAAGATTTTTCATATCAGTGACCTGACATCTGACTGTGTAGAACTCTTCGAGTGTGCGGCTAACATGGGGGCAGTCCTGCCAGGTAAATAATGAACATTTCATAAAGCATTTAAATGGTTATATTATGATTCTTACTCTAATATTCAATATTTTACTCAGTCTTCTTAACTAATTCTTCCAAACAAAGCTTGAATTTGACGGATTGCACACCTACTGAGCTTCAACAAGAGGTTCTGCTTAGGTATCAAAATTCATTGCTAGTAACATGTTACAAATAAGTAAAATTGTTGGTTGGCAACTTAAATGTCATATCTACAATCTGGATGTAGTTGCAATGTTTAAATGGTCAAATCAACAAAAAACTTCTAAATGTCTGATTTGATTGGTTGGTTGATTCTTTGATGAACGTAATCTATCAAATATGTCAAACAAACGTTATTTTGAGGAAATTTATGCAGCTTTGAACTTCCAAAGCTATGGTAGAGACATTGAAGACAACAAGATAAGTTTTGTTAAACTCAGAACATCACAATCAACTGCTAATTTTTTTCATGAAGACCTTAATATTTCCCCTTGATACATTCAAGAAGATTCTACAAAGAATACAAATATCTACTATGAAAGGTCTAGAATTTACCAGTAAAAGATGTAAAGTTACATATCAGACAGAGAAATGGACAAAAGGAGTAACAAACTATCTGGGAAAAACAACATCACTTTTTGTCCCATATCTATCAATGACAGGATTATAAAAAAATATCATTAATGATACTATCAAATGTAATACTTGCATAATTCCATAACTTGAAGACTCAAATCAAAAGATTCAGAATCAGTAGACCAAAAATATTATCTGACCAACTTACCAAAGACACCACATTGTTGGTTATTATGCCTCCAAACAAGTTCTTCACTAGCTTTTTCTGAAAAAAAAAAAGAAAAAAAGATACAGCAAAGTTCCCTTATAAGCTACATGTGATATATCTAAGATAGCTCATTTATATTTAAATGAAGTCATTAAGCAAAGAAGAGCTGACCTGATTGACGTGAAGAAAGCAGCCTTCTTTATTAACCCATTCCCACAAATCTCACCTTTAATGCCTCTCAAGGAAGAAGCTTTGAAAAACATTGTGACAAAAGAAGAAATTGCGTTAAAAAGCAATTTCTACATTATCCACTATATCTTCTACTAAAACAACCAAGACTTTGTTTAGTTCACTGAAAACTGTCGCCTGAAACTTCTTTGAATTCAGACCTGTTGTTGTTTGTGGATTTATTGTATCTTCATTTTTGTCATTATTCATTTGTATGCATCCTTGAATCACAGTAAACTCCAATCATAATAATACTCATGAAACTGAAGATAATATAACTTCATATCCAAATATTGATATATGACTGTTCTAAGACAAGGAAGCTTTGGGTATAGTAAAATCAATTAAAGACACATCCAACTAATAATACTGTTGAAAGCTTGTTGCAGAGATAACTGTACAGTCGAACCTGTCTTAAACAAGCGGTCAAGGGATTTGCCAAAATCGCTTGCTTAAGACAGGTGCTTGCTTAATACAGGTCGGCCTAATGGCCGGATATTTGTATAACAAAAAGATAGGGTGGCTAGAAAGTATTCATTTTCAGTAAATAAATAACAAGATAAAAGCTCATTCAAACATAGGCCTATTTTTTAATTTTGGTAAGAATACAAGTAGGCCTATATACTCATGAACGGATTAGATTATGAATCGAAATTAAAAAAGGTTAAAATCGGATAAATTACTCGAACGGTCGTGATTAGTCTTTGCAAAGATCGAACAATTGACATAATATCGGCCGGTCAATTGAGGATCAGTCTGCTCGATATTTTTTCTTATTGTGTAAAACCCTATATTTCAATATAATTCCAATTAGAATCTAGGCAGAATTAGTCTCTGAGCGAGTTTGTTTACTCATTTCTCACCTCTAAAACTGCAAACAGACTGTACGAATACGAAAATAGGTTGGTTTCCGAGAACAGTAATTTCGATCGTCATACTCGATTAAACTTTATTGATAGAGTTTGAATATCATATGCATAAAATTCAATCACTGAATAAGAGCAAAATAACAAAACTGGGCATTTTGATGACTTCGTAGTTATCTACAAAACACCTGTTAATTGGCGACGCGTGTGAATGTTTATCTGATTTTGACACTTGAATAGATAATCCGAAAACAATTATGCGCCGTGATAATTACTTATCCGTGAAAATTGCCATCGGCCCGAAATTGACCGTAAACGCAGGTTATTTCAAAGAATGGGACCCAATTTTGACGGCCGTTGACCGCGTTTTAGAGGTGCTTGTTGAATACAGGTAAAATTTAGTGTAAAAAAGATCGGGGGGACATTGAACTGGCCGTTTAAGACAGGTGCACGCTGAATGGAGGTGACCAGATGACCAGGTTTGACTGTATATATAAATCATTGTGCAAATGGTTTACCATTTCTGGTGACATTTCCTCCAACTTTGTGATCAAATCTGTAAAGAACTCTGTCATATCCTTCTGTTCTCCAGTGTTTAACGGCTGTTTGTCCATAGTATAGGCCTTGCAGAATCCTCGTGGGTTGTAGGCTTTTCTCTCACTCTCCTAGAATACAGGGCAAACATCAGTATATTTATAGCAGCAGAAACTCAATATCCAGTGACACTAAAATGTAGTCACAATATTGTAACCAATTACCATACAAACACACATTCAATTAGAATCTATAGATGTACATCAATAAGGTTCATTGAAGTCTTTGGTAAGAACACCTACTATTTTGATGCAATTTAAGTTGTGATACGTAACATGCTAGACATAAATGCCTGATTGTGAGTAAAATAGGCTGAAAATTCACAAAAAGCATGTTTCAAGATCTTAATGTCAAGGGTTGCTTATTAAATAGTGAACAGATGTTTCAACAACTGAAAATTGTTTACAATTCCTTTAAATAGAGCCAGACTGATTGTCATTTGATGATGGGTTAATTGTATGTTCAATTTTATTATTCCTGCACTGATGTGTAGTGTTCTGTAGACAGAGGAATATTACTAAATGTCCCTTTGAATAATTACATCAATCATGAAAATAGGGTTATTACAAATAGATTTTTTGGATGTGTGTGTGGTTTTTTCCCTGTTCCATGGCATGAAATCACTATATTCATTGGCATCCCTGAATTAAGCCAGTATCAGGCTCTGAAAAACAACCATTTCAGATTCTTTAACATGGGCTTTAAGTTAACATGATGGAAAAAAGAAAAGCTACATGGAATAGTACAGAACATTATTCAAACAGAACAATTTGATAACATGTTTTATTTACCTGAAGGTATGCAAACATTTTCTGTAGCTCAACCAACGTCCCTTCATGCTTCATGGGTCTTGAACACTGTGAAAAAAAAATTGACATGTCACAACAACCATTCCCTCTTGATGACACATAAATGCAACTTGTAAGCATGGTAAATAACTTAATCCATTCTCATACAATTACACTTTTTAACATCCCCCCCAAAAAGTTTTAGAAAATATTGTGGAAAATGAAGAAATTGATTATAATAGGCAATGTTTTCATTATCAACAATGTTTTCTTCCCAAAAATGTAAATAAAATCCAATATTTTATCATCTGCAACATCTTTTAATTTAGACAAGTCAAAACATTTTCATGTGGTAATGGGTTTAAGTCAAGAGAATTTAAAAAAAAATGTGTCCATGAAACACTAGTGTCACTAAAAGTGCATTTTTTTTTTGAAAATATGAACTTGAGTCTGTTAGATGACCTTCACAACTAACACCGTATAAAACAAGAGGACCATGTAGGTTCTATATTGCCCACCTGAGTATGATAGCTCTACACTATACAGAGTTGGAGAGGATTATCAAAGATTTCTATCTCAATATTTGATTTAACCACAATTTTAAATTCTGTCTAAGAGTTGTAGTTTTACTTATTTTGATAGACACTATAAGACAATACTACAAATATTTCTGAAAGCACTAGGCCTAATATTATTGGAGGAGAAGTGTCTATACTTTCAAGTTTGTCTCCTTATATCTTTTGGTTGAATATGAGATCAAACAACATTCAGCTTATTCTTATTTAGATTGATAATTCAAATAAAGTTACCTTGACCACTATAGAACAATTATACATGCAAAATATTCCCACTCTATGGTTTTGAAGAAAACACTATGGTTATTCAAAAACTTTAGGTTTTCCAGTTTGGAATACTTTCTAAGAATTCCCTATCTATTTCCATGCAAAATCCAGGATCACATACAATAGAATAGAATTTTGGT
This sequence comes from Fragum fragum, assembly GCA_946902895.1. NCBI lineage: Eukaryota > Metazoa > Mollusca > Bivalvia > Cardiida > Cardiidae > Fragum > Fragum fragum. Next base: position 6,630,799 of record OX336366.1, read on the forward strand.
AGGAGTCAGAAAGTGATGATCAAAAGCTTGATAGTAAACTGAAGCCATTAACTCCAAAATGATGCAAGCAAGAGTTAAGATTCTTCTGCACTGCACTTCTCTCTAATGAGACCTATCCACCTATGAAGATTCAAATTGATAGCATTAATACTTTAGGAGATATGCCCCGGACTAAATCTAAGTTTTTAAAATAACAAAGGACAATAACTCCAAAATTATTCAAGCAAGAGTTGTGATTTTTGTTCACTGCGCTTCTCCTCAATGAAATCTATCCACCTGTGAAATTTCAAGTTGATAGCTATTATACTGTCAGAGATATGCCCCGGACAAAATCAAAGTCTTTCAAATAAGAAAGGGCAATAACTCCAAAATTATCCAAGCAAGAGTTGTGGTTCTTGTGCACTACACTTCTCCTAAACTAGATCTATCTACCTATGAAGTTTCAAGTTGATAGCATTTGTTATTTAGGAGATATGCTTTGGACAAGATTAGTGATGGAATGATGGAATGATGGACGGAGACCATCTCTATATCCCCTTTGCCAAAACGGCGGGGATAAAAAGACATGACCTGGGAATCTTATCAATGAAGTTTGGTTGAAATCTGTTAGGAAGTTTGGAGGGAGAAGACTTTTTGAAATTGTGAATGGAAGGACCTATAGACCCACAGTGACTTAGGTAAAGATTGTTCAAGCTAGTAAGGGTCATTATGCCAACGGCACTGTCAAATACCTAAAGGCCCCTTTTAGCATTAAGCCTGGGCCTTTGGGTGCACTCTTGTATATTTTTATTTAATCTTGATAGAGGCATGCTATAGATACCTGATTTCTTCCTTCTCTTTTAATACACTCTGGGTCTAAAATGTTAGAGTTGTTTCCTCCACGAAAAAATAGTCCTGTAAGTTTGCTTTAGACATTTTAACATTTCATGAGAATATTCATATTTTGTATTACAATACAACTAATAGATGGTCCTTATTTTTGCAAAATGACCCCATGATCAATGACTATGTACCAATTGGGCCCCTTAACCCCCACACAATGACTCTTTTGGACACCCCTCAATCACAAGTTTGACAACATGAAGACTTACCTTCGCCTGAAGTACGGACTGTCTGGCCTGTGGAATCATATACAAATGCTGCATACAAGTAGCCATGTAACAGGTGGCTCCTAGATTTGTCAGACCTACATAGCCACATTTAGATCTGCCATCTTCGTGAGGCCAGTAGTCCCAGGGATATGAAGCATGAGAATCTAGAATACAAAGATAAGTCAGCTGAGATAACTAGGGAATATTATGTTACGATAGCGATAGAATATCTTGTATTTGCTATGAGATTCTAAGGAAAATTTTGATATTTCACAAAACAGAAGATCGAATGGAATATCAAATTTTCCTCCACCGCAAGACACTGTAAGATGTAGATTTTTTTTCTGACAAGTATATATTCTATTAGAAATATTCATATGTATATGATAAAGGGCATAACAACACTATCAGGAACATCTTAACCTCTTCAAACCCAATGACGCTTTTTGACACCCCTCAAGAAAAATATTTGGAAAACATTGTGTAAAATGCAGAAATTGCTTGCAACAACCACTTTCTGCATTTTCCACAATGCTTTCTTACTAGAAAGTTGAAAAATCTAATATTTCATTAACTTTAAATAATCAGTTGCAACTCCTTTAAATTTGGGCCAGTCTAAATTTTGCAATCTGATAATGGGTTATGAAATCAAAATACAATCCTACAAATAGCAACATTGAAAAGACTATCACCAAAGGTGATAAATACCCCAATATTCCTATATTTCCTCTCCAATGTCAATTTAGGGGTAATAACTCTGTAATCATTAGACCAACACTCATGCAAAACTTTCGTCTTTGAATCTGTGGTAAAAAATTCCAAAGCCTAAACACTAATTTCTGAGTCAAATCAGGGGAAATAACATATTTAGTGTAGATGGATTTTTCAAAGAATATGCGTCTTGCATATCTTTGACTCTAAATGGACACTTCTGCCAAGTAAAAAACAAACAGACAGAAATTGTATGAGTACATGTCTAAACAAGCATTCTAATTTGAAGGAGGGGCAATAATCCATTAAATCTTCATAAAAGTTACACCAATTTTGCGTCTTGTAAAACAACTACAACTCCTAAGGAACACTTCTGCCAAGCTTAATGTAAATCAGACAGAAACTGTAGGAGGAGATGTCCGGACAGGCATTTTTAACCTATTCCCACATAATGACCAATGGGTTAACCCTTTACCACACGATAGAATATTGGACCAGTCCAAATTTAAAAAGTTACTGCCGACAATTTGAAGTTGATTAACTTTGTCTTTTAAGAGTCGAAAACATTGTTGAGAATGAAGAAATTGCTTGTAACAAGCAATTTCTACATTCTCAACAATGTTTTCCAAAGCTTTCATATTGAGGGGCGATTAAAAGCATCACTGTGTGGGAACGGGTTAAAGGGTTCAATCAAGTGATTATTCAGTGCACAGTAAAGATACAACATCACAGTAAACACATACCTTTAGTATGCTGGTTCAACATTTTAGCATGAAGTAACTTGTAATTTTCAATGTTTCCTTTAACAATCTCTACTAACAGGTCATAGGCCCCAGACCTTGAGGATTGACATTTACATTTGGGATAATATCTCTGGATTGGGGATGGCAGGGCAAATAAACACTGGAACAACTCTTGCAGGAATTCCTATTGAAATACAAGTACATTACATAATATTTTCAGTGTCAAATTATTTCTGTGGCAATATCTTTTTAGTAATTTTTGCGGCTTATAATTTTTTTCAAGACTACAAGCCTTGGAAGCACATATCCTTCAATATTCATACAATCTTGATTAACCCTTTCCCGTTTTTTGGAAATTTTAGACTATTTCAAATTGAAAGAACTTGCAGACTACAATGAAAACTGGATGCCATTTGAAATGAAACCATCCTATGTGGAAGAAAAAATTGTGGAAAAAGGAGAAATTGCTTGTAATTTCTTCTTTTTCCACAATGTTTTCTCTAGTATAAAATCAAAGGATCTTAAAATCCCGTATTTCAACGGGAAAGAGTTAAGCAACCACCTTTATTTTTTAAGAGACCACAATCAAAGTTCCCTTTCCAAAAAGCATGTTATTTCGAGAAGTTGATGAAATTGCTGAAAAAAAAATGTTGTAACTGAATCCTATGTTTTTTTTAACTCATTAGAATTGTCTGAAAGAAATGATTCTAATGAGTTTGAAAAACATAGGATTGGGTAAGTTTGTTTGTTTGTTTGTTTGAATGGGGTTTTACGCCGCTTTCAACAATCTTTCAGTTATATCGCAGCGGCTGGAGCACCTAACAATGGAATCCTGGTATTTCTCACACCAGTACTACCATTACATCCTTTCCTAGCCTCCAGCTGCTATCCCACATAGATCTACGATTAGGATTTGTAAAGAATTCTCCAATAATTTACGGTTGCAAGCAAATTGATACAAAATAATTGTTTCATAAATGTTTAGTGGCCATTCTCTTAAGCGGCCACTTTTTGGCCATCCCTTGAGTGATTGCTTAACACTTGTCGTGCTGTATAAACAACCTTACTGAATTGCTGTAAAATCAAAGGGCTGAAAATACTGATAGAAATTGTTGTTCAATAATCAATATTTCTTTTAAAAATGGATTTCATAACAACTCTGGCAGGAAAAGTACAAGCAGGAGGTCTAGACTAAGATCAGACTGCACTTATGTGCAGGCTGATCTTGGTCTACACCTCCTGCCAAATCTGGAATATTCCGGGTTCAGCATGACAAGGGTTAATACAAGACTTACTGTACAAAAATTCTGGACATGTTTTTTGTATTGCAACCTAAATATCAAATAGGTCTTTCTGTCGTTCAAAATTAAATTTGATACCTAAACATACAAAAAGATCACACAAATACAAATCTTACCCCACACTCTGATGAACTTTTGAATGGTGGATTATGTTTGAACACTGCGGTGGTAATGTTAAGTAGACCTATCAAACCATCATCTTCCTCAAATCCATGTCTCGTCTCAAGATACTCCCTATCAAGGATGTGTTGACACAGTTCTTTAGCTAGGGTGTTCAAGCTTAGAGGACTCTCCTACAAGTAACAAGATATCAAATATTAGATCAAATCAAAGCCATATTTGTGATAGAATATTAATTGTTAGATCATGGCCGCTGTCGATAACAAATTAATACAAAAATCAAATAATTTATTCCGCTTAAAGGTAAACTTTGAACTCTGACATTGGATGACTTTTATATGAAGCACTTTTATTGGTTTGGTGACTTGAAATGTTTTCACTACAGCTTATTTAAGCTGTAGTTAAGATGTTTAAGTCATCAACCATCTTTTTTTTTTGTTACACAATGCTGACTATATATTTTTCAAAATAACGCCATTTATCATCAAAGTAGGACTTCCTCATTGAGGCAGAAGGCATTGCAAGGGGTCTGTTAAGTAATGAAATCTTTTTTGAGAAAAGGTAGAATTCTTTACAGAAACAAAATTTAATAGTGGAACATCAATGCCCCTGAAATGGCGTATTTTACAAGTATCACATTGATAAGTGATCTTGATCAAGTCAAGTATCATTTACTTTGATATTAAATCATGTGTATTGATGAGAAATTCCCTCATGCTAAAGATCATTGTACCTTAAAAAGATTTAGAAATGTTTGATTCAAAGAATTGATTCATAAAATTTTTTTTCATAAAAACTAGACAATATCCCAAAGAGGACTATTAACCCCCAACAGCGCTTGTCCATATACAAGTGCTATCCGCCAAAGGGGCGTAACAAAAAATGGACTTTTTAATTAAAGGGCCATAACTCTGTAAAAAATCAATGGACCATAACCAAAATAGAATATGCACATGTCTGGCTTATACCGAGTGTTTCTGTGAAATTTGAATCAAATCCGTGGAATGGTTGCTGAGAAATTGAGCAGACACAATTTTTCACCAAAGGGCCATCAAAAATCAATGAATTGTAACCAAAATAGGATATGCACATCTCTGCTTGATACTGTTGATATGAGTGAAGATTGAATCAAATCCGTCCAATGGTTGCCAAGAAATTGAGTGGACATGAAAAAGCTACAGACAGACGGACAAGCTGACTCCTATATACCCCCCAAATATAGTTTTTGGGGGGTATAATGAACCACAACAAGCTTCTACACAGGATTTCCTTTAAGAATAAGGATCATTCATCAAGCACAGTTATGGTATATAAATCAATAGAAGATACCTTAATAAATAGCTCATAACTTAAAACATACTTACTGATTCACTGTTTGCATCAACCTTTGATATTGACTCTACAAATCTACAGACCAACCAAAAATAGTCTCGAACACCTGGACCATAAAACTCCTTCTCTTTAGGAGATCCTTCAACCTGAAAATTACAACAAACATTACAATAACAAGAGGCCCAGTGGGCCTAAACGGTCACCTGAATAAAAGAGCACCAAGACAAGTGATTTTGTTTGAAAGAATTAGAAAAAGGTTTGGTTGAAATCCGCCCAGTTCTTGAGAAGAAGATGAAAATGTTTAAAAGTTACCAAAAATTACCCCCTTTTGGTCCCCATTTTAGGGCCCCCTGACCCCCCAGCCTTTTTATTTTCACAAATCGGAATAACCATTACCAAATAATGCTTTTCACCAAGTTTGTTTGAAATTGGCTTTGTACTTCATCAGAAGAAGATGAAAATGTGAATTTTTTAACATGATGAACTTTGACCTCTGGGTGTGGCCCCATACATGACCCCAGGGGCATGAATTTCACAATTTATAATATACCTGTCCTAGTTGTCATGCACAGAAAGTATTTAAGCTCTGGCATTAACGGTTTATTAGAAGAAGATTTTTAAAGAAGTACCAAAAATTACCCCTTTTTGGCCCCTATTTGGGCCCCTATGACCCCCAGAACCCCTATTTTCACAAACTTGAATTGGCATCCCCAAATGATGCTTTCTACCAAGTTTGGTTGAAATCCGCCCAGTAGTTCTTGAGAAGAAGATGAAATATTTAAAAGTTACCAAAGATGACCCCCTTTTGGTCCCCATTTTAGGGCCCCCTGACCCCCCAGCCTTTTTATTTTCACAAATCGGAATAACCATTACCAAATAATGCTTTTCACCAAGTTTGTTTGAAATTGGCTTTGTACTTCATCAGAAGAAGATGAAAATGTGAATTTTTTAACATGATGAACTTCGACCTCTGGGTGTGGCCCCATACATGACCCCAGGGGCATGAATTTCACAATTTATAATATACCTGTCCTAGTTGTCATGCACACAAAATATTTAAGCTCTGGCATTAACGGTTTATTAGAAGAAGATTTTTAAAGAAGTACCAAAAATTACCCCTTTTTGGCCCCTATTTGGGCCCCTATGACCCCCAGAACCCCTATTTTCACAAACTTGAATTTGCATCCCCCAATGATGCTTTCTACCAAGTTTGGTTGAAATCCGCCCAGTAGTTCTTGAGAAGAAGATGAAAATGTTTAAAAGTTAACGGACGACGGACGACGGACAAACGATGATTGCAATAGGTCACCATGACCATTCGGTCAGGTGACCTTAAAATGCATATTCTAGCACTTTGTTAAATTTCTACTCAATCCAACTTTTTTGTGCAACTTTAGACAATGCTGAAAATATCTGGAAAATAAATAAATTGCTTGTAATAAGCGATTGCCTTGTTCTACCGTGTTCTCTTTCAAAAAAACAGGAGGGCCTAAATGGCCCTACATCCCTCACCTGAGAAAGATTTAAGGTAAGCCCTACCTGCCACAGAGATGATTTTTAAAGAATTATTCGACCATTTCTCTAAGTCTGATAAGCCCAGCCCTGCCACGCTCACATTTCTTTATGAATCAAAATTTCATGAACAAGTTTTGAATAGGCTTAAAAGGAGGAACATTCCTGGAAAATTTGATCCAAATTGGCAAATTGATTTAGAAGGAGAAGATTTTTAAAGAATTTTTTCATGATTTCTCTTAGTCTGATTAGATCGGCCCTGCCATGCGCACATTATTATGCGAATTAAAATTTCATGAATAAGTTTTGAAAAGGGTTATACAAGGATCCTGTTAAATTTGGTCCAAATCGGCCAAATGGTTAAGGAGGAAATGATTTTTAAAGCATTATTCCTTGAATTCTCTGAGTCTGATAAGCCTGGTCCTGCCAAGCCCACATTTTTTATGCATTATAATTTCATGAACAAGTTTTGAAAAAGGTCAACCCAGGAAAATTCCTGCCAAGTTTGGCCAAATTGGCCTTGGGGTTTAGGAGGAGAAGATTTTTATATAATTATTTGAAGTCTGAAAAGCCACACCCTGACAAGCCCCCTTTTTTTAAAGCGAAAAAGTTTTGAAAGGGGTCACCCAAGAACATTCCTTCCAAGTTTGGATGACGCACAACGGTAATGTTTGAACAGGAATTACTGCCGCTTTAAACAATTTTTCAGTCATATGGCGGCTGGAGCACCTTACAATGGATTCCTGGTATATCGCCACCATTACATCTTTTCCTAGCCTCCAGCTGCTTTCCCACTTAAAATTACAAGAATCCACCCATTGGTGAGAAACAAATGTCGGAAAGGATATGTGCCGCCGCCTAGGGAAGTAATTTTACGCAATGATGAAATTGCTTGTTACACGCAATTTCTTCATTATCCACAATGCTTTATTCCTAAAAGGATAAAGACTTAATATTTCATCAACCTCATTTTGTTGTTGGCAAATTCTTTCAATTTAGACTAGTCTACAATTTTGTTGTCTTGTAGTAGGTTAAGTGGTTGACATTAAGGCTAAATAACTTACATCTACTTGTTTAGTTGGTTTGACTTTGAGAGCATCTTGTAGAAAACTGAGTAGGCTTGACAACATGGGAAGTAAGAATGGATAGCCAGTTTTACTGCCATCGGCAGTTCTACCAAAACACAATCTATATAACCCAGCACAAGCTTCTCTCCTTACATGTACCTGAAATACAATAAATGATTATTAAGATTTTGAATTTAACCCTTTCCTGTTTTGCAAAATTTTAGACCTGTCCAAATTCAAAGGTTTTGCAGATGAAAATATAAATCGGACTTCATTTGGAAAATAACCATTCAGTAGCGTAGGGTTACAAGCAATTTCTTCTTTTCCTACAATGTTTTCTAAATTAAAAGATCACAGGCATGTAAAAAACCAGGAATTGAGCAGGAGAGGTTTAACTGAATCTCACACAGGGCATCTTTTTAACTCCCCTATTGAAAAGAGACAGGAAAATCATTGAGGAAAATGAAGAAATTACTTATTCATTTCCAACCATGTTTTCTTCCCAAAAGACCAACACTTATGAAATTTCACCAATTTGGAGATGAAGTCTGAATTTTTCATTAAAATTGGACAATTACAAAATTATGTTGAGTGGGAATGGGTTAAAGGTCAGGCACAAGTCACAGGACCAAGGTACTTGTTGTCACGTGAAGGAAAACTGCCCAATGCATATATATTTCAAATTTGGCTTTCCTAGGTATTGATATTGAGTAGACAAGAGGATTTTAATTTTAAATTAAATCTTGCTTTTCAAGAGTTATTTGACGATTTATCTCATTTTAAAAAGAAACAATCCTATTGCTGGTACAATCATCATGTGTAAGTTAGAAGAGAATCTGCTAAAAAAATGTGGAATTAATAGTGTTTATAACAAAAAGGTATAGCACAGACAGATCAATTGGACATATCCATTTCTAAAGCATTTCTAGCCTTTGAGCTAAAATAGCTATATGGGGTATTTAATCCATTACAATCATTCAAACAACTAATCTGGTTTACATCATACCTAGTGGAACTACTATTTGCTTGTAACTGACGTACTTTTGGCCATGTCGACTGAGATCTAAGAGGAAGTTCCACTTTGATATTAAAGGCTTTATTGTACATAATTTATGGTCAGTAATATGTAACAAAAAGTTAACTGGTTAATTGGCATGGAAATGTGCTTACTACGGCTTAAATAAGCTGTAGTTACAACCTTTAAGTTGCCGAATCAAGGAAAACTGCTTCGAATTATTGTTGGCCAATGTCAGAGTTCAAGTTTACTTCTGGTCTAAATTAATGATTTGATTAATTGGTTATTTTTTGATTGGCGGTTCGATCAGTCAATTGGTTGATAAATGCAAAAATATTGAACAGGACATAAGTACAAGAACTTTCTTACCTCTGGAGCCTCCAACGAGAGTCTTTTAAGCCAACTGTCAAAGTTTGGTGCAGAACACAAACAGTCCTTTACTTCTTGAGATGAAAACGCCCAGGATACAAGAAATGACAGGGAATAATGAACAACTGAAAAACAACTAGACCGTCAAACATGAAAGATAAGGGAATAAAGAAAGCCCATGATACATTTTAGAAATATTTCTCCATCCAAGCATACATATCCTTGACTTAGACTATTAAGTATTTCAAAATACCAAACTTTTATTAAACTTTTTAGACCTAAAACAAATATGTACTAATATGTACAGTATGTATGCTTACACAGATTGTAAATTGTAATAGCCCTTTTTACATCCAAGTGCATTTTATCACTTGACCTTATATATACAAATGTTTACTACCTATTTTGATTTTTTTTCTATCAACCTGGCAGCTTTCAGTGAGATGAACTATTGAACCGACAAATGGCACAAACCATTACATCCATGTGCTATGCTTACCAAACTGTTTCTCATTCTCCTATATCAATTAACCCATTTCCTCTTGATGTTCTTAAAATAATTTTTAATTTTCATTTTTTTTTTCTCTCTCTCTTCTCTCTATTCTGGAATTCACTCAAGGAGAAAAACAGTAGTTTCAAGATAATATTTCTGTACAAGAGAAAACATTGCACTCAGTGTAAGGGATGCCATTCTAAACAGTTGCCCTGGGTAACAGTTAAGAGCATCATTCCCTCCACCTCTGGGTAACAATTTTTAATTTGACAAATTTAACCAAAAAATAACTGTATGCTATATAATAAAAAAATCTTGTCTAATGTCAACATGAATTACTTCTCTACAAAAAAGTAAACCTAAAACAGAAACAAACTCTTACCTTCAGTTCTTCCCCAGGTCCCAGCATGCATCAGATTGGAATCCCTGAAATCATCATTTATACATAATACTATGATGATTATTTGTTAATATATAACATTGTAAAAGAACTAATATTCTGCTAGACAAGATAATTTGCTGATACAAAAAACCCTTAACAGCTAGTTTTCAAGAATGTGACCTAAATATTCTGCATTAATCTTGACTGGCAACCTTGACTTTTGAATCAACAGGAAAGCCTTGCCAGAAGTAAAAATAGACTCCAATATTCATTTCTTTTAGAACATAGATAATAATGTTAATTATTGGGACAAAAGAACATAAGTACACTGCAGCTCCACTGAGAAAGAATATCAGACATAAATTTCATTTTCAATGAATTGATTGACTGATTGAATGGGGTTTAACGCCACTTTTAACAGTATTTCAGTCATATCTTTGCGGCTGGGGCACCTAACAATGGATTTCTAGTATTTCTCACACCAGTACTACAACTTCATCCTTTCCTAGCCTCCAGCTGCTATCCCTCTTAGGTTTACAATTATCCACCCTTTGGTGAGAGACAAATGTCAGAAAGGATATGCGCCACAGCCGGGGATCGAACACATGACATCCCATTGTTGATGAATTGGAGACTGATGCCCTACCGACTGCGCTATGACGGAGGCTATTTTCAATGAAAAAGTATCAAGCAATCAATGTGAAAAAAAGTGTTCAATTGAAACATGGGCACTAATGAGTAAGGATGTTTTTATAAAAGCATTGGTTAAGTTTTTAAGTTTGCCTCTAAAAAGAAATCATTCAAAGGCCATCTAAGCAAAACTAGAATATTTAAGAATTTTATTGAATTAAAGTCAATATGAGAAATTCCATTATTTATTGTGTTATAAGATAAAGAGAGCTAACTCACCCTGGCATAGCTGCATCATATAGAATTTTCATCAAGATCTTTAATACATCACTAACATTGAGGACAGATATAACTGTCTGAAAATAAACAAAATATACAAATTGTGATTATAATATAAATACATATAGAAAACATGATTAATTGCCTTAACAAAATTTGTTGGCTTCTCTAATTTAGGTCTGACTTTCCTTATCATAAAATTAATGCATACAGTTGGTTCTTCTCTTTGTGATAGTTACCCAATTATGTCAAATTGCCTACACAGCAAAATTATCGAGTAATTCTCACAACTCACCAGCCTGGAAGCAATACTGCTCTAGGCATGGATGCAAGTATTCTCTGTTCTTGATATGGAAAAACAAGATGTGTTTGTGAAACACTATGCCCCCGAAATGGGAATTCTTTAGAAATGGGTAAAGGGTTAAAATTTTGACCTTGACCTTGATGAAATGATCTTCCCCAGTTGCGCCTTGTTGAGATCCAATCTACATACCAAATATTAGCATTGTAACTTAATCAGGGTTGAAGTTAGAGGAAAATGTTTAGTTGGAGGTTAAGTTTTGCAGACAGACAGACGGACACCGGTAAAACAATATGCCTTCGATCTTATCGATGCGGGGGCATAAAAATATTCTCTAATGTTCCAAATTTACCTCATCAAACCTGGGTATGATAATTTTGTCTTGTTGTTTTTGTTTCTTTAACTTCTTTCTCGGACTTTCGTAAGTTTCAAACACATCATCATGACCTGCTTCAATGTCCGTCGAGTCAATTGAAAACTGGGTTATAAGTCTCAGGAGGAATGCCAGACATTCTTGGTCCCACTGAAAAGAAATATAGGTCCACAGATCATCATTTATTTTCTATTTGACCTGTGACCTTGAAACTATCACTTGTTTCAAATTGCACTTATACTCATGGTGAAGAACAAACTGTGACCATTATTTCCATGTCCACTCAAAATTATGATGTTTTACACAAGACAAGACCATTTTCAAAATTTCACTCTGACCTTGAAGCTTTTCAGAAAGAAGAGGCCCATAGGGCCTTATCGGTCACCTGAGTCCAAAGAGCACAAAAACAAATAAAAGTCCACCAGATTATGCTACATACTAAATATCAAAGCTCTAAGCCTTTTAGTTTGGGGGAAGAAGAGTTTCAAATTTTCATTATATAAGCCATATGAAAAATTTGTGACATCCGGGAATGGGCTAATGATGACCCTAAGGCAATAATTTTTACAATCTTGAATAAGGTCCACAAGACGATGCTGTATACTAAATATCAAAGCTCTAGGCCTATCTGTTTGAGAAAAGAAGATTTCTAAAGTTTTCACTTTATAAGCCTATGCTAGTCCACAAGCCAATAGTGTATAAAAGATATCAAAGTTCTAGGCCCTCCTGTTTGGGAGAATAAGAATTTTTACAAATTTCACTATATAAGCCTTTGTTAAATTTGTGACATCCGGGAATGGGCTAATTCTAATCCTGAAGCATTAACTTGTACAATCTTGATAGAGGTCCACCAGATGATGCTGTATACCAAATATCAAAGTTCTAGGCCCTCCTATTTGGGAGAAGAAGATTTTTACAACTTTCATTATATAAGCACTTTGTGAAACTTGTGATGTCAGGGAATGGGCTAATTCTGTCTCTTGGGCCATAATTAATACAATCTTGATGGAAATTCACCAGATGATGCTACATACTAAATTTAAAAGCTCTAGGCCCTCTAGTTTGGGAAAAGAAGATTTTTTAAATTTTCACTATATAAGCCTATGTTAAACTTGTGAAGTCCGGGAACGGGCCAATTTTGACCCTTGGGTAATAATACATATAATATTGATAGAGGTTCACTAGATGATGCAAAATACCAAATATCAGAGCTGTAGGTCTTTTTGTTTGGTAGAAAAAGATTTTCAAAGTTGTTACTATGTAAGCTTATGTACGCCACCCACCTTTGCCCTTCCCCCCCCCCAGCACGGCCATTTCTTGACAGATTTTTCTTTTTTGTACAAACTTGATAGTCCTTGCCCTAAAGACTCTAAACACAAAATGTGCATCTAATCTGACATCCAGTTCATGACAAGAAGATTTTTAAAGATGTACCCTTTTTGGCCCCTTATGGAGCCCCAAGGGGCGATAACTCCATGACGTGTACAAATCTGAAGCGCCTTCCCATAAGGATGCTTCTTGCCAAGTTTGGTTGAAATCCACCCAAGGGTTCTTAAGAAGAAGTTGAAAATGTTAAAAGTTAACCCATGATTCACAATGCAAGACAACTGACAAAACACAATCGTAATAGGTCACCATGACCTTCGGTCAGGTGACCTAAAAACGGTCCAATTGCACATATACTCACGATGGAGAAGAGCACTTCAAATTTCTTGAAATCCATCCATAAATGTATGAGTAATGTTGCAAAAAATTCATTACAAACTCAATTTTAACATATAATCTGACAATTTTAAGATTTGACAATGACCTGTGACCTTTAGCTATACAAAATTAATTTCAAATGGTACATCTACTCCTGATTAAGAGTATACTTGGCTCTACAGAGAAAATCAAACTTTAATCATACCTGACTCCAAGCGTCATCTTCTTTCATCTGAAGACTCCCAGACTTGAAAATGTTAAACATGTGACTTAAACCTTTCTTCTCTATAAACTGAAAATAAATCAGAAAATAATAGCTTTGATTATTAAAATGTGATATTGTTCTTGTTAGACATCATTCGTCTCCTCATTATCAGATATAAATTGATGAAATTAACCTTAATGTCAAAAAGAGCTATTGTACTTTTAACCCTTTCCCACAACATAATGCTTTATTACACCTCTGGAGAATGAATCTTTTGAAAACACTGTGGACAATGAAGAAATTGCTTGAAACAAGCAATTTCTTCATTGCTCACAATGTTTTCCTACCTAAAAGATAGGGAACTTAATTATTTCGCTGACTTAAAACTGTCATCTGCAACTTCTTTCAATTTCGACCTGTCTAAGATTTTGTTGTTTGGTAATGAGTTAAGCAGATTAGCTAAAACTAACAGTAAGAGATTATATATTTTTGGTAGCAAAGGAGAGAAAGCCATGTTTAAACCATACTCACCTTTTTACTCCACAGTTCCTCAGGGGCTAGACCTTCATCGACTGACATCTCAGAGTCTGTACTGGTTTGGAATGAGTCCCCACCACCTCTGTGTGCCTGAAGAAAAAAACAAATTTTAGAGACTATACTATGCTACTCTATTATAAAGCTGTATGCAATGTCCAAGAGATGAAACAGTGGAGGAAGTGGAGTTATTATGCTGTAACATTGCACATCCCCCCAGGCCCATTCGTAGTGAGAAACATTAACAAATAAAAGATAATTGTTTTGATGAAAGATTGCATTACCATTCACCTATTGAATAACAAATATATATCAAGCATGGAGGGGCTACAAATGAAAATAAGTGAAACAAGAGGATCATTGGCCCTGGAGCACTCCACCTAAGTTAATGCCTGCAGAAGTAAAAATTCCCAAGAGAATAATTTAGCCACAAAAGAGACCCATAATCAAATATTATCCTAGAAATCAAGAACAAACATTCTTACAATGCTTCAATGTATTCAAGCAGGAAAAGTAACATGCACATTGCAAAGTAGTTTTCTTTAGATTAGACTTATCGACCTAAGATTTGAACTCTGCCAAAACTACAGAGACAATAATTCTGACCAAAGTTACTTGAGCATAAAACATGGCCTCTAGAGTGTAAACAAGGTATTTCTAAGATTTCACCTTTTGGCCTAGTTTTTGATCCCATGTCCAACTTTGGTGAGAAATCATGGAAACAAACATTCTGACCAATATCAAGTCATCAAATACATATCAAATACTTCTATGATTTGAACTCATGACCTAGTTTTTGACCAAATGTGACCAAAATTCAAACTTTGCCAAGTCGTTCAAGCAAAAAATGTGGCCTCTACAGCGCAAACAATGTATTTCTTAGAGTTGACCTTGTATTCTGACCATATATCAAGTCATTCTAGCTAAAAATGTGGCCTCTACTGTGCAAACAAGGTATTTCTTAGTGTTGACCTTGTGCCTCTAGAGTTTTCTAAGATTTGACCTAATGACCTTGTTTTTGACCCTATGTGACCCAAATAGAACTTTTCCAAGAGACCATGGGGATAATTATTCTGACATTTTGATGATATTTGAGCAAAAAAGTGGCTTCTAGAGTCCTAACAAGATGTTGACACACGATGCACAACACACAATGGTATCGTATGTTTTACATAAAGTGTCTTAAGTTATAGACTCCCTTCCTATGTTTTGGCCCATGAGTCTATGTTTTCTGTAGGCATCTAGTACCTTAACTTACCATGGACTTTCTCCTATGTTTTGGCCCCCTGGAGAGCCCCTCAACAATCTGTAGGGAGTACATGAGTCTATGAGGACTGTGAGCATCCAATAACTTCTTCCAATCAGGAACAATGGTCTAAAATAAGAAGGGAAGTTATTTTTTAATCCCTGAGTAAATACACCTATAGCAACTGGAACTAATCATATCATTTACAGTATGGTTTGATATTCAACGATTTACTTTAATTCTTGCCTTTTCTAAACAATGGTCTTTAATTTCTAATTCTAATATTTACAGATTTTTATATCAGAATCACCTTGCCAAAATTTTCATTTATCTTCACCCATTTCCACACGGCAAAATTTTAGACTGGTCCAAATTCAAAGGAGTTGAAGACAACAATTTAATTTTTATGAAATTTTAGATTTTTATTCAAGTCTGGATAGAAAACAACGTGTAAAATGAAGAAATTGTTTGTTAAAAGCAATTTCTTCATTTAACACGATGTTTTCCTAATTGTTTTTCTTGAGGGGCGTCAAAAAGCGTCATTGTTGGGAATGTGTTAAAACACATCCATAGAAAGTTTTTCTGCTCAGATTCTTATATTCAAAACTTTCCCACACATCTTTTTTTTTCTGGACTTGTCCAAATTAAAAGAAGCTGCAGACAACATTTACAAGTTGATGGATTTTTTTTTTCTTTCATCTTTTTAGATAGAAAACATCGTGGAGAATGAAGCCTTTTTCTTGAGGGGCAAAAAAGAGGGATTGATTGGGAATGGGTTAAAATCAGATGAGAGGTAAGAAAGTAATCTAATCATCATAATTCTCTTAGAACCAAAACAGTCAGAGAGTAAGGGTAATGAGTTTCAAACTAGACTTACTTCATCCTGTGTTATACTCTTGAATCCCTGTAAAACATCAGTATTTGTTGGTAACAGCATTAACAGTTCCCAAACCTTTCTTGATAACATTGTAGCTTTAGACTGAAGGTTCCACCTTTCTTGACTCTCCTTTAAAATACAAATAAAACATACAGCATATAAGTAACAGTTTAATTTTTACACTTTCAGAACCTTTCCTGATCAAATTCATGACCAGAATGCTGATTTACGTAAAATAATTTGGTACGGATTCTGTTCTTTGTTTTCATCTAGATGCGGGTTAGGAGTTAAAGATTTCTTGATGTTTGCTATACATGATTGCATCCACCAACTATCGATTTTCAGAAATTCAACCTTGCTATATAACCTTGACCTTCATTATCATAATAAAGATATCACTAGAATGAACACAAATATATGAATATTTGTATTCTAAAACCCAAATGACTTAACCTATTACCAGACAGCAAAATTTTCGGCTGGTCAAAATTGAAAGGTGTTGCAGACATTAATTTCAACTTTATGAAATTTTAGATATTTTCGATTTTCTGGGAAAAAACCAATGTGTAAAATGAAGAAATTGCTTGTTACAAGCAGTTTCTTCTTTTCACACAATGTTTCCCAATAAATAATTGTTTTTTCTCAAAGGCTTTAAAAAGCATCATTGAATTTGTGCTAGAATGTGTTAAAGCACTTGATATACAAGCTGTAAGCCAAAAATTCTTAAGTAAATTTATACATTAAACAATTTCTGTTGAAAGGGACAAACAGGGTGTAGACTAAAATCAGACTGCACAATTTTGTCTCTTCCTCCTACTAAAACAGGAATATTCTAATTTCAGCATGACAAGAGGTTAAGTTTTTGCTTTTATTTTGTGGACTGTCAATTTTGGACAGAACAATTCAACAAAACACAAAATATTTATAGTATATTTTTAGAGCCATTTTTTCAAACTTACATTTATAGAAGTGACTAAATCTAGTTTGCTGAGTTTTTCTAACATGGTGATCAGCTGACCAAAGAATGGTTCCTGGTTAAGTAACATCATGGGCAACCTCTCCCTAGGAGGAACCGGTAAACTAGCAGAGGGGATGGACCCATCCATTTTTCTGGATGGTCGGTTAGCACCAACTGATACAAACACAAGCTGAAAGAAATAACAGAGCTATTAACAGGATGCAAATACCATTTCTGCTTTATGTATTAATTTATGATATTCTAATCTTACAGACTTTTATATTTTAGTAACATCTTCAGTCGTTAAATATATCCCATGTTATAACATCTTTATTCTGTTATTCTCCTATTCCAAATATAACGGTACATGACGCTTTAATGCCCCCAAGAAAACATAAATAAAAATGAAGTTTTTACCTCAAAAGACAGCAAAGATTGGAATTTTATCAACTAACAAGATGTGTTTGTGAAACAGGAATTCTTTAGAAACGGGAGATTTTTATTGTTTTTTTCCTTTGTTTTAGGGAAAAGGGTTAAAATTTTGACCTTGACCTTGATGAAATGACCTTCCCCAGTTGCGTCTTGTTTAGACCTATCTACATACCAAATATTAGCATTGTAACTTAATCAGGGTTGAAGTTATAGGAAAATGTTTATTTGGCAGGTTAAGTTTTGCATACAGACAGACAGACAGACAGACACCGGCAAAACAATATGCCCTCGATCTATCGATGCGTGGCATAAAATTCGCCATCTGCAAAATTTTTGAAATTGGGCAAGTATAGAATATCAATCGTGGTAATGGGTTAACTTAATCTATTTATGATATTCAAGTTAACAAATTTACATCAGCCAAATTGTTTAAGAATTCCACCATGAAAGATTCATCTAACTGACCTGCATGTCCTTAAATTGCATTTCTCCCAATGTTTTGTCATCATCATCGTAAGTGAGTTCATGTCCAGTGGTTATCATTCGTATTGGTCCGTCTCCCAACATAGCACCAAGGATTGGGGTCAGTAAACTGCTTCCTGATAAAACAAAATAGGTTATTGGAATATAAAAGTCTCATCAATGTCAGAGAAAGAAATCTAATCTTGTACCAAGATAATATTGAACAGAGCTCTAGTTAAATAGGGGTAACAGCATTCTAAATCCTTACTTCTAAATAAAATCCTATTATTTGGAAATATAATGTTTTTATGAAAGACTGTGAATTAGGTGTTTGTTATCTCATCAGTTGCATGCTTTCAAAAGAACATCTACAAAATAAAAATAAGTACATAAATAGATAATGATAAAGCTCAATTAGAGCAAACAAAAACTGAATATGATCTAAATCTAAAAATTGAATAGTTTGCTCCAAATGATGGTTTTATTAAAATTACTTACTAGTAAATAACTCCAACCATCTGAACCTTCTGATTCTCTATAAGAGAAGTTACCATTTGTAACACTTTTTTTTATATTTGAGAGTTGAGGTAATCAACAAAAAAATCTAATCAAAATATGAAGTGGAGTCATATGCCATTGAAAATGTTCTCTTCGTTTCTTTTTATATAAAAAGAGGGCGAAGAAGACTAGATTGCTACCCCAGTTCTCAACTGTACAAAGATACTTCAAAGCAGGTCTTATTTATCAAGACACAAGCAGTGCTAAAAGCTAATCAAATCTATCAATATTGATCAATCTGTAATAAAGACCCCTTTTCCTGTGTTTTCCAATAGTCTGGTACCAATTTCAATAGGATTTATAGTAATGGCCTGACAAACCATCAGGTCAATGGAACTGTTTCATTTTCACCAGAGATTATCCTTATGACCTTACAATGATTGACAATTTCATCAAGGTTGAGATAAAACTGATCTGAAGAGTGTAAACAAAGAAATTGTTGACACCACACGACACGTGAAACACATTCAAGGATCACAATAGTTCAACATAGACATGTTAAGCTCAGGTGAGCTAAAAACATCAATCTTAAAACAATTATCGGTTAGCGTTAGCTTTTTTATGGGAAAACGTTGCGTGCAATTAAAGCAATATTTCCAAATTCAAATTTTTATTTGAAATATGTAACAAAATTTTAGCAAATCAGAATGCAGAAATTTTGACAGACAAAAGTTCTAATTAAATTATACAGCGCTATAATTCACCGTGTCCTCCGTTGAAAAAAAATCACTATTACAGGCTAGATCAATCTGTCTCACTAAATGATAGAAATACCTACCTAGCCCTCCAGAATCTTTCTGTTGACCTGACTGGAGCTGCTGTTTCTGTAAACGTTCATACCATCGGGTCACCTCAGCTCGCAGTTCAGCTACCATATCTGTGGTCGACATCTCAACCTGAGTCTTATAGGGGGAAAAAATATCAGGAATAGCCATTTATAAAGGGTTTATGACTTTATGAACAAAAAAATCACACACTCGCCAAAGATTAATTTTTTCTTCATTTAAATATGTCAAGGGCTTAGCGAAACATGGCCATAAGTGCCTATATCGTTATAGTCACTTTAGACATTGTTTTGCTAAGCACTCCCACCAGTATTGTGCTAAGCCCTCAATGTCTCTTAGTTAGCCCATTCCCACTCAATGACCCTTTTTGACGCCGTCAAGAGAAAAAGCTTCAAAAACATTGTGAAAACTGAAGAAATTGCTTGTCACAAGCAATTTCTTCATAAACTAAATGTTCTTAATAATGTTTGCTGCCCATAGAAGACAAAGATTTTTAGAAATTTCATCAACTTGAAATTTTTATCTGCAGCTCCTTCCAATTTGGCCTGTAGAGTGTAAACAAGGAAATTGTTGACACCACACGACACAGTTAAGATGGGATCTATTTCCAAATAATGGTATTAGAAATAGATGTACACTGGTAAACAGAAAATTGGATGATTAAAAGTTTGTTAAAGTTATCAGTTTAGGCTAATATGTTTTTTGAGTTATATCTGTAACTTAATGTTAATCAAAGATCAGACTTCCTTCAGATTATTTTTGTATGTTGTACAATTTATCTAAATGTTTGTATAATGAAATTGTGACTAGGAAATGATATTTACTATATTAAGCTGAGATACCTTTTCTCCAAGTCCAGATGGTTGAAGCTGAATTCTGATCTGTGATGATTGTTTATCGAGCAGGCTTCTCTGATGACTGATAATACCTTTACCATCCAGCTGCCAGTTACGAAGATGAAAGGCGTATCTTTTACGAAATAAATCCAGATGATTTTTCATTAGCACCAAACCTCTCTGAATGACTAGTAGACTCGTCTCTGGATCCTGAAATCAAACAGGTCACCACTGATACCAGTCCTTGAGCCAAAGGCATGTATTTGACCTAAGACTAGCAGTAGCTCCTATGTTGAAGGTCCTTTGGGCATGTGGTTTTTTCTCATTTATTTAAGAGATGAAGATAATATTTTTTGTTTTCATGGAGGTATGAACCGAAAAACCTAATCACACTGTATGAATACGCGAAGCGGATTCATACATTGTGTGATTAGGTTTTTCGGTTCATACCTCCATGAAAACAAAAAATATTATCTTCATGTCTTATAATTTAATAGCATCGAGCGAAAAATGCAACAACTTAACAAATTTTGATACCTTTTTGTAGTGAACTATTTTGTGCGGAAGCATTCAAAATGGCTGCGTACTCAAAATTTTGTTCATGGAGGTATGAATTAAATTTTTCGACCAATCAGATCGCTCGTTTTTGATAGACGAAACTAACAATTAAATTATTTATTTATGATCCATGAAAACTACTTCTTTCATGTAATCGCTACATCGAACAATCTTTAATTATCATAACCCAATACGGTTTATCAAGAAAAACATCTTTTCAAACTCTATTTTCTAATCAAATTTTTGCCTCGTGAGAACTTTATACTAATGACCTTTTAAAATACTTAGTTCTATTTCTCTTTAAGACTGGACAAAGCTTTAAGACCTTCAATCATCATGAAGAAATTTTAAGAATCTCAATCAAATAGTTAATATGGTATTATTGAAACTAATTGTTTGTCTCCATTTTCGAAAATGTGTTTGTAATTTTCTTTCCTATGCTTCACAGAAGACAACATTATTTTGTTTTGTAATAGGTCTTGTCTACAGTGGAAGATACCTGTGTAATAGTCTGTGTAGCCTTGACCAAACTTTCCATACATCTCTGTACAAATTCTTCTTCCTTTTCTAACATTCCATTTCCAAACCCTATATAATAACTGTTTAAATACTGTATGGCAGAAACACTAACGTCTGTGTTGGAAGCTCTCAATGCAATCTCCCATAGCTGGTTCATACCACTGATCTATTTAAAGATTATACCAGAAAGTACCTTTATTAAAATTATTATTACTGTAATAGGTTTGAATTCATAAAATGGCTGTAAATTTTTGTAAATCTCAACCCATTACCACACCAAAATTTTCAACATAGGCCCAAAGTGAAAGAAGTTGCAGATAAGTTCAAGTTGATGAAATACTAAAAATCTTTTTTCTACGGGGCAGAAAACACCTTGGAAAATGAAGAAATCATTTTCCACAATGTTATCCAAAGCTTTTCCTTGAGGGGCGTCAAAAAGAAGGGTTGTGTGAGAATCGGTTGAAAAAATACTAAACAGTATAAGGGAATATAAAAATGTTTTCTTAGCCCATTACAAGACTACAGAATTTCAGACTGGTCCAAACAGGAAAGAGTTGCAGATGACATTTTAAGTTGATGAAATTACATTTTTTTCAACTTTCTGGTTAGAAAGCATTGTGGAAAATGAAGAAATTGCTTGTTACATCATTGCTAAATCTTGATCTAAACATTTGTCAAAATCTACTTTTAAAGAACATACAATCAAACAAGGGTGCCATAGTCACAATAAACACCACCACATTAATGTCCCTTTTTCTGTGACACAGCCTAGAATGGTAAAAATCTGATAACATGGACAAGGTCAGGAGACTATGAACATTCTGTAAAAACTTCATGCAAATCTGCCCAGAAATGGAGAAGTTGTGTTTCACAAAAATTTGCATTAAAAATCCTTTTCTGTGACGCAGCCTAAAATGGCAAAGCTTCTACATTTCCCAAGGTCAGGTGACTAGAAACATTCCATGAAATTTTTATTTAAATCCATCCATAGATGTAGGAGATGTGGACAGATGAATAGATGGATGAATGGACGGACTGCTGGATGGACAGACATCAGAATGGACTGATGTACAGTTATAGAAGATGATACCAATATACCTCTATCTTCAGGGGAGTACAAAGATAAAAGAAAGCCTTGCTATAGAAATATTCCAAGTTTGTTTTAATTTTGTTTTGTCGTGAGATGTCCTAAGGTGATTTTTTATGTTTACAGGAAGCCTTTTTTTTCATAATCATGCTAAAATATTTCAAGCCTTCCCTGTTTGGAGATCAAAAGTATTGATTGTCATCCAATTTATAATGAAAAATAAAACATGCTCCAGCAGGATTTCTGAAAATCAAAGCAAACTGAAGGCCTGATAATGAATATTGGCATAACTTGTTTGTAGAAAATTGAGCACTACCTTGTCCTCTGATACCGAACTATCAATGGAAGCATTGGCCACTCGTGACAGATGAGAAAGTTGTTGGAACAGATTAAATCCTGTCATACTCATGGGTTCTGGTTTTAACAGTGGCATCTATAAAGAGAACAAAAAAGGATAATAAAGGTTTCTTTCATGACCACATATTGTTTTGTTTTGACATCCATGAGAAATAATATTCGGTAAACTTTGAGGGAAAAAGACAGATTATGCTCCCTGAGTAAGGGAAAGAATTTATAAAATAAATCAAATCAAAAGAAACTGCAAGAGTAACTGATAATCAATTGATAATCTTATGCTATTATGATCTATCTATGAGACAAATTCTTGTCAATTACTATTTCATGCACTCCTACAGTTGTCAAATAAAAGGTTTAAATTTGATCTTGATCTTTAGCTAATGTCTCTCACTTCAAAAGTATCAGAAAAAGTTGTTAACTTGCCAAAACTTAGTAATATAATTTAAATAGTTTTAAGAAACTAGGAAATGTCAAAAATACACAAAAAAGTAACGTTACAAGATATTAACATATGTGCATAACATGACTTAATTAAATTAACATAGTAAGTGCACATTGTCTAAGATTTTTGATAAATAACATAAATGTGAAGTTTAGGGAAATTTTCAACATCTATGAAGGAAATATTGTCAAAAATTCAATTTCGATACTATTAGTTCCCTTTTTCTGTAACAGGCCTGAAAAAAAAATTCTAGTAAAGAAATTGTTGGCATTATATCATTAAAAGATAACATGTAAAGTCTCATTCACTTTGCCCAGGAGTAGAGGAGAAATCACTCTAGACAGATGGAAAGAAGAAAGGACAATCAGACCAACAGAAAGGCAGACACACAAAGGAGCTGGAGCTGGAGGAGAATAGATACCTTTTCTAAGAATATGTGTTTAAAAGTTTCTAGGCCGAGAGCATGGTGATCTTTACTTTTGGCCTGGTTTAGAAACCAACTTAAACAATCATCGGAACATTCTGGGTCCTCCGCAAGGCATGACCATAATGTATCCACTTGTTCTAGATTCAACCCTGAAAAATATTTGTACATGTAGATACTTCAGTTATAATTGTAACAAGACAGTGAAATGTTACAAGCATACCTGATTCTTCATTCTATTTGTGTATTTCAACTTTGATGGGTTACAGCATCAATTAAAACATTGAAATTCATCAAAAGTTATCAATACTGAAATCTGCTCGAACAATTTCATTTCAGTGTTAACCCTTTCCTGTTCAATCCCTGGTTTTTATGTCCCTGTGATTTTATGATTAAGAAAACATTGTATAAAAAGAAGAAATTGCTTGTTACAAGCAATTTCTTCTTTTTATACAATATTTTCTACCCTAAGGAATGGTTATTTTTCTAATTAAATGCACTTTAAATTTTTGTCTGCAAAACCTTTGAATTTAGACAGGTCTAGAATTTTGCAAAACAGGAAAGGGTTAATATAGCTTTCTATAATTCATGTTCAATCTTGCATATTACAGTGTAAATAAATGCATAGAAAAAGAGTATATTTAACCCATTCTCACACAATCCAAATTTTTTTACACCCCTCAAGAAAAAGCTTTGGAAAACGTTGCAGATAATTATAAATTGCTGTTACAAGTAATGTCTTCATTATCCACTATGTTTTCACTATGAAAAGAAAAATATTTTAGAATTTCATGAAGGAATATATTGTCATCTGCAACTTCTCCCAAATTAGACCAGTCTTAAATTTTGCCTTCTGGTAATTGGGAAAACTTCAGACTTGTCCAAATTGCAGACAGCAGAGATTGAGGACAAATTTTTGTTGATGAAATTTACAAAATCCCAGTGTTTTCGGGATGAAAACATTGTGGATAATAAAGAAATTGATTGTTACAAGTAATTTCTTGATTTTCCACTATGTTTTCCAAAGATTTTATTCTTGGAGCATCAAAAAGTATCAATATGTCGGAATGGTTTCAGAAATATAGTTAATCTTTATTGTTTTCACTGAGGTAAGAAACTACCAAAGGCACTTGAGCAAGCCTGAATTTACTGATATGGAGAGCAAGAGTTTATAACTTGCACCAAAGTCTGAATTTAGAAACAAGACCTGCCAATGAAAGTCTTGTTTTTCATATATTCAAATTTTTTGAAGGCATCTAGTTATGGCTCACCAAAGTTCTTAAAGTGAGATTTGGTAAAAATCCAGCCAATAGTTCCTGAGAAGGAAAGTTTCAAAATTTTCAATTAATACCATACATGGAATTTAGCCAAACCCATCAAGGCCATTCTATTTACTGAACTAAATTTCTTAAGGGAATCTGGAAATGGGATACAAAGGGAAAATTCCTTTAGAATTTTGTTTGAAATCAAGAAATAATTTCCTGGAAGATTATCATCTTTTGAAGCATAAAACTTTTAGAAGTATACCCCCCCCCCCCCTGGAAGCAGATTTTTTTCAGATCAAATTTTCTTGAAGAATCTGGAAAGGGGTCATCCTAGGACAATTTCTAAAGACTATGTTATAGGATAAAGAAGGGTGATTGGGTTTTTAGTTTTATACCTCAATGAAAAAAATACCCTTATTTTTTTCTTATTTAATATTACCGTGTTACATATCTTTCAGATAGGTCAAATGAGCAAAGATTGCACCACTCTATATTGCACAACTCTTAGACATATATTTATGAAACTACTTTGTGCACTAGCATAAAAGATATTACCACATTAGATTATTCAAAAGTTAATGTGAATTATGTACTTACTAAAGTTATCCAATGAACAGGTTGTAGAGAACACACAGGTGAGAAAGAGTAATCTAACTTGGACCTGGTCTTTGTGACTATACCTGAAACATTAATCAATACACCTATCAATAAGAAATATGTTTTAACATTAATTTAACACCTTGTATTTGATCCAATACATTCCAACATTGTCAAATGCTCACCTTCATTTTGCATGCACATGTCTAAAAGGCACGTTCAATGTCCTCAAATCTTTAACAAGCACCTTTTAAACACGGCATCCAAAAATCACCTTTAAAACACAGCAATCATCTCCCAAATTAATGTCCCATCCTTTAAATAACCTGAGTCCAATAAGAGGGCTGAGGGCAATTTTCACAGGTAAGTAATTCTTGCAGTGAGATATTGTTTTAGGATTAGCTAAGAGTCAAAATCAAATAAACATGCAACAACAATCATCAGTTGATTGGTCTTGGCTGTCAATGAAACAAATTTTTGACCCAAAAAATTATTCATTTAAGATTTAGACAAGAAGTGAACTTTGAACTCTGACATTGACTGACATTTTTGTTCAGCAATTTTGTTAGTTTGGCAGCTTAAAAATTGTAACTACAGCTTATTGAAGCTGTAGTTACAATGTTTAACTAAGGTCGTCAACCTACCATTATACTTTTTGTAACATGTTACTGGCCACAAATTTTGAAAAATAATACTGTTTAATATCAAAGTTGAATTTCATGTCGGAGCTCAACATGCAGAGCCAGAGGAGACAGTAGGCAGGGCCAGCAATTCATCAATTTACAGGGTTTTTGTAGGTAACAAGTTTATAATCAATTGCATGGTTTGGATACAAGCAGCGCTTAAGTTTAGTCATTTAACCCATTCCCACACAGCAAAATTTTAGACCGGTCCAAATTGAAAGAAGCTGCAGACGACAATTTCAAGTTGATGGAATTTTGAACTTTTTCGTCGTTTTGGATAGAAAACATTGTGGATAATGAAGAAATTGCTTGATACAAGCAATTTCTTCATTCTCCACAATGTTTTCAAAAGCTATTTTCTTGAGGGGCGTAAAAAGGAGGGATTGAGTTGGAATGGGTTAACCCTTGTCATGCTGTATAAATCACCTTAATGAATTGCTGTAAAATCAAAGGAGTGAAAGCACTGATAGAATTTGTTGTTGAAAAATCTATATTTCTTTTAGATACCAATTTCATAAACAACTCTGGCAGGAAAAGTACATGCAGGAGGTGTAGATCAAGATCAGACTGCACTTATGTGCAGGCTGATCTTGATCTGCACCTCCTGCCAAAACCGGAATATTCCGGGTTCAGCATGACAAGGGTTAATATCATTCAATAGAGATTCTGACTTTGAGAGCAAGAATTTATTGGGTACAATAATCAAAAATGTTATTCAAGGGCAGTAATCTACTTTTGTTTTTTAATCAAAACATACATCCGAGATTCAGTTTGTTTGCAGTTTTAAAGCTATGAGATGAGTAAATAAATTTGCTCAAGATCCGATTCTACTGAAATCCAATTTGATGAAACTTCTTAGTTTTGCAAAAGATAGCATCAAAGACTTCGTGAATTATAAATAATCCTATTCATCCTGTCACCTGCCATAAATATTGCCCTATAAAGAGGGGTATGATAACATTTTTATATCAGGTCACATGGTCACACGATTAGCTTTATCATGCCACTTGGTTATGTGAACAGCTAGAACTAATTTTACAGTAAAACATTTCTTTTAAGCAATAGTTCGTTAAATCTTCAGCTATAATTTCTGTCCAAATGAAAAGATTATACTTGTTTCTCAAACTTCATTGCTCAAATTACAAATCCATGATGTAGTGATGATGTAATAAATGAAACAGTCATTGTGTATTACATGAAGGTATAAACACAACTTCAAAAAATTTAAAAAAAAAATTCTTAATGTTTTATCAATTCAGCGTGGATATTATTTGAATGAGAGATCACAGCTAGGCAACCATTCTCAAGCTCTGTCCATCCTGTGATATTCTATAAGGATGTCATTGACTTGGGGTATGATTTTAGCAGCATAACAATGAGCTCATTAGGAAATATTTGACATTTTAGTTGAGTGATAGATAAGATAATCAATCAAGGCATATCATATTTGACAATCAAGGTAGGCCTTTGTTGTTTAAGATTTAAGTTTTATCTGCTTACCAGGTAAGACTAACCTAAATTTTATCTTTGGTAAATGGATAATCAGACGCAATTAATCTGTAAACTCTCTATAGGAACAATGCTACATACAGGTAGGTGTAAGTAGAGAAACATGTCAATCTGTTACCCATCAGTCAAATTTGTTTAATGATTGTTGACTGGCAAAGAAATGTAACTTTATCTGAATTAAGGCCATAGTTACTCCATTTTGGTCCGCAATTACAACATGATTACTATAAAATTTACGTCAAAAGGTAAATGCGAGCATTACAAATAAACCTACATGTCCATGAGACGTATTTATACAAGACACATTGTTGAACAACACCAACCTCTACATTTAGAGTCATTTTTTGCTGATTCTAATTCTGTGTTGCCGTCCACGACAGCAGAAAAAGCAGAAATAAAGTTCTGCAAAATATAAGTGCTAAAAGGTATTACTAACAAGATAGTTACAAATGAGATCTTTTTATTTTTTTTCTTTTTTTGCAAGTACAATCGCAACGGAATGGGGAAATGCCTTACATAGGAATTAGAAGTACAAATAAAACCAATTAACAACTCACAACAAATTCTCATACCCATACAAAGTAGAATATACAACTTACAGTGTAGTTTTTGAGACTTGTCCTTCTTTGTATGATTCTGTATAATGAATGAGATCAATGAAGAAATGTGCCATCATTCCAAGCTCCTTCTCTGCCCACAGTGTGATCGTGTGACAATCTGTATTACGGTATTGTTGAAATGATGTGAATATCTTTGGTAACAACCGCAGTGATATTACAACAGACCTACAAACATATAACAAGGTTAAATGATACTGTTGAAAGCTAGTTTAAATCTTAACACAAGTGCTGAATCTCAAAATCATTAGAATATTTGGTCAATTTCGTTAAAAATTTGGAAAACTTAAAATGTTGTTCCACTTCAAACAGAAATTCAATTTTTAAAACATAATTGGAAGGGTCAGAGTAAAACTATTGTAAGTGCCTGTATTAATATAAACATAGGATTTTACAATTATTTCTTTTTTAACTAGCTCCACATATATTATTTATTTGTTACCATAGTTTTTCCTTTATGTCTTTTATGTCTATCTTATTGATACTTTCACAATGAGGAGTACATACAGCCATTCTTAACCCATTACAAAACAACAAAATTTTTGACTTGTCCAAATATAAAGAAGTTGCAGTTCTAAGTTGATTGAATTTCAATTTTAAAAGTCTTTGTTCCTTAGGGTAGAAAACATTGTCTATAAAGAAAAAATTCCTTTTTACAAGCAATTTTTTCATTATCCACAAAATTTTTCCAAGCTTTTTTCTTAAGGGGCTTAAAAAGCCGGATTGTGTGGGAATGGATCATTTAAACAATATACAAATTTAAAATCAACTTGATAGATTATACTGATGTCATTTCTCACTATAACCATTTTATCTATACATATGTAGTTTGTGGAAAGTTTAAGTTTATGAAAATAACCGTATGATACAGGGTGTGTAAACATGACTTACCTATGGTTAGCAACATTGTCAATACATGCTTCTATAAACTTCTTTTTGATTCGTCTGTCTGTGCAATAACAAACTAAACTGGACAAGGCTTTCTCTGCATCCAAAACAAGTCCTTCTGGCAGTAAATACTGTAAAGAAATATTTCAAATTTGTAGACTGTTATCCCTTATTTATTTATTTTTTTTTTCTTAATGCAAAATAAGTAAGTAATATCTTCTCTATTTCAAAGCCAATGATTGTTCCCATAATTAGAGCTGCCTACTGTACATGGCCTCAAGTTATGCTTCAAAGTATTTTACCCATAGTTCATCTTCTTTCTAAATGATCTCTGATAAAATATATAGATTTTCCCTAACTCATTTAAACACAAGAAAATTTTAGACTGGTACAAATTGAAAGAAGTTGCAGATGACAATTAAACTTTATGCAATTTGAGATTTTTTGGGGGTAGAAAAATTGTGGAAAATGAAGAAATTACGGGTTGCAAGCAATTTATTCATTTTCAACAATGTTTTGCAACCTTTTTCTCTTGAGGGCATCAAAAGTGTCATTGTGTGGGAATGGGTTAATCTTTTACCAGGCATCATTTTTTTAGACTAGCCGAAATTGAAAGAGGTTGGCAGACTACAATTAAAAGTTCTATCAACTGAAAAGTAGATGCCATATAGGATAGATAAAGTCATATAACAGGAAATATTGCTTAGTACAAGCAATTTGCCCTTTTCCAACAATGATTTACACAGCTATTATTCTTCAGCATATCAAAATGGGGTATTAATCCATTTCCAAATGACAAAAATTAGACTGGCCCAAACTGAAAGAAATTGAAGACAATAGTTTTAAGTTGATGGATTTTTAAAGTTCTTTGTCTTTTAGGATAGAAAAAATTGTGGACAATGAAGATCATTGTTATTTTTTTTTTAAACCATTCTCACACACTGACGCTTTTTGGCAACCCTCAAGAAAACAATTTGAGAATTCATTGTGTAAAGTGTATAAGCAATTTCTTCATTTTACACAATCTTTTCTGTACAGAAAGTTGAAAAAAATCTAAAATTTCATAAACTTTAGGCTGTCTCCTTTCAATTTGGACCAGTCCAAAATGTTGCCATCTGGTAATGGGTTTAAACTTTTTTCTGGAGAGGCATAAATAAGAATGATTGTGTGGGAATTGGTAAAGAGGTAAACAGCTAAATATTGTTTGAAGGACTGGTGTGAGTACGCAGGAATACAAATATAAGAATTCTTAATCTTTCTGTACTAGATCAAACAATATAGTGTTCCCAGTTAAAATCAGAACATGTAGCAGCTGATCTTACAAATCTGTGTATAAAATCTGCACAACCTTACATTTTTATCTTCTTGGACTAGATCCCATAACAAAGTGTTCCCAGGTGAACAAACTTCTTCAAAATTAAACTCTGAGCAGGTAGCAGCTGAACTAACCAGGTTGGTTGCCTCTTTCTGAACAGTTCTCTGAGGCATTACTGAAAAAAAATCACCTTGAATTTAATATTAAAGACAGCAAAAAAGCAATTACACTTACCCTTTTGTTGCTTTGTTTTCTTAAAAGCAGTGTTCTAAGGTCATCATTTCCTACCATAATTTTCAGTAGGAATTCTCTATGGACAGCCAATTTATAAATATGCAACATTTGTTTTGAACTTTGATTGAATACCTTATCTAATGTCCCTAAATTAAGAATATTAAAAAGAAGTGAAACCATTGAAAAAGAAAATGAAAGAAGTAAGATGTGCCCCTAAAATGGGAAATTTATCACAAATTTGACCATCTTTACAGCTGAGTGAAGTTATCAAAAACAAACAATTCTGAACCTGGTATCTTGAATGAGATTAAGAAATGAAAAATATTGCGTCCTTTGATTTACTGATAGAAAAACAAACAGATCCCATGGCTATGCAATACTCGTGTATGTGTATGGTAGAGCATAGAGGCCATGCTGGATTGAAGTGTATGATGTGTACAAAGATCTTACCATGTGGCATATGTGTATGGTACATAGAGGCCATGCTGGATAGATGTGTATAATGCGCATGAGCATTTATCTGTGATAACTCATCATCACTCATCAAATCTTCTCCTTCAAAGTCTGCCATGTTCTTCTCTGATTTGTTACTCAAGTGTGAGCTATGACAACTTCCATCATCTGGACTCATGATATCATCACCACCATGATAACCTCTGTATGGATTATTGTTAAATAAGCATTTGCATGACATTTACACCCATGGAATGGACTTTCACTAACATCATTTGAAATATTCAGTGATAGTTTAACCCACACAGTGAAGCTTTTAAACACCCAACTATATGAAAGCTTTGGAAAACATTGTGGAAAATGAAGAAATTGCTTGTGACAAACAATTTCTTCATTTTACACCATGTTTTCCACAAAAAACGTTAAAAAAATCTTTACTTTCATCCACTTTAAATTGTTGTCTGCAACTCCTTTCAATTTGGACCAGTCTAAAATTTTGCAATCTGGTAATTGGTTAAGAGGCTTTGAGTCAGTATATATCTATAGAGCCTATAGTGAAGACTCTGATCTAACTGTGTGGATGCACAGGCTGATCCGAGTCTTAACTTGGTACATGTGTCATATGGTTGTAAATGTCAAGCAAAGGCTTGTATTATTATCAAACACAGCAATATACCATTACAAGTAAGCTTCCTCCCTTTAGTACACTCAAGCCAAAGAGTAAATATGTGATATGTAATAACAAGAGGGAGCCAATGCTAAGTTGTGGAAAGCTTAATAATACTTCACTTTACAGTGATTCCCTGGATAGTAAGGACTGTTATTTTGATAATGAAAACATTTCCCTTTAATACCCTTGTCGTGCAAAACCACAAATATTCCAGTTTCTGCAGGAGGTATAGACAAAGATCAGCCTGCACATAAGTGCAGTCTGATCTTAGTCTACACCTTCTGTCTGTCCTTTTCAAGTATATGAAATCACTTTTTTTAAAGAAGTATTGATAATCAAACTAGTACAACCAGTGCTTTCAGCCCTTTGATTTCAGTGCAATTCTAAAAAATAATTTATTCAGAATGATAAAGGTTACAAAAATATCTATTGATACGACATGAGTTGTCATAAAATGAAGCATTTTGGAACAACAATTTACTGTAGAATAAGCTCAGTTTTTTCCAAATCCCATCTTAGGAGATAAGGGCAAAATTTATACAATTCGAGTTATCTCCGATAATAATTTGCTCTTTTAAGCATTTCTAGTGTGACCTGCAGAAATTACTACAATCATACACCTCAATTACATCCTACTCATTCAAGCAACTCAGCTATATTACCAACAATTCTCACCCAGGATGTCTTTGTCTTTTCTTTTGCATTGACGAGCCAGTGATATCACTACAATCATAGACCTCTGTCTCCCCCTGTACACCTTTATCTATCACCACCGTGAGTTCATTCTCTTGAAGTAGAGAGGCAGCCACTGCAGTTGTATCTGAGTCCTGAAATATTTACATATAAAAGAAATTAGGAAAATACTTCTATCTCCAACAGCACACAATTACCTAAACCCTGCATTACTTCATTCTCTTGGAGTAGAGGCAGCCACAATACCTATTTCTAAGACCTGATATAATTGACCAATGGCTGGCCCCACCCAGTTATTCCTTTGGCTATGCCCACTGACTCTGCCAGGAAGTCCTGCGCGATTTTAAACCATAGGGGTGAAACAATACAGTAACAAGAGGGCCTTTGGCCTTGGGGCACTCACCTGAGATAAAGGCTCTTTTTCTTTCAACAGTCTAATTTCATGTTAAGGTTAGGATTATGAAACAAGTGGGCCACACTTACATACAAAGACTATGAACCTGGGGATCCAAAAGTCTAAATTACAAATTCCAAGGCTTTAGTGCCGATTTGAAAGAAGGAAAAAACTTTTTTCTCCTTCTGGATCCATGGGTTATAATTTCAGAAATAAGGAAGAAGTCAGTGAACTGATGCTTCATGCCTATAACCCCTTCCCCCCCCCGCTCTACCCCTGGAGACCCGAGGATAATGATTTTGGCTATTTTGTAAGAGATCAATATACTGATGCTTCATGCAAAATATCAAGGCTCTATGCCTTCTGGGTCAGGAGGAGAAGATTTTTAAAGATTATCTTAAAATTTCACTTTTGTTGCAATGGCAACCAGAGTTTCTAAGGGATTTCAATTCTTTTAGCTATTTGTGAAATGGACCACCTAGGCAACATTTCAGCCAAATTTGGTTCAAATTGGCCCAGTGGTTTGGGAGGAGATATCATTTAAAGAAATTGCTGACAGACAACAGACAACGCACGACGGATGAAAGGTGATCACAATAGCTCACTTGAGGACTTTGTGCTCAGGTGAGCTAAAAAGTGTATTGCAGTATTTTGCAACATGGCCAATCCAAATTGCAATTCATATTGCAATACACCCTTTCTTAACATTCAAAATTCTGGGTTGACCACTTAAAGTCATTGTAAAGGTATAAATACCAACTCAAAGTGTATCTAATGGAAAGTGAAAATCTAATGAATTTTCCTTTAAACTCTTCGATTATTTTAAATTAATGAAGTTAACAAATCGTTTTGTATGCAATTCTTTTGCATAAATAAAAGCAATAGTGTTTCAATTCAAACTGTATTTCAATTCAAATTGACAGATAATTCTACACTGACATATAAAAGGAATTCAGTAAAATGACCAAATGACATACAAACAGCTATTCGTAGATTGAGTTGCAGATCAAGGCATATTCTTTTTACAAAATTAAGCATGTCAACTTTGTCAGAATCCAAAGATGCCATCTATGTTAGTAAATATCACAATCAGTCATGAAGACTTGCTAAGAGTGCACATGTGACTGCAATATGCAGTCTGTCACAGCAAGCATTATCTATAACGATCTCTTTAGAATCTCGTTTTCTATCAAGAAAAAAGCGTGTCTATACAGTGCATTTGTCATCAGGTTATTTAACAGTTCGAATTTATCTGCCGTGTGATGATTTTTCTGTGTTGGTGTACTCGTTTTTTAACCCTTTCCTGTTTTATGAAATTTTAGACTGGTCCAATTCCAAAGAGGTTGCAGACGACAATGAAAAATGCATGCAATTTGAAATCTGACTATCCTATGTGCTGGAAAATATTGTGGGAAAAGGAGAAATTGCTTGTTACAAGCAATTTTTCCTTTTTCCACAATGTTTTCTCAAGTATAAAATCACAGTGACGTAAAATCCCGGGTTTGTCCAGGAAAGGGTTGAACCCACCCTACTTCCAAAATTGGGAAGAGCAGAACTTTCCCCAGTGACCAATTTTGTTTAAATTCAATACAAATAGGATTATGTTAGGTTAATTAAAAAGTATCAATTAAATTTTGTACCCATGATTGTAGTTAGGCAGAAAGCAATTATTCAGCGGGTGCATTGCAAATTGGAATGGATACAAATCTGACAGGGTAATTATTTTACCTTGACACAGCCAGAGGAAACAACTTTTACCTTTGTGTTCAGAAATCTTGAGAAAGTTTTAAAAATGATCGATTCCTGAATTGATTCTAGGAACAAGGTGCCAAATTGTCACAAGATACGCCCGTCACACTGCTTAATATTAACTGGGGGTTTGAATAGAACTGAGGTTATTTTGAATGAATTTTTTTTGTCAAACAAAGTATGAAAAACAAAAAAGGGCAATAACTCAAAAAATAGGCTAGGTAGAGTTATGGTTCTTTACACTGCACTCCCACTTGGTGAGATCTATCCATCCATGAAATTTCATGATTCTAGCTATTATACTTTTAGAGATATACTCCGGACAAGATTCAAGTATGAAAAACAACAAAGGGCAATAACTCAAAAAATAGGCCAGATAGAGTAATGGTTCTTATGCCCTGCATTCCTACTTGAAGAGCTCTATCCATCTATGAAGTTTCATGATTCTAGCTATTATACTTTTAGAGATATAATCTGGACAAGATTCAAGTATGAAAAACAACAAAGGGCAATAACTCAAAAAGTAGGCCAGGTAGAGTTATGGTTCTTGTGTACTGCACCCACCCCCTTGGTGAGATCTATACATCGATGAAGTTTCATGATCCTAGCTATAATACTTTTAGAGATATACTCTGGACAAGATTCAAGTATGAAAAACAACAAAGGGCAATAACTCAAAAATAGGCCAGGTAGAGTTATGGTTTTTGTACAATGCACTTCCACTTGGTGAGCTCTATACATCCATGAAATTTCATGATTCTAGCAATTATACTTTTAGAGATATACTCCGGACAAGTTTCAAGTATGAAAAACAACAAAGGGAAATAACTCAAAAAATAGGCAAGGTAGAGTTATGGTTCTTGTACACTGCACTCCCACTTGGTGAGCTCTATCCATCCATGAAATTTCATGATTCTAGCTATTATACTTTTAGAGATATACTCCGGACAAGATTCAAGTATGAAAAACAACAAAGGGCAATAACTTAAAAAATAGACCAGGTAGAGTTATGGTTCTTGTGCACTGCACTCCCCCTTGGTGAGATCTATACACTCATAAAGTTTCATGATCCTAGCTAATATCCTTTTAGAGATATACTCCGGACAAGATTCAAGTATGAAAAACAACAAAGGGCAATAACTCAAAAAATAGACCAGGTAGAGTTATGGTTCTTGTGCACTGCACTCCCCCTTGTTGAGATCTATATACCCATAAAGTTTCATGATCCTAGCTATAATACTTTTAGAGATATACTCCGGACAAGATTCAAGTATGAAAAACAACAAAGGGCAATAACTTAAAAAATAGACCAGGTAGAGTTATGGTTCTTGTGCACTGCACTCCCCCTTGGTGAGATCTATACACCCATTAAGTTTCATGATCCTAGCTATAATACTTTTAGAGATATACTTCGGACAAGATTCAAGTATGAAAAACAACAAAGGGCAATAACTCAAAAAATAGGCCAGGTAGAGTTATGGTTCTTGTGCACTGCACTCCGTATTGATGTGAAGAATATAATTGCCAAGTTTAAAGTCAATCGGACTTACGGTGACAGAGTTATGCTCCGGACAAAGAAGTGGACACCGCCCGGACAACCGGACGCCTGGACGCCCGGACGCCCGGACACCACGGGTGATCCCATAATACGTCCCGTCTTAGACGGGCGTATAAAAATAGCTCATATATTCTTTTCAAAATGAGAGGAAAACGTATTGCAGAAAACCGGTACAGAAAAATTTGAACTGGTTTTGATTTACTCTATTGACAGACAGCAGATTACCGATCAATGGCATTATTTTGTGAAAGTTATGGCCAGTAACATGTAACTAAAAAGTAAAATGGTTGGTTGGCAACCTTGAATAAGCTGTAGTTATGACAAAAATTTTAAGTCGTCAAACTAATGAAAATGTTTCACACAAATGGCGGCCAATGTTGGAGTTCAAATCTAAATTCCAGACTGAATGAATGATTTGATTGGACGATATATTCCTTGATTAACAGCAGGGATTGGTCAATTATCAACAAGAGTTAACAAAACAATACTTCTGCCACTACCTGTATACATTATACAATTAACATCATTCTGTTAAACCACTTTATTATACAAAAAATTTAGACTAGTCCAAATTGCAGAGAACATTTGAAAGTTAGTGAAATTTCAAAGGAAGAAAAATTATTGGAAATAAAGAAATTGCTTGTCATATGCAATTTCTTTATTTTCAACGTTTCCAAAACTTTCTTCTTGTTGGGTCATAAAATTGCCAATTGTGTCAGAATGGATTAAAGTTGTCTTATCTAAATCCTGAAGTAAAAGTAAGTTACAAGGGAAGCAATATTTTTCAGTTTGTGATGTACTTGCTTAAGTTTTTACCAAACTGATAAGTCTACAATAAATGATTCAATGAACACTTAAATGGAGGCATACACATAAGAAATATTTGACTATTATTACCTTATTCAAATAGGTATAGATCTGTCCAAGAAAAATACACATGACAAAATATCATACTAACTTAACTACAAGCCGTCTAGAACAGGCATAGACAAATAAAAGTAAATAATCTAAAGATGGGTACTTTTTCTTATCACTGTGAAATCTTTGAGAAAAAATTTAAATCTGAAAGATGCTCTCCTTTTAACCCATTCCCATCCAAATAATTTAGAAAGGTCCAAATTGAAAGAAGCTGCAGGAAACTATTCCAAGTTAGTGGAATATTTATTATTACTAGTCTTTTTGGATAGAAAACATTGTAGAATGAAAAAATCGCTTGTATTAGAAATCATTGTGGATAATGAAACAAGAGGCCCATGAGGGCCTGAGACGTTCTACTGGTTATCAAGTTTTCTGTTACAGAAATCTGATATCTAAGGAAGTTAATTGCTCAAAGAAGAATGCATAAAGAAAAAAAAGGGCTTTTTCCCCTTTATCATTTTAAGCAACAATTCTCAAGGCCCCTTTTCCCATGTTTCATGACGGATCCACTCCATTTCCAAAAGAAAGTTACCTTATGACCCTACAATCATTCTGTGAATATTTCATCGGAATCTGACAATAATTGTGGACTTTATCACATAAACAGGATTGTTTTGAATGAAAATCAATAAGGTCCCTTTTCCTGTGTTTCCTGATGGATCAATTTCATTCCAAAAGGAACTTTCCTTACAACCCTACAATTGTCCTGTGAAATTTAAAAGACAATTTGATAATGATTGTGATCTTCATCACATACACAAGAATGTTTTGAATGATAATCTGTAAGGCCCCTTTTCCTGTGTTTTGAATGCCACAATTATTCCATGCATCTTTGAAGAGAATCCAGTAAAACTGTTGACTTTATTGTGTTAACAAAGATATTAAATTCAAGATCTCGTAAGGCCCCATTTCCCGTGATATTTTACTGTTGGTTTTATCATTCTGTGAAAGTTAAAAGTGAATCAGATGAAATATTGGGAATTCATTATGTTTACTAGAATATTTAAAAAGAAATCATATGGCCCCTTTTTACATGATACTTGATAGATTGTACCCAGTTCTGAAAAGAACCATTTAAGTGATTGTACAATCATTCTGTGAAATTTTGAAGTGAATCCGGTGAAATCAAGGGACATCATTGTGTTTACCAGAATATTTAAGAAAGTTTTTCATAAGGCCCCTTATTATGTGACACTTACCATATTCAGATCCACTGTCAAAATCAACAATTGGAATGATGGTACAATCAATCTGTGTAATCTGTGGAATTTATTGTGTTAATGAGTTTATAGTGAAATCTTGTGAGGGCCCCTTTTCTCATGATACTTCACAGAACAAACCAAATTTCAAAAGGAACAATTCTAATGAAGGTACAATCATTCTTTAAAAGTTAAAGAGAATCAATGAAAACAGTACACTGAATTGTGTCAAGAATTTTTGTAACAAAATTTTCATAAGGCCCCTTTTTCCGTGAAACTTAACAAATCAGAGCCAATGTACAAAGGAACAATCCTAATGATAGTTTGAAGAAAATAATAAAGACTGAGGACTTTATTGTAATAATGATGTTTTGTAATAAAAATTTCATAAGGTCTGTTTTCTTGTGTCACTTAACCAATCAGATCTAATTTACAAAGGAACAATCCAAATGATGGTACAATCATTCTATTAAAGTTTTAAGAGATTCTGATAAGACTGAGGACATTGTTGTGTTTATGAGGATTTGGTAATAATTTTTCATACAGCTCCTTTTCCTATGATACTAGACAGATCAGGCCCAATTTGGAAAGAATCAATCCTAATGATGGTACAAACATTCTGTGAAAGTTTGAACAGAATCTGATGAAAACTGCAGACTTTATCTTGGTGTAAAATTTTTGAAATAAAATTTTCATAAGGCTCCTTTTTTCTGTGATACTTGAAGGATCAGGTCTCATGTCAGCATCAACAATTGTGATTATTGTACAATGATTCTGTGAAGGTTTGAAGAAAATCCAATGAAAGCTCTGGACTTGGTTACAAGAATTATAGATAAAATTCTCAAAAGGCCCCTTTTCCCATGATACTAGACAGATCATGCCTAATTTGAAAAGAAAGAATCCTCATGATGGAATAATCATTCTGTGAAAGTTTTAACAGAATCTGATGAAAACTGTTGACTTTATTGTGGTACAATGATTTTAAGATAAAATTTCATAATGCTCCTTTTCCTGTGATACTTGATGGATCAGGTCTAATGCAAACATCAACAATCATTATTATTGTGCAATTATTCTGTGAATGTTTGAAGAAAATCCAATGAAAGCTCTGGACTTGGTAACAAGGATTTATAAATGAAATTTTCATAAGGCCGCTTTTCCTGTGTTTCTTGACAGTTCAATCCCTGTTATGAAAAGAATGATAGTTATGACCTTCCAATCATTCTGTGAAAGTTTCAACAAAATCTGCTCAAAGCTGTGTGCTTCATTGTGTTAACAGAGTTTTATTAATTGAATTTTCATATAGCCCCTTTTCCCATGTTACTTGATGGATCTGAACCAATTCCAAAGGGAACTCTTCTTACAAAAGTATAATTATTCTGTTTGAGTACAAAGACAACCCCATCTCATCTGTGGACTGACAAGCATTAATTAAGATTTTTTTAATTGAATTTTCCTAAGGCCCCTTTTCCTATGTTTCTCAATGGATCAGACCCAATTTGAAAGGAACAATCCTTATGATGGTACAATCATTATGTGAAAGTTTGAAGTCAATCAGGTGAAATCTAGGGCCATGAAGTGTTAACTAAGATTTTTTAATTAAAATTTCATAGGGCCCCTTTTCCCATGAAACTTGATGGATCAAACCTACTTCCGAAAGGAACAAACCATTTAATGAAATAATCATTCTGGGAATGTTTGAAGAAAATTTGTAGAAAACTTTGGACTCGATTGTGTTTACGGGACTTTTTCAATCCAGTTTTAATCGGGCCCCTTTTTCCCTTGGTCCTTGACTGAAATTTGAAAGGAACAATTCTAATGATGGTACAATCATTCTATGAAAGTTTGAAGAGAATCTGTTGAAAATTGTTGGCTCTAGATAATTTATGAGAATTTTTATTAAAATTTTCATAAGGCCCCTTTTTCCTGTGTTTCTTGACTGATCATACCCAATTTCAAAAGGAACAATCCTTATAATAGTACAATCATTCTGTGAAAGTTTGAAGGTAATCCGATGAAAACTGTTGACTCCAGGGTGTTAAAGAGGATTTCTTAAAAGATTTTTCGATTAAATTTTCAAAATGCCCCTTTCCCCTGTTTCGTGATGGATCTGACCAAATTCCCAAAGGAACAATCCTTATGATGGTACAATCATTCTGTGAAAGTTTAAATACAATCTGATGAAAACTCCTGACTCTAGAGTGTTTACGAGGATTTTTTAATTAAATTTTCATAAGGCCCCTTTTCCCGTGTTTCTTGACAGATCATACCCATTTTCGAAAGGAAAGATCCTTATGATGGTTCAATCATTCTGAGAAAGTTTGAAGAGAATCCGATGAAAACTGGACTTTATCCCGTAAACGAGGATTTTTAATGGAATTTTTAATCAAATTTTCATATGGCCCCTTTTCCCATGTTTCTTGACAGATCATACCAATTTTCAAAAGGAACGATCCTTATGATGGTACAATCATTCTGTGAAAGTTTAAAGAGAATCTGATGAAAACTGTGGACTCTATCGCGTTAATGAGTTTTTTTTAATTAAGTTTTTATAAGGCCCCTTTTCCGATGTTTCTTGGCTGATCTGACCAAATTTCGAAAGGAACAATACTTATGTTGGTACAATCATTCTGTGAAATTTTGAATTGAATCTGATGTAGACTCTGGACTCTAGAGTGTTAACGAGTTTTTTTTAATAAAATTTTCATAAGGCCCCTTTTCCCATGTTTATTGACGGATCATACCAAATTTCAAAAGGAACGATCCTTAGGTTGGTACAATCAATCTGTGAAAGTATAAATACAATCTGATGAAAACTGTGGACTCTATCACGTAAACGAGGAATTTTAATGGATTTTTTAATTAAATTTTCATAAGGCCCCTTTTCCCATGTTTCTTGATGAATCATACCCATTTTCGAAAGGATCGATCCTTATGATGGTACAATCATTCTGTGAAAGTTTGAAGAGAATCCGATGAAAACTGTGGTCTTTATCACGTAAACAAGGAAAAGCTTAACGGACGGAGGGATGCACGGACGCTGGACGGGAATAAGCAATCGCTATAGCTCTAAAAGCCTTCGGCCAGTAGAGCTAAAAACTGAGGACTCTATCGCGTAAACGAGGATTTTTAATGGAATTTTTAATTAAATTTTCATAAGGCCCCTTTTCCCGTATTTCTTGACGGATCATACCCAATTTCGAAAGGAACGATCCTAATGGTACAATGATTCTATGAAAAATTGAAGAGAATCCGATGAAAACTGTAGACTCTATCGCGTAATCGAGGATTCTTTAATTAAGTTTTAATTAGGCCCCTTTTCCCATGTTTTTTGACGGATCTGACCCAATTTTGAAAGCAACGATCCTTTTGATGGTACAATCATTCTGTGAAAGTTTGAAGGGAATCCGATGAAAACTGTGGACTCGCGTAAACAAGGAAAATTTTAACAGATGGACTAACGGACGGACATGGACGCTGGACGTAAAAAAGCCATCGCCATAGCTCTAGTGGCTTTTAGTGGCCTTCAGTCAGTAGAGCTTAAAATTGCTTGATACAAGCAATTTCATAATTTTCCACAATATTTTTCACAGCTTTTTCTCGGGGGGCGTAAAAGGAGAAATTGTGTGGGATTGGATCAAAAAGTTTCAAACTTTTTTACCCACCTGTTCAGTATGGACATTTCCCTGTTCTTCCTTTCTGGCTTCTTTACTATTTTCTGTCACTACTGTTGGGAGGTTAGCCATCTTCATTCTTTGCTCTTCTAACTTCCGACTGATCAGTTTTCGCTTTCTATCATTGGCAATCATCCGTCGTTTATCACGTTGCATGTTAGCCATGTGTGCCTGATAAGCCCTGGCTTGATGTAGAACATGTTGGTGATATTCCTCTTCTTCATCAAAATCTGAGTCCTCCTCACTGTGCTCCTGGAGGTGATGGGCAGCTAACAACTGATTGAAAAAAAGAGGGTTTGTGTTTGACTAGTTAACCAGGGATTTGACCCTCAAAATTATCAATATATCCTTTTTGACAATTAGAAGCATCTCTAGAGGGAGTCAAAAGTACCCAATTAGAGAAATTTCTAAGGATCAAAACAAGGTAGTTTGATACATGTACGGGGGTCTACTTGCATGACGAAATATGAAACATGATTGTAAATATAATCTGTGAACAAGGTTGATTTGGCCCTAGGCCAAGTTGAATCTGAATCATAATTGATACAGACAGCTAATTTTGATGATATATGTCAAAATTAACAAGAATTGATATAATGTGTATACATCTTTATGTGATATAGTGCCAGAAATATTATTCAAGTTAGCAGTGTAGACTTTTATCTTAAGAATATCATGAATTTCTAACAGACTTAATTCCTTGAAGTATTTTGAAAAAGCATGACGTAAGTATTATTTCTGTGAATTGCGGTTGATTGACAGAATGGGGTTTAATGCCACTTTTAACAGTATTTCAGTCATATCGTGTCGGCTGGAGCATCTACCAATAGATTCCTGGTATTTCTCAAACCAGTACTACAACTACATCCTTTCCTAGTCTCCAAGTGCTATCCCACTTATGTTTACAATTATCCAACCATTGTGCTGCCACCGGAGGAATTGCAGTTGAAATCTGGTGGTAAGTTTGGAGAAGTAGAATAATTTGTAATTGTGAACAGATAGATGAGAACCTAACCACGTCCGATCACTTATTACAATCTTCATTTTTCCATACAAAAGGGAGAAGAAATATTGGCTTGTTATTGTGCAAATGCACTTGGCCAATGCTAATGAAAGTAGGAGGTAAACCAAATTTACCTTTAGTTTTTGTTGTTTGATCATTTCTTCCTCATCTTCAGAATCCAGGAATTCAGAATCTATTTCTTCTTCTTCCTCTTCTTCCTCCTCATGATCAATCTCCTCAGAACTTTCACCCTCTACATGTTTATGGGCCATGTGACGATGACGACCTTGTTTCTGTTGCAACTGTAGATGCTTTTGTCGTAAAGCAGCAATATGAGCCTCATCCTCCAGTCCTTCAGCATGCAATCCTTCACTAGACTCGCTGGATTCAAGTTCACTCTCACTGTCCCCACTCTCCTGTTCATGGTGTAATTCATGTAGATGGTGTTGTCTAGGTTGACCATGATCTGTCACTGTATGACCATGATGTGTGCATCCACATTGATCCTCTGTCTCTCCTTCTTCCACATCCTCCTCACTGTGGACAACTTCTACAAGTAGAAAACATAATATTTATCAAATATCACGCACAGTGTTTTCAAGATGACCACGATCTGTCCCTATTTGACCATGAAACACTAACACTGTCCCTACATCTTCTTTTTCAACATCTTCCTCATAATGGAAAATACATACAAGAGGAACTAGAATTATCCCAA
This sequence comes from Fragum fragum, assembly GCA_946902895.1. Lineage (NCBI taxonomy): Eukaryota > Metazoa > Mollusca > Bivalvia > Cardiida > Cardiidae > Fragum > Fragum fragum. The sequence continues at coordinate 6,674,639 of OX336366.1, forward strand.
AGCAGACTTATACCTCCAACCAGGATTTTGTCACTCATTAGCACAATTAACCTTTGTTCCATGAAGCATATAGGCTGTTCGTAAAATGGTGTCTTTATATGCCGCATGACTTCAGTTAATGAAACTGAAGTCATGTGGCATATAAAGACACCATTTTACGAATGACTTCATTTTACAGTAGCAAAACTGCTTCACAGTTCGATGGCTCAGTACAAAACAGTTGTAACTGCCACAAATATATAGGCAGTTACAACTGTTTTGCACTGATCCATTGAGTTGGCTAAAGCTCATACACATAGTTACTATTATAGTAATGAAACCCATGTTATATTAAAATATGCAACAGGCCTATTCAAATTCTATGTTATATATCACAATATATATCTAATAATCATTCAATTAAGATCCCATTAACTCTGTCCAAACTGAAAGAATTTACAGACAACATTTTGAATTGCACTACAATTGCAAATAAGTACAAAATAGTTTAGAAAATATTTGAGAAAAGGAAAAATTGATTTGCACAAAGTTTTACTTGATCTTATTTCTTCAGGATATCATCAAAAAGCAGTATTTTGTGGTTATGTGTCAATTTGTTTCTTCCTACCTTCACTTTCTAGCTCACTCTCCTCCTCGGACTGTTCCACCTGTTTCTTCATACGATGTTTGTGTTTAGCTTTACCCTTCATGACAGATCTCTTGGAAACCTTTTCTACCTCCTCAGGGGTACCAGGTTTCTGAAAAAAATGTAAGTTCATCTTTTTTCATGAATGAAGATAAATTGTGAAAAGGTGATATAAATACATGTAGGAAATAGTTTAAATTACTAAATTATCACTTACAAGTGATAGAAACTAACTCTATTTAAAAAAAAGTCATGATTGGCGTACTGCATTACATGGATGGTTAGATTGGTGAATAATAACTGGAGCTTTTAACCCTGGTCATACTGAACCTGGAATATTCCTGGTTTTGCAGGAGATATAGTCAAGGATCAGCCTGCACACCACCTGTGTGTCCCTTTTAAGTCAGGGTTGTTTATAAAATTCAGTTTTCAAAACAGAAATTGTCCAACAACAAGTACTTTCTGAGCTTTCAGCCCTTTGATTTTAACGCAGTTTCTAAAAAGATTTTATCTAACATGCTAAGGGTTAAGATTGTTATTTCCATGCAAAATTATACATCATATTGACTCCTTCTTGTAAAATTATCCTTTTTTACTAGCCTGAGGTATAAAATTAAAAAAAAGGACTTTGTGAGAAAAGAAGGCATTGTCACAATATTAAAATGATTAAGAAATATCCCATCAGCATAAATCTATTCTACTTACAATTGATTCTCTTTCTCCATCCTCTGTAGCTTGTATACTATCACTACTGCTTAATTTTTGTTTCTCTACAAAACAAAACATAAGTGAAATAAACTGAAAACTTTATTGATAATGGGTAAAAAATCCTATGTAGAAAAACATGCATAATTTGTTAAAAAATGCATTCAGAGTTATACCCCATGTTAGTACAGATTTCTCTTTTGATAGTGAACAGTTATTCAAAGTGCTTGTGTTCAGTAATACCAGAACTATTACAAAATGTTAGTTTTCAGACAATGAGAAAAAGTAAAAATACACGATTTTCATATATTTCTACTGAAATGGACAACTGATCACAGACACAACTAAATAACAAAAACTCACCTAGAATACTTTAGGTGACCTTAAAATCATTACAAACAGTGGATTTACTAATAAATCAAAATGATTTATTAGTAACAAATTCAAAACATTACTCATATGAAAAAAACATTTCATGATTTTTATAAAGTAATCAGTCCACTGTAAACAGTTAACGTCACAAACATTTATCTTTTGTTTGTGAATTGAAACTTTCTATAGAGTTTACAAATGTAGAGGACAGAAATTCAAAAGACTGATGGACACAAAACAGACAGTGTAAATCCTTTATATACCCCGTTGAAGTATTAGGCGGTATCATGACTCAACATATATGTGCCTTAACAGGTTTTAACACATTCCCAAACAATGACACTTTTTGACACCCTTCAAGAAAAATTATTTGGAAAACATTGTGTAAAATGAAGAAATTGCTTGCAACAAGCAATTTCTTCATTTTACACAATGTTTTCTCCTCAGAAAGTTTAAAGATCTTAAATTTCATAGATCTTAATTTGTCATCTGCAACTCCTTTCAATTTGGACAAGTCTAAAATTTACCATCTGGTATTGGGTTAATCTATTCCAACATAACAACACCTTTTCATGTCTGTCAAGACAAAAGTTTTGAAAAATACTGAAAAAGAGGCAATTTCTTCAATTTCAACAATGTTTCTACCCAGAAAGCAAGAAATAATTAAATTTCTATCAATATGACATAGTCTTCTGCAACTTCTATAAATTTGAACCACACTAAATTTTTGTCGTCCAGAACGGGTAAATTATGAATATGAGAGGGGGGGAGTTGATAATGTTTTACCTTGTCTACCTGATGCACACATTGGTTGTTGGAGGTTAGTTGGGTGTGTTTGTGACACTGCACAAGAGTTCCAAATACACTTCACCAAGGCCGAGGACAAGTGTAGTGTCTGAAAGAAAGACAACATGACTGTATGGGTTCTATTGAAGCTTTGTGGCTATTGTAGATAATGATTCCAATAATTTTTCACAATACAAACACCTTACCAAATCTGGAGAAGATGTACCTTTTTAGTAAGTAACAAAATATTAGTTTAGTGTATAATAAATAGTAAAATAAAAGAAATTGCAAAAGTAAAAAAAAAAGTAAGTAAAAAAAATCTTTTCACTACCTGAGGTATTATTATTAAGTTGAATTATTTATTTTTTATTTAGACATGAGGATCTTTTTTTTTTACAATATTAACTGCTCACTTGCAAATAAAAAATGGTACTGTGTAAATGAAATCATCAGACAAGTCTTAATTTTATTCAAATACGTAAGGATTAAAAAAATTGTCAAATTTTAGACCAATCTGTGTAACCCTATTATTTCTTTATATCAGTTGTTAAAGCTGTTGTTCAACTTTACCTGTCATGGTAACTTATTATAGCTAAATACATTAACCCTTACCATGCTGAATCCAGAATATTCCTGTTTCGGTAGAAGGTATAGACATGGATCAGCCTGCAATATGTGCAGCCTGATCTTTGTCTACAGTTCCTCCTTGTCCCTTTAAAGTCAGAGTTGTTTGATTCTTGACAAATTTTTGAGGAACTCATTATGTATTTAATTGCTTTTTTTTCTTTTTGTTGTATTATTGACAAATGTCATCGGGTAAAAAATAACAGGAATAGGTATATGTCATTCAAAGTCTTAATAAACTTTGTATCCTTGTAAAAGATGCTGAATCTAATTTAAGACTAGTCTGTGATAAAAGAGGTTTCTGATGACAAAATAAAGTTGGTTTAAATTGATAAACAAGAGCATCACATGTGGATGCCAATGTTAGGCTGTTCAAGGGCTTGATAGGAGGTAAAAATTGTAAATGGAAAAAGGGCATAATAAATTCAACAAGAGATGCCAGTGGACAGCAGCCCTCCACTATTCTGAGTGCTGGATAGTAACAGCAATTAAATGTCCTCATTAGGCATGATACCTAAGAAGTTACAGGTCTAATAAAACTTTCAATTGAAATAAGAATTTCTACATCCAAAAAGGCTTAAATGTCCAAGTCCGAGTAATGAATCTGCCTAGAACATGATATGCTGGTCACAAAGAATTGTGCTAATTTTCAAAAAAATAGCATTGGTAGAAAGAGATTATAAAAGATATATGACATTTGTATGTAAAGTTTCACCAAGAATTACTAGTCTGAACAGGGTTAAAATATCACTGAAATGAATGTCAGACTATTAATCTGTGTCTTGAGGCTGATATTATTGTCACAAAAACATGTGCAAAGTTTCAAAGCAATAGCATTGGAAGAAAGAAAGTTATTAAAGATTTACGACAGTTGCAGGTTTAACAAAGAATTTTAAGTCTGAAAAGGGTTAAAACTCCCCTATGATAAATGTTATTGTAATAAATCTTTGCCTAGAAGAATCTATGATGATCACAAAAACATGTGCAAAGTTTCAAAGCAAAAGCATAATTAGAAAGAGAGTTATTAAAGATATATGAAAGTTGCACATAAGGTTTCACAAAGTCTGAAAAGAGTTAAAATTCCACTAAAAACAATGTGAGAGTATTGAATCTGTATCTAGAGGCTTATATTGTTATCACAAAAACATGTGCAAAGTTTCAGAGCAATAGCATAAGTAGAAACTGAGATATGACACTTGTACGCAAGTTTTAACCAAAGCATTACACTCTTGCCAAGTGACCAGAATAGACCCCTCCCCCCTCCTCGAAGTCGAGCTAAAAATTTATTTAGATTTATCCACTTTATTGGTATAGATTGCTGGTTTGATAGGGAATTTATATTTCTAGTTTTGATAATAACTGAGGTATTACAAAATGTTAAAGCTTTCTCGCAACGATAAGACGACAATTACCTGGCCATAACAATACCTCAGGTTTTTCAAACAACTGCCAAGAAAATATGGGCCATATGAGGTAAAAAAAACATATCGACAAAATAAGTCATTGCTTGTAACTGGCTGTAGTTCTAAAATCTTTATCAATAGAACCAGTGTATCAAATACTTACAGATTCAGTATGTGATGTAACATCAAGGCTAGATACAAGCTGTAGTAAATGTTGAACAGGCTGTAGTTCTAAATTCTTTATCAATGGAATCAGTGTATCAAATACTTGCTTTCCACAATGCTTCAGCTGGGAAGATACAATAATAGTATTTCAGTGAATTTAATCATATATCACATACATTCTAATTTTCTAATATGTTTTTCTCTTTTTTAGTCTCAAACTAGCTTTAAGTTATGAAACCAAGATACTTAGAATATCTGACCCATTGTCAATCTTAATAAATTCCTGCTGTGCAAGGTTACTACGACAGACATCCTAAAAATGTTTCACAAAATGTTTTTACTAAATATCATTACTTTTCAATTTGATTGCACCTTCAATTGTCCTCTACAAAGTATTTAAATTTGGACAAGAAAAAAATGTTCTCTACTGGTGATGGATTTAAAGTATTACTAATCTCTTAATGAATCAATTCCCTTTTTTGTAAAATTGATTTTACAAATCTATGTATGCAAACTGGCTAGACATACCTGTGCTGAAGCCCAAATACAATCTACATGTTCATTGGTGATTCTTCCTTCAACCGCTAGAAAATTAAGTATGATCTGGCTCTGCTTGATAAGCTACATAGAATAGAACAATAAGGAAGTTTATATATGAAGTATTTTTTCTTTTAATTCATTTATAGTATCGCTGAACTCCTAAGTGTCTTTTTATTCAAATTCTCGAACACTTTTTTGTAATAAATTTAAGAGTGTTTAAACTCTTGAAACAGAGTCTGTTGTCTACTTGTAGGACATGAGCCATCATTCTGAAGTCAATAGTTTGAATCCTACCCAGACCATGGAAATAATTCTAAGCAAAACAAGATTTTTACCCACAAATACCCAAACTGAGTGCCTTTTTTAGAAAATGTGACCTTGATAGATGACCTTGACCATGAAAGATAACCCTGGCCTTTGTAATAACTGAACATCTCACCACAAGGAATGCAAGATTATTTTACCTACCATTAAAAAAATGTGGCCAATGTTTGTTAATTGCAACAAACTGACAAATAGATAGACAGGACAATAACTTTACACTCCAGATTACAATATCAATTTCATCTCACATTATCTTTCCTCATGTATAGAATAGGTACATGTTCAGGTAATAAGGCCTGAAATATGACTGGCCAAGTCTTTTTTAATTCTGTCAAAATCAGCACCATCAATAATGGACAGTTTTCGAAGTTGTAGAATTGTAAGTCATTTACATTATCCCAGTTTGTCATTTACATTATGACAGTTTTAGATTCTCCTACCAAATAAGTCAGGGCCTCAGGAGTAGAGAACCAGTAGCTATCAAAGGCTTTTATCACGATCGAGGTTTTAAAAGATGCAGGTTTTGCAAGTCTGAGGCTCAAAACTTATGCTGGGGATCTCAAATTGGCACTCTTCATCTAGAAGAAGATAAGTATCATCTAAGATATCACAAAAATCAAGACCTCTTCACAACCGCCGTCTTCCTCGTATCATGGGAACCATACAATTTGTTAAGAAAATAATCATGGATTAATGGTTAAATTGGTGAATGCTTAATTAGATGACAAGGAGTCCGACACTCTACCACTGCGATATGGCCGCAGCCAGTAAAATTAGTGTAAAAAACATAAGTTTGGAAACAGGATATAAACTGAAAATTGCATAAAACTAACAAATTAGGGAAAATATAAATATCTGGTTACATGCCTTCTCCAGGAGGTAAAAAAGTTCAGTAAGTTTTAAATCTTTTTAAAATTCAGTAAATTTTCTAACCTCAACATGTAAGTTCGGGCCAAATATATGTTCCACAATCTTGTTATCTATCAACCAGTTGGCAAGCTGGTGACCAGCTCTGAAAAAGATAAGTTTAATTTTGGTCAGTTTTGGTTTTAATTAACAAGTGAAACTACTATTCACTTTCACACAAAATAAAAAAAAAAGCCTATGTTAAACTTGATAGATGACTTAAAGATTCTGAGGATACTACACCTCATCTACGTCATGAACTATCTATACAATCATTTGTCATTCAAAGATAGAAAACTGTCAGTGTTTGAGAGGCTGTCATTTTATTTTATTCCCTTCTACATTACCCCTCTATATTGATGACTTTTTAGTAAAATCAATACCTTAATCATTGTTTTTCTTTTTAATTAAATTGTATAACTTGTTTATTTGTTCATTTTTTTCTCTATTAACCCATTACCAGAAGACAAAATTTCAAAATGGGTTAAATTGAAAGAAGTTACTGATGACAATTTGAAGTTGATAGAATATCTGACTTTCTGGGTAGGAAACAATATGGAAGAAGGAGAAAATTTTTGTAATAAGAAATTCCTATTTTTCACATTGTTTACTATATCATTTTTTTCTTGTAGGGAGGGAGTCAAAAAGCTGGATTGTGTGGTATAAGATTAAGTCACTTTTCTTCAGAAATTGATAGATTCTTATTAGCTTGTATATGTAGTAATTTAACATATGATTAAAGCTAAAAGATATTTTTACACTTGCTTCAAAAATTGCAAAATAAGATATACAAATCTACTTGCCTTTCTGCATCTAGTAATGTTTCATTGTTACAACTCTCATTGTATAATGTGATTTGATTCTGAAAGACATCAAGACACATGTCAAAAAATAAAACATGGCAGCATAAAATGAGGTTTTCGAAATCAGATTGCTAAATATTGCAAAAAAATGGATAAAGATAAGATGAGAAAAATCATTCAAAGCACTGATAACTAGAAAGGAGTACATACTGCAAATTCCACAGCTTTTGGCACTCATTATTTAATCACACCAAAATAACCAAAAACTAATAATTCCAAAGAGAAAATTAATACTTTTTAACCCATTACAAAATAACGACAATTTCTTAGTAGTCTAAATCTATAGAAGTTGCCAACAACAATATTAAATTGTTGAAATTTTAAAAGCCCTTATCTTTCTCTTACTAGAAATAAGTGTAGCTTTACAACTCTTACTTACATTAATTTGAGCAATCCCAGCTAAACGTATTGTCAAAGTTGAACATGTGAAGTATTTAAATGCAAGGTCTAAACCATCTCTATCAAAATTGAAATGCGTTTCCAATGGCTCTTTAACTGCAGCCCACATTAGATCAGTCATGTTACGATTACCAGCCATGCGTAAATCTTTGTCGGATAACTTGCACATGTACCTGGGAAAAAATTATAATAATGATAGTTAAGACTGTTCATCTTCATCCGTATATTTTTTTTGAAAAAAGATAAGAAGGATTGAACAATTTTTCTCAGTCTTTGTGATCAATTCAACCATTTGTGACTCAGGAGACAAATACTCTGCGTAAATTCAAAAAATCTTTATCATCAGTACAATAGACCAACCAAAGCTGTCAATCAAATAACCAGTTGACCAAGGAAATCATTCATTTAGACCAGAAATGAGATTTGAGAAATGATCTCAAACATTGGCTGCCATTTTTGTTAAACCTTTTTGTTGGCTTGGCGACTTAAAACATCATAGCTACAGCTTATTCAAGCTGTGGTTACCACGTTTAAGTCACAAACCAACTATACTTTTTATTTGTTACTTGCTACTGACCATAATTATTTTTATAATAAGGCCTTTAAAAATCAAAGCAGGCCTTTCTGCCGGACTCAATTGGCAGGGCTAAAGAAGTAAGTAGGTTGAGCCAGCAATTGGTCAATTTAAGCCAAAAAATTCATAACAACTCTTAAATAATCTACAAACCTAATAACAGCTGTTCTCAGTGGCACTATATTTTGCATCACAGTCGGGATATTCATCCACAGTCGTAGCTGAAATTTCAACATAATTTATCATTTGAAGGTGCAGAAATAATGTATTTTCTTGGCTTATCCTTGGACAAGAATAATAGGTTTTTCTACTAGTCTAGAACTAAAATGAACTTGTCCATAAATAGTGAAGAGATGAATTTTGAAAAAAAAACATAAAACATTTGTCATGAAGAAAATGCTGGCACAAAAGCAATTTATTCCTTAAAAGCTATGTTTTCATCACTTTAATATAAATATTTCTATAATTCTCATATACATGATAATTTTTCTTTGAGAGGTTTTTTTTTTGTAAATTTTTCAATACTTTCAAGATATCTTTGCAACTTTTTAAAGTGCATAAATGTTGAATATTTGTTATTCATAATTAAACTCAGCTTTCTCTTAACCTTTTACATAATCTTGTATTTTCACAACCTAGAGAGAAACTGCTTGAGATAACATTTTAAGAAACTGATTGTTATAAAATATTTCCAATAATCTTTAGTCTATTCTACACTTTTTTTCCATTTACTGCATTACCAGATAGCAAATTAAAAGGTGTTGCAGATGACAGTTTAAAGCTTATGAAATTTTGGAAGTTTTAATACTTTTAAGGCAGAAAACATTTTGGATAATGAAGAAACTGCTTGTAACAAACAATTTCTTCATTTTCCACAATACTTTCCAGATCGTTTTTCTTGGGGGCGTCATAAAGCGTCATAGGGTTGGATAAGGTTAAATTACTTTGACATGTCATCTTCAACTTCTTTTAATTGAGAGTCTAAACAAAAATTTTCTTGTAATGGCTTAAGTAAATAAGCAAAGAGAGATTTGACAGTAATTCTACATTTAGCATGCTATCTACAAGAGACATTACTATTAAAAAAGTGTTCAACTACAACCAGTAAAAGTTTTTTAGTTCTATAACTAAATTTATTCACTGAAAAGTATTATGTCTGTATTGCACACATTGCATGTAAAAGATATGACTACAGAGAATTAGAAACTGTTTGACTTACATTAGCAATCAATGTGATCAGAGTATGAGCAAAGTTGAAAGGTAAAGTTTCAGGGTCCGCCTTCTCAAAACACACTTTAAGAGCACCGATTCCATTAGTATCACAGAAAAAACAAACGTTGCGCAATAAGAACAGCGGCACCTCTGGGTCCTAAAAATATATTCTCAATTCATCAGCAAATTAAAACTTGCTGCATTTTGTTCCACTTTTAGAATAACACAGATAAAAGCAATAACAATATGTGAAACACATGACCCCAATTACAGCCTTTTATGAAAATATGACCTTGATAAGAGACATTGACAGATTATCTAAACCTACTGGTGCTTATCAATGTAAGTGGCCTACTTTCCAAATATGAGCCATGTATCTTCAACAGTGTTTGAAATACAGCAAAATGTTAGCGAAATGTTAGGTGCTATGTTAAGTTGACCTTGGTAAGTGACCTTGGCCTCAATAGATGACCTGTACCTAACAACCAACTGACATCTGTCAATGCACGGAACCATTGTACCAAATAAGAGCCTTGATTCTTGAACAGTATTTGATTAAACAGCAAAAGTTATGTTCTTGCATTAAGGTTACTGCTTGCAGACTGACATTTGTAAAATGATATGCCCTTATATTATTAAATGTTTACTTAAGGATTATGTTATACAGTCAGCCCAATTCCCTAGTCACTGCTGCTCTGCCCTCAGAAACTCCTAGGACTTGATTTAGCAATTTTATAGAGGTCCTTACTCATGCTTCATAAAAAACATTAGGACTTCTTATACAGAAGATTTGACTAGTGTTTCCATGGCAAACAAAATTTTTAAAGATACGTTTTCTTTAGTAATTTTGAAAGGGAACCACCTACAGAACATTCCTACCAAATTTGGTTTAAATCAACTAAGTATTTTGGAGAAAACATCATTTAAAGAAATACTTCTTCACTTTTATATAGGCAGGAACATCCTCCCTAGCTCAACCCCTTGGGCTTCAAGAGTTAAGATTTTAGAAATCTTAGTAGAGATCCATGAGCTTCTGAACCATAACAAATAAAGTTAAAAGTTAAAATTTTGGGTTAATAATCTTTTTCTACGTGTTGCATAATCAAACTATTTTACACTTTAACTCTCGGTCATTGAATTGCATGTAGGCTGTTGACATACGGCACCCATGGCAGCTACAGCGCATTGGCTTACAACCCTCACAGGTACCCTTTTATACACCTGGGTAGAGAGGAGCAATGTGGAGTAAGTTTTTTGCTGAGAAAAATTCCCACGTTCCAGGCGGGATATAAACCCAGGATGCTCTGATATTGAGTTCCATGTCCTACCATTAGACCACGCAGTTCCGCCACAGAGACCAATATCAAAGTTCTAAGCCTTTTGGTTCAGGAGTAGATTTCCAAAGACTTTATTTAAAAAGTTTTTATATGGATTTAATTTCTTTTAGCAACCGACCAACCAAACCAACAAAGATGCAATCAAAACAAAAATAAAATTCATGCTCATTTGCAAGCATCAAACATCAGAAATTATATAAACAAAAATTGCCATCCTATGTAAGATATGGACAACAATGATGTTAATAAAGAGGGACAATATTAGAAACATTCCTGCCATAATTAGTTGTTATAGGCCTTGTGGTTTTGGAGACATTTTCATTAAAAAAATCTTGCATTTCTGATAGGCCTGACCCTGTGTGGCTCTAGGGGTCATGATTCCTGCAATTTTGATAAAGGCCCATACTTTAAATATCTAAGCTTGATGGCAAGGTTATAGGCTTTCATGGTTAGGGTAAGAAGATTTATTAAAATTATTTTAACTTTTTGCTTTTCCTGCCATGCCAACCAATTTTTCTTTATGGAATTCATTCCTTTGAGCAATTTTTTAACATTGCTGCCAACTTTGATTAAAACTAGGCAAGGATTTGGAATAGAAGTAATGTAAAAAAAAAACTGTTCATGAATGCAAGACAGCACATAACATCCAATGCGCAACATCCACCTGATATAGGATGATCTCAATAGCTCACATAAGCACTGAGTGAGCTAAAAGAAATACCTGTCAAATTATAAAAAGATAACTAACAGCAGTTTTCCCATCCTGCACATAATTATAGTACAAAAAGATGCTATTTCCTTGCAACTTCATACAAGCATAAAGTATTATCTTTAATTGTCATCATTAATCCTTCATATCTTTATAAAAATTGATCAAAAACAAATTTCTATATTAAATAGGGTTCTGATTTACTCCAATAAACAATTCTATCATTTGGCATAAAAATCAACTAGTTACTCACTGATATCTCACAATAATTGTTAAGGGCGCTGGTTTCTTGTTGAGATAGCTCCTGTAAGCAAATGAAATCGTTTTTAAATATTAACCCTTGTCATGCTGAACTAAATCCTAATTTAGAGTTGCATTAAAGTCAAAAGGCTGAAAGCACTAGTTATGGATCTGTATTTCTTTTAAAAATTGACATTATAAACAAGTTCTGGCTTGAAATGGACAAACAGGTGGTTTAGAATAAGATCAGCCTATACATATGTGCAGGCTGATTTTTGTCTATATCTCCTGCAAAATCAGGAATATTCGTGCATGACAAGGGTTAAAATTGAACAAGAAATAAAAACAATTTTGGAAGCGCATACAAGTATCAACCCTGGCCGGACCACAATGGCTGATTAAGCCTACCTGTATTGAGACTTCTTTCTCTACCATCAGGCAAAGAACCTATATAATGACCTCGTCATCAAAAGATGGACATAGACTTAAAACTAAAAATAAATATTGTTTCTTTCATAGACTCAAAGCAATAGGGAATTTTTTTACAACATTAGAGGTAGACAAACAAAAGCCAAACCAAATATCCTCAAACCCTTCGATGCAGGGTCACTATTTTTTTCAAACTTTAACCTTTTCCGGTTTGGAAAAATTCTGGACCTGTCCAAATTCAAAGGTAATGCAAAAAATACAAAAATTTAAAGTAGATTTAAAAAACAAACAAAACATGCATTGTAGTAGAAAATTTCGTGGAAAAAGAATAAATTACTTGTGACAAGCAATTACTTCTTTTTCTACAATGTTTCCTTAATTATAAAATCCCAAGGATGTAAAAACTAGGGATTGAATAGGAAAGGGTTAAACAGGTTAAATGTAGTCAAACATGTTTTTCTACTGACAGAAATATTTTACCCTAATGACTGCTTCATTGAAAATTCTCAAAATTCAAAATATGACTTCATGATTTAAAAGTCTAAACTCATAACCAAATGAGACACTAACCTCCAAAGAAGAGTGAACAATATGTTTATATGCCATGTAGGATGGGAAGTTCATCAGGAACACTTTTGTTACAAACTGCAGGAGTTTCTCTTTCTCATCCATTGTCCAAGTTTCATCAGAATCATCTTCCATACTCTCTTGACCTTCTTCTGCCTCTTTATCAACATTCCCTTTCTCAGTTTCTTCCTTTGGCGGTTCAACTGGTTTAATTTCTTCATCTATTATACATGTACAAAATATATGTTTGAAAGGATTTCTTCATTACCAGGAGTCATTACTATATATTTTTTCTAAACAGCAAACTAAATAAATCACATCATATAAGCCAATATGAAAACTTGAAAGCTAATTGACATGCATTTCTCTCAATAAGCATGCGTAGACGCATATTATCTCCAGAAAATCACAAACAAGAGTACCATGATGGTCCTATACCGCTCCCCTGAGTATGATTGCTCAAGGCTTTATGATATAATATTCAAAATATCAAAGCCCTACACCTGATTATTTTGGAGAAGAAGATTTTTTAAAGATTTTCTCCTTTAATCCTAGGTGTAGTGAAAACCCAACCATGTTGATCTAATTTCAAGAGTACTGTAATTCTTTCAAGCAATAAAGTAGAGGGTCAATAGGCATTAATACATACCAAATATCAAAGCTTTATGCCTAATGGTTTAGAAGGAGAACATTTTCTATGATATCCTTCTTTATTCCTTTCATGGATTGCACAGAAAATGTCTTATTTTCAGAATACAGTAATTCTATGAAGTATTTTAGTACAGGGTCAAAAGGAATTATTACACACCAAATATCAAAGCTCTTGGCTTTATGGTTTGGGAGAAGAATTTTTAAAGATTTCCCTCTTTAAATCTATGTATAATCAGGAATTGCACAGAAAAGGGCTAATATTCAGAATACAGTAATTCTTTGAAGTATTTTGGTAGAGGGTCAATAGCTGATAATTCATACATAATATCAAAACTCTAGGCCTCATGGTTTGGGAGAAGAAGATTTTGAAGGTTTCCTTCTTTATTTCTCTGTAAAAATCAGGGATGGCAAAGAAAATGGTTAATTTTCAGAATACGGTAATTCTTTCAAGTATTTTGGTAGAGGGTCAATATATGATGATTTGTACCGTATTTCAAAGCTCTCAGCATTATGGTTTGGGAGAAGAGGATTTTTAGAGTTTTCCTTCTTTATCTATATGTAAAATCAAGGATCGCACATAAAAGGGCTAATCATAAGAATATGGTAATTCTATGATGTTTTTTGGTAGAGAGTCAATAGATGATGATTTGTACAAAATATCAAAGCTCTAGGCCTTATGGTTTGGGAAGAGAAGATTTATAAAATTTTCCTTCTTTATTTCTATGTTAAATCAGGGATCACACATAAAAGGGCTAATATTAAGAATACAGTAATTCTTTGAAGTATTTTGGTAGGGGGTCAAAAGATGATGATGTATAACAAATATCAAAACTCTAGGCCTTATGATCTGTATCAAATATCACAGCTCTAAGCCTTACAGCTTGGGAGGAGAAGATTTTTTAAGTTTTCCTTCTTTATTTCTATCTAAAATCAGGGATCGCACAGAAAAGGGTTAATTTTCAGAATACAGTATTTCTTTGACGTATTTTGGTAGAGGGTAAATAGATGATGATTTGTACCAAATATCAAAGCTCTAAGCCTTACCGCTTGGGAAAAGAAGATTTTTAAGTTTTTTCACTCTGTTGCCATGGCGACCAGAGTTCTTCATAGATTTCAATTCGTTGAAGAATTTTGAAAGAGCATGACCTAAGGATAATTTCTGTGAAGTTTGGTTGAAATTCAATGGTGAGTTTAGGAGAAGATTTTTTGTAATTGTGATTAGATGGACTAACTTCGTGCTCAGGTGAGCTAAAGACGTATAGAAAATCAGACCTAGACGTAAATTTAAGTCACAGATTAGAGAAAAAGGTCATGAATTTCTGAAGTCACAAGACAAAGGGTTGATAAACAAAAGAATGTATACTCAGGCCAAAAGAAGAAAAAATAGCCTAAGGAAAAATTGAATCCACAGAAACTTTATCGAAATATCTCCATGACGACTGATGTTGATTGCATTTTAAATAGGGCATTCTCGATTATAGCCGATTCACTAACCGACTAATCGCTGTATCTTAGTCCATTTCTTTGAAACTCTCTCAATTAATAAAGTGCCAAGCCTAAATCAAGTAGACTCGTGGATACTGGACTAGCTTTAGTGAAATATCGCTGCCCAGACGAATTTTTGAAAACTAAGTTTGGATCAATATTCACCCAAAATGTCAAGTCCCATCTTCAAGTTCGTGACCTTAAATTGAAACATGGAATTTTAAACAATTCCTGAAATTGGTCCTTATTGAGAGCACTGGTCATGGTCCATTTTTGCCACTTGGCTAACAATGACTGAATAATACAGAAGTGTACAAGAGACATAGATTATCTATGATTACATATGTGGATAATGGAGAAACTGCATATATGAAGCAATATTTTCATTCTCCACACTATTTTTCATAGGATTTTAACTTGAGGGGCGTCAAAAAGTGTGTTTGTGTGGGAACTGGTTAAAGTAAAAGGTGTCCACATCCCCCCCCCCTTCTATAGATTGTGTTGATATGATTGAGTGTATTCACTATGATAGGTATAATTTGTGTATCTCTCATATTCAGAAACCCACAATAATATCCCTGTTGGGAACATTTCCATCTCCATTACCTTTCTTTTCTGGGTTTTCAACAGTCAAATCTTTGTCTTTATTTCCTTTCAATTCTTTCTCATTATCCTCTGGCAGTGTTTGAATGAGGCGAATTCCCACACTTAATGCATCTTGTACCATACTGTTCAGCTTTTCAAAGTTTCGATAATCCTTGAAGCAGCACATACATTGTCTGGAATAAGTAAATAAAGATGTAGATGCTGTAATAATGTTCAAAAAGGACGAATATCTGTGTATACTTCTCCCAGTGTTTGATGAACCCATGACCAATTAACCTTTGTCATGCTGAATAAAATCCCATTCATAATTGTATAAAAATCAAAGGGCTGAAAGCACAGGTAGTGTTTGTTGTTCAGTTGTGAATACTTTTTTTGAAAATTTATTTCATAAACAACTCTGGTTTCAAAAGGACAGCCAGGAGGTGTAGACTAAGATCAGACTGCACTTATGTGCAGTCTGATCTTTGTCTATACTTCCTGCTAAAACCGGAATATTCAGCATGACAAGGGTTAATACTGCATTCTGACAAGCTGAAGGAAATACATAAATAAAACACTGCAGTAAACAGAAAAAATGCTTGTAACATCCCAACATAGCTTTTACCCTTCCTGATAAAAAGGTCACATGTCATTTCATAGTGTGTCTCCAGCAAGCTTTTTCAATTTGGATCAGTCAAAAATTTTGTCCTCTGTTAATAGGTTCTCATTTTTTCTATCTTTTAAGGTTGAACCCTAAAGCAGTGATGAATCTTCTCCATCAATAGAAGTTGGATTTAGTGTAGAATTCACTCTGGTATTCAGGTAAGCACCAAGCTATGAAATAACACTCAATGAATAGCTGTAATGCAACTTTTTATCAAAATATGTATTCACCAGTCAAATCATCCAACATTTATGTCTAACACTTCTCTAGGTATATAACTTATATGTAGTAACTACATCTTATTAAAGCTGCAGTAATTATCTTTAGGTTTTCCACCTAAGATTTGCCTTTTGTTTTATGTGGTTGATCATTTTTTGCAATTTATATCAATTGTCATCTAGGACAAATTTCTCTGTAAGACATAAGTGGGAGTGTCCATCAATCTCTTTACTATCTTATCTTTCAGTCAATCGATTCCTTTGTCCGGCTTTTCCCTATGTATCTAAGTACTAAACTGTATCAACCCTTGTCATGCTGAACCCGGAATATTCCGGCTTTGGCAGGAGATGTAGAGCAAGATCAGCCTGCACAAATGTGCAGCCTGATCTTGCTCTACACCTCCTGCTTGTACCTTTCCTGTCAGAGTTGTGTACAAAATTGATTTCTAAAAGAAATACTTATTTTTAATCAACAAGATCTATCAGTGCTTTCAGTCCTTTGATTTTACAGCGATTCCGTAGGGTAATTTATACAGCATCACAAGGGTTAAGCAAACTTGTCAAAACTCAAGAAGTTGCAGATGTCAATTTCAAGTTGATAGAATTTTATAGTCTTCGCTAGAAGAAAACTATGTGGATAAGCAATTTCTTAATTTTCCACATAGTTTCACCACCTCTTATTTTGAGCCTAAAGGTGATAAAAAGGCTTGATTAAGAAATGGGTTAAAGTAACCAGAAAGATTGATCATCCACTTGAGTCATTAGCTGAAATGTATTCACTTTTCCTATCTCTCCTCACTAGATTCTGCGGTTTAGCTCAAGGCAATTTTCAAGGCCTGCACTATTGATGTTCCTTTGTGTAGATCCTAAATTTACCTTCTCCTGAATACTTTATTAGACAACCTTTCAGCCCCATTAGCTCAGTTGGTAGAGCACTTGACTTCAAACCTCAAGATCACGGGTTCGAGCCCTGGGCTGACCATATAAACTAACTAACTAATTGTCTTTCGGATGAGACGTTAAACCGAGGCCCCGTGTGACGATGCTATCCATCGAGCACGTTAAAGAACCAGGCAGGGCTCTCAGTAGTTTCGTCCTGTATCCTTGCACTATCCCCGGTGACAACTAACCGTCTTCTGGGGGCATCGCTCATATGGGCATGTGCTACAGTAGCGACAATAAATAAACGGAAATAAAAACAATTAGACAACCTTTCCCAAGTTTTGATTATCAAAACTTGTCCTGTTGTCCATACAGCCCTAGATCATAATTTGAAACTTTTTTTTCTATAATATAATTTTTAGTTTCGTCTATCAAAACTGAGCATTCTGATTGGTCAAAAAGAAAAATCATACCTCTGTGAACAAAATTTTGAGCATGCAGCTATTTTGTACGCTTTTGCAAAAAATAGTACCATACAAAATATTATAGAAATTTGAACATTTATTGCTTTTTTCACTACTTTAAAAATATGAAAAGAGTATTTTTTTCATGCAGGTATGAAACAAATAACCTTATCACACTTATGTATGAATCCCTTATATGTATTTACACAGTGTGATTAGTTTTTTTGTTTCTTACTTCTATGAAACAAAAATATTGTCTTCATCTCTTAAAGAATAAACATATTCACAGACTGTTATTACCTTTGAGGCCAAAGACAAACATATAAGACAAAGGACAATATTTCCTTCTTGTCCAAATGAAACCCTCCATGTTGACTTCTTTCTTCAACTGAAATTAAAAAGACAAATAGGTAACAGCTCTTTTAAGAGGTTGTGATTCTAACCTTTGTTATGTAGAATAAAATCTTTGTTCAGAATTGCATTAAAATCAAAGGGCTGAAAGCAATGAACAACCCTATTTGTGGACCAATGTTTCTTTTGTGTACTAATTTATAGACATTTTGTCTAAAGGTGCCAACCAGGTGGAGTAGATTAAGATCAGACTGTGCATTTGAGCATGCTTATCATATTCTATACCTTCTGCTAAAGCAGAAATATTCCTAATTCAGCATGAAAAGGGTTAATAATTCTAAAATTATGGTTTCTAAACCTTCTTTTGAATTCCTTTATTTAACCATTGACAGATGACAACATTTTAGACTGGTCCAAATTTAATGATGTTGCAGACTACAAAGCTCAGTTGATTAAATTTTGACTTTTTTTCTTTTGGGGTAGAAAGCTTTGTGGACAATGAAGAAAGTGATTGTAACAAGCAATTTCTTCATTTCTACAATGTTTTCCAAAGTTTTTTTCTCAGGGGTGTTAAAAAGTGACGTGTGGGAATGGGTTAAAACCTCACTAGATACCTCACTGTAGAGAAATAATCAAACACTGAGTACATTATCATACGCAAGTTTTCTTCAAATTGTCTCTAATATCATGTAATTTTCTTGTTAGTCCTAATGGCGTCCAAACAAAACAGTGATCAAAATTTGCACTAGTTTGACGGTCAAAAACTAGTCAATTTTTGTTATGCTTGTAAGAATTCTGTAAAAACTAGCCTGTCATGCTTGTAAAATTTTGGCCTTCTGATTATATTATTTTGGTATTCTCTGCTTATTTTGCCCTTCAACAAACTATTTTATCCTAAAAGATTTTGAGATATTTTGGTATGGGCTTGTGAATCTTTATTTGGGCTTGTGAAATATGTTAAGTTACTTGCCCGACTTGCTTGTATCTTTCAATTCTAATTTCTTTGACTGGAAGAATCAAAGATTTTGTTATCCCATTACTAATATACAATGACGCTTTCTCCTTTTCTCACAATGTTTTCTATCCTGTTTGGAATTTAGCTCCCAATTTTAGTGCAATTTGATACATTGTCTGCCACTTTTTTTCAATTTGGACCAGTCTAAATTTTGTCTGATAAAGGGTTAATTGCTTTTGCTAATCTGATCTAAGTTGCATTAATAATGTTCAAGGAAAATTTTATCTAAACACATGAATGTCATTAACCATTAAGGCATTTCATTTGCGACAGTTGTTTGATATGGTTTAAGTCATATAAACACTGATGCCCCCGCATAATTGCTTGTCACATGACCTCCAGTTGTGGCCTTGAACTTGCGAGGATCCATCATAACTTTATGCATGACATTAGTACTCTTCAAGGGGAACAACTTATAAGTAATTTCTTAATCCAGCAGTGCAGAAGATATGCTCTATACATGAATTGGACACACACTCACTAACACACTCACCAGGCATGAAATAACACATGGAACGAGGTAACTCTATTTGCACTTTGCCATTGCATGGCAGGGTATAAAAACTTCTTTTCACTGATTTGTCTCTGCAAGGATTCTTCTGCATGTAACATTAAATTTATTCAAGCTGTCAAGACGTTAAGATTGCTAACCCAGGGCTCTGCAGACTCTCAGAATTTTGGGAATAGTGACTTCTCTCAGTCTGAGAATGGGGAGAAGTTTTTCAGAATAAGGAGAAGTGGTGAGACTTTCAGGAGGAGTGGATCATTTTAAAAAGTAAATTTTTGCCAGTATTCAATATTTCTACAGGAAAATTAAAAAAAGCTTTCCAACCAAGTAGCTGCGTATTTTGTTTTATATAGTATGAAGTTAATATTCAAGTATTTCTCATCCTTTCTTTCAGTCCTTATTACAGAGATCTTATTCCTGTGAACAAATATTTTTGTCTGTTTCTTTGGGTTCGAGAATATAGGAATCTGATTCTGAAATCATTTTCTTGAATATTTTTTATATAGATGGTATTATAATCTCAATTATCAAAAGTTATAATAATCAATAATTTGAAAAGAGAGTATAGGTGGTTTGAACTTAGAAAAAATTATCAGATTTTATTTTGGAGCAGAAAATAAGAAAACATTATTATTACAATTTTATTTAACTCATTACCAGAAGACAATATTTCCAGAGCGGTCCAAATTGAAAAAATAAGTTGCATACCACATTTCAATTCTGAATATGCTCGAAATAGAAAATAAGTACAAAATAAGGGAAAAAAATACTGGGGTAAAAGGACTAGTTGCTTGCTACAAATACTTCCTCTTTTTCTGACAAGTTTTCCATTTAAACATTTAAAATCTTCAAAAATTAAAAAGCAAGATTGTGTATTCATGGTTTAAAGTCTGTCAACTTCACCTGTATTAACCCTTTCCTGTTTTTGGAAATTTTAGACTGGTCCAAATTCAAAGAGGTTGCAGATGACAATGAAAACTTGATGCCATTTGAAATGAAACCATCCTATGTGGTAGAAAATATTGTGGAAAAAGGAGAAATTGCTTTTTACAAGCAAATTTTTCTTTTTCCACAATGTTTTCTCAAGTATAAAAACACAGGAACGTAAAATCCCGTATTTGAAAGGGAAAGGGTTAAACAATAAATGGATAACAAGAGGACCATGATGGTCCTAAATCGCTCCCCTGAGTATGATGGTTCATGGCTTTATGATATAAACAAAATGGCAAAGCCCTCTGTCTAATTATTTTGGAGAAGATGTTTACAGATTTCTCTTTTAATCCTAGGAATATTGATGATTCCACCATATAGCAGTAATTCCCTGAATATGGTAATGCTTTGAAGTATAGACATCAATACATACCAAGTATAAAAGCTGTAAGCCTAATGGTTTAGGAGAAGAAGGTTTTCAAAAATATCATTATTTAATCCTAACTAAAATCAGGGATTGCTCAAAAAAGGGCCAATTTTTTAAGTAATTTGGTAGAGGGTCAATGGCCCAGATTTCATTGAAAAATGCTATTTAGTTTTACCAGAAAATCAGTTTTTATCACCAAGATTTTATTTCTTTTACCAATGAATTTTAAAATACGACAAATGACATGATGTTCGTAATAAAATCCGCCATTATTCTCACTGCTTGAAACTCACAAATCTCATAAACAGTCGAATACCTTTACCTCGAACGTCCCTTAGCCGAAGTTCTCTCTACGTCGAAGTTATTCTAAAGTCCCGATCTTATTACTCTTTAGTTCTATGTATTTGAACCTCCATACGTCGTTCTCTTTATCTCGTAAACTACCCCTACGTCGAATCAGTTGCAAAGTCCCGTCATCATTGATTGCACATATTCACACATCTTTAAGACGAACCTTAATTTTGCAATCAACACAATCAACACATTTCGACGTGTCAATGCAGTTAAGAGATAGGTGCGTTACAGTATCGGATATCGATTGCTAACTTGATTTTGTTTGATTGTTTGTCTACCATCTGATAATTTGAATCATTGCATGAAGTGGAGACAAAGTTACAGACGAATTTTACAATGAATAAAGAGGCATCTTACGCCCATACCACGCAGGACTTGTTTGGCGCCGTACCTGGTCGATCAAGGAGATGGCCAGCAACTTCGACCGACGGGAAGCGCTAAAGGAATAACCCGGTAACCATTCAAGATGGATACTTGTGTTTTTCGACAGGAAAGAGAAAAAACGTGTAGTCAAACTATGCAATCGACACGAAGAATAAGCAAAAATAGAAGAAAACAAACAAAACAACAAAAAAAGCAAAGCCTAAACAAAACTTAAGCTACAAGCTACAATAACATCGTAATATTAATATTAGAAATTACGATAGATATATCGTCGTTATATCTTTCGTTCGATTAGATAATCATACTAGTACAAATCATTTGTGGCCTTATTCAGTTACGTTATTTCGCCACCATTTAGGTCGTACATGGAAAATATTCGATTATCTACACGTCTAACTATCTCTACGTCGAAGTTTTCTTGTAAGTCCCCTGAACTTCGAGGTATAGGTATCCTACTGTATTGATAAGATAAACATAGTGTGCCACTAAAATAAAGGGTTTGATATCAAAAAGTTCCTATAATTCCGGTAGTTCACAAGGGCTTGCACCCATCCAATTACCCGAGGTGCAAATAAAGCGAGCATGTAGTCTATCGATACAGGCTTGATTTACGATCAAAGGGCTTCCAATCAGCAGTTGTATAACTGATTTATTGTCGGGCAAATGTCCCCTGATATGAAAGCCTCTAGGCAAAATGCGATTATCCCCTATCATAATGAGGCAACTTCCTGTATTTTCCAGGTGACTTCGACTTTGCTTTGATCAGCAACTCAGGGAAGTTTTATGAAACCAGGCGACTTCTTCGACTGAGTAGCCCACTCTGCAGAGCCCTGCAACCAACCATTCTACTTTTTGTTACCTGCAACTGGCCATAAATTTTGCATAATAACGCTTTTCAATATCATAGTGGAACTTCCTGTCATAGTCAAAGGGAGGGGCCAATTGAGTAAGTAGGCGTGGCCAGCAATTGGTCAATTTGGATACATGACTTCAACATAAAGGTTGTCATTTTCTGGAAGTTTACTTTATTTTTGAAGTTTATGGCTAGAAGCATGTAACAAAAGTGTAGAATGATTGGTTGGCAAATTAAATCTCATAAATAACACTTGAATAAACTCATTCTCTTTAAAATGAATGATTTCATTTGTCAACTTATTTAATTGACAGTCTTGATTGTCATTTGTCCCAAATGATATAAAATTCAGACTCTGGCAAACATCTTTCTGGTACTAAGCTTGCTTCGAAAGTCAAAACATTGGTGATGTGTAAGGAGAACATCACCATGCTTTTCTTGTAACTTTACAACTTTCTGATTGTTCAGTGTTAGTTTTCATTTAGAATTATAAAAATTCATTTTAATAAATCTGTGCTTTTCTTTTAACATTCTAAACACACCCAAATGAGCATTCACCAGTAATATGTGGGAATGGGTCATGTTAATGTATGGATTTACAGTAAACACATATTGATTACTTGCGTCATTACTATTTATTACGTCACAGTCTGACATCATTTTGTATGGACTTTTACTATTTCAAATACAGACATTTTAAAGAATCTGCTACATGGCTGTTAATAATAACAGTTAACCCTTTCCCAACAAGGTTTTTGTATTTCTTGGTCATTTCTTTGACAAACATTTTTTGCTAAAATTGTTGTAAATATAATTACAAGTGAATAGGTTAAGTAAGTGTTCAAACACAACTTTCTGTGCGGAAAATGCCCATACCCCTGATATTAAGTATTGATTTTTGTCAATCTGGGCCCCTTAGCTCAAATTGTTAGTCTTTATCCCTGATAAGAAGCCCATTTGAAAATACTGCTTCTGTCTGGGATGGCAAATCGTGTGGCTGCCCGAATTATAGTACAATATGCTACTCTACAGTGTTTAGCCATGTACAACAAATCCATTTTGTTACTTTTATTATCCCCCATACTAGTTAGCTCAATAACTTGTCCATGAAATTTCTTCCCACATAAACCCCTGAGAGAATTTCCAAGAATGATAATATCAATCCATCATATAAACTTTCAGTCAATAAATACTAAACAAGCTGAATTCAAAGTTTGAGTCTTGAAGTATTCAAGACCAGCATGTCCACTGGGTTTTCATTTTCGGGGTACAGGTACCCCTTAGGTTTTGAAATGGGGGTACAAAGAAAAATCTGGGGGTACAGTGTACCCTTTCCTTTCAGAGTTAAGGGTGCACCTTACGAATCTGAACCCTTTACCAATTGACAATGTTTAGATAAATACTTTGTTAATAATCAGTAGATAAATGCCACATGTCATGTGCAAGTTTCAGATAAATTTAGAGAGAAATATAGCAGACTTTTTTTGAAAAGCTGATTTTTGACAATTCCCTTTTTCTTAGATATTGGATTTTTGAAAGGTTGAATGGGATATGAGAGCAATTGCTAAACAATTCTAACAAGTTAATTTACGATTGTGGCGATGGTATTATGGAGCAGGCCATACCAGGCATGTCAGCTCATTGTTAGCTCAAACTCTGGTATTGAAACGATTCTGGTACAGAAAATATCAATATATATTACTCTCTAAAAGTCACCTTTTGTGGAGAATAGAACAGGTTTTGTTATGAAATTTTGCAGACAGCAAATTATGTAGCTAAAACAAAGCTACAATGTTAAATAAATGGCTCCACTTTGTCACGTTCAACTTACATGTACAATGGCACTTATGAGAGAAACCAATTTCAAAATCAAATTCTATAGTTTGAATTCTTGTTAGTTTCTCGCCCAAAACACGTAAATATCTTGCGTTTTGTTTGAAAAATAGCGCAACTTTGGACTTATTTAAAAACAAAATGGTGAGGCCATCAGGATCCTCTGCTGGTTCCCTCATTTTCTAGATGAAAAAGATCAGAAAGAAAGGATGGTTCCAATCGCATGAAAGACAAATCACTTGCTCCCAATGTGATTTTGTTCTACTTTGCTTGCAATATTTTTGGGTTTTTAGGAAAAAAAAAACCACACTCAGAGTTTCTAGTTAATAATATGGCATTTTTGTTTCTATGTTCATTTAATTTTCTGTACGTTCATGCACGTCTTGGTGTAAATTTTTATGCGAACCGGTGTAATTGTCCACGATTTATGTACTGCAGTATGTGAATGCGCACCCTGTCAAGGCTCCACTCAATTAAAATCAGAGAAGATAATCTTTTTAACTATCAGTGGCATATTTTTTTCAAACAGTAGTGATTTTAACTACATTTATCAATCTGGACTGTAATTCAGCTTTTATTCTAGGCAGGGGGTTTGGGGATTCCCCCACTTTTTTTAAAAAATCCCCCATATTTTCAACTTTGGCGAGGGAATTTTTTCTATAAACAAAGAGCATAAAATACCAAACATTTCTGAATTGTGTAGATTTTGCAATGAAATCCTCACATTTTGAAATCCTGGAATAAACACTGTAATTCAAGATAAACACACCTCGGAAACATGACAGAATAGTCAATTTAATGATGTGGCGGTTAAGTGGTAGAAGTATATCGATATTTGAATCTTGTTGTAAATTAACTGTGATTGTGGGCCTACATACTTGCCAAAAAGTTGTTGACATGTTGAAGCTGTCAAAATTACTCATATGTACCCATTCATTTTTTCTAGGGAAAACGCTGACAGGGATATATCAGCATCCCTTTATCTATGACCTAACATACAGCTCATAATATGATGAAACAAGTGAGAAACTGTTAAGTATTTCAGTGTAAATTAACTCGCTTTGAATGCTTTGACTTATTTCATAAATACAAAATTGATGAATAGTATATGTATATGAAGGAAATTGAAGGCTTGAAATATCTCGTTATAAGCTGGAAATGACTCAATACTAACAATCAGGCCCTTTTTGTACGTTTAGCAGAAAAACCTTCAACGACATTGAAATAAACTATTAGCGTATTTCAAAACAATGCAAAGTCACGTTTAGTACTCACAGTTATCAAGCAAATTTACGAGGTCAGAGCATACGTCACACATTTTCCCTCGGTCTGCTAGCCTTCAGCTAGTCATCTCTTTGTTTCTGTTAAGGAGTTAAGCCTAGGTTATTATCATTTGATCGTTTAAATCAAGTGTTTTTATTGAAGAGTATCAACTGAAATGACTTTAACCGCCATATTGAACAAACCGGAAATGCTCTGATTTATATTGTTTTTTAAAAATTTTAATTTGCCGACGTCTTTATTACTTTGATCTGCAATATGTTAACTGTCGTACAAAAGTATTAATATTAATAGCTAAATAGAGAGAAAAATAATATTTTTCATTCAAAAGCCGAAGCTGTTCGGGTAATTCCGATTTTTTAAAACTGGAAGCTCTAAAGTATTAAAATAGACTGGATCTTAAATATAAGCGATCGAACTTTTCAAAATTAGTGACAAGAGACATATAAAAACATTGTCAATACAACATACAATGGTCCATCAACATATAAAAATATTGCAATTGAAACAGAGATTTTCCAATTGGTGTTTCATTCTGGGAATCTAGTAAGATTTCAAAAAAGATACTTCATGGAGTTTTAAATGTAAAAACGGAAAAAAACATCTAACGCAATAGATATAATATTCTGCCACATGAAGAGTAGATCGGGGCGAATTTCATGACTGCGAGTATAAATTAATACGCCCGATTGAGGCGAGAAGGGCGAAGGTGAGATATGACTCATGGAAGCTGTCGGCTTGATGTACAGTACTCAAGTCGTGTGAGTGTTCTGAATTTGGAAAAATTATCAAAACTTTATGAGTAAATGGACAGAAAGAAAGGAGATATATGATATATTTGAAATTATTAATCACATATAAGCATTTCATATTATTAAGAAAAAATAAGGTGTTTGTTTTATACCAAATTAATATTACTTATTTTAGAGTGACAATATTAAAACAGTCTAGCTCTCTCTCGCTATCTCCACTGGCTGAAAGCCAACGAGCTTTTGTCATGACGTGGTGTCCGTCGTCCGTCCGTCAACTTTTACTTTAAGAATCTTCTTCTCAGAAAGTACTGAACATAATTGAAACAAAATTTACAGGAAGGATCCTTTGGTGGCCTTTATCAGATTCCTTCAAAGCATTTTGAGCGGGTGAAAAATATGTAACGATATATACATGTAAATATATCGTTACAATGCCTCAACAGCGGGAAGAAAATTATTGTGTGCAGGTTGTGTCCCCTAGCGCACAAATTGGCAGATCCGCGCTTAATCGACAGTAGATTTAGGTAGAAAGAAACCCCTCCGATAAGCCGACCATCAAACTTTTCTGCTAAGGCTATATCTCGTCTATACATATCTCAGGCTTTCAGCGCTTTGATTTAAATACCTTCGCGCGGAAAATTGAAATGAAATACATGCAATGGACAGACACGTCTTAAAAGCACTTACAGTTGTTTTGTTCCAACCTCTTGTTGTGACGTGTTTCATGATAGTATCATATTTTTAAGAATAGTTTACTTTAAAGCAGACGACTATTACTAAATGTAGATACTTGTATAAGTACCATCACAAGCTGATAAATGGAGAATGGGTAAAATGAGTCACTTGAGTGAATTACCTGTAATATGATATGATTATTATGTATGATGTTCATCTGGTATATAAAAGTAGTTTGAAGCACTTCTTGTGTTATTTACTTTAGTACCAATATCTTATTGGTATAATATATTCACACAATGTTATAAACGAACAACATACCGATGATTTAGGCTGATGCCCTTCTCACTATGTTTTCATTGAATTAGGATCATATGCGACGGAGGTCACATGGTGTCAACATCTGAAGGTCTAGATTTCTGAAAACAATACCTGATTCCACTTTATCATTGCTAGATACTAGACTGTTATCGCCGTCGACTTTAACAAAACCCTACGTTAAAGTCGAAGGCGGAACCAGTCTATGCTCGATACCACCACCATAAAAAAAAGAGAAAATAAAAGGCCATGAAAATAATATCTGGTTCATATCTAATCATTAAATGTCCACTTTGGGTTATTTTTGGGCATTTTGTGAAATTTCTTTCCTTGGAAGACTTTTTCAAACATTGCAAGTGTAGTCCGTTGATTATTAGTCTCTCAAAAAATTGAACCTAGGTCGAAATGTGTGATTGTCCTTCAAAAGTACATGTGCAAACAGAGAGCTTCTTTTTGTACAGACGTCTTATGGTGATATCTGGAATGGATATAGCGCACTATAATGAATAACGTCGTATGTAGGTATGGGGTGATAGCTATGAGTACATGAGTCAGCGATAAACACAGAAATCCGATCATTGATCATTGTTGATTTTCCTTAGTATCTCACACAAAATACCGGTACATCATACTCCAAGATTATATTCAATTACTGTTATCTTGTCCAATTTCCATAAGTAGATGTAAGCCAATTGATCTTCTATGTTATCGAAATTTTTGACAATCGAAATTACCGCAATTACAGAAATCACAATGAAAATCACCGGCTATGTTGTAGGTTTTCGGTGGATTTATTGTTGTCATACGTACAATCTCAATTGTGTATAGATCGTCTTTTACACATGCGGATCATGTATATGTAGTTTTATTTAAACGCGAATACCATGCTTTGTAATATTCACTTAGGTGAAGATCTTGATCAATCTGAAATGCTTGTAATAAATGGCTATTGCTGGTAAAGTCTTTACACATCCACAGTACTTAAGAATTAAGGATTTGTTATGAAAAGAACAACTGGGTAATGCCCCATTTTTTTGAGAATTGAGGTATTTGAATAAGTTGGTTAAATGCCTAAAACTAACTTAAAGACTTATGGCGTACTTTCTCTTATGTAAGAAAAATATTTTGTTCAAATTATATACATAACCTGTAATCAATAGTTACAACTGGACTTGTAAAGCAAAGAACTTTCTCGAATAGCTCTGTAGGACATTGAGAAAAAGTATAGACATTTCGTCTATAAAGAGAACAATATAGCCTAAATGGCCTTCTTGTATAGGATTGTTTAAGATTATATGAAATTGTTACCCATAAATGATAATCTGTATCGGTTATTTAATTTTGTTTCCTTTGTATGCAAATGACTGACTCTAAAAATTTCAAATGTGCGAAAGCTATCATCAAAGCTACCTTTAAGCCAAGAAGGTACTAAAGAACATCTAAAATGTACAATCTGAAAGTTTAAAATTTCTTTCAGTTGCGTGAATTTCTGGTATATCATTTTTTAACGTTGCCTATGTCTAATATAAACTTATATATATTGAGGAAAGGGTTGTGGACAGTCACTTATAGTGTGACGCAACCATCTGAGATTGTCTGAATGTTTACGAAGTGCTTTTTGCATTTATTCAAATTGGGTTCTGAAATCAATTTAATCATCTTTATGTTACATGAGTCCAGATAAAGTATCCAATGATATTTCCAATCGTTTAGGGAAGCTTCGGCATATACAATGTCATTTCAAATTTATCACACCGCTTCTTTAAACCACATTTTTTTGGGCGCACTCATAGCACTTTAACTGGCGTTTCGCTAGCTTTGAAATCCACTCTATGAAGGCAAGAGATTACATTTTCTTCTGATTTAACGTTCTAAATATTTGCAACCTAACGCCTTTCGATAATGACGTGGACCTGCAGATGGACTTTTCTTTAATAAGGGATACAGGAACAAGTCAGGTCGACTTTTTTAACAACAATCCAAAAGGTTCAAGGGGGATGGGGTTTTACCACGTTTTCCTTTTCTATGATTTGAACCATCTATCACACGGGAGCAGCTTATTGTAATTAATTAGACATGTCCGGTTGGAGGTCTACATTTTAACTTTTCTCGCGATATTTATTTGTTTAGAAAGAACCTTGGCAAGTTTAAAGTATGGGATCCATCGGGCTCAAAGTTTCTTTATAGTTTTAGATCATTCAATGCAAGTACGGCGTATTGTTTGATAAGAATTTCCAATGTGGAAACATTAGATGCGATAGCAGAAGTCCCAAATTGACCTGGACAGAAGCACATATATCTCTTTAGTCAGAAGTGGTTTTATTAACCATTAACAATTTTCAATGTTGACTTTATTTATTGGGAGATTAACCATTAATTGACGCTTAACGATTGCCCCATGTATCTGTAATATTTTTTTATACACCTGAGAAGTTGATATATTAGATAATGCAGTCCATTGTTTCAAAGCTTGTAGGAGTCTTTAGTGTACTTATTGATACAGCTAGTAAGAATGACGTGCATGTGTATTTAGATTTCAATAATTTGAAAGTCAGCCCTATAGATATGATTGGAACATTGATCTTGATAGGCATCAGTCGGGTTCAATATTTTTCAATATACATGTAATTAAATATCAATCGACAGGTAAAATTTGATCGAAATTGCCAGTAGAGCGACCAGGCCTTATTGAGCCTGTTGGTTACTAAATCTGAAATATTGATGGTATCGGAAACCAGTTTTACAATTTATTATAAATTTTATAGTTAAGTTTTTTTGACTGGTCCTTTTTAGCTTGGTTTGTAAGAAAACAGACGTCGCAAAGCCGCAGTTTGCAGCGCGTCGGACTCTCATTAACGAGGTCCCAAGTTCGATCCTCGGTCGCAGCAAATATCCTTTCCGACATTTGTCTCCCACCAGTGGGTGGATAATCGTATGAGCAGCTGGAGGCTCGAAAAGGATGTCATGGTAGTACTTGTGTGAGATATAACAGGGATCCATGGTAAGCTGCTCCAGCCAGAATATGACTGAAATACTGTTGGGAGTGGCGTAACAAATAATTTCATTGGTTTGTAAGGGGCCCATAGGATCGGATTAAGTTATCCCCACCGAAAAGTTGAAGGATATGGAAATAGAGCGCGTCCATCTATCCAACCGTCTTTCCGTCGGCCTTTTCATCCATCCTTCCGTCGTAATTTTGTGCGGAGTATAGCTGTCAAAGTGAAATAGCTATCACTGCATAAGTGGAAAGATCTCAATAACGACATTTCAATTCACAAGAATCAAAGTACTGGCTTTACTGTTTGTTGAGTATATCTGTTTTTTTGTTTTTCTGAAAGCATATCTCTAAAAGTATAATAGCAACCAACTGGAAACTTCGTGAGTTGAGAGATATGTGCAATGCACAAGGATAATTGTTTGCTATATAATGTTTATTTGTTTAATGAGTGATTTCCCCTTTTTGTATTTAAAGTCTGACCTGCGAGTAGGTAGATATCAGCTTGGACATTCTAGGTTATGTAATACTCAGTAAGTAAAAATACAGTCCTTACGGACTTTAACTTTTGCGTGCTTATGTTTAAAAATACTCCCTAGTGATTTTCTGACATGAATTTTGTTCGGGGCACATCTCTGAAAGTTGATCAGATATCAACTTGGAAATTTATTATTGGATAAAAAATGCAATGCAAGTACACTGGCTTCCTTAAAACACTTTCTTGTTCAAATCCTGGTCTTTACGTCTCTGTTTTTTTTAATTCTTGAGAAAACATTATGAAAAAAAAAAAGAAATTGCTTGTAACATTTTCCACAATTTTTTCCTACCTTACAGAATGATTAATATGCTCCCTGAAGGGAGATGCATTTATCCGCCGCTTCGCCAGTCTGTCCAACCGTCATTCCGTCCGTCCGGAGCGATTTCTCCATAATCCTTGGGCCAAAATAGATCAAATTTACCATTTGAACACTCTATGATATAATGCCGATGTATTTTCCCGTTTTTTTGGATTTAAGGCATCGTCACGGAAAAAGGGGACTTAGGGTAAAATATAGTTTTTCTCAAATTTCTCCTTGACTAATTATCAGAATTCAATGAAATTTCATATTTGAGTAGCAAATCAGATGTCCTTAACCACAAACTATTTGAAATTTGCGGAAATAAGATGCGTCAAAGGAAAGGGGGGGGGGCCTTAATGTTTGCTAGCTTTACGTTAGCTCTCCATTTCTCCGCATCGAACTAACATTTGCCATAACTTTTGATTGATAAGAGAAATAGCCTTCATATTTCACATGTGCATTGTTTATGACAAAACCTTTCTGTTGGTACTAAGTTCAATGTCATCTGTCAAGGTCAATATTCAAGGTCGAAATTTTGAAATTCTAAACTTTAACTTTGTCCATAAATTTACAATGGTAAGTGATATAGTCTTCATATTTCACATGTGCATTGCTTATGACATAACCTTTCTGTTAGTATTAAGTTCAAGGTCATCTGTTGAGGTCATGGTCATTTCTCAAGGTCAAAATGTCTAGAATTTTAACATCACCCATAAGTATACAATGGTAAGTGATAAAGCCTTCATATTTTTACATGTGCATTGCTCATGACATGACCTTTCTGTTGGTACTAAGTTCAAGGTCAATGTCAAATTGTCAAGGTCATTTCTCAAGGTCAAATTTTCGAAAAAATTAACTTTGATATTGTCCATTATTATAAAATGGTAAGTGATACAGCCTTCATATTTAAAATGTTTATTACTTGTGACAAGACTTTTCAGCAGATACCAAAATCAGGGTCATTGGTCAAGGTCAATGTCAAATTGTCAAGGTCATTAATTTTTGAATATACCTCCTTTATCAATTGCCAAAATTTCTCGTTACTTTACATAAATGTTGTTTATTAAGTGCCCTAGGTAATGTTTATTTCAATTTTTGACTCAATGAACCTTACCATGCTAAAAGGGGGCTTAACGCTATGTAGCTTTACATTTTGTATATTTCTTACTCTAAAATAAATCAGTCTATTGTTTTTGTGAGACTACTCAAGTTAGAGTCTTCATTTTTTGTACGTAGACAATTTTCATTAATAAATTTGATGGTAAAGGTCAAATATTTAACCCTTCACCATATAATATTGAAATTTACGAGAATCAGGCCTGTGATACCAAACAGATTCCTTCAATGTTTGTCAAACTTCCAAATTTCTTATGAACCCCAAAAATATAGCTGCATTCAATAAGAAGTTTTATGTCCAATAATGGCATACAGTTTTGTGACAAAGCCTTATTCGGGGAGTATAAGCCGTCTTTGACGGCTCTTGCTTTTCAAATGAAATCAACTTTGAATTGTTGTCTGCAAAACCTCTGAATTTTTACAGGTCTAAAATTTTGAAAAAGCAGGAAAGAGTTAACATTCAATTTTTACAGTTGATTTTCTAAATTAAATATCAGTATCAACCTTAAACTCCATCGGTGGACGGATCTTGTTAAGAGAAGTGCAAGGCACAATATAATAAACGCTGGTGTTTTAGTCATTTCTTTTTGTTACCCTTTTATATACATTTTGCTCAAAATATATTTGAAAATATAATACAGATTGCCGTTTTTTCTAAACCAATTAAACAGCAGTATTCCGTTCAAATTCGAATGATTCAATTGCATCCCAACATATAATATGTGGATAAATTAAGCGCGAGATGGAACTTATCTTTGTGGACGTTAACTCTGTCCACATATATAAAATTGAAAATCTCGTAATAAAGAAATCAATTTGAAGGTAGCAGTGTTTTCATTGATATACTTCTTCTGGGCGTAAAAATCAGAACTGAATAGGAGTGAGTTATTGCAAGCTTCTCAGCAACAGCAACAGACTGTACTACTCTAGAATGGTGAATTCAGAAAGAATGATATTTTGAAATGTACTATAATTTGTGTTTCCAAATCACAATTCAGCATCAGATCATTATCATATGTTCAATTTATTAGATCACAAGATCGCCATAACACGGTCCATTATGTTGCACTTTCACGCCATTATTACAGTTGTGGGCACCTAGCATACATGAACTACCTGAAATATAAAAAAAGATAGATTGTAGATATTCTACACAGGACATTAAATAGGGAGCAAAAATTTGGCGACGCAGCGAACACTACTAACGCGATTTCCCTTACATATTTTCATGCTTTTTACTTTTCATTGAAACATTGAAGTTTCAGACAAATCGAACAAACATTGAACATTCTTTCTTTGAGCACAATGACGCTTTTTGACGTCCCTTAAGAAAAACAATGGGAAAACATTGTGAAAATGAAGAACTTGCAGGAACCAAGAAATTTCTTCCTTTTCCATAATCATTTCAACATGAAAATTAAGAAAAATATAGAATTTTATCACTTCCTTTATTTTTATCGCTCAACATACAATACCCGGATATAACAATGCCCAAATTGCTTATGTAAGTTTTCTGTGTTTGAAATTTTCGTCTGCAAAACCTTTGAATTAGGACAGTTCTAAAATTCTGCAAAACAGTAAAGGGTTAATCTATGGCTTGAAAAGGCTGGAATTACGACCTTTAAGTCGCCCAACCAACAAAATGCTCAGCATATATCTTGGAGTTCAAAGTTCATTTCCGGTCAGCGTTTTTTGATGGTTTAGCGATTTCAACGTCGTATATTAAGCTTATCCAATCAATAAGCATCGTAACTTCAGCTTGAAAGTCGACAAACCAATAGAACGCTTAACACATATGTCTGAGTTAAAAGCTCATTTTACTGTCTATATGAATGATTTGATTGGTCGATTGATTCTCTGATTGATCATGGCAATCCGCAAATTGATATGTGATCTATCTTAATACTCATATTGGCTAATCGCTAGCCCCACCCACTGTCTCCTTTTGCCCCGCCCATTGACTTTAACAGGTATCAATTTATACTGTAAACCCGTCAAAAATAAGTTTTTTCGCAAATAATCTGTAAATCGACTGGT
Organism: Fragum fragum; assembly: GCA_946902895.1. Classification (NCBI taxonomy): domain Eukaryota; kingdom Metazoa; phylum Mollusca; class Bivalvia; order Cardiida; family Cardiidae; genus Fragum; species Fragum fragum. The sequence continues at coordinate 6,709,036 of OX336366.1, forward strand.
ATTGAGGAATGAAAGCCTTGCTTTTATAACGAGTACCAAAATGTGTTAACGTTAATTGTGTTTTATACGACCTCTGTACAATAATGTCTTACTTTTCAGAATGATCTTCCTTGAAGTAAATTAAAACAGGACTACCACAGTCACAATATACGCCACCTCACTTCGGTCTCTTTTTCTTTGATTTAACCTTGAATTGTTAAAGATCTGATCACTAGTACAAGGTCATGTGACAGAAAATTCGGTAAAGTTTCATGAAAATCTGTCAAGATATGAAGGAGGAGTTGCGTTTTCATTTTTCGCATTTAAGCCCCCCTTTTCCATGACGCAGCCTAAAATGGTTAACCCCGAAATTATGCGCCAGGTGACTAGGAACTCTATTTGAACATTTTAGTCAAATCTGTCCATAAATGTAGGAGGATATGCGTTAAAAAGTTGTATACGTCCGGCGTATGAACGGACGGAGGAGGTCAGGACAGGTGGACGGATGGTTACACGAATAAGACTATACAGATATACGTCCACCATTGGCGGCGTATGAAAGAGTCTATCTTATATCTTTAACAATACCTTTTTTAAAGATGAAATAGTTGAAAACAGAAAATTTTTCACAGATTGTAAATTATACGTAAAACTATGTCGATAATACACTATATATGTCGTTTCCTATACAGTGGATAAGTAATCTCGTGTAAACTCACCACTTTACTTGTACTTTCGCATCGAGTAATGGTTTTCAAGGCTGTTCAGAGTTAAGACGAAATTGTGCCATCGTTCATGTGAATATGAAGTCATCCCTTTTTGCGTTTATGAAAGAAAGAAGGGAGGAGGGTTAAGTGGATTTGTTGGGCGGTGTTAGAAATGTTATCCTTACTGTATGTTTTTCCGTCTGTACCACAAACCGGAGCGTATATTGCAGCACAGAAGATCACTGGACATCGGTCAACATTCCTGCCTACAAGTCCACTGGCACATGCTCCTTTGTGTTTTACATATAGCGACGAATCTCTGCATTTTGCGTTGGCAAAGGTGCACGAATTAGCTGCAAATGAAGAAAATGATTACGAATACATTAGGTCAATCGAAAAGAAGCCTTCCAGTAGGAACCCGTTAGAAAGAACAAAGGGGGGGGGGATCGTAGAACTGGTCCGTCGGGGATGGTACCTCGAAAATTGATATGTAATAATTTTGAATGGCCGTCTAGCATCAGAAAATCTACTTAAATGAAATAAAAAGTCTGTCACCCCTCGCAGTCTGAAGGTTTTCATTTGTTCAAATTTATCGCGAAACGTTTGACAAGTATATATTACAATCTTCGTAATAAAATGATTGATATGTTCCTAAGTACATGTATTTAAGGTTACACAAAAATTGGTTATTTTATTTTCCAATTGGAAGTTTTGGGAACAAATACCGAGATTTCTACACCAGTCCGGTGACGGCGGTGTAAAGACAAATTTGTATTTCGCATATACATTGTATCTAAATTATTGCAGGAGATATTTGCTTGAAACTTGGCATGTTTATTGAAATGAGCTACCTATCATACAGAAAAATAAAACTCCGTTTTCATTTTTTATCGAAAGATTATAAAGAATTATGCTCCTTGTTTGGCCAAAGAATTTTCACTATCAAACATCTGTAGCTTACAATTGTAACCGCATGCGGTGCTCTTATTCCCAAATTTACGGTAATCTTTAGCCAAAAACGAAATATGATCCTGGCTTTTGACTTTTTAGAATGATACCAATAACAAAAGGAATCGTATTGCAGTTTTGGTCAAGATAAAGAGTATTCGACAACAACAACAACAGCAGCAACAAACTGTAACGAGATGTTCCTTCCAGTGTTGTTTAGTTATTTTGAATCGCACCGTTTCTATTGCTAACTGATCCGCGTGAGTCTAATTTCATTTGTCATAGACCTTCAGCCGTATTGATCGATCATAAGTTTGTTGCACAATCACCTCCGTACATCTATAGCGCTCTGTAACGTGTAATTATGTCGGTAACACGTTTATTTTCTTATCAACTGTTACTCGATGGAGATTGTTATGTCTGTATGGGTCGCATTGCATGACGGGGTTGCCCTAACGACGTCATGAAATCTTGAACTTTCGGCCTTGAATCTAAAGTTATCGAGCGCCAGATTAGAAATTAAAAACAAAGCCTTACCTTTATTATTCTTTGATAATAAGGCCATATTTAATTAATCTTTTATTTATCAGAGTATAAAATCGCTGACTTAGCAAAAACTTTTTGCATTTTTATGTCGTCTTGAATCTTCGTCGGAGCGCGTGCAGCAACTTCCATCAAGCGTCTTAACGGAAGTTGGAATATTCGAAAAGATTTTTGTTGTCGGAAATTGTTGCTATAAAAGCTCATTTATCTGTCAGTTCTAAGACACCACTCAAATTTTTCTTTTAGTACAACTTACGTTCAGTAGTTCTTTTAATTTTAGTTTTGAATCTTTGGTAAATTATTTAATTGAGTTCGGAAACCTTTCTAAACGGTTCTCTTTATTTTCTAAAATAAGTAGAAATTGTTGAAACGCATTTATATCGCGGATTCTGGTGATTTAAAGGAATTTCCGGTTCAGAATTAGATCTTTTGTCTTCTGATCTATTCTGATTTATTCAGTTTACATTGTATGTTGATTTAAACTTACCTGAGATCACTGCCATTCGCGCATTAATAAAATGTACTGAAATCGATCTTTCAACAGTAAGGTCGCGTAATTTCTCTCTTTGCTACGAGGTTTCACTAAATTCTTGATTATATCCTGAGCCGTGAAGAATTAAAACCTAACTTTGTTATCTTATTTGCATTCTGAAAACTAGTCATTGAAATTTATTTCGGTATTGACTTACTTACTTCATTTATCTTGATTTAACTAATTTTTAGTTCGATCTTTTCACTAATCTATCTGTGGAGTCCGATACCCTTTGTCCCTTTTTATTGTCATAACTTTGATGTCGTTTCCCGATAACCCCGACTGCTGAGCTCATTACTAGAGTTATGCGACCACTGGCGCTCTACAAAACCAACATAATACATGCCAGCCATTATTATTTCGCCTTTTGTTGAGAAAGAGGGAGAAATGTTACACACAGAGTCATAAATTGTTAAATCATAATTAACACTATTGAATATAGTATCTGTTTGATGTTCATCCATCCGTCCATCCATCCATCCATCCATCCATCCATCCATCCATCCATCCACTCATCTATCCATGTATCCACTTACAGTATGTTTTGCCGTTCGAACCACAGACTGGATCATACAGGGTAAAACAGAAATCACCACATGAATCTCGTTTAGAAATCGAGGCACAGAAAACCGCTGAAATGAAAAATAAGAATAGGCGAATATCAGAGTCGAAAAAATGTTAACATACGGTAGCATTTTAGACGGGTGCAAGTTGAAGGTTACAGACGATGATTTAAAAAGTGTGTTTTGGAAATAAAGAAAGAACCATGTACACTTATCAAGACTGGAATCCAAGTGATAATTCATGTCATTTAGCACAAACTGGGTCAATGTCTTACAGTACTTTAAAGCCATGACCAAACAATTCCGTATTCAATGGCATGGTGGACAATATTCAGAAGCACATTGTAGGGACAGAAGTTGGTAGTCGTTTAAAAGAAATGCTTCTTTTTCTACCCCCCCTCAATTTGCCTACTCGCAAATGCTTAACAAATAATGCGCTTTAATATTTGAAACTTTCATTCAAATTAAACTGGTTATAGAATTGTGGTACGTTTTTATTTGGTTCAAAGTCTGTTCTAGGCTATAGACGTTGAGATAAGGGATAAATACCTCCCTGTACATTAACCCTTGTCATGCTGAACCTGTAATACCCCTGTTTTGCCAGGAGGTATAGACAAAGATCAGACTGCACATATTTCCATGGTTGGTAAGATTTGATATATCGGGGGACCGAACATAAATACATGCAACGAAGTAATAGAATCAATCATGGCCGTCATCGCACAGAGGTACAACTTATGACTTAACCAATAAGACAAAAGCTCATAATTATGTACACAACTGATTGTGCAAAACTGAAATGTATCGTGCACAAGGGAGCAAACCTTTACAGTATTGATGGAAAAGAATCTTGATTTAAAACCACTGCGCTTTGACTGAACGTCTTTTTCTAGCCCATTGACGTTACGCGAATTTTCGACTTTCCAAGACTTGTTTGGAAAAAATATTTTAATGATAGAAGATGAATATCACGTCCTAATTCTTTGTCCTTACTATACTTATAACTATATTTCCCCCAAAGTTTTATTAAAATAATTGTCCAAAAAGGCATTATTACCATATGCAGTTAAAATAATGATTAAATAATAGTTAAATGATATTTCGAGTAAGATGTATCTCCATTATTTACTCTTTTGATATTGAATCTACAATGAAGAACCACCTTCTCTTTTAATAAATGCTAAGAAATAAGATGTATCAATGTTTAGATTGTAACCTTTTAGATTGTTTCCCAAAAAATATATGTATATAAACATTAGTTTCAACTAATGCTACCACTTATTCGAATATTTATCACATCATTTTTCTTTTTACGATCAATTCGAAATGGTGCTCTTTTTATGTATTTGTCCGAAAAGATTGTCTCTTTTAGGAATTAAGGAAGAGAATAACAATTTGTTTTTCGTGCAAGATCGACATATCTTTCATTTCGTGAAGCAGCAAAGGTTACTCGTAAGTCACAGGGGAAAATAACATTTGTTCCTGCAATAAAAGATAAATCGATCCCACACTGAAAAGCAGACAAACAATTGTTCTGTATTTATTCCCAACTATACCAACGTGATGGCAATATGTACAAATACCAGTATATAGAACAAATATATCAAATACACGTGATAGTATAGAAGTAATGTATTTAACCAAAAACGACTGACCTGGTAAAAGAGCTAGAAGTGCGACAGCTCTCATTTTGTTTGTTTGTTAGTGTCTAGACTAGATAACAAACACTCACATTTGTACAAATGTGCGGTGGAAATTTAACACGTGTCATTGGGGGCTGGGTAAAAAGTTCATAGAATTTATTAATAAAAACTTAATTCCTTGTGAGACTGAGATGAAATGTACTTATGTTGTAGGGGACCAATTAGCAGGGAAAGAAGTGGGATAAATTATCCAGCACTTTGGTTTAACCCGTTACCAGGCGACACAATTCTAGACTGGTCAAAATTTAAACATGTTGCAGGCGACAATTTTCAGTTGGGAAGATTTAAAGAAAATCTTTTAAGGTAGAAAAATTGTAGATAAGGAAGAAATTGCTTATAAAAATTTCTCCATTTTTCACAGTGTTTTCTAATGCCTTTTTTTACTCGGGGGCGCCAAAAAGCGTTATTGTTTGGGAATGCGTTAATCCATTCCCCCTCAATTCTTCCTTTTAGCGCCCCTAAAAAAAGCTTTGGAAAACATTGTGGAAAATGAAGAAATTATTTGTTTCAAGTAATTTCTTCATTATACACAATTTTTTCTATCCAAAATAAAGGAAAAAATTAAGAATTCCACCATCTTGAAATTGTCGTCTGCAGCTTCATTCAATTTAGGTCAGTCTAAAATTTTGTTGTGTTACTTATGTCACTGTCTTTGCAATTACGGTGAGAAAACCCCGAAGCATGTCGTGAATTAAGTTAAAGTATATACGGGTATGTTCTGTCTTTATAGCATTAATTTAAGATTTGTCGAATACGTTATGCTTCGATTCTTATTTCTCTTTAACGTTTCCTTTTTCTCTAGGAATGATTAAGTCTCGGGTCTAAAAATCCTGAATATGTGATATAACATGGAGAGAAAACCACCACAAGATTGACTGGCGCAGAGTTGAGAGTTTAACTGAATAAATGAAAGTTAATAGAAAAAAGACAGCAATAAATGTAAGCTCATTATGTATAAAAACGTTTTACTCTTTTTATAAATTAATTTTCTAAAATTATCTGCTCCTCATCTGTTATAGACATCAAAGCTTGAGCCGGTGTATAACGGAACATAAGGGGGGCAACGCTTTTCCTTGCTCATCATTGCAAACAAATGGCTCATATTAAAATGCATGAGCAAACTAAGATTAACTCTTCCACACCAGAATCCAACACTCTTTTCAATTTTCAATCGTTAATCTTTTTTTAGACGACTTCCCCTGGTGCATATCAAAAAATTACTAAAATGCGCATTCTTTGTCATTATTTTCAAAGGCTAGCCAACCAATCTGTCTTAAAACAACGCGTATACTTGACTAGTCGATGGTCCCGCCCTCTGACTCTACTGACCACACCTAAAGTCTCCGCTGACCACACCCACTGACTCCGTTGGTCACAATAACTGATTTCTATGGCATCACGCACTGACTCCGCTGGCCTCATCTGTTGACACCGCTGGCCACACGCACTCATTCTACTGGCAACACCCGCGGAATCCGCTGGCCGAACCTACTTACTCTGCTGGCCACATCCAATATATCCGCTGGCCACATGCACTCCCTCCGCTGGCCGCATCCACTCACTCCGCTGACCGCATCCGCGAAATCCGCTGGCAATACCCACTCACTCCGCAAGTCGCATCCACTCACTCCGCTGACCGCATCAGCTGAATCCGCTGGCCATACGCACTCACTCCGCTAGCTGAATCCACTCACTCCGCTGACCGCATCCGGGGAATCCGATGGCCACACGCACTCACTCCGCTGGCTTCACGCACTGACATCGCTGGTCAAACCCTATGACTCCGTTGGTCACAACCACTGACTCCGCTGGTCACATCCGCTGACTCCACTTGCCACATGAACTGACTCCGCTGGTCACATCCGCTGACTCCACTTGCCACACGCGTTGACTCCGATGGTCACAACCACTGACTCCGCTGGCCACATCCGCGACTCCGATAGCCACACGCACTGACTCCGCTGGCCACACGCACTGACTCCGCTGGCTATACCCGCTGACTCTGTGGATCTAAACCACTGACTCCGCTCGCCAAACGCACTCACTCCGTTGGTCAAATTCAATGACTCTGTTTGCTACACCCACTGACTCCACTGGCAGCACACACCTACTCCGCTGGCCACACCCCCTGACTCCGCTGGTCAAACCCACTTACTCCACTAGCTTCACCCGTTTTCTTTGCTGGACACACCCACTCACTCCGCTGGCCACATGCACTGACTCCGCTGGTCACATCCGCTGACTGCACTTGCCACACGCACTGACTCCGCTGGTCAAAACCACTGACTCCGCTGGTCACATCCGCTGACTCCAATTGCCACACGCACTGACTCCGCTGGTCAAAACCACTGACTCCGCTGACCACACCAACTCACTCCGCTGGCCACACCAACTGACTCCGCTGGCCACACCAACTCACTCCGATGGCCACACCCACTGACTCCGCTGGCCACATCCACTGACTCTGCTGGCCATACCCTCTCACTCCCCTGGCCACACCCACTCACTCCGCCGGCCACATCCATTCACTCCGCTGGCCACACCCACTGACTCCGCTGGCAACACCCACTCACTCCGCTGGCCACACGCACTGACTCCGCTGGCCACACCCACTCACTCCCCTGGCCACACCAACTGACTCCGGTTTCCACACCCACTCACTCTGCTGGCCACACCCACTCACTCCCCTGGCCACACCCCCTGACTCCGCTGGCCACACCCACTGACTCCGCTGGCCACACCCACTCACTCCCCAGGCCACACCCACTCACTCCGCTGGCCACACCCACTCACTCCCTTGGCCACACCCACTCACTCCGCTTGCCACACCTACTCACTCCCCTGGCCACACCCACTCACTACGCTGGCCATACCCACTCACTCCCCAGGCCACACGCACTCACTTCGCTTGCCTCACCCACTGACTCCGCTGGCCACACGCACTCACTCCGCTGGACACACCCACTCACTCCGTTGGCCACATTCGCTGATTCCTGTTGCCACACCCACTCACTCCCTTGGCCACACCCACTCACTCCGCTTGCCACACCTACTCACTCCCCTGGCCACACCCACTCACTACGCTGGCCACACCCACTCACTCCCCAGGCCACACGCACTCACTTCGCTTGCCTCACCCACTGACTCCGCTGGCCACACGCACTCACTCCGCTGGACACACCCACTCACTCCGTTGGCCACATTCGCTGATTCCTGTTGCCACACCCACTCACTCCGTTGGCCACATTCGCTGATTCCGGTTGCCACACCCACTCACTCCGATAGGAAGTTCCATTTAGATATCAACTTTATTATTCTGAAAAACAAAAAAGTTAAATGGTTAGCTGGCGACCTAAACGTCGTAAGTACATTCTTGTTTACAATGTTGAGTCGCCAAACCAACTTAAGTGCTACACAAAAATGTCGGCCAATGTCGGAATTCAAAGTGCACTTCCGATCTAAATGAATAATTTCATTGGTTAATTGATTCTTTGTTTGAAAGTTGGTTAATTCATGCCTTAATTTGTAACCGTTCTCTACCTTGTCGGAATTAAGTTTAAGCAATTCACTATTACTGCTGCATCAGTTAATTTTGAAACACAATCGGACATCCAAACTATAAGTAATTTCCACGAACTATTTTTCTTAGCTCTATGCTCTTGATTGTTGTCTTTTTAAAAACAATATTCTTTCCGGCACATATTCTTTCCGACATTTTTCTCTCACAAATGGGTGGATGGTCGTAAACCTAAGTGGGATAGCACCCGGAGGCTGGGAAAAGATGTAGTGGTTGCACTGGTGTGAGAAATACCAGGAATTCATTGTTAGGTGCTCCAGCCTCAGCGATATGACTGAAATACTGTTAAAAGTGGCGTTGAACCCCAGTCAATCAATCTCTCTCCCCCTTATTCTCTCACTGCCCCCCCCCCCCCCCTTCTCCCAATCACTCTCCTGTCTATCTTTGCCATTTTCTCTCTTTCTTTTCTTATTTTTCCTCTGACTCTCACACTCTCTGTCCCTTCTGGATCCGAACTTCATGAGAAAAGAGACACATTTTTATGCCATTACAGTTAGGGGTCTTATCTTTCTGTAAGGTTGGTCTCCCTTCCATGTCACATTCTATCGTGGTTTTTATCGGTAGACTTGCACCTTTTTGGCTCGGTTCTTCTCACGATTTCGACTCTTTACAAATGATTAATCTATCTTTTTCTCAAACATCAAGAAACACTATAACCAGAAAATATGCATACCTTAATAAACGTCCCGTCTTTTCACTTCCTTTGTTCTTCCTACCGCAATCATTTTTTTTTATTTTGAATGCTTTATCAAAGATAATGTATTAACAATGAGCATTATTTATAATCGATATCTTGGTACATGTATTAAGATATTTTGGCAAATAAACATGTAATCAGCTCGAGAAGGAAATATCTCAGGACTGAAAACACTCTGTCACTGTTTATTCGTGTAGTATACACCAACCATCCGAAAATAGCCTAACTTTGTTTTAAAATAAAAAGAATTGTCAAAAACGTTACTAAGTCTTTACTGTGGCTTAGAACATATGAAAATCTCACTAAAATCGGGATTTGGATTAAGTCAATCTCATTCAACAAAACGAGGTAAATGCAACACATTCAAGTCTAGTAAATACCACCACTACCACCACTTTCTAGAAATACAATATTGAGAAGTTCGCTTGAACAGTGAACTTATTCACCAACCCTCAAAGATAAAAATTCGAACTGGGGGAGGATTTCATTACCACATTACCACCATGTATAACTTGTCATAGTTATATAAGATCATGACTATCAGAGAAGAAGCAGTCTGACTGTCAAGCTCACACATACTTTTAATATTGACGGATCGCTGGCCACGCCCACTTCACTCCGACATGACATTTCGACTGGGGTAAAAAACGACATTATTTTGTAAATTATGTGGCCATAGAGAAAGCATCGTGGATTGGCTACCTAAACGTCATAACTACAGCTTGAAAATGCGCTTAAGTCTAAAAAGAATACTTTACATAAACGTTGGAATTCATAGTCTTTTCCAGTTTAAATTAAGGATTTGATTGGTTAAATGATCACTATACACAGCGGTCAATTGAATGTATTTGTTAATGCAAGAAAGACAAAACTTCCCAACCTAATATCAGCCATTTTCTTGTTGTCTCCCTTGGATAACAATCGGGTGTTTCTGTACTTTTCCTGTTTCGCAAAATTTTAGACTGGTCCAAATTCAAAGGTTTTGGAGACGAAAATCTTAAGTTGATGTGATTTAAAAAGTAAATTCAGTAGGGCAGGAAAAAAATGGATTTTTTTTTGTTACAAGCAATTTTTTCTTTTTCTACGATGTTTTCTCTATTATAAAATCACGGGATAATACCAGGGATTGAACAGGTAAGAGTTATTTGATGGGATGTTGTTGTAAAAAAAGAAAAACAAAAAACAAAGCAAGTGACAAAAAACAAACACACTAAACAAAAACAGAAAAACTTGGACCAATCTAATCATTTATTAACCAATTCCAACGCGTGCGGAAGCCCCTTAAGAAAAGCAACTGATGAAACATTTTGTAAAATGAAGAAATAGCTTGTCACAAGCAATTTCTTCAATTTTACATAATGTTTTCTACCCAGAAAGTTGAACATATCTAAATTTTCATAAACTTTGAAATGTCGTCTGCAACTCCTTTGAATTTGGACCAGTCCAAATATTTCTTGTGTGGTAATGGGTAAGACGGGAAATGATGTAATGACTCTCGACATTGATTTAAAGTCAGCTACGCTATATGTTTTATTCAAACTGTACTATTTACTTTCTGGTCGTTAGTGACAATTTGCATTTTCATCCTTACCTCAGAAAATAAATGCCTCACCCAAAAAAATCTTGTCGGAGATCAGTGAGTTTTTACAGCGATCTCTCAAATTAACGGATCGCTGCGCTCGCTAGCTGAGCTTCGACAAGAATTGCCATCTATATATAAGGCTTAATTTTGCAAAATCCATAGTCAGTAGTATGTAACAGTAATGTACAATAATTTGTTGGTTGGCGACCTAAACGTCGTAACTACAGCTTGAATAAGCCGTAGTTACGACGATTAAGTCGCAAAATCAACTAAATGCTTCACGCTTTATATAGATGTCGGCCAATGTTTGAGATGAAAGTTCACTTCCGTTCGAAATGAATCCTTTGATTGGTCTGTTGATTCTTTGATTGACAATCACGATCCGATAATTTTATGTAAAATAAAGATCGGCCATTAAAAGTTTTGTAGATCATTACACAATGAGCAAGGTTACTGAAAATCGTTTTTTGGGGGGTGTTTGTCTTTCATGGCTTATAGGATTTGGACTTAAAAAAGAAAAGAAAGGGGGAATAAAGAAAAAAAATAAAAAAAAAAAAAAAAATAATAAAAATAAATAGGATAAAAAAATCCACGACGACTTATCGACGGATCGCCATTGTTAATAAAAACTTGTTGACCAATCCAATCATTCATTTCAGAAGTAAAATGGTGAGCTACGACATTTACTAAAGCTGATGTTAGGCGGTGTATGTCGCCAGCCACGATTTGCTGTTTATTTTATGCCCTTTACTTTATATCCTGTAAACTGAGGTTATTTGATATTATAACCGAAGTACTGTGTTTGAATGATATTTAGCATACGATTATTCAGTTTCCACACGCACTTTCAAAGCATTCCATGTCAGGAGTAAAGGGTATGTAGATAAAGATGCTACATCGTGGAGAAAAGAGATAAAACAAATAAAAGCAAACATTTGCTGCATTGGGAAAATTGACCGACCGCTGGCAATGCCCAGTATCCTCATACAGGAATTTTCCCCTCGATATTAGAGGAATAATTCTGTAAGTGTAGCCAGGTAGTGTATAATGAGTGCTTATACTGGCTTGTGTATTTCCGTTTATTTATCGTCGCTACCGTAGCACATGCCCATATGAGCGACGCCCCCTGAAGACGGTTAGTTGTTACGGGGGATAGTGCAAGGATACAGGACGAAACTACTGAGAGTCCCGCCTGGTTCTTTAACGTGCTCGATGGATAGCATCGTCACACGGGGCCTCGGTTTAACGTCTCATCCGAAAGACAATTAGCAAGTTAGTTGATATGGTCAGCCCAGGGCTCGAACCCGTGATCTTGAGGTTTGAAGTCAAGTGCTCTACCAACTGAGCTAATCGGGCTTGCCGTAAAAGCTAGCTTTTATAGCGAAGTTGTAGAGCGCTTGCTTCGGGACGGAGAGGTCCCTGGTTCGAATCCCGACGGAGTCGGATATTTATTTGCGGCTTATGGCAAGTATCATGTAAAAAAATGGTTGGTTGGTGACTTAACATCGTAACTACAGCTTGAATAAGCTGTAGTTACGACGTTCAAGTTGCCAAACAAGCAAAAAATGCTTCACTGAAATGTCGACCGATGTTAGAGTTCAAAATTTTATGACCACAAGTGGATGGACCACTAACACTCGTGGGACGAGTGACGGTAGATAGCTCGAACTCGGTTTTATAGCCATCTTAACCCTTGTCATGCTAACAAAAAATTCTCTGCAGAATTGCATTAAAATCAAAACGCTGAAAACACTGATAAAACGCTAATAATTCCTTTGAAAAATTTATCTTATAAACAATTCTGGCTTAAAAGGGACAAATAGGGAGTGTAGACAAAGATCAGACTGCACATATGTCCAGGTTGATCTTTGTCTATACTTCCTGCCAAAACAGGAATACTCCGAGTTCAGCGTGACAATGGTTAATACTTGATATAAGTTTTCGTATCCTTTAAAAAAGGATTGCTTTTTTCTTCACCAACAATTATAGGATACCTTTATATAGAGGGAATTCCGTGCACCTAGGAATTCTCAATAAAATTTAATATATTTTTCAAATAATCGCGTTTTACAAGCCCCAGAAAATATAACAAATCTTTTTTTTATTATTTTTTTTTTATTTTTCGAACGGCATTTCTTACTATTAGGACCCATCTAAAAGTCCTTGAATGAGTTCAATTCATAAATATTTACCGTGATTAAAGCATGTTTTTTATTTAAAAAATGAAAATCAAGAAGATATTTCAGAATGAATTAAAACCGATTTCATCTGTACGTCAAATATAATATAAGTTGTTTCTAGATAACACCAAATGTCATTTAAGAGCTGAAGAGAATATATTTTGTTTGTTTTCATGGAGGTATGAAAAGAAAAAACATAATCAATTATGAATACGTGAAGCCAAGAGAAGTGATTAGTTTTTCGTTTCTTTCCTCCACGAAAACAAAAACAACAAAAAAATTGTATTCATTTCTTATGATTTAACCCTTTCCTGCACAATCACTGGTTTTTACGACCTTGGGATTTTATACTTGAGAAAACATTGTGGGAAAAGAAGAAATTGCTTGTAACAAGCAATTTCTTTTTTTTCCACAATATTTTCTACCCTACTGGATGGTTATTTCTCAAATTAAATCCACTCTAAATTTTCGTCTGCAAAACCTTTGAATTTGGACAGGTCTAAAAAAATTTAAAACAGGAAAGGTTTAATGACATCAAGCAACCCCCCCCCACCCGAAATTACAACTTTTGATACATGGAACTATGTTGTGCGCAAACATACAATATAGCTACGTGCTCAAAATAATGTTCACCGTTGTATGAATAAGTTTTTTTCGGCCAATCAGAACGCCCGTTTTTAATAGTTGAAACTAATAATTAAATTATTTTACAGTGAGCATTACGTTCTATATAGGTATTAAATTGGACCTGATTTTACACTAAACAGTTACGTCCCTTGAATAAAGCTCTGACAAGTTACCTCCATTTGTTATTATATAAGTATCTTCTTAAATTCACTTTAGCTACAGGCCAGTTTTGGCAGTGTGCAGTTTACCACATTTCAACACAACATTTTAATCTAGTCCAAATTAAAAAAAAAGGGTTGCAGACGACTATTTGTGCTATTAAAAAGTTGATTTTTAGGAAAGCGAACATTGTGGATGAAGTAATTGCTCGCTGCCAGAAAGATTAGAACCCGCAACTTACCAAATACAAGTTAAGCCACATGATCGTTCATCTCCCCTTTCGACTAATATTCTCTAATTTTCTTCTCGACTTCTACCGGGATATTTTTTTTCAATATATTTAATTTTATTCTAATAGAGTTTATTGGCCGTTCCAACACACTGGCGTTTTTTGACGCCCTCAAGACTAACAATTAAGAAAACATTGTAGAATTACTTCATTTTCAACAATGTTTTCCAACAAGAAAAGTGAAAAAAACTGAAATTTCATATTTTTTGAATTGTCGTCTGCATTTTCTTTGAATTTGGACCAGTCTGAAATGTTGCCGTCTGGTTAAAATGCAAATAACCTCGGACAATGGGGAATAATCGTAAACCTAAATGGGATGAGAAGCTGGAGGCTCGGAAAGGATGTAGTGGTAGTAATGGTGTGAGAAACACTAGGAATCTATGGAAAGGTGCTCAAGACGCAGCGATATAGCTGAAATTCTGTTAAAAGTGGCGTTAAACCCCATTCAAGCAAACAAACAAAAATTTCTCTTTGAATTTAAATGAATATAACCAATATTTATTTCCATTTCAAGTACTTAAGTTGAAACAAGTGTTACAATTACGTATTCAGTATGCCACGTATAAAACAGTATTACCCCATACAGGAATGTATATTCAAAATAAAGAGTAGACAATGAATTACTAAATAACTTAACTAACTAAATGAATATATGGTAGATAGGGGTTTGTATATCTTTAAAAAGAGAGTAGAAAATGAATGACTTAATAAAACATAAGTTACTATGTGAATAAGCGGTATAAAAATTAAATTAACAACAACAACAAGTATTTTATTCGTGGATTTGCCAATTATCATAAAATAAGGGCATTTATCTTAGGATAAATAGATATAAAAAAAAAAAAAAAATAATAAATACAAACTAAGTATAGAATGAACAAACTAAAATAGGCGAATATATGATGAATGTGGGGTGGTTGAAAGTGTCACCCTAGGGCTCAATAACACATCGTATAAGGTACATGTAATGTTTTCAAACAAATCATAACTTATGACCAGTTTCAGTCGATCTTGTTCAAGCGACCACCTTTATTAAGCGACAATAATGATTATAATCAAGAGTTGAAGAAAATATTTTTTGTTTTCATGGAGGTATGAACCGAAAAACCTAATCACACTGTATGAATACGCGAAGCGGATTCATACATTGTGTGATTAGGTTTTTCGGTTCATACCTCCATGAAAACAAAAAAATATTCTCTTCATTTCTTATAATTTAATAGCATCGAGCGAAAAAAAAAGCTTTATAAATTTTCATACCTTTTTGTATGGGACTATTTTGTGCAGAAGCATACAAAATTGCTGCGTGCTCAAAATTTTGTTCATGGAGTTATGAATAATTTTTTTGCGACCAATCAGAATGCCCAATTATGATAAACGAACTGAAAATTAAATTATTAGTAATAATAAATAAAAAGCTCCATTCCAAAAGCAAAGAACCTTAAGAAGTGGACGTATTTGCTAAAAAATTATCGTAACTAAATCCTTTTTTTTTTGCTGAAATCTATTAGAATCGTTTTAATGAGGCAATTTTAATGATTCAAACAACAAAGAATTGAGTGAGAATTATACAATAATTCATTTATTCAATTAAATCGATCATTCATAAATGTTGAAGTGGACGTTGGTACAAGTCTATTCAATGCTTTGTTTAGTGATCTATGTGGAATAACTTAAATGAATCTGAATTTCGAGATTCCAAAGAACACCAAACTTTAATCTGATTACAAGCATGACTGTTAAAACCGAACATTAAATGTAAAAATAGCTAGACGAATAAAGATTATGTTACGTTTTGTTATGTAACAAAATAAGAAAAATGAATAAATTAATAAATAGATAAAATAAAAAATGAAAAAAAAAATGTATTAAGAGATTATTCTCACAAACGACCATTTTTTTGTTAATTATTTGGGTTTATACAAGTTTGATTTAGCGTTAGAAAGTTTTCTGGATGGTTTTGTCATTCTCAAAAAAATTCCTCGGAAGAATTTACAAATAAACTGAGGTATGAACATAGGCTACGCGAACAAAACAATACTCATTTTCCAAGTTCCCAATTATGCATTTAGCATATTGGTTGGTTTTGCGTATGTTAATATTTATTTATGAGTAGTTGAATTCAATTAAGCCATAAAATTGTAGAGTAAATTGGTAATAAACATGGTCGCCTTGTCAACTGAGTGTTCAGATCTCGAGCTTTTATATAGCGATAACGCGATGTTGGACCGATGTTAACGATTTATCGCGAACGATTTTCGTAAATAACATATTTAACACAATTGCCATCGTTTGTTTGCAGCCCTAAAAGAACGCTTTCTTTATCAGTCCATAAAAATCAAAAGGATTTCAATTTTCTAGATTTGAGAGCTAATTTCGTGTTTAAAGTATTTATTATAGAGCATACAGAGTTAATCGAGTGTGGCGGAAGTTATTTAAATTATCATCATTCGATTAATAAAATGTGTACGCGCTCTGATCAAAGGAATAATGTGACGTTGATTGAATTTTTATCATTTGATTAAAAGACGTATAGATATTCCATCATGAACGATGTTCGATTGATCACAATAAACTGTTTAGCACTACATTGTTACCTCAATTCTATACTTTATCTATCGATTTGTGTTGGCAGTTGTATACCAGGGTCTTTTTTTAGAGTTGGAACATAACGATTTTATACATATTTCAGTTTTCTCGTGAAATTGTTTCTGCTAAAAAGCAGTTCTTTTGGCGAATTCTTGATATCCGGGCTTTGGGAAAGCACTAAATCTGAAGTGTTTCAAGGGCGCTTAAACTATTACCAGACGACAAAATTTTACACTGTTAAAAATTGAAAGAAGATGTATACCTTTTGTTTGGAATAGAAAACATTTTGGAAATTGAAGAAATTGCTTGTAACAAGCAATTTCTTTATTTTTCAACGATGTTTCCCAAAGAGTTTTCTGTAGGGGCCTAAAAAGGCGGAGTTGTGTGGAAATGGGGTACTTCAACACTTACTAATAATCAAGACAACTTGAAAACTCCCGGCAAACCGAACACAAGGTAGTATGAAAGCACGAACGCAATTTCTAACCTAATTTCTCCAAATCATCTTGTGTTTTACCACTTAGATATTTGTTCCAACGGGATGGAGTGGTGGATGGATAAATACCTGGTACTCTGTTAACATCAATTTTAGAATGGCTAACCATCATGTGAAGAAAGTATGCTGGGTGTTTTTATAGGCATGATTGTGACCTAAGTAACAGTAAATAAAGAAAGAATTATCTGGATTATATCATTGTTAACCCGTGTAATGCTGAACCCGGAATATTCCTGTTTTGGCAGGTGGTATAGACAAAGATCAGCCTGCACATAAGTACAGCCTGATCTTAGTCTACACCTCCTGCTTGTACCCTTTCAGCCAGAGTTGTTTAAATTATCAAAAAAAAAATATTGACCCTCATTTAGATCTTCCAGTGCTGTCAGTCTTTTCATTTTAAAGCAGTTCTGTATAGGAAATCTAATTCAGCATGACAGGGTTAAGAACAGATACCGATATCTCAAGTGGGTTGGACGTTGATTTTTGACCTGAAATATACAACTCCGACATTTATGTTTAGCATTTGTGATGGCTTTTCAATATAAGCCGAGGAACTGTAATTTATTTCAACTATTGTTAAGAAGTTTATGTCACCATCCAACAGTTTGCCTTTTATTCTTTGTCCCAGACCCCATATTTTACCAAATAACGTTGTTTATTACCCAACCCGAACTGTTATGTTAGAGTTTAGTGGGCGTGGCCAGGGATCCACTAATCATTGAAAGTGTGTGTATACTTTAAAGCCATACAGCTTCTTCTCTCTTAAAATTGTAGTTACGATGTTTAGGTCGCAAACCAACGACTTTCCTTTAATCAATATCCCTGACCGCATACTTTGGAAATAATATCGTTAGTTACCGAAGTCGAAACGAGCTGCTGAAGGTCATTTGGCGTGACCGGCGATCCACCAGCTGTAAACTGTTTGATGTTGCTTTTCTTCTCCACAATATTCACTTTAACCTTTTCCTGTTCAATTTCTGGTTTTTACATCCCTGTCTTTTTTATACTTAGGAACACATTGTGGAAAAAGAAGAAATTGCTTGTAACAAGCAATTTCTTCTTTTTCCACAATATTTTCTACCCTACTGAAGGATTATTTTTCATATAAAATCAATATTATATTGTCGTCTGCAAAACCTTTGAATTTGGACAGGTCTATAATTTCAAAAACCAGGAAAGGGTTAAGAATGAAAGCATATAAGTGGTCTAATACAGCGTTGGACGTCATGTCATGGCGTTCTACGTTGAGATTCTTTTCTAAACAGTTAATGCGGAGTATGGTAAACACGCTTTTGCATTATTCGCATATGATATGACCCCCCCCCCCCCCCCGAAAAAAAAAACCAAACAAAAAAGAAAAAAAAAAAAAAAAAAAAAAAAAAAAACAACAACAAACAAACAAACAAACAAAACCTTTCAGGTTATAATACCCCAAAACGTGCTTATCTTCAGACGTTTTCTTAAAAATATAATTCCTATGACGCCGTTACATGAAAACTTCTTGCATTTTCAAGGACATTCCTTCCCTAAAAAAAGGAGGAAATAATCACGACAAGTTTGTTCATATCACGTTTATTGTTTTTAAACATTATTTTAAACAGAAAACACATACATATCACATAAATTACTTGAAAAAAAATATGTTTTCGGCTTTAAATGAAAACAATAAATCAAACTTGTCTTCTTAATTTTACACCTACTAGCTACCTAATGTTTAAAACGCGTGCAAACTTTGTCTAACTCATCCCACACAATGATTCTTTTTTGTCGCCAACCAAGAAAAATAATTGGGAAAACATCATAGAAAATGAAGAAATTGCTTGCAACAAGCAATTTCTTCATTTTTTACGCAATGTTTTCTACCCAAGAAGTGTATAAAATCTAGAATTACTCAATTTTTAAATTGTCGTCTGTAACTACTTTCAGTCTTGGCCAGAGTAAAATTTTGCAGTCTGGTAATGTGTTAAAGCTTTGGTCATATCCACGTGAATTCGCATGGTTGGCCGTACAAATTTAATACATTCTTTTTATCTTAAATGGCCTCAGTTAGAATGACGCTTTAATTCTAGGATACATTTTCCATCAGTTTCTCTTCTTTTCCGTCCTTGTGAACCGGAAATTGAAATGTCAGCCATCTTGCAAATACCGGCTTCCGTTTTCACCTTGCACGTGTGATGATAGATAGATTGATATTTGTCTGTCACGTAAAATGTGTTTAATTGATTAATGAGCAGCCAAACATGCGCACGCTGAAAGATGTGACATTTTCTATCAAAATATTGGTGACATGTCGAGCCAAAACGAACAATCCGGGAATTGACGGATCGCCGGCAATACCAACTGACCTCCGACAGAAAGGATATAAACGGCATGGTCGCTAATATGCATACCCCCCCCCCCCAACCGTACCCGTACCCGTGCTAAATTATATCGTACCCGTGCTAAATTATCTTTTTTTTTTTCAAATATTTGTGTTATAATTCAATCTTAGTTTCGTCTATCAAAAACGGGTGTTCTGATTGGACAAAAGAAATATTAATAAATCCATGTACAAAAGTTTGAGCACGTGAAATTTTGCAAGTTTCCACACAAAATAGTTCCATACAAAAAAGTATCAAAATTTGTACAATTTTTGCTTTTTTCGCTCGATGTTATTATATTTATGAGATAAGAATAGATTTTTCTTTGTTTTCATGGAGATATGAACCGAAAAACCTAATATTACTTATGTATAAATCTGCTACGCGCATTCATACAGTGTGATTAGTATTTTCGGTTCATACCTCCATGAAAACAAAAAAATATTCTCTTTGTCTCTTAAATGATTTTTTCGGGTTTCTCTCTCTCTCTTTTTCTCTTTCTCTCTCTCTCTCTCTCTCTCTCTCTCTCTCTCTCTCTCTCTCTCTCTCTCTCTCTCTCTCTGTGAGTGCGCGTGTCCTTTGAAATTGAATCTACTGATGTAACACTTCAACCATTATCAGACGACAGAATTTTAGACTGGTCCAAATTCAACTTTCTTTGTAGAAAAGTTTGTGTAACATGAAGAAATCGCTTGTTGGGAGCAATTTCTTCATTTTACACAATGTTTTTCCCATTGAATTTGTTTGTTGAGGGGGAATCAAAGGGCTGCGTTGTGAGGCAATAGGTTACGTTCATATGAAAAGCTACAGTAAAAGATAGATAATTCGAAATTTCACATATGTCCCCTCTCTCTGTAGTTATGATCTAGCAAAAATTTCTTACTTTCGATACACAATCTGGACTATTGGAATTTATCGACATTTTAGTTCTTGTTTAATGACATTGATACATCTATATTAAATGCATTTCAGACTTTTGTCGTCTGGATATGTTTTAAAATGTAGTATTCTGTCTCAAAAGACAATCATAAAGCATGAATTAGTCTATTTGACAGAGGACAATGTGATTGAATTATTGTTTTAACAACAAGCGTACGACAAAAAGAATATCAAAACTAATCTTTATTTCCTTTTAACCGGTGTTACATCTGAGGACGAAAGCTTTGTTTGTATTCCAATATTTCTCAACGCAGGCTAATGATAAATTATTGGGACGGCACGCGAGTTTTACAGTTTTGTACCCTTTAAATTATCTTCGCAAATTTCCTTCATTTTGATAACGACCGCTGGTTATTTGAAAAAAAAAAATCAATTAAACTACATAACTGCGTCGAGGGAAGTTTACGCCTTTGGAGACGAAACCCGAGAACTATCAATAATTTTTTTTATAAAAAAGTCCTCAATTTATTCGCAATTGGTAAGACGCAAAACTGCTTTCGAGCGTTTTTCACAATTAACAAATATATTATATAGCCAGAGAAAAACAAATCGGAGAAGGAAATGAAATAATGCGTCAACGCTCATAGAATTGAAACAGTCCTTTACAATGGAAATTATTACATGATGTCATGAATGATCATTTAAGCTATTTAATGATTTATTTCTTATTTACTCCGTCATTTTTGCACCTATGGTGGGAGACTATAAACATAATGTTCGCACATAAATCAGGAGATGCGACCCCGACATTTACGGTTAGGACATAATTGTTTTCAGAATGGATATGTATATTGTATATGTTTATGTTTTAATGTTTTGTATTTGTATGAAAGTGAAGGAAACAATGATCGATTGATTGGGGTTTAACGCCGTTTTTAACAGTATTTCAGTCATATCGCCGCGGCTCGAGTACCTAACAATGGATTCTTTGTATTTCTTACACCAGTACTACAAGTACATCCTTTCCTAGCTTCCAGCTGCTATCCCACTGAGGTTTACGATTATCCACCCGTTGGTGGAAGACAAATGTCGGAAAGAATATGTTCCGCCGCCAGGGATCGAACTTGTTAAGGAAACAATAATGAATATAAACTGTAATAACACATTCCCAGACAAAACAGCTTTTTGAAGTCCCTCAAGAAAACAACGTGGGAAAAAAATGAGGAAAAATGAAGAAATTGCTTATTGCATGAAAATTCTTCATTTCCCACATTTTTTCTACCGATAAAGGACAAAATGTATTATTTTTTTATCAACTGATAATTGTCGTCTTGTAATTGGTTAAAGCCAAAAGTTTTAGGCAAAATTAGATACCAACCTTTTGACCTTCGCTAATGTGACCTATGAAGGCAAAGGAAACATGAAAGAAAAAATCATAAAAGAAATGCTACAAATTTAGGAGGCCATACACTTTTAGTTTTTTTTACAAATACATTTATTCAATATGTTGATCATTCTTAAACATCTCCCAAACACTATAAACAATATTCTCAATAAACATTTTGTCAATAATATTGACAGTGCGTGGACCCTTTAGAATAGCCCTTTTACACTAAGAGATCTTTTGCCAAAACAGTGTTCCTTGTATCTCCTAAGACAACTCATGTGAAGAGGTTGAACGAAATCAGATTACCTGCAGACAGGCAACACTTCTAAATGACAAATATCAAGACCGGTCCAAATCCAAAATGGTTGCAGTAGATGAAACGAAATTGGTTTAATTTGAAAAAAGAGGGTCATAAAGGGTAGAAGGAATTGTGAGAAAAGAAGAAATTGTTAGAAGCATTTTCTTCTTCTCTCACAGTGTTTTCCACGGCTATATTTCTTGGATGAGTAAAGATGCGAGATTGCGTGTTCATGAGTTAATACATAGCTCAGACCTAATCTAGACTTAGTCACCGCGCCATTACAATTAGGAATTGGACACAATGGTTTTCTAGTTTAATCTAGTGTATCATAAATTTAGACATAGAACAATTAAAATGCTCTGTGTTCTCCGTGAAAAATCGGCCCGAACTTTCCTTGGCTTTTCATAATTTTAGAACTGTACAAAGATAAGTGATTTTGAACCGCAATCGGTATGATTATGAGGCATTATTACTGTTCAAATGATGTAAATTACAGTTTTTTTGTATCGAAAATCAGCTTTAAGCAATTTCAGTTCGTAATTGATTTTTAAAATCGTTAAACTAATTGACCAATTTCGTTTTAAGATATGAGACTCTCTCAATATTCGGTCTCACCTATTCGGCTAGTTCAATCTTCGTTTTAAAAGCAATTTATATCATTTTTAGAAAAAGTCTAACCCTCTCCTGTTCAATCCCTGGTTTTTACGTCCCTGTGATTTTATACATGAGAAAACATTGTGGGAAAAGAAGAAATTGCTTGTAACAAGCAACTTTTTCTTCCCCTACACTATTTTTCTACCCTGTAGGTTGGTTAATATTCGAACTGCACTCGCTTTTAATTGCTGTCTGGAACTACTCTCAAATTGAACAAGTCTAAAATTTTAACAAACAGGGATTGGTTTATTATTCATTTGTGCAGTTTTCCTTTTCTATTCTATTCTAAATATGACCATATGCCAACGCTTAAATGCCCTTTATGTTAACAACAACAAGAATTGCCACGATAGAAAATATTTTAACAGAGATGAAGGTACATGTACTTAACCCATTCCAACTCAAGAAAATTTTAGACTGGTCCAAATTGAAAGAAACTGCAGACGACAATTTCAAGTTGATGGATTTTTAATTTTTTTTGTCTTTTGGGATAGAAAACATTGTGGATAATGAAGAAATTGCTTGTCACAAGCAATTTCTTCATTTTCCACAATGTTTTCCAAAGCTTTTTTCTTGTGGGGCGTAAAAAGGAGGGCTTGAATTGGAATGGGTTAAATGAGAACATTCTGTATTATATTATTATAATATTTTCCTAATTTTCGGTGCTATTGACTCTTAAGAATATCGCCATTTGAACATCGTCGATATTAGAGTAGTATGCTTTCTCTTGGCTCAAACCCATTTGCAGATTACAAGAATTTTTAGACTGACCAAAAATTGAACGAGGGTGCAGACTTAAGAGCGCTTATTTCGAAAATGATAGCAAGATAAGACAGAATAAATGTAAGAGAAGGAAAATTTGCATGGTACTAATAAATTTTTCCGCACATATTTTATGCAGGGTGATAATCCAGCGGGATTGTGTGGTAATGGGTTAAACAGCTCTTTATTTGATACAAAAAATACCCTCTCTGGTCCCAACTTAAAATCTTTGAACTACCCAGCAGGTGTCCATCAATTGTCATAGTGTTATCTTAAACAATTTAAATAATACCAATAATTGAAACTCGGAACAAAAACAATAAAAAACACTCAATTGAAAATTAACGGCATTTATTTGTCATTGTTAAAGCTCATTTAGATTATCAAAATCAGTCAACCGTCTACCACTCTTTAGAGTGTTTAAACATCATAACATAACATAAGATTTCTTTATTTCGACATAAGCTTATAATAGGAATAGAGTCACAGTACTGAGTTATACAAATATATTTCTACAAATATAAGCAAGCAAGTAAGAATATAAGTGAGTAAGATGGTTAGTAAGTAAGTGAGTAAATTAGTCAGTTAGTAAGTAAAGTAAAGTAAAGTAAGTAAAGTAAAGTACGTAGGTAAGTCAATAAGTGACAAAGTTAGTAAGTTAGTAAGTAAGTAAGCAAGACAGTGAGTAAGTATGTAAGTAAGTAAGTAAGTTAGTAGGTAAGTAAATGAGTTATCAAGTAAATAAATAGGTAAGAAAGTAAGAATGCTGTCAATCAATAAAGTAAGTCAGTAAGTAGGTTTGTAAGTAAGCAATCAATCAAGCAAACAAGCATTTGAATAAGTAAGAACGTAGGGTAATGTAACTTAGTAAGTGAGCAATCAAGTAAGGAAGGATGGAATGAAGGAAGGAAAGAAAGAAAGAAAGAAGGAAGGAAGAAAGAAAGGAAGGAATGAAGGACGGAAGGAATATAATAGTGACATGTGTTAGAATAAGCATATATGGTTAATAATAAAACCTTGCATATAGAATATCAACTAAATTCAAGAAACATCCGACTCCATGTACCTATATGCCAGCTGACTTTTCTTTATTTATTAGATGTGATTAATGCTATACAAGTCACTTTGAATCATTCATTTACGCAGGCAGACTCAAGATTTCAAGTTCAGAGGTCAAGCTGAACCTTTTCTTAGAAAGGTCACTTTGCTCACAGGCTTACGATAAGTGGTAGCAATCATTTACCTGGTATTTCAAATAACATTTAGATCAAATATTCTGTCAGTAACTATAAATGTAGAACAATCAAAGTATTTTGTTGGACGGTACTAAAGATGTGGGTGACAGGATGGGTGGATGGATAGATGAATGAATGGAATGATAAATGGATGGATGGATAGATGTATTGATGGATGAAGTGATGGAAGGAGAGGTAGGGATAGAGTAAGTACCGATATAACACTGTCTGTAAATACGCCATAAGACAAACTGTTAGCCTTTTTTAGAAACATGTATTTAATGCTTACCACAAACATATCAGGTTTTATACTTGATTTGAGTCTCATCCATGAATACCCAATACAGATATATTACCATTGCATAAAAGGTACATGGTCATTCTTTTTAGAATTACAAGGGATTTAAGGATATTAAACTACTTTCTGACAATATATTCGACTGCAGATGTACGCGCAAACCATTGCATAGTGGACAGAGAGTATGTACATTATTATCATAATTATCATTAAAAAAATAATTTTTTTGAAAAAGGCTAGCCAATAGCATTCCAAAGCATTTCATTGCTCCTTTGCTCGGTATTCCAATTTCCAGTTATCATAAAAGACTATTGAATGAAAAATAATTGGTTCTCACAACTTTGTACTATAGAATAGCAGCCATCCGAAGTTCTATTCCTTTTGTCTCTACGATGCATTAACCCCAATGTTAACCCTTGTCATGCTGAGTCCGGAATATCCCTGTTTTTTGAAGGTGGTATAGACAAAGATCAGCCTGCATGTACATGCAGGCTGATCTTTTTCTACACCACCCGCTTGTCCATTTTAAGCCAGTGTTGTTTAAAGGATAAATTCAGAAAAAAAAATAAATAAGAAAATAAAAACAAAATAAAAAAGTAAAATAAAACAATTAAAAAGTAACCAATAATAAGTTCTCCCAGTGTTTTCATCCATTTGATTTTATTGCAGTTCTGTAGAGAATTTTATTCAGCATTACAAAGGTAACCATTGAGATGAAAAAAGGAGGATGCACTATCTAAATCTATCAAATATCATCATAGATTAAAATTTTCTTTAAAGTTTTACCTGAAAAACAAATTACATATGAATTATTTAAACCGATGCTAAATGATCAAAAACTTTTATTGTATAATATGAAGCTGTTTACCAAAATAAATAAATAAGTAGCTGGTAAGAATTTTAATTGTTTTCAACAGGTTGATTTTTCGTAGAATCGCAAAGAGCTGTGAGGACCAATATCGGATTGAAATGATAACGTTCTCTACATGCCAAACACTAATTTTCGCTTGATCTTGAATGACTTACTTTTGTTAAACAGGGGGTGGATGAATGGATGGATGGATGGATGGATGGATGGATGGATGGGTGTATGGATAGATAGATAGATAGCGAAAAAGGAAGAGAGAGGTGAAATTCGTGTGTGTGTGTGTGTGATTTCTTATTTTTTATTCTCTCTCTCTATCGCTCTCTCTCTCTTTCTCTCTCTATCTCTCTGAAGGCCATGCTGAAGATAAGATTTGTTTATAATTGTCTTAACATGTTACCTTATCTTAATAAAGATAATGTTATAACAAATCAACCAGGACACAAGAACGAATATCAAAACGGAAAAGGTCACAGTAAACGTTTATTATTTAAGATCAGTTGTGTATCACAGGCCCATTTTTTACGACCAGAATTTTTCTTCTCAACACTTTTTGCTGATTAGAATGTCTCAGAGTCGAACACAAGTTTTCAAGGTACTTTCCACGCTATTTTTGTGTCAGAATAAGTTGCACTTGATTGATTGGTACATGGAGTTTAACCCATTCCCACACAAGCCCTCCTTTTTACGCCCCTCAAGAAAAAAGCTTTGGAAAACATTGTGGATATGGAAGAAATTGCTTGTTTCAAGCAATTTCTTCTATGTCCACAATGTTTTCTACCACAAAAGACAAAGAATTTTAGAATTGCATCAACCTAAAATTGTCGTCTGCATCTTCTTTCAATTTGGACCAGTCTAAAATTCTCTTGTGTGGGAATGGGTTAAGTTATTTTTCACGTTTAACCGTGAAAAGTGTGTTATATAATCTCACTTGACGGACGTTATCTAGCCTCACTTTCACACACGATAATGTGATCTAAACGGATTTTCCTAATCAAAGTACTGAAAGTACTGTAAGGTAGCAAAGCATAGTTTTATTAAGTATTCTGTTTTGCCAAAGGTTATCATCATAGATAAACGAGGTTAAAGTAACCTAACACTTAACCTATTTAGTCGTGATAAAATCTTAGACTGGTTCAAATTGAAAGACGTTTCGGACGACAAATTCACGTTGGTTGAATTTAGAAAATCTTACCCTTGTTGGGTAGAAAACATTGTGGACAATGAAGAAATTGTTTGTTACAAGCAATTTCTTCATTGTCAACAATGTTTTCTAAAGCTGTTTTTTGCGATGCTTAAAAAGCGGAATTGAGTGGGAATGGATTAAATAGAATGCCTTTGAAAGAATTCTCTACTATTTGAATAGAGTTTGCAATATTCCTGAAATATACAAGAGCCTCCAGTGGTAGTTTGCACCCGTTGAACTTTGAGAAGACCTATTGACTAAAGCTATCAAAGCTGACGCTCTGCTAGCTAAAAACACAATGAAATAGTCATATGTCAAAGCTGAATTGTACAAGTTGATCGAACTTCGAAGACTAATTTCTGAATTTCAAAGAAAAAAAAATCTTATTTTTAAATATTGTTTAGAACTTAACCTAATCTTTAAATAAAAAAAAAAAAAAAAAAAAAAATCAGAATACCTTTCAACGAAACTTACCCCACCACCTAGGAAAAAAAAGGTCAAAGGTTTTTAAGAACATATTTTTCTAATAGGGGTTTCCATATGATGATACTGTTATAATTAAGTAGGTTTAATGTCTTTCTAACGATATCTATATCTTTCGATCCCGTAGTTTGCTTTATTTTATCAATAAAAAGGAAATTAAACAGGACACGCCCTCCGACAGATTGGCTCGTGTTTTTAAACGACGAAATTATAAAAAAATATATTATTTTCCTTTAAGCATCTTTCTCTTTGATTCACATTTAAACAATCAGAATAGCAAATAATTTATGGCTTTCTACAGCCTTACGCAAGAGCTCAGCACCGGTGTTAAAGGGAACTTTTTTTTGGTCTATCCATATTTTTCGAGAAGGATTGAGGGAAAAAATATATATAATCTGACATTTTTAGGTCACCTGACCGAATGGTCATGGTGACCTATTGCAATCATCGTTTGTCCGTCGTCGTGCGTCGTCCGTCGTCCGTTAACTTTTAAACATTTTCATCTTCTTCTCAAGAACTACTGGGCGGATTTCAACCAAACTTGGTAGAAAGCATCATTGGGGGATGCCAATTCAAGTTTGGGAAATAGGGGTTCTTGGGGTCATAGGGGCCCAAATAGGGGGCAAAAAGGGGTAATTTTTGGTTCTTCTTTAAAAATCTTCTTCTAATAAACCGTTAATGCCAGAGCTTAAATATTATGTGTGCATGACAACTAGGACAGGTATATTATAGATTGTGAAATTCATGCCCCTGGGGTCATGTATGGGGCCACACCCAGAGGTCAAAGTTCATCATGTGAAATATTTTCAAATTTTCATCTTCTTTTGATGAAGTACAAAGCCAATTTCAAACAAACTTGGTGAAAAGCATCATTTTGTAATGGTTATTCGGATTTGTGAAAATTAAAAGGCTGGGGGGTCAGGGGGCCCTAAAATGGGGACCAAAAGGGGGTCATTTTTGGTAACTTTTAAACATTTTCATCTTCTTCTCAAGAACTACTGAGGGGATTTCAACCAAACTTGGTCGGAAGCATCATTGGGGGATGCCAATTCCAGTTTGTGAAAAGAGGTTGGGGGGGGGGCTTGGGGTAAAAGGGGCCCCAGTCGGGGGCAGAAAGGGGTAAATTTTTGTATTTCTTAAAAAATCTTTTTCTAATAAACCTAAATCACTTGTCTTGATGCTCTTTTACTCAGGTGACCGTTAAGGCCCACTGGGCCTCTTGTTTAAGACATGTTTTTCAAAACACAAAATACCCCCAATATCTATGGCTACAGCAGAAAAGCCAACTCTAAAATCGTTGTAAGTATCCGAAACTAACACAACTTGTATATGACGGATCCCGGAAGTCAAACAAATAATCGATCGAACAAGCAAATCACTCATTTAGACCGGAAGTGAACTTTGAAGTCCGACACCGGTTGCCATTTCTGAGAAATTGTTGGTTCGGTGACATAAATGTTGTAGCTACATTTCAATTTTTGGTGCGAGTTACAGACCACAAAATTTTGAAAAATAAAGCAAATTAAAATTTAAGTGGAACTTACTATCCGATCTCATTCGGCGTGTCTATTCACTTTAACCCATTCCTTCACAATTACGCTTTTTGATGCCCCTCAATAAAAGCAATCGGGAAAACATTGTGAAAATTAAAATAAAATGCTTACGACAAGCAAATTCCTCATTTATCACAATATTTTCTACCAAGAAAGTTGGTAAAATCTTCAATTTCACAAACTTAAAAATGTCGTCTGCAACTCTTTCAATTTGGACAAGTCTAAAATTTTATCGTATGCTAATGGGTTAAACTGATTGGTTTGTACAAAAGGAACAAGACAGTATAGTCGCCAAGCTGTTCGTACTGCCCAACATCATTCAAATCTCCTAATCGAGGAATATCTACATACACTTCTGATCCTACTTACTGAAACTTCAAGCTTCGTGATAATTTTCGTATGTTATTCGAATAATTTAATTGTTAGTTTCGTCTATCAAATACGAGGGTTCTGATTGGTCGAAAAATTTAATTCATACCTCCATGAACAAAATTTTGAGTACGCAGCCATTTTGAATGCTTCCGCACGAAATAGTTCACTTCAAAAAGGTATCAAAATTTGTTAAGTTGTTGCATTTTTCGCTCGATGCTATTAAATTATAAAAAATGAAGAGAATAGTTTTTATTATCATGGAGGTATGAACCGAAAAACCTAATCACACAATGTATGAATCCGCTTCGCGTATTCATACATTGTGTGATTAGGTTTTTCGGTTCATACCTCCATGAAAACAAACAAACAAACAAAAAAAAATCTCTTCATTTCTTAAATCAATGCGTCTCATGGGAAAGGGTGTTTACATTATTTTGTTTACATGTTTGTGGATCAGACAGCCGTGTAGATTTGAAGCAGGATAACCCTTTCTATTTATAGATTTGAAGCAGAATTACTCTTTCTATTTATAGATCGTCGCTGTCAATCGATCGGCCAATTAAACTATCCATTCGGACCGGAAGTAAACTTTGAACTCCAGATATTTGTATTAAGCATTTTGGTCGTTTGGCGACTTAAAAGTCACAATTACAGCCAATTAAAGTTGTAGTTACGACTTTTAGGTCGGCAACAAACGATGTCAAATCATGCCGTTTATTACCTTAGTCGAACTCTCATATTGAAGGTCTGTTGGCGTGGCCAGCGATACGTGAATTTCTCGATTCATATAAACGTGATTAAAAAATCATATTTACCCTTGTATAAATTACCTTACTGAAATTCTGTCAAATCAAAGGGCTGAAAGCACGGATAGAACTTTTGGTTCAAAAATCAATATTTCTTTAATAAATCAACTGCATAAACAACTCTGGCAGGAAAAGTACAAGCAGGAGGTGTAGACTAAGATCAGCCTGCACATAAGTGCAGTCTGATCTTAGTCTACACCTTCTGCCAAAACCGAAATTTTCCGGGTTCAGCATGACAAGGCTTAAATTTCGCAAGCAGAAGTAAAAGACATAGTAAGCATTGGATTCATAGAGAAATGATAGTGTAGCAATTAGTTTTGAAGAAAGAAAGTCAAAATTCTGGTTAGTCCGCAAGGTTTGTCTATATCTAAAGGTGGGTTGGGAAAGTACAAAAACCTGAAATGAAATGCAAAATTAATCAAAATAAACTTGATAGAAAAAAGAAAGTTTTACTTTGGTCTGACAAAATGTTTAATATTTTATAACAAGCTATTCTAATGGATTTACAGAGTATCAGTCGATCAGTACAAAACATCATTGGTGTTGTGGCAAAATGTCGCAACTACATACTGATCTCAGATTTAGTTAAGATGTTTCAAAACGGACGAGTGACATGGTGGTACCACACTTCATCATTATTTAACATGTATCGGGTAAATCGAGAATAGATTAGCCATTTTTATCATCTTATCTGGGCTAGTCCAGGCGATTTTACATATTTTTGCTTTTTATGGGGTCTCCCAACAAAGGGCGAGAACAGAAAGGCGCGTAAAGAGGGCGCTAGAATCAATTAGCCCGTGTTACCGACGTGTCAAATAAGATCTTATCAACTTTCATTATCATGCCCCAGACATGCGAACAAAATCTTTTATCCCATTTACACAGGTCTAAAACTGGCGAATCAGTAGTCTAAAACAGACCCTCTGCATTTATTTCCACCCGCCCTTTTCTTTTAGGTAGGAAATGATCAATCGCTGGCCCCGCCCACAAAATCCTTTCGCCACTCCCATTGACTACGACAGGAAGTCCCGCTTCGATTTTAAACGGCGTTATTTTGCATAAATTATGGTCAGCAGCATGTAAGAAAAAAGTATAATCGTTGGTTGGCGACCTAAACGTCGTTACTACAGCTTTAATAAGCTGCAATTACGACGTTTAAGTCGCCAAACATAAAAAATGTTTCAAACAAATGGCGGCCAATGTCGGAGTTTGAATCTCAATTCCGGGCTGGATGAATAATTTGATAGGTCGATATATTTCTTGATTGACAGACGCGATTGGTTATATTGACGGATCCAGACTATCAATAAAAAACCGACTGACCAATTAAATAATAGCTCAAGGCAGGTCCACGGATCCAATCCCACAACCCGAGATTTCTCTATGAAATACCGTCCATCGTCCAAACAAGATAGCCACGCAAAGCGCCCTGACACAATTTAAACCCAATCCCACTAAATTCCGATTTTTGCCATTCCTCACCTAAAATGGTATAGAAGGCACTGTAAAAAACAAGTTTTTCAACGTCCTTAATGTTTGCATCATCAAAAGATAAGGAAAAAAATAGATTTCAATCACTAAAAAATGTCGCCTGTAACTTCCTTGAATTTGGACAAGTCTGAAATGTTGTTGTCTTGTAATGGCTTAACATAATCCCACACGGTCCCACCTTCATACACCCCTTAAGAAAAATGCTTCAGAAAACACTTTGGAAAACGAAGAAATTGCCTGACACAAGCAATTTCTTTATTTCCCATTTTTTTTGTCAAGAATGTT
Organism: Fragum fragum; assembly: GCA_946902895.1. Classification (NCBI taxonomy): domain Eukaryota; kingdom Metazoa; phylum Mollusca; class Bivalvia; order Cardiida; family Cardiidae; genus Fragum; species Fragum fragum. Next base: position 6,741,124 of record OX336366.1, read on the forward strand.
AAAGATATATTAGATTTCACCAACTTGAAACAGTTGTCTGCAACTTCTTTCAACTTAGAACAGTCAAATATATTGGCGTCAGCTAATGGTATTCATGTAAGCATCGCTGAGACAGTCATCCTATTTCCGAAGACAAGAGAATGACACAATATTTTATATCGTATTGATTTTTCTTATTTTTTCTCCCTTTTGTACCATCTGCTTATTCTTTTAAAGCAAATGTTTTTATATTCTAGCGTCTGGTATTGAGTTAAAATTAAATCTACAATAGGCAGTCATGAAGATGTACATGGAATGTGAAAGGGGTGACATTGCTTTCGGCAGTTTATAGGGTTGACCATGACATCTCGAGCGACTGACCACTGACTTTCACACAAATGGACATCTATTTAATTTGATTAGCGGACGTAAATTACTCTTGTGTCAGGTGTTTACCGTGAAACGTGTCAGTAGGCGATCGTCACCACTGCGTTTTTACTGTCGGACTCTTGTCACTGTGCCCGACTCACGGATAGACCTTGAGTATGGCGAACTTGTCAGCACGTCGATCCAGGAAGTATTGAGCTATTCTCCTCCTCCCTTTGACATCATCAGCATGTCGGTTGACCGACCCATGGAGCTCATTTGTGTGGCTAGTTTGTCTTCTGAAATCTTCAGCATCGACCTCCGGAAAAATTAACCTTTCATCGCGTTTGTCTCGTAATCAATAAGTATAAGACTACGTCTAATCTACAAAATGAAAATGCCATCCTGCGTTTAGTCTTTTATACCAATATACATTAAAAACAGAATTTCACTCTAAGAAATGAAAAATGATAATTAAAAGAATCACCAAGATAGTCAAGTTATAAATAACTTTTTGATGAACTAAATCGGTCTAAAGTCCATTTTACGTAGTGCACGCTAAAAAACGCGTGCACGCGTAAATAATACAGTTGCACTCATAAAATTTTGGAGTGCGCGCATAATTATTGAGCGTCCAAGTGTGCGTACGTCTAAATTAAAAGTGCACACACTATATGAAGTCTTTACCTTTTACGCGTGCGTGCTCATATTTTGAAAATGCACGCTTTAAATAATGCGTGCACTTTCAAAATATAAGCGCGCACGCTTAAATTAAACTGGTTTACCTATATTATTTGCGCATATACACATTCATTACGCTTAGACGACTTAAAGGGGACTTTTGACCAAAACGGTACACCATACAATTCTCATTCTATTAGCTACCTGTAAATACGCGCTTTGTTTCGCGTCGTTGTGTCATGCTTTCTTTTTTTTTCTGTCCTCTTTCCTTCGAAACAAATGTTTATCAAAAACTCTACAGTGGTTTAAATACTTTTTATTGCCATTCTTTTCGGAATTCCTTTAGAATTTTCATGTTCCGCAGTTTCACCTTGTCTCAGTTTGAAAACGAACCCTTGATTAAAAGCATTTTACACAATGGTTCTTATTATTTCCCCCTTAAACACGGCAGATTTGTTCATCGATTTTTCGTTCACTAAAAGAAAACATGCACTGTCGAATATGAATAAAGTCATAATACCTTTGAAAAACCTGTCACTTTTTAGCCGCATTTCACTTTTGAACTAGAAATATTGTGACAAGCAATTTCTCCTTTTCTCACAATATTCTGAATAATATTTCGCAACTAACATCAATTTTAAAACATTCTAAAATATCGCCTGCAACATATTTCAATCTGGACCACCTAAAATTTGCCGTTTAATAATGGATTTATGCGTTCATTCTGCACTAAGCCTCATTTCTCCAAAAACAGTTAGTCACACCAAATGATTGATATGCAGCTAATAGAGAAAATGTTGCGCTGAACAAGTTTCAATGTAAAAAGACTGTCCATATCTTTAGTCTAATGAGAATAGTTATTTTCTTAACCTTAAAAGTAAGACAAAATGCGTTAACTCATTACCAGACGACAAAATTTTAGACTGGTCCAAAATCCACAGAAGCTGCAGCCGGCAATTTCAGAATCTTTTTGACAAAACAGAACAAAACAAAAACCATTAAGAACAAAAAACAAAACAACAGCAATAACAACAGCAAAAAAAAAAAAAAAAAAAAAAAAAAAAAAAAAAAAAAAATCAACAACAACAACAACAACACCCACAACACCCATTGTGGATAATGAAGAAATTGCTTGTATCAAGCAATTTCTTAATTTTCCATAATCTATCTATTCTATTTGCTTTTTCCTTGAGTGGCGTCAGAAAGCGTCGTTGTGTGGGTATTGCTTTAAGAGAAAAGGGACAAGAAAATGAACTCGAGGTTAGAAGAACAGACACTAAACTAACACCGCAACTGAATACGTTTATGGCTATTTAAACGTTGATTAACTCCTTAAATGGAAAATTGTCCCTAATTCTATTTATTTGCTTTTCAACGGATTGAGATAAGATAGCCTTCGTTGAAAAAACACTCCGCTCAATAAAGAGGCTGACCAATGATTCGTAAACTGAGATTATATTACACGTGGCAGGCAGGATGTCAAAAGAAGACGATAACGAAGTAATACTATATGTAATTACAATTACATCATTGCCCCTACCCTGAAATGAGATTTGTTTATTTTTGTAAATGATAGGGGTGGCGTCATGTGACACTCGGATATACAACGCCCCCTGGATGTTTTTGTTTGTTGTCAGTATTCGTGCACGGTAACATGGCGATGAATTGAGCTCCTTTCTGTACATCTTTTCGTATTAGTCGCTGTCACACGTCATTAATTCATTGTCTGTTGATTGGAATTAACCTTCAATAACCGTAGAAAATTCTGTCTAACCGCATTCGTCATCTTTTTTCCATTTGGATTGGTACACGTAACTCGTTTAATCCATTACCAGACTAGAAATAAACGGACTTGTTAAAATAAAAGAAGTTGCAGACGACAACTGCAGTTTGAAATGATTTAAGATATATATTTCTGTCTGGATAGAAAACAATGTTAACAAATTCCCACATGACAAAATTTTAGACAGGTCCAAATTGAAGGGAGTTGCAGACGACAATTTAAGGTTGATGAAAATTTAGATTTTTTTTAACTTTCTTGGCTGAAAACATTGTGGAAATGAAGAAATTGCTTGTGACAAGCAATTTCTTCATATTCCACAATGTTTTCCCAATTGTTTTTCTTGAGGGGCGTCCAAAAGCGTCACTGTGTGGGAATGGGTTAAAATGCAAAAATTGCTTTTAACATGTACTTTATGTGAAATATGTAGAGCTATTGAGTAACAGAGACAATCATCCAACCAATATTGCAGAAGATTATCCAAAATTGTGACAATATTATAAATAACATAGACGATACAGATTATTATGATTGGTTTACATAGCAAAAATGAAAACATGACCAATTTTTGTTTTAAGATAGACTTCAACGATTGTTTGTGCATTAGGACCACAGAACATTTGGCTATTCGTAAAGGTTTACATATTTCTCAGCGGTAGGGTGTTGTAATAATGACCGTAAAAAGGTTAGAGTAGCCTCAAAGTTAGATTCAGATGATGTATTTCCGTTTATTTATCGTCGCTACCGTAGCACTTGCCGATATGAGCGACGCCCCCAGGAGACGGTTAGTTGTTATGGAAGATAGTGAAAGGATACAGAACGCAACTGCTGAGAGCTCCGCCTGGTTCTTTAACGTGCTCGATGGATAGCATCGTCACTTGGGGCCTCGGTTTAAGGTCTCATCCGAAAGACAATTAGTTTTGTTAGTTGATATGGATAGCCCAGTGCTCTAACCCGTGATCTTGAGGTTTTAAGTCAACTGAGCTAATCAGGCTGATTCAGCTGATTATCAAAAGATAACACTTATGTGTTCAACATCGATTGAGTTCACCTCTAGCATATCTAACAGCAAAACTCCTCCTCGTGGATCATAGAACATTTATTAATTCTGCCTAAGGAAGGTGTCTCGATTGTTTAACAAGGGTGCATTCAAAATCCCCTAACGTCTGAGATGGATTGACTAGCTGATGGTCATTGCGCCTTTACTAGTCCCAGTATGCTCAATCGGATTGATGTCATGGCTACATTAAAGCCAGTCTAAGAATTAGATTCCAATATTTCTCAGAAGGTCTTATGTTAGAATGATGTGTGTGGCCTAGGATTGTCGTGCTGGGCCGTATCTCTACATAAAGGCGAGCAAAAAGAGTTGCAAAATCTGATCCCGGTTTTGGTTAACGGTAAAGTTACCTTGAACAGCAACAAGGGGAGAACGTCCTTGAGCACAAAACCATCTCTATACCGTATGATTCCCACAGCCAAGTCTTGGTCTTAGATCCGATCCCGGGTCGCGGCAATTATACTTTCCGATATTTGTCTCCCGCCCATTGGTAGATAATCGTAAACCGAAAAGGGATGAGCAGCTGGAGGTTCGGAAAGTATGTAGTGGTAGTAATCCAGGAATCTATGGTTAGATGCTCCAGTGTCTGCGATATGACTGAAATACTGTTAAAAGTGGCATAAAACCCAATTCAAACAATTAAACCACCACCATTAAATATGCCCACTTCTCTGACACGTGCTTTAGCTTGTCGTTCTCCAGGCATGCGGTACACACGTACCCTGCCATCAGCAAATCGCAATGTGGATCGTCATTCATCACTATAGAAATTCGAGTCCCATTGCCTTTGATGAAACCGTGCGTGCCATGTGACCAATGCAGAACTTTTCCACCTATGATAAGGTGTAAGAAGCGGTCGATTATGTGGCCTTCGAGCTCGAAGTCAAGCTGCTCGCGTAGGTTCCTAACAATTAGGCTGTATGCCTACCACCAAACCTCTCTACTAGTTGATGTAAAAGTGTTTCGGACATGTCGCAATCGTGCTCACGATCATCCTAATGCAACGTCACTCGTACCGCTCCGGGTAGAGGCCGGTAAGCAACTGATACAGTTTAGTGTGCACGAGTTCTCAAACTAATTATTGTTTGTCGTGAGCAAACTGGTCATTGGGCTGGCAACAGGGGTCACAGACTGACCAGCCAAAAACCTTCCAATGGCTTCTTGACGTAGCTCATTTGAATGTCTTGACATTTCGACAATAACGTCATGGCCGAAAATTCAATTTGATTTTCTCCTTTTAGCTTGTACGCTAAGTTAAGACAAATCTAGACAAAATGACAGCGCGAGCAATAGCTGTTTTCCGTTTTCCAGTTTCAACACGATAACGCAAAGCACGTGCTTTTATACTTGCAGCCAAATGGTTCCTATTTGCTATGTCATAGCTTTGAATGTTTTTTTAAACAGAAGAGCAAAATTATTGGAAACTTCGGTAGTGTCAAATTATCATTTTTGCTCAGTAAATTTCATTGTGGTGTTGTAAATGCCGTCTTTACCAAATATAAAGCATCTAAAAATCAGTTTTAAGAAGAACAAAAATAAAGTGATACTACTACTATTGTTGCTGTTGCTGCTACTGCTACCACTCATCTACCACTGATGATAATAATGATGATAATAATGATATTAAATAATATTTGATGATAGGTGCCTTAGAACTTTCTTTTATAAACATTTGAAGACGCGGAATAAAATCCTTCGAGCTGCATGCATTAAAATATTTATTCATATCGTCGGCGTTCTACCAAAACCTCGTAACTTACAGCTTAGTCCAAGCTGTAGTTAGGAGGTTTTTGTAGAACACCGACGATATGTCAATCTTTAAAATGAGCTTCATGGTTGTTACATTTTTAATCATAGATAATGATCAGATGAACACACATATGGTGTACAATTTACATGGCCTCAATCGTATCGGCTCTATAAAATGGTCCTTTGTTAGTCTGAAGTAAGTGAAACCTTTTTAACGTACAAAACCACTTCAACCTTATCCGAACATTACTTTTTTCATTAACCCTTTCCTGTACAATCCGTGGTTTTTACGTATCGACAATTTCATACTAAAGAAGATATTGTTAGAAAAGAAGAAGTTGCTTGTATCCAGCAATTTCTTCTTTTATCACAACATTTTCTACCACATAGAATGGTTTCGTTTCAAATTGCACTCGCTTTTCATAGTCGTTTCCAATATCTTTCAAATTGGACCAGTCTAAAATTTCAAGAAACTGGAATGGGTTAATTACAATTTACAGGATACCAGTATTCAATAGACTAATCGCGGTTGTCAATCAAATAAGTAGTCAACCAATGAAATCAATCATTTAGACTGGAAGTCAACTCTGAACTCCGGCATTAGCCGACATTTTGATGAAGCATTTTGTTGGTTTGGCGACTTGAACGTCGTAATTACAACTTGAGATCATTCATTTAGATTGGAAGATTACCTTGAACTCAGACATTGGCCGACATTTATGTGAATCAATTTTGTTAGTCTGGCGACTCAATCTGTATTATGGCGTTAAGGTCGCCAACCAACCATTCTACTTTTTTGTTACATGCTATTGGGGATAGATTCTGCAAAATAAAGCCGTTTAACCCTTTACTGTTTTGCAAAATTTTTGACCAATTTATATTAAAAGATTTTGCAGACGACAATTTAAAGTTAATTTTATTTGAAATTAATCATTCATTAGGGTAGAAAATATTGTGGAAATATGAGAAATTGCTTGTTACAAGCAATTTCTTCTTTTCCCACAATGTTTTCTCAAGTATAAAAATAAAGGGAAAACCAGTGATTGTGTGGGAAAGGGTTAAAATCGAATTTGAACTTCCTATTGGAGTCAAATGGCAGGACCAAAACAGTCAGTAGGCGGGGCCAGAGATTGGTTAATTTGCAGGCCACCAGTAAGATTTTACCAAGCGAAGTTGGTTGAGCTTAAAAAGTCAACTTCTTTTACCCTTAAAGTTGACGGACCGTGGCTGTAGATTAAAATCAAATCGATAGATAAATCATATCATTCATTTAGTCCGAAAGTGAACGTCGAACTTCGACATTGACTGATATTTATTCAAACTGTAGTTACGATGCTATGGTCGCCAGCAAATCATTTTACTTCATTGTTACATGTTACTGACCACAAACTCTGCAATATAACGTCGTTTAATACCGAAAAAATACTTCATGCATGTTTGAACTCAGTGGGCGGGGCAAGCGATCCCTTAAACATCTCGATGAGAGGTTCTAGTGCTAACCATTAGGAAGAGGGGAATGTGCAGTTCTTCATGTGCCGGTTTGCTTTTCATCTATATCGTATAACTGTATAAAGCGACCACTGTTCTAAGCAATCACGTTTTGGTGGTTCTCTTGGATGTCTAAATAAAGATAAGAGCTCTTCTGTGCTTTAATTATCTCATCCTAATTATTGTCCCATTGATGTATGGCCCGACCTTCTTGTCATCACCGGGAACATTTTTAACGTTCCTCTGTAACAGATGGGCCACGCTAAAACGTTAGCTCTATCAAGATACGATCATCTCATAATAACAGATTTCCCCCATAGAATAAGGATTTAACCTATTCCCATACAACAGCATTTTAGATTGGTCCGAATTGAAAGAAACTGCAGACGACTATTTCAAATTGATTGAACTTTTATTTTTTCGTCTTTTTGCTGGATAAAGAAGAAATTGCTTGATACAAGCAATTTCTTCATTTTCCACAATGTTTTCCACAGCTTTTTTCTTGATGGATGTAACAAGGAAAGCTTGCGTTGGAATGGGTTAAGTTCTTATTTTGTGTCGTGAGTTTGAAGCCACTACAACAACAACAAAGTGAAATAATGACCCTTGAATCTATTTAACTTTATGGTAAGTCGGAAAGGTTGCCTTTGGCCATTTACCGTACAAAATTACACGACAGATGGTCAAAACAGAGTTCATACAATAAATATAAAAACATCTTTGCGAAAATAAATGTAGATAGCAAAACGAGTGGTTCTTTATCAGAGATGCAGAGCTACAATAGGAGGGAGTAATTAGTATTTTAGATTTAGATATTTCACCAATACTGTCATAAACCTTATGTTGTAGGTACTCATTTGAATCGTCTCGACGAGACGATTCAATTGAATACCTGCAACATAAGGTTCCGTTGAGAAATAAGGATTTTAGAATGCTGTTAGCCATCTTATCTAAACCGCTGGTTCAGGTGAATAGTACACTAATAGATGTGTAAATAAAGAAGAGTGTATGATACAAGAGACATCAAAGACTAGTTGGTTTTGGAATTAATTTTTTTTCATGAAAATATTCTTATTTTCTCACAAACAAGACATTAAGTATCAAGTAGACAGGGACATGCTGAAAGCCCACTTTCAATGCAATAGTTATATACATGGCGATTTTGAAGAAAACCTTCCTAGATAAAAAAAAAAAAAAAAAAAATAAGGTGGTTACTAATAGTTTTTAGTCTTAAGCTAAACTTTTATAAGGTGGTCCATGTTTCTGAATGTAAGAAACAATGATGTTGATATGCTTAGAAATTAAAGATATGGACAAAAAAATGAATATATGAATAATCTATAAATCTGTAACCCAGACTACAACCCTGAAAGCACTTTTATAGTATCTTAGAACTAGTGGGACAAAATTACTATTCATAATTTAACCCATCCCAACACAATCCCTCTTTTTACGCTCCTCAAGAAAAGACTTGAGAAAAACAATTTTGAAAATGAAGAAATTGCTTGTTACAAGCAATTTCTTCATTTTCAACCTTATTTTCTACCCAAAAAGAAGGAGATACTCTAAATTATCTCCACTTTAAACTGTCGTCAGCAACATCTTTCAATTTGAACCAGTCTAAAATTTTGACGTGTTGGAAATGGTTAAGCCAGATCAAGGTACAAGTGCAAGAAAATCTGTAAAAACCATAATGGCAATTTGAATTATAATATTAATATTTCATAGAATTAAATGGAATCGGTACTACCCGTTACCGTTCAGTTACGGTTATGATTATCTGATTCCTATCTAACCCTTACAAAGTCTGTGTGTTCCTTTTGTGAAAATAAATCGTCAAAAACTTAAATAATCACAATTTCGACTTCTGCATAGGCACATCGCAACATGCATTACGTAGTTTGGTTACGAAGCATAAAATATTGCGACTACTTACATGAACAGACAAAATTCTTGTCCGATTTTGTGAATTTACAAATAAGGCAATACCTATGAAAGTGGCATTATGTTTTAGCCTTTCAACCGAATATGTTTTTTTTTAAACTTAAATGTTTTGACCTTAACGAAACCAATCACGGCTGTCAATCACATAATCAACCGACCTATGAAATCATTTATTTAGACTGGTAGTTCAGTTGGATTTTATCATTGGCCGCCATTTTAGTGAAACATTTTTGTTGGTTTGGCGACTTAAATGTCGTTACAACAGCTTATTCAAGCTTTAGTTACGACGTTTAGGTCGCCAACAAATCATTCTACTTATTTATAACATGCTACTGCCCATAAATTTTGCAATATAACACCGTTAGAAATCGAAGCGAGACTTCCTGTTGGAGTCAGTGGGCGGGTCCGGCTAGATTGCAACAACGAATCAAAAAGTGGACTGGCCAATCAAATCGTTTATTATACTGGAATTGAATTGAGCTCCGACATTTAAGCTAAGCATTTATGTTTGTTTTTTCGACCTTTTCGTCGTAACTACAGCTTTTTTCAAAGCCTTCAGTGATTTAATAAGATAAATAACGATAGATTGTCGCCCCTTGACGACTCTTTCTTTCTAGACGCCATGTATATTTTTTGTTCTTCCCTCTGGAGCAGGAGATATGATATAGTACATGTATATCCATAAATCAACATTCGTAATCAAACTTTAGCACAGTGTTGACTAACTAGCAGCATTTGAACGAGTATGGATGGTCTTCCCAAGTTCACAAAATCTTGGGCTTGTACATATTTGGTCAGATTTTTATCTTGTTAATATGAGTTAAAATGACTCCATGCGTTTTCAAGACCCGGTTTTAGGTTACTGCCTTGTATATCCAAACTCTTTAAAGTTGAAATCGATATAATATTTTTCCTAGTTACACTTTCTCTCGTTTATGCCAGAAATCTTCTCTTTGAATTTGCGCGCTTAACAGTTATATATAAGTGCGCAAATTCATGTTTTGTAAAATTGATAGTTATGAAAATAAACTTGTCGTTTTTACAATATTCATATTATTTCTTTTACATATCAAATGCCTTGTTACCTGAGCTTTTTTGAAAAAAGATAAATGTACCTTGGCATGGCATTTCAAATCATTTCACAGTCCGATCTAAGTCTTCACTATGCGCTCTGTAGCCGGGTAGATACTGACCCAAAGCTTCTTTCGACGACCAGCGGATAATCTAAATGCCCCGAGTATCTTTCCAGACTTCTAAATGTCTATGCTTCAAACACATGAGAAATTATTAGAAATGAAACAGACTGTCTCATTTTAGGATATTTCATTAGTTGGATTTTAAGGTAATATACTTGGTGAAGGTCTCATGGAAGACAAATATCATCTATTGTAATTTGAAACCAATGAACTTAAGGTATTTTACAGTAACTTCACTTCTTATCTCGAGTACTATGAAATACCGTGAATATGTCCAAATAATCAAGGACCATTTTGTATGTAAACAACAATCTACGTCGCAAACAGTCACCAAAAACACAATTTCAACAAATGGCCATCGAAAACGTCAGCTAATCACCGGGACAGTTCGGCCAAAGTACCGGGCCATCCCTTCCCCGATTGTCATAATCCGGTAACCTCTCAAGATATTAATGTCGATGTTGATTTTACGGCGCATCACGCTGGAGCCGATTTTCGGTTTAACAATGGGATAAACTCAAATCTGTTTTCTTACCATTTAATCACCATTTCAAATGCCATTGTCCGGTTCAATGGCAAAAGGTTAGAGCCCTTAAGAAATATTGAGAAGTATTTATTACCCTAGACTTTTTGTGTTTTTGGACAAAAATCAAGACAGACGTCAGATTCTCAGTAGAAGTGATATCTTAAACCCTCTCCCGTGGTTTTTTACGTCCCTGTGATTGTATACTTGAGAAATTATTGTGGGGAAAAAAAAAAGAAATTGCTTTAGACAAGTAATTTCTTTCTTTTTTTTCACTATATTTTCGACCCTAAAGAATGATTTTATTTGAAATATAATTGATTTTATATTGTCATCTGCAAAACCTTTGAATTTGGACAGGTCTAAACTTTTGCAAAAAAAGTGAAAGGTTAAACATTTATCCCGCGAAGTAGCACTTCAGCTGGCGGATTGCAGGTCACGCCAACTGACCTCCGGCATGGAAGTTAGACTTAGATATCAAACGCATTCGCAATATTGTCAGAAACTTTAAATAAAAAGCAAATGGTTTGATAGCTGTCTAAACATCGTAACTACATATCTGGTGAGCCAAAACGAACTTGTTTAATTTCAGTGTCAAATTTCAATGTTGGAGTTCACATTCAACTTCAATTCAAATTGAACAATTTGATTGGCCACTCGATTTTTTGATTCCGACAATAAAGACACTCATCGATCAAAGCACTTTATACATCTGGTCCGTCACACACACACACACACAAAAAGACATAATATAATAAGCTCAAACAAATACCTACATGAGCAATAGGATCGAACACAGGTCTGTCCAGCTCGTTACAGCGAAAATAACCTCATAGATAGAAATAACAACCATTCTACTCACAGAAAGTCTGTTTAAACCTAAAAGATTCGACCTTACAGTCAACCTTCGCAGTCCGCGCAGCATATATGGGTCAATATGTTTCGCTTTTCAAATGTGGCCCATTTTTGAGGGACGGGTCTTATATCTAATAACTGTAAGGAAGACTGGGGTTAAATGAATCACTTTTTTATTCATTACCACACAGAAAAATTTTAGACTGGTCCAAATTCAGAGAAGTTGCAGACTACAATGTAAAATCTGTGAAATTCAAGACTTTTAAAAATTTTCTAGATAGAAAACATTGTGAAAAATGAAGATATTACTTCATTCAAGTCATTTTTTACATTTTCCACTATGTTTTCCCGATTGTTTTTCTAGATGGATGTCAAAAGGCGCCATTGTGTGGGTATAGCTAAATAAGTCTTAATAAGGGCTTCCCTCCTCGAATACTTACACAGGTGATGTCAAAACGTAAGTCACTCGAGAGTTAATCAAAGTGGTTCATTTAATCCATGGCTCATTTAACCCTGGTCTTCCCAATTTATCAGATACAAGTGTTCTAGGATGGAGGAGGTTAAGAGGTTTAGGTGGGCCAACCTTGTCTTAACCCATTACTAGACGATAAAGTTTTAGACTGGTTCAAACTCAAAGAAGCTGCAGACTACAATTTACAGTTCGTGAAATTTTAAAACTCTATGTCCTTTGCGACAGAAAATGTTGTGGATATCGAAAAAGTAAATTCTTCATTTTTCACAATATTTTGCAAGTTTTTCTCTAGGGGAAATAGCGCAATTGCGTAGAAATGGGTTAATGACATTACCGTATACCTTTATTTTCATTTTTTCAAGATGCGTGCTTTCTGATTTGCTAAAAAATCAGTTCAACCCCTCCCCCTTTTTAAAAAGATATTTGACTTCGAATCCATTGGTATGCTTATTAACCACAACAGTTCTATGGGAAACAAAACAAAACATAACAAAACAAAAAATAAAAAAAAAAAAAAAAAAAAAAAAAACAGTCAAAAATTTGGAAAGTCAATTAATATCTTTTTATGGTGTAATTCATATCAAATTATAAGAATTGAAGAGAGTAAATGTTTTCATTGGTGTATAAAAGTTAACTTACTTACACTGAATCGGCTTCGCACAATCAAAAGCCAAACGAAAGACAAATAACGATGAAACCATGTTTTCTGTTCCTATATTCTGTGGAAATTGATAAGGAAGCAATGTGATACTGTACTTCAATTGATAATTTCAAACACACTATAACAATTGCAGCAGCAACAAATTCCAAATTCAAAGGCTTAGCAACAGTGGCAGTAGCAGCAAAACAACAACAACAATAAAATCGACAGCGACACTATCAACAATACCAACAACAAAATCCGAGCAACACCATCGCCAGCAGCAGGAGCAACAACTACAGTAACAACATAACCACCGCAACAGGAGAAATAACACCACACCAGCAATAACAACAATCAGCAGCGGCAGCAGCGAAAACAATAACAACAACAACGACAACAACAACAATAGCAGCAGCAGTAGCAAAAAAGAAAGACCGCCCCCCCCCCCAAAAAAAAAATCACCACCAAAACCAACAGCAACTGCTCTTTTATTTAGAAAAAAGTCCCGTGTTCTACTGTATTTATTGTTAATGCAATAATGTGTCAAAGATCTCAAAAGCAGAGACTCTCTGGAAAATATGACAGTTAACATTGAATGAAAATCCCGGTAAGCCGAAAGTCCATTCTTTAAAAACACAAAGACATAGCTTTGACAACACAGTTATAAATGTATTCGTTCAAAAATCATTACGATTCTTATTATCTTAATCTCGAATGCAGAAAGTTACATTAAAGTGGAAGGAAATCGGGACACAATTTGTGCTAAATTTCCATTAATATGCCAAGATAAAACACGTAATGGTATCATTTACGAGCCTGAAATCTTTTGAAAGTGAAAAAGAAATCCATCAAAATGCAGTAAAAGATACCCTTGATAACTTTTTATAAAGCTAAACATTCAACCTATTCCCACACACTTCCGCTTTTTATACCCCACAAGAAAAAAACCCTTTGAAAACATTGTGGAAAACGAAGAAATTGCTTGTAACAAGCAATTTCATCGTTATCCACAAAGTTTTTAATCCTAAAAGCAAAGAATTTAAATAGTTTCACGATTCTATAATGTGTCGTCTGCAATTTCTTTGAAGTTTTTGAATTTGGATTAGTCTTAGTTTTTATCGTCTCTTTATGTATTAAGTAATAAAATGCATTTTTTTTTAAATTTCAGATGAGGTATGAAACTAGAGCCTTATCACGCCCCATCAATACCTGAATGAAACTGAGAACAATATCTCTCCATTTGTTTAATAACTTAATTTTAGTGTCATCTAACAAGATCCAAGCGTTTTGATTCACTGAGATTTTTTTTCATACGTCAACAACGAAAAGTTTGAGCATGCAACTATCTTGTATGCTTGCGCAGAAAGTAGATCCTTTCAAGTTAAACCAAAAAACGTTAAATATTTGTTTTGACATACTTGTGGTGTCAAATTATAAGAACGTGAAGAGAATATTCTGCTATTATTGAGGTAGGAACCAAAAGACTTAATCAAATTAATGAATGAATCCGGTTCGCGTATTCATAAAGTGTGAATAAGTTTTAAGATTCATACCTCCATGAAAACAAGATTATTGTCTTCATTTCTTATTATTTAATAACACCAAGGTATATGTAATAATAAGATATCAAATAAGCAAATATTTAACCAGTTTGGAAAAGTTTATTACATGGAACTATTGTGTATGCCAGAATCAAGAATAGATTCGTACTCAAAGTTATTTTTTCATGGAGATACAAAAAAATGTTTCAGTCAATTAGAATATATGAATTTTGAAAGACGAAACTACAATTGAATTATTATATTTATGCAATTGTACAGAATCTGTTCTTCATCAACTAGAGTACGTTGTTGCTGTCGCCCTATAGGAATCGATCTTTCTAGCCAAACATATTAAATCCACAACTGCTCATGTGATAAGTACAATTAGTTTTCGAAGATCGAATATCGAGGTACGGTTTTTTCCTAGAGAAATCTTAGTCGCATGTAATACGCCATCATTGCAGCCATTTGGAAGAATATACAGTGACAGCAAAACCCGTCTATGAATTACACTTAAAATGAAGATCTAAAGGCATTAAGAAAGGAATTGACTGCTGATCTATAATACCCCCACAAAACAACAACAACAGCAACAAAAAGAAAAGAAGACGAAAAAAAAAAAAAAAAAAAAAAAAAAAGAAAACACACCCACCACCACCACCACCACAACAACAACAACAAAATAATATTCAGTGAATGAGACTGTATTGTAGCTTTTCGAACTTCTAGGATGTACTTTTCTTTTTAGTATGTTGATCGAATGATTGATTTTAGTAGTTTTATTTCTGTTGCTTGAGCGATTAAGTTTGTATTATTTACCTTTATATAGAAGATCAAAATATTACATAACTATTTTTTTACTAACGATCGCAAAGTAAATTTTTAAACTTTCGTGTTTTTTCATCTGTCAATGTGACTTAAATTCCATCGATTGAGATATGGAGAATTTTAAAAGAAAGCTGAGGTAAATCGGCGGTGTTTAAAGAAATAAAGGTGAATTGTAGTAAACCCATTATCAGAGACCAAAATTAAAGAAGGGTCCAAATTCTAAGAAGTTACAGACGGTAATTTATGCAGATGGTGAAATTAAAAAGAAAAATCAAAGTCCTTTTTTTGGGGGGGTTAGTTAGAAAACATTGTCGGAAGTGCAGAAACTGCTTCTTACAAGCAAATAAACTCTTCATTTACCTCAATTCTTTCTAAAGTTATTTTCTTGAAACGAGTGAAAAAAGGGATCATGAGGAAATTGTTTCATAAGTGGCTTATATTCAAAAATGGAAAGTTCAAACGACAAGCGGAAATTGAGATGGTCAAAGTAACGATATAAACAAATATCTTTGACATCCTACGTACTGTTCGCGGTTTTTGGCGCGCTTCAAAGGAATAAGAGCAAATACAGAGCAAAATAACACACTTTCAATGCAACGAAGCTAGCCCTGTGGTTTTCTGTAAGAATTCCAGGTTGTTGACTTTCTGCTTCACAAAAAAGGACAAAAATCATTTTCAAACGAGCTGTTGTTACGGCGTTTAGGTCACCAACCAACTATTCACAATTGGACAAGTGTTTTATATTGTGCACATTTTAAAGTTTCTTCTGAGCAAAACAAATAATTTACGACTGACTCTGTCAATCAGAAAATTAATTGACCAATAAAAACATTAATTTATTCCGGAAGTGAATGTTGACCCCCGATAGAAATGTCACTTTTTTGTTTTGCGTCTAAAATCGCTTCGGTAATTAATCAAAGACTTCCGATAGAGTATGTCTTTTATCTACCTAGATCAGTCTGCACATGTGTGATCTTAGTTTACAACAGCAACTTGACCCTTTAGAGTCAAAATTGTTATAAATCTTAAAAATAGTTAACACAACATTAGTGCTTCCATTGCTTTCAGCCCTTTGCTTTGAATGCAGTTCTGTAGAGAATTCAATTCACCAAACAAGAGTTAAAATACACCACTTCGAAGATGGTCCTTTTATCGCTGACGGACCGGATTTATTGGCGACGGTTCAACTAATATGCGATATACATTAAACTGTAAATGTCTTTCAATCATATTTTCATATCTTTGCGACAATTTTAAGTGAAAACCCACAATTTGCTAAAAATTTAAATTGTTATTCGAATTTGCCGTCAATTTATTTCTCTTATCGCTTTGTGTTCTTTCTTATCACGATATGGTTTTTAATAAATATATGCAAGAAGCCATAGCTTTTTCATTTAACGGAGGCTGATAGGGTCATTTGCAAGGTAATTATTTGAGAGTGATTGAGGCACAGTGTCCATAAATTTGTATAATGATAAGAAAATGAACACTGCTCCATCTGCGTTAATGTATTTAACCCTTTTGGTTAGAATCTAGAATATCAATGCTGTCGGCAAGAATCGTTAATTAGAAATCAGCTTGCTCTCTTATCCATACTTATTTCATGTACAAATAATTTAAGTTTTAGTTTCGTCAATCAAAACCGGACGTTTTGATTGGTCGAGAAGAATTATTCATATCTCAATGAACGAATTTTTGTGCACGCAGCCATTTTGTATGCTCAGCACAAAATAGTTCCATACCAAAGAGTATCATAATTTGTAAAGTCTTTTTTTTTTTCGCTCGATGCTATTAAATCATAATAAGTGAAGAGAATATTTTTTTTTCATGGAGGTATGAACCGAAAAACCTAATCACAGTTATGTATGAATCCGCTTCGCTTATTCAAACAGTGTGATTAATTTATTCGGTTCACGCCTCCATGAAAACAAAAATATTCTCTTTTAATTACGAGTGCACATATTTGACATAATTTCGTAAACTTAAACTTTTTCGGCAATTGATGGATCGCTGGCTCCATCCACTGACTTTGATACACTGACTCCACAGGCCACGCCCACTTACTCCTACAAAAAGTTCCTCTTCCATAATACACAGTATTACCAATCCAAATCATCAATAGCACGTAGCAAAAATTGAAATGTTTGGTCTACGACTGAAACGTCATAACTACAGCTTGAATAAGATGTAGTTACGACTTTTAAGTCGCCAAGCCAGCAACAATGCTTCACATCAATTTCGCCATATGTCGATGTTCAAAGTTCACTTTTAGTCTAAATTAATGTTTTCAATGGT
This sequence comes from Fragum fragum, assembly GCA_946902895.1. Lineage (NCBI taxonomy): Eukaryota > Metazoa > Mollusca > Bivalvia > Cardiida > Cardiidae > Fragum > Fragum fragum. The sequence goes on from OX336366.1 coordinate 6,758,521, forward strand.
CGATTGCTACCTTGATTGACAGCTGCGATTAGTCAACTGAAATTTACATAAAAGTAACCCTTTGAAAGAAAACAGTTCGATATTTTCTTTCATTTGCACAGAAGTTTTATTTTAATTCCGAACTGGTTAAAATACCATTATCACAAATCACATCAAACATATTCACACACTAGTCAGCCATATTTTACGCCATTCAGAAAACAAAATACGCAAACATTGTGTAAAAGAAAATAATTTCTTTATTTTCTGATCTAAAACTAACAAAACAAAACAAACAATCAAAACAACAACAACGACAACAACATCAACATCAACAACAACAACAACAACAACAACCACCCAAAGCCATAAGACAGAGAATTTTAGAAATTCACCAACTTGAAATTGTCGCCAGCAACTTCTTTCAATTTGATCAAGTCTTAAATATTGTCGTCTGTAATAACATAACAAATCGAAAATAGCGTTTAAAACGATATTGTCGTCGACGCCAATTTTACATACTACAAATAATCTATTCAAGGGCCAAAGAAATCACAAATTGCTAATATTACTGGTGAAAACTGTTCAGATTAGACTAAGCCTCATTGAAATTAACTAATTTGGCTCATACAAATAGTTTTACAAAAAAGTTTCACATTGTATTTGTCTGATCTTAAACCATTTTCTGTTCAATTCCTTGGTTTTTACGCCCCTGTGTTATCAAACTTGAGAAAATATTGTGGAAAAAGAAGAAATTGCTTGTAACAAGCAATTCAATCTTTTTTTACTCATTTTTTTCTACCATAATGAATGAATATTTTTCAATTAAAAATCGATTTTATAATGTCGTCTTCAAAGCCTTTGAATTCGGGTAGGCATGAAATTTTGCAATACAGTAAATGGTTAATTGATACTCTCCCCTGATGGCCTTTTTGTGTGCAGGACACAAATCAGCTACAACTTTCACTTTTTTCACTGGGTTCTTTTCAATTTATGAGCCGTCGTTTAACTCATTCTCACACGGTGACCCTTTTTGGTGCCGCTCAAGAAAAAACATTTGGGAAAACATTGTTAAAATGAAGATATTGCTTGTAACAAGAAATTTATTCATTTTCCACTATTTTTCTAACAAGACAGTTGTAAAGTCTAAAATTTCATAAAATTTAAATTGTCGTCTGTAATTCCTTTCAATTTGGACCGGTTACAAATTTCGTTAACTGGTAATGGGTTAACAATTGTGTGTTCAGGGGTGATGATACATGTAGAACAACTATTTATGAGTAATAAACGATCTTTGATATTGTATAATGGGACAGTGTTTGACTTGGTGATTTATTAAATCATTTTCTATTATGTAGAGCCGCCTGACCCATGCAAAAGTGATTTTACCAGTTCAAAAACAAGTCTTAACTTATGACACTTTTTTGCGTCCCTCGAGGAAAAGAAACTTTAGAAAACATTATGGGCAATGAATAAAATGCTTGTCAACGAAGCAGTTTCTTTATTATCAACAGTATGCTACCGTACACACCACCACAATTAAAAAAATGTAAAAAAAAAGCCTAAAACTTTTGTCGTCTGGTACTCGGTTAAAGAGATATTGTGTGTTAAAGAGGCTCTTGAACACACTTTTTGGCTCTCAATTTTCATATTTCTAACTGTAATGCTTTTAGACGATTAAGCTGATTTTGTAATAAAAATGACTGTTCAGAAAAAGAAACAAACTTTTTTCGCGTTACGAGACGCCAAAAAGTGTGCGCCGTATAACCCGAGTGGAACCGCAGTACATCGTGTAAATACGCTATCTGTCGAATGCACCGAAAGTGGCCCAGTTTGTATATAGTTTTTACGTCACTCGCTTCCGCTAACAATACAGTCGTGATCTACACCACCTGAAGTCTAACGAAATCACTCAGTAAATTCTGATGTTTCAAAGTAGGGCATAGGGAATATATCACATTCAATTAAATAGTGAAGTTAGTAGATTTAATTCGAAGAAAGAATATTTATCGTAAAAATGAAACTAATAACTATTGAAGAAGCAACTCAAATTTTCATGAAAAAATGTTCAAGAGCCGCTTTAAGGATGGCCAGAGTTTAGAAGCTCGAGGTAGTCTGTATTGCTGATCTTTAACGTAAAAACCGGATTTGTGATCTAAAGGGTTTTTTAATTGACCAATCGCAGATGTCAATCAAATATCCATACGGCCAATGAAATCCTTAAATGAGTTTTGAACTCCGACATTGGTCACAATTAATGTTAACCTTTTTTGTTGGTTTGGCGACTTAAACGTCGTATTTGCAGCTTATTCAAGATGTAGTTTCTACTTTTAGGTCGTCAACCAACTATTCTCCTTTTTGTTATATGCTACGTACCATAAATTTTGCAAAATAACGCCAATGAAAACCGAAGTAGGGTAAATAGGCGGGACTAGCGATTGGTCAAATGCTGCACTGATGGATAAATAAGGAATATTACCACAGTGTCTTTTTCTATGCGTTGTTATCGTGTTCGAGAATCGTGTGTAGGTATTTTTTATTGGATGAGACCGAAGGTCGAATCCAATAAAAAATACCTACACACGATTCGAGAACACGATAACAACAAATAGAAAAACACACTATTGTAATATTCCTTTTATTATATACCTTTTAGGAAATGACATTAAGAAAATTCTCTTAAATGGCCGAGAAATAACCAACTTTCCAAAAAACCCGGAACGTCAATACACAAAAAAGAAGTCAGTGTTTTAAGGTACTCGACGAATACGTTTTTTTGCTACACGCCGAATATTGATTTTTTTTCTGTCGAGTTGTATTTGACAGCCAGGTTTTACTCCATATCTTTTATAGGTTCTTTCCTCCGCAGTCCAAAGCAAAAACAAGGTTTCGTATCGCTATCGTAACTTAATATTCCTTATATCATCTTATGAAACATCCGAACTTTTTTTGTGGGTGTTTCACCTCATAATACTTGTTTTGTGTTTTAACCGATTCCCAAACAGAGAAATTTTAGAGCGGTCCAAATTGAAAGAAGATGCAGACGACAATTTCAAGTTGGAATTTTAAATTTTTTCACCTTTTTGGATAGAAAATATTGTGGATAATGAAGAAATTGCTCGATACAAGCAATTTCTTCATTTTCCACAATGTTTTCTAAAGCTTTTTTCTTGAAGGGCGTAAAAAGGAGGGATTGAGTTGGAATGGGTTTATTTAAAAGAGTTTTCCTAATGTTCAGGAAAATGCACTTGTTTAAGGAATAAGTTCGAACGCAATGTTTGGTTAAAATAATGAATCCCCAAAGAATGCAATGCCACAGAATATTCACCACGGAAAACCAACATACAATCTAATCATTGTTCATATGCGGCTGGGTTCTCCCAATAGTCTTGTTCTTTAAACCTTATTTAAGTTATTAAATGTATTGTTATATGAAACAATAGGTCAGCTTATGTAATTTAATTCTTCTTTGCTTTTATTGCGGACTTTGCCATGGGAATTAAAAACCGGGCTCAGTTTTCATTACATTCAAACCAATTTATGTCAGAATTGGCGGGTAAACGTTGGAATTCTGGCAATTATAAACCACAAAATGTAGAATATTATATTATTTTCTTATCTTAACAGTCTAAAACATGTAAAAAGACATCATAACATATATTGGGATAATTTCTAGAATTGCAGCCAGACATCTTGGTGTTGTTTTATGTCTGATTGACCTGCCTTCAGAGACTGATTGAGTACCCCGAGAGTGTTGGAATTTCAAGTCTTATTTATCTTAAAGTGTTTTGAAGGCAAAAAATCGCCAAGTAGCATGCTAATGTCCATATCATAAACATTAAAAGAGATGAAACATTTCAATAGCACATCGCCAAACGTGCACGAAATACATTTAATAATTTCGAAACCGCGAGTATCTGATATAGAAATTACTTGAACACAAATCTCGTCTTAATTTTTTTACATTGAACATTTTTTCCACACTATACAGGTGTTTTATTTTCTTAACGCTTCTTTACACTTCCCTGTACAATCCCTGTTTTTTACGTTCCTGTGATTTTAAACTTGAGAAAATATTGTGTAAAAGAAGAAATTGCTCGTAACAAGCAATTTCTTCTTTTTCCACAACATTTTCTAACCTGTAGGTTGTTTTCTTTTCACATTGCATTCAATTTTAATTGTCATCTGCAACTTCTTTTAAATGAGATAAGACCAAAAGTTTGAAAAAAAAAAAAAAAAAAATGAAAGTTTAAACATCTTCATTGATCTGAGAACCTAAAAACTATAGGATAATGCGAAGCGGATTCATACATTAAGTTTTAAGCTTCATACCTTAATTAAAACAAGACTATCATTTCTAATGATTTAAATTTACCAAGCAAAGCAAGGCAAAAAGTTTTATGAATCCATTTTGTCTGCAAGCAATTAAATTTGAAAATTATGTTCATTGAAGTAGGAATAATAATAACAATAATGATAATAATAATAATAATAAGAAGAAAATGAAATCATTCAATCAAATCGTTTGAATCTCAATAGACGAAACTGAAGTTTAATTTTTGTTGTATATTTGAGCCATTGCGTGACATTTCTTCGGCGTTCAGAGACTGAGCAGTCTTGACAGACCAATAGGAGCATCTAAAATACTCGCTGATCGCTTAACAAAACTTTTAGCCAGTCTCTAAATGTTAAGCTAGTAGTGAAGACTCATGTCAGACTGTGCGGAAGCACAGGTTGACTAGAGTCTTTACTTTGCGCCTATATGAAAAGGTTGGAACTTTCACAAAATATCCATTTAAAGTTGAAAAGGGGAATTAACCATATCGTCGAAGCTTGAGCAAAATGTCGTAACTACAATTTTATTAAATCTGTAGTTACGACATTTTGCTCGCGCACCGACGATATGTGACATTTTCTTTAAAATACATACCGAAAACTCCTTTTAAGCAATTTAAAGCATATGTTTCCGGGTAAATATTTCCAAGACAATTTGGTGATAATTGGTATCTCAAATCGAAGTTTTGATGTCACGCAATGTAAACAATTAAGAAATTTATCAGAAATTATATCATATTAACTGACAAAAATAAATGCATTATAATAAGGGGACAGGAAAATCGTTACGTGCCTACTGATAAACCACGGTTTTATTTGTTTGGAGTCTGCATCTACTTTGATCTCAGGTAAATATCCGATAGCCTGGGCTGTGATTACAGGTAATGCGTTTTCCTGTTATAACTAATATCTTTATGTAATTAGTGTAATGATTGTCCCATTCCACACATACTTTGAAGTCTGAAAAACCATGACGTTTATCATTTTATTGAAGTAATATACAGAGACCGAAGACTTTTTTGTGAGGAATAAATAAACGTTCCCCGTTCGATCCCTGGTTTTTACATTGTTGTGATTTTTTACTTGAGAAAACATTGTGGGAAAAGTAGAAATTGCATTTATCATTCTTTTTCCATAATATTTTCTACCCCGTAGGTTATATAATTTTCAAATTGTAATCGCCATCTGCAACTTCTTTCAAATTGGACGAGGCTAAAATTTTGGAATAGAGGAAAGGGGTAAATGACTCATCGGCCGCCTAAGTAGCCTAATTTCCTTTTCGTTGGTACATTAAACAAAACTTTGTCAATAATAAGAAAACGACCAAATTGGTAAGTTTGAACCACCTTTACGGAAAAGCTAGACCCGCCATCGTTTAAGCAGAAGAGCTTCCCGAAATCTATTGATTTCTTACAAAACTCTTCTAGTATTAGACATTTTTGATAAATTTGAATTATTAGTTTCGTCTATCAAAAATTAGCTTTCTGATTGGCTGGAAAAAATAATAATAGCACTATGAATAAAATTTTGAGCACACAGCTATTTTGTATATGCTTCCGCAAAAAATAGTGCTATACAAAAAAAAAAAAAAAAAAACAAAAACAAAAACAAAAAAAAAAAAAAAACACACACAAAAATTGTAAAATACTTGCCTTTTTTGTGTTCGATGTCGTTAAATCGTAAAAAAGAAGAGAAAAATTTTTGTTTCACGGAGGTAAAAAACAAAAACCTATTCACACTTATGCATGAATCCGATTTGCGTATTCATACAGCGTGATAAGCTTTTCTTTTCATACATCCATGAAAACAAAAGTTTTCTCTTCATCCTTTAGCAGGAGGTTTAGCTGAAATAGTTGAAATGACAGATCGCAGGTGTCAAATTATCGCTGGACCAATCCAATCATTTACTTTGTGACGGAAGTTGGTTTTGGCAATTTAAAGGTATTTGTTCCTAGACATAAATGTCCGTGGTCGAAAGGTAGAGCGTCGGCTTCACGATCAAGAGGTCCTGAGTCCGATTTCCGGGCGCAGCTATCTATATCTTGGTTCTGATATTGGCCCACACTTTCGGCGCGAGTACTGGTGCATTTTCCAGGAAGCAGAATCTAGAGGGATTACTCTTAGTAGGAAGAACTTGTTTCCCAATCGATGTAAAATAAATAGGTTTAAACCAATGACAGAAATTAAGGTTGTTTGATATCTCTGGCGAACTGTCTAATCGGAAGTCTCTCGGCGTGGGAGACCTGGTCGGAGTGCTGACATTGCATACTTATCCTGATATGCATCAATTAGTAAAAACAAACAAACAAACAAACAACATTTTTTTGAGACTCATCTATGAATCTGACAACCTTATTAATAACAAAAGGCAATATAATCCCATATAAAACTGGCAACTTTATGGTGATATATCTCCTTCCAGGGAACTTAATGAATTTGTACACATGCAATATTGTCTAATCCGGTTATTATCTTTTATTGGTAAATTGACGAGTAAAAACTGAAACACCCCCCACTAACAACACAACAACAACACAACAAAAAACAACAATAATAATAATAATAATAATAATAAAAAAAACAAAAAAACAAAAAAAAAAAAAAAAAAAAAAACAAAAAAACCAATAACAACAACAACAACAACAACACAAAAAAACACGATAGACCAATCAAATCATAAGTTGAGATTTGAAATCCGACAGTGCTCGACATTTCTGTGTTGCATACTAGTTGGTTCGGCGACTTTAACGTCAATCAAGGTAACAACCGACCTATAAAATCATTTATTCAGCAATGACCTGATCTTAACTCCGTCATTGGCCGCCATATTTGCTAACCTTTTTTGTTGGTTTGGCGAATTAAACGTCGTAACTACAGCTTATTTAAGCTGTAGTAACGACGTTTATTCCGCCAACCAACCATTTTACATTTTGTTACAGACCATAAATTCCGCAAAATAATGCCGTTTGATTACCAAGTCAATTTCCCTGTGGGAGTCAGTGGGCGTTGCCAGCGATACGTCCATTGAATGATTCCTTACTTACTTAAAACAAACAAACAAACAAACAACAACAACAACAACAAAATAATTTTTTTTTTAAAAAAACCCAACAAAAAAAACAGCTTTGTAAAACACTAATTGTCAAAAAGGTGTCAATTGTTGGAAAGTGCATGAACGATATAGAAATCACATAAGAAGTGTTTTCGAAAAACATTGATAAGAACCAAAGCAAAATTAAACGTTTTCGCATCAAAATGGACAGTTTACTTTTGTGACGCCCAAGAATTGAATGCTTAAAATTTTTAATATTCGACCATTTCAAATAAGCGACCACAATCGAAATTCTTTTTTCAAAACCAAATCTACCATAAAGAAGTGGTCGTATTTATATCATTTCTTACCTAATCCCACGGTTTTAGGAACTCATTAGAATCTGAGACAATTCTAATGAGTTCCAATAACATAAGATTTAGCAAGAATTCTCTAATGATTTAAGCATGCAATCAAATCAACCTTTTATATAGCTCACAAAATATGTTTTAAGCGACCATTCTCTTAAGCGACCACCTTGTGGTCGTCCCTTGAGTGGTCGCTTTATACAAGATTTACTGTACTATGATAAGACTGTAATTATAGACAGAAATATATCAAACCACGAAACACACTTCTGTGAAAGAGTAAGGAAATCGCTTTCGAATATTCCGTTATTTACTTACCTTAAGATATTGCTGCAGTGTTTAAATTTGTTAAATATCATACCGGTCCCGGGTTCGATCCCTGACGGCGGCACTCATCCTTTCCGACTATTTGTCTCTCACCAATGGGTCGATAATCGTAGACCTATGTGGGATAGCAGCTGAAGGCTAGGAAAGGATGTAATGGTAGTACTGGTGTGAGAAATACCAGGATTCCATTGTTAGGTGCTCCAGCCGCCGCGATATAACTGAAAGATTGTTGAAAGCGGCGTAAAACCCCATTCAAACAAATATCATACTAGAACATCGTTAAGAGTAAAGTAATAACGGATAACTGACAGATCGCGTCTGTCAGTCAAATCACTCATTTAGACCGGAGGTGAACTTTGAACTCCCGCATTTGCCGCCATTAATGTGAAGCATTTTTGTTGTTTTGGCGAACTTACCCGTTATCCCACAACAAAAGTTTTATACCGGTTCAAATTAAAAGAAGTTGCAAACGATAATTTCAAGATGATGGAGTTTAAGAACTATTTGTCTTTTTGGTAGAAAACATTGTGAAAAATGAAGAAATTGCTTGTCACAAGCAATTTCTTCGTTTTCCACAATGTTTTTCCCAAACTATTTTCTTGATAGGAGTAAAAGGGCATCATCGTGTTGGAAATGGTTTAAACGTAGTAACGACGTTAAGGGCGCCAAACAAACATGTAACTTTTTTCTTACATTTTAATGGCCATAAATGTTACAAAATAACGTCGTCTCATAAATAAGAGGAACTGTGACCAGCGATCCGTCAATTGAATGAGGCCCTTCAAAGGTCATATTTCAATTAGTTTTGCGATTTCTGACTTAACAACTGTAAAAAATGCTGTTTTCTATACGATGTATTTGCCATTTCGTTTAGATTGATCGATTGATTGATTGAATTGGAATTAGCACCACTTTTAGTCATATCGCGGCGGCTTGAGCACCTAACAATGGATCTCTGTTTTTTCCGTCACCGGTAATACAACTGCATCCTTTCTTCATCCCACTTAGGTTAACGATTATTTACCCATCGGTGGGAGACGAATGTCTGAGAGGATATTCTCCGAGACCAGGGATCGAGCCCTTGACCTCACGATTGCTACCCACTACACAATGGGATCGGTACACCTCGATGAAATCAGTAAGAAACACTCATCATTTTTATTCTGATTGATGAGCGTCGAATGATGACTTTAATACCAGGCTTTTAGATGTGTGTGCGTGCCATCAATTTCACATTAATGATGTTATCTTCACATAAAATGTAATTGAATTACGTTGACCACGTCACGAAAGTTAGCGGAAAATCATGCTCGTGCGAAACAAGCTAAACAAATTAACAATTTCAATTCAGTTTTTACAGTTAAACTTGTATTAAGTGACCACTCAAGCGACGGCCTGAATGTGACCGTTGAATAGAATGGTCGCTTAGTACACTTTTTGTGATGAATGTGAGGAACAACAACAACAACAAAAGCAAAAAAAAAAAAAAAACAAAAAAAAAAAAGAAAAAAAAAAAAAAAAAAAAAAAAAACAAAAAAAAAACAAAAACAAAAAAAACAAAAACAACAACAACAACAACAACAACAACAACAAAAAAAAAAAAAAAAAAAAAAAAAAAAAAAAAAACCCAAAAAACAAACCAAAAGACAAAAAACCCCCCCCCCCAAACAAACAAACAACAAAATCGTCCCGGCATAAAGATCATTTGTTTATGAAAGGGAAATTCGCTTTAAGAAAGGGGTCGCTAAATAGTGGCTGTCGCTTGAGCAAGCCTGGCCTTACTTTTAAAAGACCTTAATTCTAAGTAGCCTTTGACACAAGACAACTATCACAGACTGTTTATTATTCTGTTGTCCTATGCAGTCAATGTTGCTCATACGACCTCCCCTTTTAAAAGACCACTTTCACCCCGTTCTTTGACACCCGTATGAATAAGTCATCCCACAAAGTCATGGGTGAGACTTCTATAAATTTCAAATGTCATTGATCAAAAGAATTCCGGTTCATATCATTGAACGGTTCTCAGACAAGTTTGACCTTGACCCTTGACCTGAGTAGCCAAAAACAAAAGGGCACCTCCTTGGGCCAAGAGCAACTCTTATGTAAATTTGTATGGTCTTAGGTCATATAGTCCTAGAGTATGAGTAGAAAGGTCTAGATACGGACAAATGGTCGGACAGACATGGAGAAACCAATATAACATTCTACTTCGTGAGAGAGTGGTTGACAAGCTATCTTGAGGACGTTCTAGTCAACCGCAAACGAAATTTTATGAAAGCAATGTCAAAGTTCAACTTTGCATTTCTGTCTAAATGAAAGATTTAATTGGTCAAATCTTGATACAGATAGGATTTTACACTTACTTTCTTTGGGATAATCTGATCTTAACCGAGGATAGAAATAAAAATATTAGTAAGCGATACTTGGGACCCAACTAACCGTTCTTTTCTTTACTAGATTAACCCATTACCAGATGGAAAAAAATGGATTGGTCAAAATTGAAAGGACTTGTAGGCAATTTAAAATTTATGATATTTTAGATCTTTTAACATTTCTGCGTAGAAAACATAGTGGAAAATGAAGAAATTACTTGTTGCAAGCAATTTCTTCATTTTACACAATGTTTTCCCAAATTGTTTTTCTGGATGGGCGTCAAAAAGCGTCGTTGTGTGGGAATGGGTTAAGAAAGCAATTCGAGTAACAAATTATTTTTCACATAAAGATACAAAGGGAAAAAACAAGAGATGCCTTTGAAATAATTATGAAAAATAAATTGCTTGCTTAATTATCCACAATGCTTTCTACCCAAAAGACAACAATTTCAATACTTAATCAACTGTAAAGTGTCATCTGTGGAGTAAAAAGAGTTTGGTAATGGGTTGAATGTGATACTTCACAAGAAACCAATCGTGGTTATTTGAGGAAGAACAGTTTAAGCAAGTTCAAACCATTGTTAGATAAAAAAGTTGAGAACAGTCCAAGTTAAAAAAAAACTGCAGACGACAATTTCAAGCTAATTGAGTTCTGAAAATCCCCGTCGTCGTGGGTAGAAAACATTGTGGGAAATGTTCCCAATTGCTTTTCATTAGAGATTTCTTCGTTTTCTACAATGGTTTCCCAAGCTTTGTTCTTTAGGAGAGTGTTGTGCGGGTGTGCGTTAAACGCGTACTCTAGTTTGACCCATTGTAATATTTATTGAAGTATCCTCCCGCGTTGCTTGTGTTTCAATTTTAACAGCTTTTCTCCATCGTCAGAAATAGATTAACCTTTATTAGGTAGACTATGATCGGCCTTTATTACAGAATAAAAAAGAGATACGACAAAAGATAAAATCACAACCCTTTTATCTGAAATAAATTTACATAAATATCGGTCACTTAATCGACTTGATTAGAATCTTATATTAACGATTTTTATCATACATGTACTAAAAGGCCATATTTCATTGAATATTATCCACAAATCTGAAAAGTATTATATCGCCTAAAAGACAAGCACTATCTAATTTGGACGTTTTCCATTTCATTAAAAAACATAACTCGACTAAATTTGAATATGTTTGAATCCATAATGGAATGTTTTAAGATTTCAAAGTAACGTGATTGGGGTACATTTACTCGATGCGTTTATGCGAAAGGTACAACCTTTAATCTATTGGTTAACAGTGTTGAGAGATTTTACCTACTTCCAAAGGACAAAACGAAATAAAGGATAGACATGTTAAAACACGACGTGATGGTAGATGAAAAAATGCTTGAAGCAAGTATTCTTTTCATTTCTCAAAATGTTTTCTCAATCTGTTTTCTTCAGTGACGTCAAAAAAGAATTGTGTAGAAATAGGTTAAGGGCGATATAACCATGCTTTTTTTCTAGTAGTGGCTTTAGCAACCTCGTCGCGTTTTTTACAACTAACTGATATTGACAGCTTCGTTAATCTCTTTATCAACGATCTTTTGAATAAAGTAACCATACTGACCAACTCGAAACGAATTATAATATTTGGTAGGTTAATTAAACCATGAGGGGGTCAAGAAATGAGTTATTTATAAATATCAATTAGTTTTGATAATTCATACTGTCAAAACTAATAAATATTGATAACAGAAAAGGATACATGTGTCTATAATGAACAGACCTAACACTGGAAGTATTTCACGAATAAAAACGAATGTATGGCGTACAATGTGGCTTTGTAGCCTATTTCCTCGGTATGAACACAAGATGTACGATTTCTGCCTGCAGACGAAGCTACAGACATAACCCCATAACTTTCAATTTCAATTAAATGAAAAATGCCCTAGCCATACGAATGCTCGAAATCGAAACCTGTACCATTATAGACCATATTTACCTTGGGTTGTAATAGAATATTATTGTTGAAGCATCGTGAAAAAAATATGGATAATCAAAAATAACCAGGACAAGACTTTGTAAATAAATTGGATAAAAAATCCCTTTAACTCAATTGAGATATCAACTGACGAACCGCTGGTCCCGCCCACTGATTGCGCTGACCAAACCAACTTACTCCAACAGGAAATACCACTTCGATATTAAACGTTATTTTCCTAAATTTATGGCCAGTAGCTTGAAACGAAAATGTGACACGGGCGATTGGCGATCTAAATGCTAACAGAAGTGAAGTTGCATGATTACAAATTGGACATTTAGATAACTATTATCAATTACGACCATAGAGTATAAAACAAGGCGATAGCCGATGCATTGTCTGTCAGTCCAAACATTACGAAACGCATGCATGTCTTAAGTAGAACATTTGGATGGGGAGGTTAGCCCTCATATTTTGTTGTGACCAATGATAACTACTGACTCAAAGGATCATACACATATCGGTCAAAATAGAGTCTTGTATCAATATAAATAGAATCCATGAACAAGTGGTGTCACCTGTTGATCATGTATTCTTTATTAAGGTTTGGTTTGGTAATATTTTCTCAAGTAAGGATTTATAGTAACTTGAAAGACAGCAATGTACATTGGTCATTGTGCGCTCATCTGTGATAATGGTGCCCCGTAGTCTAGTCTAATGTTCAGGAATTGATTTATAATCTCGACCAAGACGTTCGTTTTTAAAGTAAAGAAGAAGTATGGTCGCCAATGTTCATATCAAATAACAAGGTTCTATGCCTTCAAAGTCAGACGAAGGATATTTCTAAGATCTTTTTAAAAGTTCATATTTGTAGCCATTGCAATTCAGAGAGGTTAACCCATTACCATTCGACAAAAATTCAGACTGGTTCAAATAAAAAGGAATTTGGGACGCGATTAATACTATGAAACTTTTTTTTTTCAACTTTATCGATAGAAAACATTATGCAAAATGAAGAAATTACATGTTAAAAGCACTTTCTTCATTTTTCACAATGCCAAACGCGTCATTGTGGGGTAATGGGTTAACCCATTCCAACTCAATCCCTCCTTTTTACGCCCTTCAAGAAAAAAACTTTAGAAAACATTGTGGAAAATGAAGAAATTGCTTGTATCAAGCAATTTCTTCATTATCCACTATGTTTTCTATCCAAAAAGGTGAAAAAAATTAAAATTCCATCAACTTTAAATTGTCGTCTGCATCTTCTTTCAATTTGGACCAGTCTAAAATTTTGTCAAGTGGGAATGGGTTAAAAGAAAACACCTGACGAAAGTCCCTGTCAAATTTGTTGGAAATCGTTCGTGCAGTTTAGGAGGACAATGTTGTTAAAAGAAATGCTTCTTGCCCTAGCGCTCTGAGGGTAATACTTTTAACATGTATGGAAACCTATGCACTGATGCTTCATACCAAATGTTAAAGACTCTTCGTCGTCTGGACCAGGAGGATTGATTGAATAGGGTTTAATACTACTTTTAACAGTATTTCAGTCATATGGGCCAAAGCATCCAGAATGTAGGAGGAGGTGCTGTTCAGTGAAGTTTGAGTCAATGCAGTTTTGCCCGTTTCCTTTTGAACGTCGCTAAAACAGAACAAAATTCGACACTGATTGAAGTACTTCAGGCCATATTTTCGTCACATTTTTACATACTTGAAACTTATTAAAACTCATTTTCATCGGATAGAATTTTCGTGTGTCAACAATTTTAAAACGACATCTCCTCGGAAACCGATGGGCCTATTTCAATCGAATTAGGCAGAATGATCCTGAGGTTGCCCCCTTTTTAAATTGCTAAAAGAATTGAAATCCGTTGAAAACTATGGTTGCCATGGTAATTTCAATTAAATCTTTTAAAATTATCTCCTCCAGACCCAGAAGGCGTAGTGTCTTGATATTTTGCACGAAGCATCAGTACATTGACCCTTTTCAGAATTGCTAAAATCATCACCCTAGGGTCCCTACTGGCGGTGCCCCCCCGGGGGGGGGGGGGTATATAGAAATAAAGAAGGATTAAAACGACATCGTCTTTCAAACCATTGGGCCGATTTCAACAAAAAATGTTCCTTAGGTTGCCCACTTTTTAAATTGCTAAAAGAATTGTAATCCGTTGAAAACTCTGGTTGCCATGGTAACTAAACTGAAATTTAAAATAAAATCTTTAGGAATGATCTCTTTCTGACCCAGAAGGCGTAGAGTCTTGATATTTTGCATGAAGCATCAGTACATTGACCTCTTTCAGAATTGCTAAAATCATCACACTCGGCTTTCAAGGGGAATGGAGCTTTATGGAAATAAAGAAAGATTTCTTTTAAACGACATCTCCTCCCAAACCACTGGGATAATTTCAACCAAAGAAATTAAATCAGTTGAAAACTCTGGTTGCTATGACAACAAGAGTAAAATTATATATTATTTTCTCAAAAAAATACCTCCTCCTGACCCAGAGGTTGAAGAATCTTGAATTTTTGCAGGAGGCAAACGTACATTGACCTCTTTCAAAATTTCTAAAATTTAAGAACCACAGGGTGATTGGGTTTAAATAGAAATTACGAAGACAACTCTTTACCCAATTTTAACCAAATTTGGCAGCAAAATACCTTAGGTTGCCCTATATTGATGATTACTAAAAGATTTGAAATTTGTTGAAAAAATTGGTTGGCATCGCGACATAAGTTGATTTTAGTTAAGTTTTAAAAGGAGGTCTTCTCTCGACCAAGTTAGTATTAGGTCTTGAAGAAAACATGAGCGCCAGGGCCACTGACCCTCTTGTTTGTTACATGGTAATGACCAAAGGTTTTGCAAAATAACGCCAATTTAAAATCGAAGTGGGACTTCCTGTAGGAGTCAATTAGGAGGCCAATGACGTTAGTGGGTGGGACTAGCGGTTGGTGAAATACCGCTTAGTGTTAATCCTTAACCAAGACAATGGGACATGTACACTGACGATTTTATGCAGAACCTATTTTAGTACAAAATGAAGATTAAAGAGTATATATGACAGCAGATTTAGAGGTCTTCAAACTTGTGCAAATTATTTCCCGTTTATTTATTGTCAACTCCGTTATTTATATGAGTACGAATCCGGGATCTCCGACCCTGTGGACCCCAGGGTCATAATTGTAGCAATGTCTATTGAGGTCCATATGCCCCTACCTCATTACAAAAATTGTTGTCGGACGGGGGACGATGCTCGACGGATTGACGCCGAGCAAAGGTCGGTCATAATAACTTTCTGATCAGACCAGCAAAAACCAGAACAAAACAAAAACAACACCCCACCCCAAAACAAAACAAAACAAACAACAACAACAACAAAACCCCAAGAAGGTCCAAAATCACTCACCTGAGCCTTATTAACGATGTAGATGTTTGAAGAATTTGTTATTACACATCAAAATTTCACTAATACATTTTGTGAAGGGTCACCTCTAATATTTGTTATGTTTGCCCCTCCCCCCTTTTAGGAAGAATATGTTTCAAAATTTCGAATTGTAAATCAGCCACTGCTGGTAAATTTCACGAGATGTGTAGACTTAGGAACATTCCAAGTTGGATTGACAATGGACTAGTGGTTACTGTGTAGAAGATGTTGAAAGATTTTAAAGTGGATCTTTAATGGATCAATGAAATTTTATAAACAAGCTTTTGATAGCTCATCGAAGGAACATTCCTGTCAAGTTTGGTTAGAATTTGCTCACATATTTGGGAGAGGTGATTTTTAAAAGATTTTAAAAAAAATCTCATATTTTTATGAATGTATAAAAATTTAATCAACGATTTTTTTAAAAGGATCTCCCCAGGATCATTCCAGCAAAGCTCGGGAGGCTAGAAAGGAGAATATGAATAAAGATACCAATAGCAGAATAAGCCAAGCCATATTTATTGGACGTCTTCATAAATTTTTAAAAATATGGTTTTTTTTTAAGTAATTGTTGAAGCAAATGAAGTTATTTCGAAGTTGTCTAAGGGATCAGAAAAAGGTATTTTATGAGTGACATTTTGTCCAAAATTGCTTTTGCACTAGTTTTGACAAATAGTTTTATTTACCGTTAGGGCGCAATACTCGCAATGGGCGAACTTGATGGCATTTCATTTGCAGTTTGAAAGGAGAGTTTAGCCAGTGATGAAGGTAAAGTTAGATGTTTCTATAAACTGTTTTACTTTTGTCCTTTGAAGTTCACCGTTGAATTCAAAATACTGTTAATGTTAGAAAGCCAAAGATTGACCAATCGATGCATCCTATGTATTTCTTTTTTAAAAGAAATTAAGGTGAAATAAAGATGGAACCTAATGGGTTTATTTAAAAACCTTCCTACACAATACCTCACAATCCCTCTTTAAACGGCTCTCAAGAAAAAAGCTTTGGAAAACATTGTAGAAAATGAAGAAACTGCTTGTATCAAAAACAATTTCACAATTCCACCAACTCGAAATTGTCTTCTGTACCGTCTTTCATTTGACCAATCGCGGCTGTCAATCAAATAACCATCCGATTATTGAAATAAATCACAGCGACCAGAAATGAGTTTTTAACTCATTATTGGCCTCCATTTTCGATAGCTTTTCTGTTAGTTTAGCGACCTGAACTTCGTAACTACAGCTTATTCGAGCTTTAATTACGGCATTTAGGTCGCCAACCAACAATTATACTTTTTTTATTACATGCTATTGGTCACAGATTTCGCGAAATAGCGTTCAAAAATGGAAGCGGGACATCAATGAAAAACAATGAGATTCACATACATTCGCACATGACATAACCTTTATTTCTCCAAGGTATAATTACAAGTTCGACATTGGGTTATATCTTAAACAAAAAGCAATGTGAGGGAGTATCGAGCATTAAATTACCTGTTTGTACACTTATCGAAAGATTTGACAAAAGTAGAAAACTGTAAAATTGTCCCAATTTCCTTGTTATTATTTAATGAGATGTAAACAAAGTATTACTGCATCACCTGTGCAGTAAATGACGTGTATTTTGGATGTTTATGATTCATCAGTTCACTTTTGAATTGATTTTGTCGTTTCTTGTCGATGGATATTCTTTGTGACCTGCCAAGTTTAGAAAATCTGTACCCGTTAATGACGAAAGCTATTCGTGAAAAAAATTCTTATATACCGGTACGTCTTGTGTTAGTTTGGTTTCATAAGTACCTTTTGATCTACCAGGCATTCATTTGCAGACGAATTGAATATGCCATTGATGAAGAACTCAATAAACTACCTGTCCTGCAGCATTAATTACTTATGAATCAACACTTTTGTTGTTGTTTCGATAGCTTAGCAGAAATCTGCATTGCAAGACTTTGCTGCCCTGATCGTCGTGAGTTCGAATCCAACTTTCCCCTAGAATCTACTTGCATCGTTGACGGATATTTATGTCTCTATCTATTGTTCAATTCTATCTCTCTCTGTATATATAATTTAGTAAAAATATAACCCATTCCCACATAATAACGCTTTTTGACGCCTCAAGAAAAAATGATTTTGAAAACACAGTGTAACAAGAATAATTGAATATCTTTAATTTATGACCAATCTTAAATTTGTTGTCTGGTAATAGGTTAAAACCTATAGCCTAAAATAATTTTAACCGATGCTCCGGTTTCTTTAACGTAAGATGGTTATACACCAATGCCTACTATTTCTTGGATTTCTTAAGTGTATTAAAACTATCATAAATTCGATTGTACGAAATATTTTTTTCGAAACCTATACATTGACCAGTATAATTATTATAAATGAAACAGAATAATAAATGGTTAAGCCTCGCCCGCCTTCTTAAAATTCAAGCCAAACTTTGAAAGATCTGATTAAAATCTAAGTTAAAAAAGGAAATTAGTGTAAAATTTTACACCTTTTCAAAAGAGAGAAAAACAAGGTCTATAAATACACTTGTATTTAGATTTTAGACAAATTTCTACCGTGTGGTAGAACTTATGGATAGTATGTTGGCAGAGTTTCATAAAATTCCCTTCTTTGTAGTTTTGAGACTCATCATTTAAGTTTAGGGTCCCTGTTTCATTTTTTCGACCTTTAAGTCAATTTACAGAATTTCATCGTAATATTCCATAAACAGTTTAAAAAAATATCATATTATCAATTAAAAGTAAAAAATAAAGTGTCGACATACACTCATGAAGACAATTGATAAAGAACATCAAAGATTAATCACATCTGTGTCATAATTATGTGCCTTATGTATATTTCCAAGAAGATTAAATATCTAAAGATATCAATTAAAACTAAAGTCATACGTAATGGGTTTGCGTTCTACCTGTTTAAGAACATTGCTATAGACTTTTATTTGTTACAATCTATATCAATTGTAAGAACGGACAGAAAATATATCAAACCTCCCTATCGCAATACAGCATCACCGGCTACGTGGTGCAGTTCTATTACAGTATTGTCTGATATGTGATTGTTTTTATATAAATATGTCATGAGCAGGACTCACTGTCAGTGGTAAACTAATTTATTCCCCTCAATGATAATGTCCTTGACGAGTAACGTGTAACTTTGAAAATAATCGATTTTATTACATACCTATAAAAGATATGGATTAAAATCTGGCTATCTAATACAACTCGACAGTAAAATCCGTATTCGGCGTGTACTAAAAAACCGTATTTGTCGAGTACCGTTAAATACGGACTACTCTTTGGTGTATTGACGTTCGTTTTTTTTCTCGGTTATTTCTTGATCATTTAAGCGAATTTTCTTAATGTCATGTCCTAAAAGGTATATAATAAAAGGAATATTACAACAGTGTGTTTTTCTATTTGTTGTTATCGTGTTCTCGAATCATGTGTATGTATTTTTTATTCGATTCGACCTTCGGTCTCATCCAATAGAAAAAACCTACACACGATTCGAGAACACGATTACAACAAATAGAAAAACACACTTTTGTAATATTCCCTATTTATTCCATGGCAATGTTAGTTTCGCTTTATTAACACAATATATATACATTCACTGTTTAATGCTAAACATTCGCTCAAATGTTCCTACTTGGTGAGAATCTAATGTACCGTTTTCTATCACTACTGCACCATAGTATTCCGTTTATTACATACCAACGAAATTTGAAGAAGCTAACGAGTTATGTCTAAAATCAGACAATTTAATGTAGTCCTTGGTACCGTGAAAATGACGTCACCAAACTATATCGTATCAGTTCGTTCAGTACATGTATAAAACGGATTTTTTTCTGTCTAGTCTGATTTTGAATGAGACAATTTACTTATGAACCATAAGATGTTACTCAAACTATGTTTGAAATAGAACACGAAGACTATATATCTGGTTAAAGACATTTCTTTACCTTACATAAATAGACCAATAAGACCAAAAATAATAATAACCCCTCCCCCAAACGACAAATAAACAACAACAACAAAACAATCACCACTTTTTTCTTGAGAGGCGTAAAAAAGTGATTATGTTGTAATGAGTTGATATACATGCTACATATTTATATAAAAAAACACACGAAAGTTCGTCTTTTTCTCAGCGAAGTGATGTAAGCTTGATCCGTACCAAGAGCCAGGAATAAACTGATAACAATCAAAGTCGATGGCGAAAAGTTCCCACGAACTCTTTCATAAAGGGGTTAGACCATTCCAACTCGCTCCAACTGGGTGAAACAGCAAACATGTGTTGTATGCCATTTAGCCGTTTTACATGATATTTTATTGGAGTTTTATGTCAGAAAACCATTGCCGGAAACAAAAAGTTAGTTTCTATGATGTTATTCAGTTGAAATTGTATGGATATGATCGACTTGGGATAGCAGAAACAATCGAAAATCGTCCTTCTTCCCTTTACTAATTGTGTTATTCCCTTTGCTTAATAATATGCTGTTTTACACAAAAAATCCGAAAAAGAGTTATCTGACTCTGTTAGGCACCACCGGGAAAACAAACACAAACAAACAAACAAACAACAACAAAGAACAAATTGGTGACGAACGACAGTCTATCGAGTCTTTTACTGGACATAGTGGGTATACAGTCAGTGGAAACCAAACTATTCTTTTCAGGCGGAGGTGGATGAGACCATAGAATTATGGATGAGGCATGCTGTAGAAACTTGACATTTGGAAGAAAATGTTTGAAAATCAAATGAAAACGGATTAATGGTAGATGTAGGAAAGGCTTGTTGAAACTATCAAGTTCTTAAATCAAAGTACTAAATGTATTGTAAGCTAGCAAAACATAGTTTAATTAAGTAACCTTCTTTGTCAAAGGTTATCATTATTATTGAATTTAGAAAACCTTTACCTTGTACGGTAGAAAACAGTGTTGACAATGAAGAAATTGCTTGTTTTCAAAGCTACTTTCTAAAGATACTTCAAAAGCGCGATTGGGTGAGATTTTGACTGTTAACTTAAGCTATCAAAGCTGAAACTTTGCTAGCTGAAAATCATTATCAACAACAATAAGCAATTTCTTCAGTGTCCACAGTATTTTCCAAAGTCTTTTCTTTGGATTCTTTAAAAACGGGATTGAGTGGGAATGGGTTTTATAGCACGTTCTTGAAGAACTACTGTTTATTGCGTAGACATTTAATGAATTTAGTGGTTAAGCCTACAGTGGCGGTTTGCACTCATTGAACTCCAAATTTTGTCTGTTAACTTAAGCTATCAAAGCTGACGCTTTGCTAGCTAAAATGAAATGTACACACTCTTGGCAGACAGGGGAGATTAACATTTTTTTAAGCTATAAACTTATTAGTCAGTATCTTTTTTAGTCCCTCAATTTCACCAACATTTTATACAGTGAATATAACCTATCACTTAACCCTATAATAATTACTGTCATTGCACGCATAAATCAAAGTACTGAAAGAACTGTAATATAGCAAAACATGGTTTTGTTAAGTAATCTTATTTGTCTTTTGTAGGATAGAAAACATTGAGGACACTGAAGAAATTGCTTGATACAAGCAATTTCTTCATTGTCCACAATGTTTTCCACTAGTATTTCTTGGGATTCTTTAAAGAGCGGGATTGAGTGGGAATGGGTTTCATAGCACGCTATTGATGAACTACTTTTTATTGCGTAGGCATTCTATGAATTTAGTGGTTAAGTCTCCAGTGGCGGTTTGCACTCATTGACCTCTGAGAAGACCTGAACATTTTGTCTGTTAACTTAATCTATCAAAGCTGACTCTTTGCTAGCTAAAAATGAAATGTACACACTCTTGTCAGACAGGATAGAGAAACATTTTTAAACTATAAACTTACTACATGTAGTTAGTAGCCTTTCAGTTCTTAAATTTCACCAACCTTTTATACAGTGAATATAACCTATCACTTAACCTTATAATAATTACTGTCATTGCATGCATAAAAAACCGTACCCGACAGGAAAACACAATCCGTATAGGACAAATACTGAACTGAGGTGCGTTCTTTTCGTCGAGATTCTTAAGATTCTTATTTAGATTTTTAAGATGAAGCGTCCTTTAGATTAAGATTTTTAAGCCGCTAAATAAGAATCTTAAGAATTCTTAATGAGGAATTTAAGCGTACTCGGCATTGGCTTAAACGAGTAGCCTTGACGACGTCGAATATTTTCACTCAAAATAACAAAAATCGTTCTTTACGACGTCTAAAAAATCTTATTTAGCGGGATTTCTCATCTCGACGAAAAGAACGCACCTCTGGTGCGAATATTGTTTGATGACGTCATTTTCACGGTAAAATGACGTCGCACACGCAATAACGTTATTAGGATTTAAAAAGGTAAATCTTAAAAAAAAGTATCGTAATCTGGTTAAGCTTTCATAGATAAAATTTATTGGTATATAATAAATGGAATACTATAATATAGTAGTGGCACAACATGATATATCAGCCGAATTTCCTGTCGGAATCAGTTGGCCGGGCAAAAAGATCCGTTGATTTAACCAGTGATTGCCTTTTGATACGTTTGAATCGTGGAATAAGTTTGGAAATACTTATCCACGTTCGATCGACTTCAAACATCCGCTCCTGTTTCAGGCTAGCCTCTGCTATCTCGGTGTATTCATTCAATCTTTTTTGATTTCTCATTTTTTTATTGTGCTATGGTTAAGGATTAATGAGATTTTATTCCCAGAAAAATTTGATACGGTTTCCAAGTGAACGCGACGTATCTCTACCTTTCGTCGAGAATTTTTTTATCGGGCACCATTGGATCAAACCTAAACAAATTATGGCCATAAAAATAAAGTTATGAATTATTCATGGAAAGTTTTATTTAATTTTTTGTTGGGAATCACGCGCAGATTTTGAGATTATCTAGGATTGTGATCTTGATACGGAGAAAAAGATTACTCGGAACTAAAGGACGAAATACAAAGATTGGGATCCTCTTTTGAAATATGACGTGTTTTAATGAAATAACGATTAACATCATTCTAAGTTCATCCTTTACCATACAATTGCTGGAAATTTAGACATAAGAAAGGAAAACGGCGTGATGATAGAAGAAAAAGCTTGTGTTTTGCAATGTATCCCCAAACAATTTCCCGTCTTAAATGATTCATATTAAAAAAAGTTATGTAGACAATAGTAATTTGATCAAATCTACAATGTGTTGTTTTTTAAGGGTAGGACGTTTTTACTAAGAGACACAAGAAAGATTGGTCTACACTTCAAATCTAGCAATCGACTAAAGTACACCATTTCGTCCTGAAAAGAAACCCTTTAAATATGGCAATCAAAGTACTTAATGTACTGTAAGCTAGCAAAGCATTGTTTCGTTTAGTAATCTTCTTTGCCAAAGGTTAATATGATATTTAAACGAGGTTTAAGTAATCGATGAGTAAACCCACCAACCTGATAAAATCTTGGATTGGTTCGATTTCAAAGAAGATGCAGACGACAATTTCAAGTTGGTTTAATTTAGAAAATCTTTCCCTTGTTGGATAGAAACATTGTGAAGATCGTTGTTCAGACTTTTTTCAAAAAATTCCATTGTACACAATTTTTTCCAAAGCTTTTTTTCTTTAGATGCTTAAAAACGGAATTGGTTCGGAATGGGTTAAATAGCATGCTTTTGAAAGAGTTCTTTACATATTGAATAGAGTTTGCAATATTCCTGAAATACATAAGAACTATTTTTATGGCGTAGGCATTCAATGGATTAAGAGGTTAAGCCGCCAATGACAGTTTGTACTCGTTGAACTTTGAGAAAACCTAAAAATATTAGTGAAATGCTTAACTCCGACGAATTTATAAAATATCTAGTCGTTACCGTGTATAAAAAACTACATTACTTTAAACAAATTACCGGACAACACAATTTTCAACTGGTCCGAATTCAAAGAAGTAGCAGACGACGATTTTTTAATTGATGCTATTTTAAAAAATCTTTGCCTTTTGGGGTAAAAAACATTGTGGATATTAAAGAAATTGTTTGTAATAAGCAATTTCTTTATTTTCCATGATATATTTGAAAGATCTTTTTCTTTGGGAATGTCCAAAAGCTGGGTTAGGTACAATGGGTCAAGTGCTTATCATTCAAATATAATAAACACATTATAAACAAAAAACTTATTATAAGATATGAAAAAGCTTATGAATTATTTCATATATTTTCTTTTTTTTTTTACCCAAGACCCAAGACGATAATGTCTTGTGTAGATTATCCTAAATTTTCAACAAACAAATTACCAAGTTTCATTTTTTTCCAGTGTAAAGGTGTTAATCATTCATCAAATCATTTGAATAAGCTGTAGTTACGACGTTTTAAATGGCCAACCAACAAAAATGCTTAATAACGATTCAAATGAAATGTCGATGTTCAAAGTTCACTTCCGGTCTAAATGAATTATTTAATTGGTTGGTTGATTCATTGATTGCCAGTCGCGGTCAAATTGTTTACGAAACCCTGTGATCATATTTGTACATTTTCAACACTTCTTGAGCCGAATAACTATGCTGTTATTAGTGCAGAGTCGACAACCCGTCTCATTCATTCTCTTGGCGATTTCATACACATGATTTAACGGTATATAAAAAAGCCATTTTTGAAAAGTCCAGAACTTTCTTAGTTCCATATATCCTTAATCATGGTCATGCTGAACCCAGATTATTACTTCTTTGGCAGGAGGTATAGACTAAGACCAGCCTACACATATGTGCAGTCTGAGTTTAGTCTAAAAAACCTGTTTGGCATTTGATTTGAAGAGAGGTAAATAGAATTAGTAAACAAAAAATTATGATCCACAACATCAGGTATTCCAGTCCATTAGGACTTTGATTTCAATGCAATTCTGAATAAGAATTTTATTCAGCATGACAAGGGTTAAGTATATTTAGATTTACTTTATCAGTGTATGATACTCAAGAACATATGGCAAGACAAATTCTGTTAGCACAAAAGCACTGATATTCAAACTACGTAAGTTTGCTTTATAACGATTTCCTTTTTCAGTTGCGCAGTTTTTATCGTTTAAGAATTTCATTTGAAACGATTAAACAAGTTTTTTTCAGCTGGGCATGCAATGTAATTGCTCAATCGCTGACCCCACCCACTAACTCCTTTGGCTCACAATTTTCAAATTTCTAACCTTAATGCTTTCAGATATTTGAAATAAGGTGATTAGGCTGATTTTTAAAAGAAAATCACTGCTGATAACTTTAAAATATTTCGCTCTACGAGACGCAAAAAAGTCAACGAAGTATTGCCCGATTGAAAACAGAATTCATTGGGCAAATGCGTTGTCTGTCGATTGCACCGAAAATACCCTTTCTGTGGCTGGCAATTTAGTCGTTATCGACATAACCCGAATACTAAAGACCCTATCCGATGAAGCTTCTATCATTTATTTCTATTTTTCCCTTTATACTTCCATTCTTTATTTTGTTTTGTTGTTGTTTTTTAAACAGTTAGTCAGTGGGCGTGGTCAGTGGTGTTAGTGGGCGGGGCTAGCGATCAGCCAGTTGTTGATGTGTGACGGAAATCCGTGTTTCTTTAAATTGTTCTTGATGGACTTCAAACAGCTGAGCTGATTTCGTGCGATGGTAACAGCCTGCTTTGTGATCTCAAATCCTCCCCTCAACAATTCGGACAGAGATCTCACAAAAAGCCGAAAGAAATCACCTACAAAACTGTCGTTTGCAGCTTCTTTTGAATTTGGACCAGTCTAAAATGGTGTTGAGTGGGAATATGCTAAAATCATATCGCGGCCTCTGGATCACCTAATCATATATTCCTGGTATTTCTCAATCTAGTACCGCCTTTCTGGGGCTCCAGCTGCCCATCCCACTTGTTTGAGCTTGAAAATAGCTCTTTTAATAAATACACATGTAAATAAGTACAGATTTAGATCAGACTATATGATCTTAGTCATCTGCTTTAAAAACGTATTGATTCACAGTTTCTAACTGTAGTGGGGTCACCTATTCCATAAAAAGATATAAACCGACACTGTATCGGACGAGGCCTGGTAGCTCAATTGGTAGAGCACTCGCCCTGTAAGCGAGGGGTCCAGGGTTCGAATCCCGGTCCGGTTACATAAATGCATTATGTGGATGCCTTGACTACCCAGGTTGCTCGTTTGCTTTGAGTACATATTGAATTGTTAAAAATGCCATGCATCGGCTCGAACGAGGGATTGCTGACATTGCCTACTGACCTTCGACCAGCGAAATCGATTGAGATTTTAACCCGTTACCATACGACAAAATTTAAGACTGGTTCAAATTCAATGAAGTTGCAGTCGACAATTTGTAGTTGACTAAACTAAAATAATCTCGGCTTTTTGATAAAGAAAACATTGTAAATAATGAAGAAATTGCTTGTTACAAGCAATTTCTTCACTTTTCACAATGTTTTCCAAGGGTCTTTTTGCCTGGGGTCGTCAAAAAGCGTCACTGTGTGGAATGGATTAAACAGCATATTTCGCAAAATATATGGCCAAGGACATAACTCGAAAAGCAAATCCTATGTTGGCGACCACATGACTACAGCCTCAGTATGATGTAGTTACGACGTTAAAGTTACCATAACAACTAGATATTTGATAAATTCGTCGGAGTTAAGCATTTCACTTCCGATCTTAATGAGTAATCTGACTGGTCCGTTTTCTTTTTATCCACAGCGGCTATCCGTCAGTTTAACTGTAAAGGGTTAAATGCATTTTCGTAGTCCAATGACACCGAGCGATAAAAGACTATTTACTAGAATTAATTATTATCAGAGACAATTAGACTGATAACAGTCTGCCTAGGCGACAGTTTGATTCGATTATTAGTCCTCTTACACCAGACATAGTCACAGCACTGACACATAACCCATTTCCACATAATCCCAATTCGTCTTTTACACCCCTTAAGAAAAAGCTTTAGAAAAAATATGGAAAATGAGGAAATTGTTTGTAATAAGTAATTTCTTCATTATCCACAAAATTTTTAACCCCTTAAGTCGAATATTTTTAAAATATCAACGACTATGAACTGTCCTTTGCAATACCTATGAATTTGGGTGACTTTCACCGAGTGAAATTGTACGCTGGTTGCTTTGGTGACCAGAGAAAGTGAGAACGTCATCACACGTCATCATTTTATGTAACCCATTATGTTACCAAACCTTTAATCTGTGGTAGGCCAAAATTTAAATATCGAAACACGACCTTATAATTTCAATAGTCATATTAATGCTTTTGGACTTGGTGTAGGATTTTATAATTAATTTTACTGTGTTTTTTTTTTTTGGGGGGGGGGAGGTTGGGGGGGGATATGGCCTAAAGGGAAAAATATTCCAATTCTTTTGCGAAAATAAAAGCTTGTTTTCTTTAATGGACAACAAAACACCAACCACCCCCACCTCCACCCAAAAGACAACATCAACAACAGCAATAATAATATAGTTAACATCTCCTTTGACCGAAACCTGTGTGCTTGTGAGATCATACGTTTACGTAAAAAGACAGCTGCATAGCCATGTATTGATGATAACATTCACAGATTTATTGATTCTTGTAAATTGTTTTAAGTTCCTGAATACAAGTGTCTGCGAGGTTGTCTAATGGATGTTAATCAACAAGGGTTATATATTACAAAATTCACGAATCCTTCAAAAAGCAATTCGTCTGTCTTCGAATATTAACTCGTGCGAAAGTAACACAATGAATACTTTAACCCATTAGACTGGCTCAAATTTAATGAAGTTGCAGACGACAATTTTTAATTGGTGTAATCTAAGAAAAGAAAATGTCTCGTTTGGAAAAAAAATTGTGTATAATGAAAAAATTGCTTGTATCAAGCAATTTTTTCATCTTCCACAATGTTTTTCAAAACCTTCATAATGAGGTATGTTTAAAAGCGTCATTGTGTGGGAATGGGTTAAGTGCACGAAAAAGAATCAACTTCGATATAAAATGTCTGCGGTGACCCAGGCTTATGGCTAAAAGCCATGAAAATTGTCTTTGAAATATTAGACCCGACATGCTTAAAAGCGATAAGACAATGTGATATATGACTATTAGAGTTTTGATTAAAGTAATTCAAGTATTGTCAAATAACTCCCACTAATTTGCTTTTCCTAATCGAATAAGATGGAGAATCTCCCTCGAAAATCTTTCTATAGAACTTAATTTATCTGTAATTTTAGCAAAATGGTAGTTTTTGTCGCCAATTAACAATTTAAACTAATTATAAGATCGATGAAATGGAAGGAAGCTATGGTTGTCATCTTTTATTATACACTCAGTTTTTTGTCTGGGAAATTGAGGACCTAAACTTCATAAAACAGTATTAAACCTTAGTTTTGATAGCAATCCATCGCTAAACCCATTCCCACACAGTGACACTTTTTGACGCCCCCAAAAACAAGAATTTTGAAAACATTGTGTAAAATGAATAAATTGCTTTAAACAAGCAATTTCTTCATTTTCCACAATGTTATCTAACCAGAAAGGCGAAAACTCTTCAATTTAATTGATCTCATATTGTCGTCTGCAACCCCTTTCAATCTAGTTTATATTAATTTTATTTTAGTTCGATTGCGACGAAAGCTCTAAGCTTATAGAGTCACTCTCGAACACTCACAATCCAGATGTGTTCACGCCCTTGATAGAGAGGCAGTGGCTGAATCCCACTGCTACCCAATTTTACAGCTGGGTAGACTGGTGCTGGCTATTAAGTGTCTTGCCCATAAACACACCCCGTTGACGATGGGGCTCGAACCCGTGACCTCCAAATCACTAGCCAATCACCTGTACCACTCGGCCATGGAGGCAGTCAATGTGGACCGTTCTAAAATTTTGCCGTCTTGTAATGGGTTCAGTGGTTTTACTCGATATAAGGAATTTGTCATCCTCCTATCTGTTGTTCGATGGTATGATTTTTTTTACGTTTTACATTAAGTAGCTGTGGTGTAGAATACTAAAATGAAAAACAGTGTCATCAATAACAACAACAACATGAAAAATTGACGGATCGCTCGACCCGCCCACTGAACTCTTAGAGGATGATCCACTTCAATAATGGACGAAATTGATGGTCAGCCAAATGTAGCAAAAATGTAAAATGTTTGTGACAGAGATGACGTAGCTATTGCTTGAATGAGATGTAGATACGACGTTTCAATCGCTAAATTAACATCATGCTTCGCGTAAATATCAGTCAAAGTCAGAGTTCAACACTGATCTCCGTTCTAAATATATATAATAATTTGATCGATCGATTGATTCTTTGATTGACAGCTCAAATATGTCAGTTGATAAAGATATCGTACAATCGTTGGTCTAGATATTTCCTTTCTATTAACGCTCCAGAACCAGTTATCAATTTTAAACTATGTATTTTCAGCGTTCGCAGAGTAAAAATGGAATCGATTCCTTATCTTCTTACCTCCCTTTAAAAGTACATGATAAGTATGCATCTTGTCCTTTATTCACTTTATATCTAATTCAGAGGTCACAAGCGTTTCAATTTCTTATCAATAGTTGCAATTCTTATCCAATTCTAGGAAGAAACGTCTACAAAATATCTTTTCTTCATGTAAAGAGGAAGGGGGTATGTCACTGGGTTGATTTCAATCTCTTGTTATGAATCCACAGATGGCATTTGTCAATCAACCAATCAAATCATTCAATTAGATTGAAATTTAACCTTGAACTCCAACAATGGGCGACAGTAACCATTGCCATGCTTATCCCGGATAATCTAAGATCAGCCTGCACAGACGTGCAGTCTGATCTTAGCCTACACTACCTGCCCATTGTTGTTTTGAGAGAAATCTTTGAACGCAAAATTGATCTAATTATGATCAAGTTTGCAAATATTGTGAAAAGAGGACAAATATTCAGCAGGACAAAGGTTAATGTGAATATTTTTTCTCTAATTGTTGGTTTTGCAAGCTTTTAAGCCGCCATCAAGCCGTTTTACTTTTTTCGTAACGTGTTACTGACTATATTTTTTTCCAAATAAAGCCGCTTCATATCGAAAAAGTACTTCATGTAGATTTCAGAGGGCGGGGCCAACGATTGATCTGTCAAATAAAAAAGATTTTGATAAGAAAAATATGTAAATAAATATTGTAGAAACAAGTCTCATTTCAAGTGGTTCTGTTCCTCATAAAGGGTCACTTGATTGAATTTTCACCAACAACACCAAAAATCAAAGTACTGTAAGCTAGCAAAGCATTGTTTTTTAAAGTAATCTTTTTGCTTTTAGTAGGGTAGAAAACAGTGTGGACACCGAAGAAGTTTTCTTGTTACAAGCAATTTCTTCATTGTCCACGATGTTTTCCAAAACCTTTTTTGAGATTCTTAAAAAACGAGATTGAATGGAAATGGGTTGTATGGCGTGCTTTTGAAGGATTTCTCTACAATTTGAGTAAAGTTAATTCATGTGGCTAGTCATTCTAAACACTGTATGCACGAGTGAGCTAAAATTACCTAGGAGATGAACTTGCAGGCAGAGTTTACGATATTCCTGAATTACACAAGAACTACTTTTTTGCATAGACATTCAACGGATTTAGTGGTTACGCCTCCAGTGGAAGTTTGCACTCAATGAACTACATGTATGCGAAGACCTCAAAATTTTGTTTGTTAACTAAAGTTATCAAAGCTGACGCTTTGCTAGCTAATAATGTATTGTTTTAGAGATGGGCGTTAACCATCCTTCCTTCTATGCTAGGGGATCTATCAAGATGCCATAAAACTCGAAAAAATGTGTATACCGGTATTGTAAAGGGTTCAATGAGATATTTATGCTAAAGGCTGATCTGATAAGACGAAAACCTTTTGTCATACTATTAAACAAATTAACTGGACGAATCTCGTTCGGACGAAACACTCTCTTTATTTAAAGATACAATATTAGATTAATTATCGCCACCTTAGTAAAGTTAATATACATTTTTCGACTGAGCTCTGAAAAAAGGTGAACTAAACAGCTCAATGAGTTCATTAATTTTGACGCTCGTACAGACGGTGTTACAAAGTAATATGAGCCTGTGCGTGACATTTCCAACAATTTCGCATGTGCGTGACTCACACACATTGAGCAACCTGGACAGACATTCGGTGCAATTAGAATATTCGCTGAATGTTTAAAGGAGCTTTGGGTCAATATCTATCTACAGAGCACAGAGTGAAGACTATGATCAGACTGTGCGGATGCACAGGCTGATCTGAGTCTTTACTTGGCGCACATGTGTAATGGTTGGAAATGTCACGCACGCGCTCATATACAAAACCGTCATATATAGCCCAGATAGGACTGCATAAATATATATCAGGGTTATATCTAATCAGGAAACTATTGGACTATTCCCAAGCAACCCCCCTTTTACACCCCGCAAGCAAAATTCTTTCGAAAACATTGTGAAAAGGGAAGAAATTGCTTGAGATATGCAATTTCTTCGTTATCCACACTTTTTCTATAGAAATAAATGAATAAATAAAATTGCATAAACTTGAAATTTTCGTCTACAGCTTCTTTAATTTGGATCAGTCGAAAATTTAATTGTGTGAAATGGATTAGCCTTTTGAAATTGATTTTGTGTGGTAGACTTCTTTTCGATATCGGCTAATTTTATTATTTAGATATAATAGTTCGTATTATCAGTGTGCGCGTCTGTGTGTGCGTGTGTGTGTGCGTGTGTATATGGTGTCTCCACATGAGAAGGAAAGGATCGTCGGTGTCATTCTAAAACCTTGTAACTATAGCTTGATTAAAGCTGTAGTTACAAGGTTTTAGAGAATCACCGAAAATTAAGATATTTGCTATCGTTTATCAAATTAGGGTAACTTTTAATCCAATCGACCACAACCCTACCTTCTAATGACCATCAAGAACCAAATTTAAGAAACAATCGTGGAAAAAAATACTTGTGACAATCAATTTCTTCATCCCCACATTATTTTCTATCCCCCCCCCTAAAAAAAAAAAAAAAAAAAAAAAAAAACAAAAAAAAAAAAAAAACGGAGGTATTTAATTTCAAATCTACTTGAAATTAACTTGAAATTGTCATCTTCATCTTATTCAGATTTTGACCAGTCTAAATTTCTTTCGTCTGCCATTGGGAAATCCAAAGCCATCACACGTGTATATCAGCTGGATTAGGTTGTATAAAAATCTACGAGCGCGATCGAAATATACAGAAAGGCTATCGATAAAACACAGTTCTAGTCACAAAACGCACCCTTGCAAATACGCACAAAAACTCACTCTTGGCTCACACGCAAAAATCGAGGCTGTCATTAAAAAATTCGATTGATCATCAAATCATACGTATAGACCGGAAGTGATCATTTCTCGACATTAATGTCAAATATCATCGTTTGTTTGGAGACTTAAGCGATGTAACTGCTGCTTGTTCAAGTTGCAGTTACGACATAGAGGTCGCAAACATACAAAATGTTTTTCCTTTTAGGAGATGAAGAGAATATTTTTTGTTTTCATGAAGGTATGAACCGAAAAACCTAATCACACTGTATTCATACATTGTGTGGTTAGGTTTTCCGGTTCATACCTCCATGAAAACAAAAAATATTCTCTTCATTTCTCACAATTTAATAGCATCGAGCGAAAATACTTAAACCTTTAGATATTTTGATATCTTTTTGTATGGGACTATTTTTTTCGACCAATCAGAAGGCTCGTTTTTGATAGACGAAACAAAAAGAAAAAAAAAATGTTTCCATGTTATACAACGCCGTTTAATATTTCAGTCAAACTTATTGTCGAAGGCAATGTCATGGCCAGCGATGCGACAATTTTGCAGTATGATCACCTTTAACGCACTTTAGATGTATATTTTTTGTGAGTGATCAAAGGTCATTTTCGTCTATACAGATATAAACGAAATTGATCTTTGATCACTCATTATAAATTGTACATCTATAGTTTATCAATGTTGATGGAGAGTGCTCTCAAAAGGAATGAACATGTTCATGAATTTTAGATATCAAGAAAGAATATTTGAAACGGAGGGTTATCGAATCATTCTAAGTTTCATTCACATCTGTCGAGCCAGGTTAGTTAAGTCGGCAAAGCACTTTGCTCTCCATCCTGTGAGGGTAAGTTCGAGCCTCGATTCGTCCTTAAGTACATTCACCCCGACAATAAACAACATGCGCCATTTGACTGCCATTTAGGCATGTGATAAGCAGCGCGGGTAGCATGGTGTGGTTGTACCTGTGTGAAATACGGCAGGAAACAATGGTAGGTGAACCAGTCCTCGCGATATGTTTGGTTGATTGAATGGGGTTTAACGCCACTTCTAACAGTATTTCAGTCATATCGCCGGGGCTGGAGCACCTAACAATGGATTCCTGGTATTCCTCACACCAGTACTACCACTACATCCTTTCCTAGCCCCCAGCTGCTATCCCACTTAGGTTTACGATTATCCACCCTTTAGTGACAGCCAATGTCGGAAAGAATATGTGCCGCCGCCGGGGGCCACGCGATATAACTGGAATAATTGAAAGTTGCGTTAAACCCCATACAAGGCTGCTAGGCTGCTAGCTTCATGGATATATTTAGTTCATCATTAGATATACATGTATTGCCATAATGAGATCCTTAACCCATTACCAGACGACAAAATGTTCGACTGGTCTAAATTAGAAAGAAATTGCAGGCGACATTTGATGTCTATGCAATTTTAAAAAATATTTGCTTTGGGGATAGAAAACATTGTGCATAATGAAGAAATTGCTTGTGACAAGCAATTTCTTCATTTCCAAAATGTTACAAAGTCTTTTTCTTTAGGGGCGTCACACAGCTTCAATGTGTGGGGATAAGTTAAACAAGCCCCTTTTTAGGAGACTTGGTCCAATAATATCATTATAACACGATGGCAGTCAGTTATTTGTACAGTTATACAATATTTAATTTTGATTGAGATCGATTTTCACGTAGATACAAATTGCTTACAGTTATTAATTGTAGTTAATTATGCTAGGTGATGTGTATTAGATAGGAGGGAATGTTTAATTTGCAGATAATTAAATTATTATTTTCACTTTTATTTCGCAATGAAAAGATGTAGAGATATGAGACGCATAACCCCGGTCAAGAATTTTGTATCCTTACCAAAACTGTACTTAGTCAAAGCCATAAAAGGCACCGTATTTGAATTACGCCATTACATTTTCACTTGTTACGCGAAAAGGCAATAGAACAGTCGCAGCTATAAAGCAAAAAACCAATCAACAAATCAAACCATTTATTCAGCGCGGAATTAAGCTTTTAACTCCGACATTATCAACCACTTTTGTAAAATGTTTGTGTTGTTTAGCGACTTAAACGTCGTAACTACAGCTTATTCAAGCTGTAGTTACGACGTTTAGATCGCCAACCAACCATTCTACCTATTTGTAACATGCTACTGGCCGTACATTTCGCAAATAACTCCGTATTAAATCGAAGCGGAATTTTCCTGTAGGAGTCAATGGGAGGGGCCAAAGTAGTAAGAGGAGCCAGCGATTAGTCAATTGTGAAACCAAATTAGAATGATCGACTCGGGTTTTGCTGCGTGAAACAAATCTCTCTTATTGTGACGTTTATCGTCACAAGGTAATTGTTCCAAATACATGAATTTTATCCCCTGTCTAAACTGCCGACCCCGTTCCATTTGGTGTGTTTATGAATATGTAAATGGATATGAATGTATATGAAATCCCTTGAATTTGGAATCAAAATCTTCCTTTATTTCTTACGTAGACATGAGAAATCGACTAAAAATATGACCCACAAACTATTATAGGGTTTACAGAAAATGCTATAATAAAAACCTAGTCCAGTAAATAAAAAAAAGTATGTTATTCATCGACATAATATTCATGGTTATGCATATATTGCCGTAATGCACCTAGTAACGACGGTTTTTAAAAATCCTATCACGGTTTGTATCTTCAGAGATCTTCAGAATTGAAATAATTGTGCTGAATAACCGTCACATTTTCCCCCCGTCATTCTTTTTAAGACTTTTTTAAATTTTTTTTTGGCATTAGCCACTTATGGTTATATATTACAATAATTTAATTTTAAGTTTCGTCTATCAAAAACGAGCGTTCTGATTGGTCGAAAAAGATATTCATAACTCCATGAACAAAATTTTGAGCACGCAGCGATTTTGTATGCTTCTGCACAAAATGGTCCCATACAAAAAGGTATCAAACTTTGTAAAGCTTTTGTTTTTTTCGATCGATGCTATTAAATTATAAGAAATGAAGAGAATAATTTTTGTTTTCATGGAGGTATGAACCGAAAAACCTAATCACACAATGTATGAATCCGCTTTGCGTATTCATACAGTGTGATTAGTTTTTCGGTTAATACCTCCATGAAAACAAAAAATATTCTCTTCATCTCTTAAATGAAAAAGAAAGTGTAACGATTATCCATCACAATTGATGGTGCCGGCTGAGCATCAGGTATTAGAATGTTACCAGGCGACTCTTCCTTCAAATACATCGCCTATCAACGATTCACAGAGAGTATCCGTCTTCTTCTTCCGTTACTGAACAGGTTCAACTCTTGGGTACAGTCGTACAATGAGTGAATGTACAGGTTGGGTGTGCACGGAGCCTTCTTATAATAGACATTCTTTTTTCTAACTCATTTAAGAGATGAAGAGATTCATGGAGGTATGAACCGAAAAAACTAATCACACCGAATGAATACGCGAAGCGGATTCATACATTGTGTGATTAGGATTTTTCGGTTCATACCTCCATGAAAACAAAAACAAAAACAATTCTCTTCATTTCTTATAATGTAACAGCATCGAGCGAAAAAGAAAAAGAAAAACCACACACAAAAACTATCACTATTTTATGACTTTGTTACGTGATGCTGGTCATAGCTTCTGCAAAATAACACGCTTCAATATCTAATACGAATGTGCTCTAGGAGGTGAATGGGCGGGGCCAGCGATATGCAAATTGGCTAAGGTACATGTACCATAGTGTACACACGTATAATTCGCAAATATTCCAAGTCTTTTTTCTTTGACAATAGCCAGAACAAAACAAAATAAACAAACGAGAAAACAAACAAGAAAAAACAAACAAGAAAAAAACAAACATGTCACTGATACGAATAAAACTTCATTATGATGACCCTGGATGGATAAAACAGTTTGTACGGAGACAGAACATGGCAAGAAATGGTCTTTCTGACTTGCATATGTATATAGTGACTCTTGAATAACAAAATGTGGTTGACGAGGATGGTTCCGATCTCATTTTGAGATAATTGTTTCACATAATTAAAAGAAAGCCTTTCGAGCCACAGAAAAAGTACTGCGTAATGCGTTCCAGTAAGGGTATGATGATTTATGCAATATAAACGAGGTCAGGCTTTAATTCAGTTTTATCCTTGGTGAGCTAAAGGCTTAATTGTGTTTATGAGTTATCATTTGAACTCCATCCATGAACCAGGGAGAGGTTTTAAAGGATGATCTACAGATTATCTTTATTGTTTCTTTGAGTCAACTCCATAGAGATTATTAATTAACACGATAGAAAACTCAATTCATTTATAATACCAGGCAATAGAAACGTATGGGCTATCATTACGATATGGTTTATCTAAACCTCTTAAAACCCTAGTCTAAGCCCATGAAGATTTTGTTAGCGATATATAGAGGATAGTTGTTTGTTTAAGTGTAAAGTCGATTTATCTTTTATTGGGTGAACAACAAAAGCTATGTTTTCACATGTGGCGGAGCCACGAGTGAAAACATGCTTTAGCTGTTCACGAAACAAAAAGTAAACGTAAACAGTTATTATATTCCTTCATTGCAAATATGGACAAATCATTATCTTTTTTTGGGGGGTGGGGGTGGGGGTAAATTCCTAAAAGCGCGTCTTTTCGCGCGTGAATTACATGGCAAACTAAAGACGTCAGCCGTGTCGTTGGCCCTGCGTAGACGACGTTCTGTAGCGTGCAATGAACGAAAGCAAGGATAAATGTACCGAAACATTTGGTTAATAAATTTAATAATTTCACTGTTTTATCGGTGAAATTATCGACTACTAATCTACCGAGAAATCTCGATAATCTACCGTTAAGTATTAAAGAAAGACCATCGTTTAGTTAGATAGGTTGAGCGACCTGTGTCAAAATGTTCAAAACTTATTTCTCCTAGTATTTTATTTACCGATATTGTTCATCTTAATAAAATGAATAAAGCATAGATGTTACATAGATGTGATTTCAAGAACCTCTGGATGTTCTAAAAGTAAATCAAATAAAACGAATTAGATTTTTTTCCAAATGAAGGGCGTGAATAACAATTCGCCCTTTATTCTAATTTCAGCCGCCGTCAAAGTGCAGTCGGTAGAGCATAAGACTCCCAAACTTCAATCATGGGGTGTCGTAGGTTCGATTCCCGGCGGCGGCACATATCCTTTTTGAAATGTGTCCATCACCAATGGCTGGATAATCGTAAACCTAAGTGAGATAGCAGCTGGAAGCTTGGAAAGGATGTAATGGTGGTAGTGGTGCGAGATATACCAGGAAGCCCTTGAAAGATGCTCCAGCCGCCGCGATATGACTGAAATACTGTTAAAAATGGCGTTAAACTCAATCAATCAATCAATCAATCAATCAATCAATCAATCAATCAATCAATCAATCAATCAATCAATCAATCAATCAATCAATCAATCAATCAATCAATCAATCAATCAATCAATCAATCAATCAATCAATCAATCAAAACCATCAATCAATCAATCAATCAATCAATCAATCAATCAATCAATCAATACTTTTGTTCTACACAGACCGATTTACCTCATATAATGCTTTCATTGTACACAGATAAAATAGTACTCGACAAGTATGGATACTTTTACGGATATTTTTATCCTACGTAACAATCCATGTAAAATGACGTCAAATCAAGAATGACGTTATTACTATTCTAAAAAGGAACATTTTAGGAAAGTTTGCAGGCTTCTTTTATCCCTTATAGTCAATATTGTTGCTATATAATGAATGGAATAATGTTGTAGTTACACAAACCTTTTTTTTTTTGTTTCTCGCCTTAAAGATTTGATATTTAACGCGAACTTCGTTCTCGTGATATATTAAAATATTCCTAGGCGGCTCGAATCCAACACAAGTTTTTCTAAATCAACTATAAGGTAGTATTTCTTAAATAGCTCAAAATTTCGTAAGAAACAGTAATGCTAAAGGGATCAATTTAAGATTGCCACATTTTCGGATATACAAATATTCTGCTACAAATTGAGGAGGCGAAATAAGTAAACAGTGTTCAAGGGTTTACAAGTAAATGGACTAGATTACCAAGGGACACAACTGGAGTATTATCTACTGATAAATATTTGGTAAATTCCAGCGTAATTACGTTATACCGACAAGCTGTCCTTTATGGCAGAGTTGGGAGTTCTGATATCTAGTGCACTACTCAATGAGTGGGGAACACACACACGTGTATTTAGACAGATAATCACGAATGAATGAATGAATAAATTAGTGAGTAAATAAATAATTCATTGATAAATAAATAAGAAAATAAATAGTCTTAGATAAACATATCCAATTTTATCCGATCTTATTGGTGCACATATAAGAAAACGGTTAACAAAAGGGCCAGTGGCACTGGCGCTCACCTGAGATAAGGCTCTTTTTCTTTAAGGCCTAATACCAACTGGGTCTGGAGAAGACCTTCTCTCATGCCATGGCAACCAATGCTTTCAATAGATTTCAAATCGTTTAGTAATTACTGAAAGGGGGCAACCTAAGGAAAATTTCTACCGAATTTGGTGAAAAGTGGCCGCAAAGTTTGGGAAGAGTTACTTTCTTTATTTCTATTTAGGCCAAACCAGGGTCTCTGAAATTTCAGCAATTTTGAAAGGGGTCAATGTACTGATGTTTAATGCAAAATATCAAGATTTCACGACTTCTGGTTCAGGCGGAGATATGTTTACATATTTTTTCTATTTTCAAATTTTACTCTTGTTGTCATGGTAACCAGAGCTTTCATTGGATTTCAATTATTTGGTTGAAATTAGCCCAGTGGTTCGGAAGAAGATGTCGTTTTAAAAACACTTTTTTATTGCCAGACCTTCTAGGACTCCAACCCTGGGTACCATGGGGTAATGATTTTAGCAATTCTGAAAGAGGTCAATGTAATGATACTTCGTGCAAAATATTAATGCTCTACGCCTTCTAGGTCAGTAGGAGATAATTTTAAAAGATTTCTTAAAAAAATGTTGCAATTTTTCTAAAGAGCACCACCTAAGAAAACATTTCTGCTAGATTTTGTTGAAATTGGCCCAGCGGTTTGGGAGATGATGTTGTTTAAAAAATATTTCTTTATTTCAATACAAGCCCACTCTCTCTTAGGGCTCCGCCCCTGGGGGTGGGCAAGAATGATGTTTTTAGCAATTCTGAACGAGGTCAATTTACTGATGATTCATGCAAAATATCGTAGGAGATAAGTTTTTTTTTTTTTTATAAATTCCAGTTTTGTTGCCATGAAAACCAGAGTTTTGAACGGATTTCAATTCTTTTAGCGATTTTTGTCAAATTAGGATGAAAATGGTCCATCAGTTGGGGGAGGAGTTGTCGTTTAAAAATTGTTGACACGCCACGGACGCCGGACAGAGGAAGATCAAAATACCTCACCATGAGCACTTCGTGCACTTCGTGCTCAGATGAGCTAAAAACTAAAGCAATCTCATCTTTTAATCCATTCCCATTCAATGGATGCTAGCAATGTGGGATTGAAGACATTGCTTGTTTCCATATTTGTTTGTAACCCCCCCCCCCCCAACTTTTAAATATACGGACGTATATTAAATTTCGAAAATAGGACAGTAAAGCAGTCTACAGTTATTAGAAATTATTAATTGAGTCCTTACTCACAACCAACCGCGGTGTAAAAAATTGTACCGGAAAGGAATAATGAATTCGTAAAATCCTTCATAAATCCGTCTCTTTGTAGCTAGCTTACTTTTGATTAAGACCAGGTTGCATTTTGAGTGCAAGACGGACTTATATATACGATGCCTGTACACAGTCGTTGATCATATCAGTACAAGGCTAAGTAAGTTTGTATCAATTGATGATTTCAGATGAATTTATCAGGATCACGACGACAAATTTCTTGTCTAATTGGTCTAAATTCAAAGGGGTTGCAGACGACATTTTCTGTTGATGAGCATGTTGATAAAATTCTTTGGCCTTTAGGGTTGAAAACATTGTGGAAAATGAAGAAATTGCTTGTCACAAGCAATTTCTTCATTTTCTTCAATGTTTTCCGCAGCTTGTTTTCCTTGCTTGGCGTAAAAAGCGGATTTGTGTAGGAATGGGCCAAACGAACAATCCTTTCTATAAACTACCCATTAGTAACGGGTGTCAGGGGCTCGAGTTTCAAGTGAATATCAACTGGCCGTTAAAATGTTCAGAATCAAAATAACTGAATTATGCACTCTAATCTACAACGATGATCAGGACTGAAGTTGGAGCGTGCCGAATAAATGTGCAAACGGGATTCAAATGACAGTTAATATTTCATATTTCTGAGATGTAAATCTAACTAGCATCAAAGCGGTTGTCAATGGGATTAAAATTCCGGGATAAAAATAACAACGTATTTCCGCATCCAGTGATTGGACGCGTAGTGTTTAGATGAACATTATCTGTTAACTCGTCGTTGGGCGCGCAAAATGTCGTAACTACAGCTTTTATAAAGCTGTAGTTACGACATTCTGCACGCCAAACGACGAACTATTTTACAACTTTTTGGACCCAGAACCGCAACATCTTAAGGTCTGGCAATGGATTAACATCACAGAATATTGCATGTAAAAAAACCCAACCCCCAGAACAAACAAACAAAAACAAAACGAAAAAACAACAACATACAGAAAAACAGAAAAAATGTAAAAAGCAGAGATCGGTCGTCAAAGATACCACCGCGGCTAATTTAATCAAATATCAGCTTCATTTAGAGAAAGAAATCGTTTACTTTCTTGATAAATATAATAGTCTTGGCTAAGCGCACAATTTGCCATACTATGCTTAGTTCCAAAAATAAGTATGCACTTAATTTTGTTTTATTTCTTTTTTTTTTTTCGCTGAATATAATAATGTTTGGTATCAAATTGTAGTTAAAAGTTTCAAGAAAATATCAAACTTATCAGATTTTGATAAAAAAAATGAGTTATACTGTTTTTTTCTCTAAGTATAAGCGTAGATGGTAGAAAGCCAAAGTTGCAAAAGTACACAAAAAATGTGACACACTGTAAATACCGGCCCACAAACGTTCTCATTAGGCGAATGGGTGCTCTGGCTTGCCCTTCACGACACGAAACAGTTCGGCGACTACAACATAACCGTAATGCCTCGCGATGCGAGGCCGGTTGGAATCGACTACGAAAGTGCGTAAGGTGATTAACCTCGACCAGTGGTTGATCTTGGTCGACCGGGTGTACGGCGATCGGCGACACCACCTGTTTGTTGAAACCGATTTCTTAGACGAGTAACAGCCTAACGCTCTATCTACGAATGTTACGCTTTCACCAGAAGCAAGCATTATATAACGCTTTTATGCACTGAATTTAATTAATCTAAGCATATTTATTCTTAAAAGAAACCAAAGGCAAATGTGTTTTTTCGTTATGCGAACCAAACAAGATTTCCTCAATATATTTGGCCAACGCTTACATTCAGGAATGAAATAACATTCCAGCTGCAAAAATATTGCGTTATGTGAGGTTCATGCGACGTCGCATACCGCCCGCATCGGCAGCAGAGGTGTTCATACAAGTTAATGAATCAACAACTTCAACAACCTAAATTAAACAAAATTTTAATGTGACCTAAGTTTGTGTGTACATTTGCAAATTTGATTTTCATAGCATCGCCACTTAAATTCAGAAAAAAAAGAAAAGAACAACAACACCACCACAGACTCTCTTTTTGTCAAAATCTGATAAGCCAGATGTTTTCTTTAAACCTTACACTGAAATTTGATATCAAACATTACTTTTAGTGAAATATGAAAGAGAAATAAAACAAAATAAAGTGCAGACTTATTTTTGGAACTAAGTATATATCTAAAAACAAATCTATCATACGATGGTTTGTATCTCTAAGAACGATAACTCTGGGAATGACACCAGATGCTCTGTCTTTTTGAAACAACGTATTCACATGGACAATGCCATTCGTTAACATTTTTCGTGAATCTTTCTAACTTTCTTTTAGACCCAAACATTCCATTGGTAAACACCAATGAATTTATTTCATTTAAAGAGTCTTTCTCTACTTTGGATATTCATGTTGTATCATTTTTACTCTGGACGTCGGTACGTAATGGTTAACCAATTTGAAATCAGGTTAAAGAGTATTTTGAATTTGCTGATAACTTTTCATTATTTTACGGTTACATACAAAGTAAGATTTATTGTAGGTAACTAAAAGGATTGCCTCAGACACTTTTGATTTTTTCCAAGGGAAATTCAATGAAAATCGTTTGATGCCTAAAAGCTTTGACAACGCCATATAAAAGAAGGCCAAAGCACCCATAGACAAAAAGGTTCAGTAAGGTTAAAGCTATTGAACAGCTAATTCTATGCTCGAAAATTGCTAGTCATTTGTTTATAACTTCATTTTAGTTTCGTCTATCGGGAGTCAAGCGTTTTGATTAGCTGCTTTTGTTTTACTTTCCTGAATGAATTTTGATCACGAAACTAGTTCGAATGAATGCGCTCAAAATAGTTAAATTAACATTTACTCAAAACGGGTAAAATAGTTGCTTTGTTCTACTTGAGGGCGTTATATTATAAATATGAATAGATTTTTGGTTTTTGGTTGAGGCATGAATCCTAAAACTCAATCACACTGGTGTATAAACATGATTCGTGAATTTTTACAGTATTTAGGTTAATACCTCAATTTAACCAATTCCCTCTTAGAGATGCTTTAAGACGCCCAAAAGAAAACAGCTGTGGAAAACAATATGGAAAATGAAGAAATTGCTTGTTACAAGCAATTTCTTCATTTTCCACAATGTTTTCTACCCAGAAAGTGGAAAAATCTAAAATTTCATAAATTTTAAAATGTCGTCTGCAACTTCTTTGAAGTTTGACTGGTCTAAAAAATATTCTCTTAATTCCTTACTTATGATCTATTGCAACAGAGAACAACTGTCTTCATAAGATTTCAAAGGAAACATCTGGTGTGTCACGCTAAGTTGTGTCCACAAATCAACAACAACAATAACAATAAACCAAAAAAAGAATATACGAAAAAACACAATCAAACTTGGTTAAATTTTTATCCGAATCATTCCATTTTTTCGTGGTTTAGCGTAAATGTTTTCAATGGATGTATCATCGATTACTTGCAGGATAATAGCAAAGATTGTCTTTAATTCTCCCCTTTTTAATGGACGTTATTGGAATATATTGGTCTTTTGAGTCAACCATCTATCATCCTACAGGTCCATAGAACTGTAGCTAACCAATTAAAATCATACCGCTAATGACTTTATCTATCGTTTTTACATCAGATTTTGCGTTTGATGATCTGTTTTCATGTCGGCTTTTATTCGGCTTTATGAACGAATAAAGAATGCCTCTGGGAGGCGCATCCCTCTGTTTAGTTCGCGTGACGTGGTTTTATAAAAACAAACGTGGCGTATTTGAAAAACATATTTTACAGCGTATATTTCCTAAAACGAGCGAGTCGGTTCACAGGGTTATGTCCCCTGGCGGCCCTGTAAACTCTATCAGTGAATAAAGGAATCGATTAATTAATAATAAAACTTCGATTACATTATTAAACAAAACTGATGCACGGAATGCCGCTAAGCCAGGAGATACAGCACTGAAAACTTCAATTTTCAGATTCTTTCTTACAACTTACAATTTCTCACAATTTACTACAATTGTGATTTGTGTCTTTTCTGCTTTGCACATTTATCATATGGTACCAATGTAGCAAAAAAAAAAAAAAAAAAAAAAAAAAAAAATGCCGACCTATACCTGAATAATGTTAAGTCGACAAACCAACAAAAATACTTCTTATTAATATCGACTATTTGCCTAGTTCACAGTTCATGGCCGCCGTCATAGCGCAGTCGGTATTGCGCCAGACTCCTTATCTTCAATCATGGTGGTCATGGGTTCGATCACCGGCGCCGGCACATATTCTTTCCGACAATTACCTCTCACCAATGGGCGGATAATCGTAAACCTATGTGGGATAGCAGCTGGGGACTAGGAAAGGATGTAGTGGTATATTACTATTGTGAGAAATAACATAAATCCATTGTTAGGTGCTCCGGTCGCTGCGATATGACTGAAATACTGTTAAAAGCGACAATAAACCCCATTCAATCAATTACAGTTCACTTTCGGCGTATAAACTTGATGGTAGATTGATTCTTTCATTGG
The DNA here is from genome assembly GCA_946902895.1 of Fragum fragum. NCBI lineage: Eukaryota > Metazoa > Mollusca > Bivalvia > Cardiida > Cardiidae > Fragum > Fragum fragum. Next base: position 6,802,854 of record OX336366.1, read on the forward strand.
CAGCTATAATTGGTCAGTTAGTTTTCCGCTTACACATTTTAAATAAAGATATTTCAGCAGATATTTGTTTTTCTTAACAACTAACAAAATAGTTACAAGCCAAAATATATTTATAAAACTATTCTGTCTCGATGTTGCAGAAAGCATTGCCTCCTTTACAATCTTAACTCTCTTTATTGACCCATCGTACCTGCCAATCAAATAACCAGTCGACATTAAATTCATTCATTTAGACTAGAAATGAATTCTGAACTTCGATATTGGCCGCTATTTTTGTTAAGCTTTTTTGTTGGTTTGGCGACTTAAACGTCGTAACTACTTTTTTGTTACATGCTACTAGCCATAAAATTTGCAAAATATCGCCGTTTGAATTCGAAGCGGAACTTCTTCTCGGAGTAAATTGGTGTGGGGCCAGCGAGTGGTCGTATGTTACCATTTGCAAAGAATTATTTAAGTAATTTTAATAATCTTATATCGGATTTGTGGCAATTCAATTCGCTTTGTGTCGAACCGAATAAATTCATTAAGAATGATACACTTGGCGAATTGCTTGCAACGCTTACTGACCCGGTCTAAACGTATGATTTTATTGGTATCTCGATTTTGAGATTAACATCACAATCCGACAATTGTAACGAGATATTAACTCACTTTTGATTTCATTTCATGAATAAATAAATACACGTGTAAATAAAATTTGTCATTATTAAATAATACCAACGGTTCTAACAGTTGAACAAATAAAATACCGAAGCCGACAACAACTTATCTAAAGGAAAAGAAAAAACAAAAAAAAAAAAAAACAAAAAAACTCTCACTTATCTGAAGCTGTATTAGTTCGGACAAAAACATACTATATATGACAAAACAACAGAGCAAATAACAAAACATTAGCAACAAGAAACAACATCGTTAACAACAATGACAACAGACTAACTTCAAGCATGGATGTGTTCAGTGCTGTAGGTAGATTATTTCTAACACCGATCCTAAACTCGGCCAATCAGACTAATTTACTGGATCTAATATCGCCGGCTTCAGTTTTCCCCATTCTTTAACACTGTTATCGAAATTGGGCTCCCTGTCCCTGGGGTCTTTTCTCTGACTCTGTGTTATCAATCAAAACACCGCAGTACTAAACATTTTATACCGAATTCGAAGTCATCTCAAAGCGTACTTTCTACAATAAACAGAAAAACGTTTTACTAGTACATTTCTGCCGAATTGGCCAATTTTGTCAAAGTCAGGTTTAATATTACAGAAAAAGGAAGGGAGGGGGGGGGGACAATTAAACGAGCAAAACTACTTTTCATGTAATGCTTCATATATTCATTTTAACCAGTTCCCAGCCGACAAAATTTTACACTAGTCCAAATTGAAAGAAGTTGCAGACAACAATTTCAAGTAGATGAAACTCTTAAAAATCTTTGTTTATGTGAGGAGAAAACATTGCGGGAAATGAAGAAATCGCTTATTTATTTATTTATGACAATATTTTCCAGGATGTTTACTTGAGGGGCGTGATAAACCCGTTAAATCGTTTATTCTTTAAAAAGAACAGAAATATAACAAATTACTTATACCTTAGCATGAGCCCTTTTTGAAACTGTAATTTATCGATAAAAATTGATAATAGTGGTTAATATACAAAATACAGCGTGTTATTATGATTAATTGAAAGAATATTCTGACAAATAAAAATCGGCGGTGCTACGAAGATAGAAATATTTACTGAATTAAATAGGAAATAGTGGGTACTAATGGTTTTATAGACAATGAATTGTCAAACGACTAGCGAAAACTGAAATTGTAAATTTGGCTGAAGAGTTATAATCGTGTTTTAACCAATAACTTCACGGCACGTTTTAGACTAGTATGAATTGGAAGATGCTGCAGTCGACAATTTCAACCCAGTGAAATTTAAAGCAAAACGTGCATTTTAGGATAGGTAACATTGTTGACATTGAAAAAATTGCTTGTTATAGGAAATTTCTTCATTGTCCACAATATAAGTATTTTTCTTGGGGGACGTGGTAGCCGCCGTCATTGCGCATAGCGCGGTTAGCGCGCCAGACTCCTAATCTTTAATCATGGGATGTCATGGGTTCGATCCCCGGCGGCGGCACAAATCCTTTCCGACATTTGTCTCCCACCAATGGGTGGATAATCGTAAACCTATGTGGGATAGCAGCTGGAGGCTATGAAAGGATGTAATGGTGTGAGAAATACCAGGAACCCATTGCTAGGTGCTTCAGCCGCCGCGATAAGACTAAAATACTGTTAAAAGTGGCGTTAAACCCTATTCAATAAATATGGAATACATCACTTGTTATTGGTGTGGTACTATGCGAAATATCGTTTTGCATGACACTGTGTACTATGTGCATGTCTGCTATATGTGTTCAAATAAAATCTGTTAAAACTTAATATTGTTCTCAATGTGATATTAGGATGCCGATCTAATGCTTATAGTTACGAAGCCAAGATTTTGTTCAAATGTACATTAGCTTTCAAAATTAAAAGAAATTGACTCTATCAGGATAATCCCACCGAAGTTTCATTTTATAGACCTTTTATTTAAGGCCTATACATGGGAAATTGAAAGAAGTGTCGGTTTTTTAAGTTAATGAAATTCTTTCCGATTGTTTTTTCGTATATGTATGAATGCCTTTATGCACAAACCTCACTGCACATTTAGAGTATTATTTTGAGCTCTTGCTGAAAATCTATCAATCAGTTACTTTTTGCATGCCACAGACCAATTCCCTGTTAGCCACAGGCCGGCCTTTTGGATAAAATGGGTAATAAATATGATAATACAGTCTTTATTAGCACCGTTTGCGTGTTGGGTGATGTTTGTGTCGCGTGTAGGAACCAGTCTCTCGTCAGTTATAGTCTGACCGGGATCCAGCGTCTCCAGTCAAACAATATACTCATATCATCATCAATAATGGTATTTGTTTGTTACTTCTTTTTTGTGGTGCTAAAATGATCAGAAATATTTCCGACGAATTAATTTTATATTGTGTAATTAGAACCATTTAGTTTTGACATCTGATGAGTAAAGCATTCAATATCAATATCAAAAATAAACAAAACAACAACACGATGTACATAACAGTTTCGAAGACAAGAGATAAACAAAGAATTCGATTTAGATGTCTGTCATTACATACATACAAACTGATTTTTTTCCTAATGATTTAGATAATTGGCCAATCGCGGCTGCCAACCAAATGACCGGTCGACCGTCATAGGCCGCCATTTTTGTTAATATTTTTATTGATTTGGCGACTCAAACGTCGTTACTATATCTTATTCAAGCCACAGTAACGAGGTTTAACCCTTTCCGTACAATCCCTTGTTTTTACGTCCCTGTGAATTTATACTTGAGAAAACATTGTGGGAAAAGAAGAAATTGCTTGTTTTCTGACTTGTATGTTCGTTACATTTCAAATAGCACCCACTTTTGATTGTTGTCTGCAACTTCTTTTAAATTGGACTGGTCTAAAATTTTGAAAAACGGGAAAGAGTTAAGTCGCAAACAAAACATTTTATTTCTTTGTTTCATGGTTCTGTCCATAATTTTGCAAAATAACGGCGTTTTGTATCGAGGTGGACTTCCTTTCGGAGTCAAAAGAAGGGGCTAACGAAGTAAGTGGATGGAGCCAGCGATTGGTCAATTGAATTGATGTAAAATGATTTTAGATGACTAATAATGTTCCATCTTCGTCAGTTTGATTGACTGAATGGGGCTTAACGCCTCTTTTATCAGTAATTCAGTCTTATCGCAAATGCTTGAGCGCATAACCATGTATTCCGGATACTTCTCACACCAGTAGTAGCATCACATCCTTGCCGAGCCTCCAGCCGCTCAATCAACTAAGGTTTACGATTATCCACCCATGTTGGAAAACAAATGTCGGAAAGGGTATTTACCGCCACAGGGCGGAAGTAATTTTGAATCAATCATGAAGATGAAACTGATTAATGCGATGAAACGCCTATTTTCAGATTGACATGTATTCAATTACGTTTTACGATAATAAATATAAATGCTAAGTAATAATTACTGGGTAAGAGGAGTTATATGTTGGACAGGATATTTGCCGCGAACGGATATCGAACCCAGGACCCCTTAAATGCATCCACGTCAGAAACAACATCAGAAAAATGAATTAACAGATGAACAAATATCAGAAAGTTTTGGGAATCTCAACTCAAAATCTCAAACCTTGTAACCCGCCGACTTTTTCAGAAAAATTATTTTAAAGTTGGTAAATCTTTAAAATCTCCGTCTTTTGGGGTAGAAAACATTGTGGATAATGAAGAAATTGCTTGTTCAAGCAATTTATTCATTCTCTTTAATGATTTCTAAAGCTTTCATTTTAGAGGCGATTACATCGTCATTAAGGAATTAAGTGGGAATGCTTTAATCATTATGCCAAATCAGCTACTCGTCATTTGGCGTGCAAAACGTCGTAACTACACATGTTATAAAGGTGCAGTTACGACACACCTAACGACGAACCAAGGATTATTGTATTTCAAATACTTTCTTTTAATGCTGCTCATATTTGATTTGAAGTGAATATATTGAATTATTTCTGGCCATTAAATAACTATATTGGTTATACATATTATAAACACATTCAATTATCAAAACAGTAATAATAACTTTTATGATAATAATTTTGGAATTATAATAATGATAATAAAAAAAAATAAAAAAAAACACACTAAGGAATTTCGAGAGACAGTTGGATCAGATAATATTTACTCCATGTTCCACAATAGATTATAATCTTTTGACATTGCCATATTGATGAAATTCATAATTTAATGTCTATTCAAAGTTAACATATTTTCGGATTGTAAAGTAGGACAATAAGACCCTCCGGAACTGTAGATTACATACCAACTCTCTGTAGCTATATGACGTAAAATGATTGAATGGGTTTAACGCCGCTTTTAACAGAATTTCAGGCATATCGCGGCGACAGGAGCTTCTAACCATGGATTCCTGGTATTTCTCACACCAGTGCTTCCACTACATCCTTTCCTAGCCTCCAGCTGATCTTCCCAGTTAAGTTTACGGTTATCTGACCATTGGTGGAAGAAAAATATCGGAGCGACCAGGAAACCAACCCTGGACCCAATGATTGAGAGTCCGATCCGCTACCAACTTAGCTATGGCCCCTGTCATGATGCAAAAGACAGTGTAATTGATAAATCACTGATTTCAACTAAAAAGTCTATGGACCAATGAAATTATACATTTAGACCGAAAACGAACTTTGAACTCCAACATCGGCCGAAATTTATGTGAATCATTTTTATTGGTTTGGAACTTCCAGTAGGATCTCAGTGGGCGTGATCATACTAAGTTGTTAAATTGGGCAAAGATTTCGATTTTGTTCACAATACATGAACACGCGGAATACAATGTGGTGACCTTTTTTAAAAAAGAAGTCAATATCCTTGTGAACCGCATAAATCTAACAATTGATTGTAATTCTAACCCATTACGACAAAATCTAAACTGGTACAAGTTGAAAGAGGTTGCAAAAAAGAAAAAAGAAATAGTTTGAATTGAAAAAAGAGGTCATATAAGGTAGAAAAGGTTGTGGGAAAAAAAGAAATTGCTTGTTACAAGCTATATCTTCTTGTCTCACAATGTTTTCCATCCCTATTTTTCTTTGGCGCGCAAAAATACGAGATTGTGTTGAAATGGGTTGAACAGTTTTGACATTACTCCTGTCGTAATGAACAACTTCGAGTTCAAATAGATAAAAACCAGTCTGAGGGAAAATATAAAAATATGATATTAGTGGCATATAAAACACTTTCTTCTTAATAATCAAACGGCGTTTTATATGATATCACTTATTACATAAATGTTTAAAGGCGTTACGTTGTTATAAAAAGATGAATTTCACACCAATTTGCATATTTTATAATGGTCTCTTCTGATGCGACATCCCTTTGAAGCCATTTAACTGTACCAATTTTCCATAATAAATAAATCGACAAAAATGCCGTAAAGATGATAAATAATTTAATAAAGGTGCGTCCAAGATATTTTCCATATTTTTGTGTTCAAAACTAATATCAATTTGAAGGATATTTCGATATGGCAAAAAAAGGTTCAAAATTTAGATCCTTCATAATAATCCAAAGTTTACCTAGTCTGTGAAAATAGGGAATATCATATAAAATTAGAGAAATGCTTTGAGCAGCGGAGGAAAATTTTGATATTTCACCTGACCGAAGGTCTGATAAAACATTAAATATTCCTCCACAGCGAGGAGCAAAAAAAAAAAAGATATTGTATTGCTAATAATTTAATTTTTAGTTTCGTCTACCAAAAACGAGCGTTCTGATTGGTCGAAAAATATTGTTCATAACTCCATGAACAAAAATTTGATCTCGCAGTGATTTTGTATGCTTCCTCGCAAAATAGTCCCATACAAAAAGGTATCAAAATTTGTAAAGCTTTTGTTTTTTTCGCTCGATGCTATTAAATTTTAAGAAAAGAAGAGATTTTTTTTTGTTTTCATGGAGGTATGAACCGAAAAAGCTAATCACACAATGTATGAATCCGCTTCGCGTATTCATACAGTGTGATTAGTTTTTTCGGTTCATACCTCCATGAAAACAAAAAATATTCTCTTCATCTCTTAATTGTAATGTATTATTCAAATTATCATATATCTACATTTTCATTAAACAAAGCGATGAAATAATAAACAATCTTTATAAATTTGTAAATGTTTTTCAATTCTACTTCACCAATCTGATAACGTTTACTCGTATTATGACGTCATATACAGATTAAAAATGAAGTCGTTTGACCAATTGCAGCCGTCAATCAAATGATCACTCGACCAATGAATTCATTCATTTATACTGGAAGTTCAGGTAGATTTCCAACAACGTCCGAAGTTCATGTGAAGCATTTTTATTGATTTGACGACTTAAACGTCTTCAATGTTAATTCTGTTCTTGCAAATAGTAAACATTTCAAAAATGTGTTGTCTTACGTCAAATGGAAAGACTCTCATGTCCGATTCTGGTCGGTTATTAATTTTCCCACTTTAACCCCTTCCCACACACAAAAATTTAGTATGGTCTAAATTGACAGAAGCTACGGACGGCAATTTAAAGCCGATGAAAATTTGAATTGTCCATTTTTTTTGTATGGAAAGCGTTGTGGATAATGAAGAAATTGCTCGCTACAAACAATTTCTTCATTTTCCACATTTTTTTCAAAGCTTTTGACTTGTCTGGGAATGGGTTATATTGATGACATCAAAGATGGGGAAGTAGTCAAGGGTGATCAAAATAATTTAATCGTTGTGGAATAGCTGCAGTAGTGAAGCTTAATCAAGCTACAGGATTTTATACATATCCTAAAATTATTTTTAAAAAATACAAATGAATAATTATTTATGGGTAAAAACATTCTAAAAAAATCTGTCTTCATCGCGAAAAGATGCTAGTAGCAGCAGTTGTTCATTCCTTGAAACCACGTGATTGTGAAATAGTTTAAATTCATTGTAAGGGCTATGAATGAATATCATAGAGATACATGTATTATCATTATTATGTATATACAAATATATACATATAACAGGTAAGAATGCACATCGTCTAAACCCACGTATCCGCGCATTCATAATTAGCACCTATAATGGCTATAGATCTCCAGGGAAACAAATAAACACACACAATCGCACCATAATGGTTTTGTATGCATTTCCAAACCAAAAGATGCATGGTGACATTAGAATATATTGTTTAACCCATTCCCGCACAATGACGCATTTTGACACCCCTTAGTAAAAGGACGATGGAAAACATTGCGGACGATGAAGAAATTGCTTGTAACAAGCAATTTCTTCTTCGTCCGCAATGTTTTCTACCCTTCAACACGAAGGTTTTTCTGAATGCCACCAAATAGGATTTATCGTCTGCATCTTCTTTCAATTTGGACCAGTCCAATATTTTGCTTTATGGTAATGGGTTAAAACTTATGTTCTGTCCAACCTTAAGAATAACGATACAGACTCGTCTGTTCATCACCGTATCGGATTAACCCATTCCAACACAATGCAATTTTAGACCAGTCCAAATTGAAAGGAGCTGCAGACAACAATTTCAAGTTGATGGAATTTTGAATTTTTTCGTCTTTTGGGATAGAAAACATTGTGGATAATGAAGAAATTGATTGATCCAAGCAATTTCTTCATTTTCCACAATGTTTTCCAAAGCTTTTTTGTTGAGGGGCGTAAAAAGGAGGGCTTGCGTGGGAATTGGTTAAGTAACGACAGTAGAGCTGATAGTGCACTTTGTTACTTTGATGGATTTTTGTAGTAACGATAGAAGTTCCCATACATTTAAAAATCACTATTTAAAGTATAAATATTATCAAAAATATATCTTTCATATAAGAGATGAAAAGAATATTTTTCGTTTTCATTGAGGTACGAACCGAAAAAATAATCGCACTGTATACACGCGAAGCGAATTCACACAAGTGTGTGATTAGGTTTTTCGGTTCATAACTCCATGAAAACAACAACAAAAATATATTCTCTTCATTTGTTATAATTTAATAGAATTGAGCGAAAAAAGCAACAAATTTACAAATTTTGATACTATTTTTTTTAACTATTTTGTGCCGAAGCACACAAAATAGCTGTGCGCTCAAAAGTTTGTTCGTGGAGGTATGAATAGTATTTTCGACAAATCAGAACGCCGGTTTTAGAAAGACGAAACTTAAAATTAATTACTTAAAAATGGTACCGGTAATACAAAATGAAAAACGTCTCGGTGTATTATTTGTGTATATATATGTGTATATGTATACATATATATTTATAAATACTTACACACACAATCACGAATTTAACTGTACATGTTTCTGTTAATGTTTCCGAAGCCAGAACTAAGTAGATTTGATATCCGATAGGTAATGATATCCCGTAGGTAATATTATCTTTTTTCCACCCTGTTATGTAAAATGCAACTGCCCAATAACCATTGAGCATACTATTTCACTAAGAAATAATCATTACGTTTCAAACCGTAACTCCTTAATTAAACCAATGTTAATGACAATAAGTTTCATGTAGGCCCGGAATATGTACTAAGGTTGAACAAAAGAGATCTCGTTTTTCTATTGCAGTTGTATTTGACGCCCGCTTGTTAATGAAACTTTTAATTTTGGTACTTTTTTGGAAAATATTTTTGATATAAACGAACTTTAATATAATTTATTTTCATCGAAAAAAAGTGCAACATTTTCTACTCCATGAAATGCCGTATTAATAACAGCGATCGTTTAGGAGATTTGTTACTAAAATTAGAAACAATCTTTGCGCATGTGCGTATCGCTTCCAAAAAGGTAGTACAAACAAAGGTAGTCCTACCACATGATTAGTATGGTACCTATGGAAGTACCATTTAAAAGCCGAATTAAAAAGGGAATCAGCTATTGACATATCTATTATAACTTATTACGATCTAAATGTCGTAATTACAGTATGAATAAACCCTTACCACGACGTTTTAGTTGCGAGCCCCACAAAATGCATACATTAATTTCTGAGTGCAATGTTAACACTTCCTGTTTAGATGAATGATTTGATTGATCAATCGACTTTTTGATGAATTGTTTGCCATCAAAAACATTTGCGGCTATGTGTTGAAGCATCACACATTTTGCTTGAACACTATTCACACTTTCAACATTTTTTTTCTTTATTTTCTATCATTTCTCAATATCAACACATTCCCACACAATGACGCTTTTTCACCCCCCCCCCCCCAAAAAAAAAGGTTTTGGGAAAAATTGTGGAATGTTACAGCGTTTTCTATTCCAAAAGATATAGATTATCAATATTCCATCAAATGAATAACTCCAACTCCTTTGAATTAGGACCAGTCTAAAATGAGCCTATGCGTGACATTTCCTACCATTTCGCATGTGCGTGACTCGCACACATTGAGCACCCTGGACAGCCATTCGGGGCAATTAGAATATTCACTGATTGTTTAAAGAAGCTTTTGATCAGTATCTATCAACAGAGCGCAGAGTGAAGATTCTGATCAGACTGTGCGGATGCACAGGCTGCTCTGAGTCTTTACTTGGCGCACATGTGTAATGGTTGGAAATGTCACGCATGCGCTAAATTTAGTCGTTTGGGAGTGGGTTAAGGTTGCGACCTAAGCGGGTAAGAGGTACCTTGTCCTTAGTAACCTCGAGACGCACGCAAACTAAAACAACAAAGAACTTTACTTTGTAAAAAAAAAGCACTAAGTCATGAAATACAATAACCACCAGGACAAAACCATATACAATCTATCATGAAAGAGAATATACATACGTTTGATATGAATTGTTTAACTCTTTCCAGTTCAATCCCCGATTTTTACGTCCCCGGAATTTCATAATTGAAAAATGTGTAGAAAAGGAAGAAATTGCTTGTGACAAGCATTCTCTTCTATTTCAACAATATTTTCTACCCGACTGAATAGTTATTTTCCAAATTAAATCCTATTTAAATTTCATCTGAAAATATTTTTGTTTGAACCGGTTAATTTTTTTTTGCTAAACAAGCAAGGATTAAGAGCATATAGTCATTAAACAAAGGGGTTTATAATCAGAAATTAGTCCCAACCCATCCATACTGGAGAAACAGCATTTTTATTTTAACACATGTTCAAATAAAGAAAAGAAAAAAAAGAAGCTAAAATCACTTACGCCTTTCTTAGAATTGATAGATCGCCGATATAAATCAAAACTTGACTGAGCTATCAAATTATTCGTATAAACCAGAATTAAATTTCAATCCTTGACATTTATTAAGCATTTTCGTTGTTTTGGAGCACTTGCATTTCGATATCTTTTTCGCCACACGTATGACCATCACAAAGTATAAATGATGTTTATTTTCGACACTCCGAGTTAAGTAAGGTCACTCAATATATCAAGTAAACAGTGTGCTTTGAGGCTCGAGTGTCTATCAATCAATCAAACAATCAATCGAACAATCAGACAACAAACAACAAACAAACACCCCAAAACAAACCCCACACAAACAATAACACCCCCCCAAAAAAAAGGGAAAAAAATCTCCCAAACAAAAAACAAAGCCCCAGCAACAACAACAACAACAACAACAACAACAAAAAAAAAAAAAAAAAAAAAAAAAAAAAAAACAAACAAACAAACAACAACAACAAAAGATACAGAACTATTTTTAACTATAGCAATGCCATATCTAACTTGTAATGAAATTACTTTCTTTTTAATTGAGGCAAAAACAAACGCAACGAGGGAATGCCTTTTATATTTCTCACATTTTCTGAAAAGAGTAGAAAAGGTACACCTTTTAACTGTGGAAACCGTTTAAATTTGATGTAACAGGCCATAATGTTTGCAAAATAACGCCGAGTTATCAAGTGAAACTTCCTGTCGGACTTCATTTGTCGTGGCTATCCAACCGCCAATAATTTTCTACCTGTCTCACATAATTCTATACTTATGGAATTTCACGACCACACTTTTTAACATGGAGGGCTACTTTGTCAGAAATGACCTATTGCTTAACTTATCGCATGCAGCTCAAAGATCAAGTTGGCTCTACCTTTTATCTGTCTACTTATTGGTTTAAATTGTGCACTTGATCCAAATACTAGGACCGCCCTCTAAATGCACAACACAACAAATCGCTAAATATCGTTTTGCAGGGTCTTATTTCCCATAGGGCTGTCAGCTCATAAATATTGGATGAACCACTCTGTTAGAAAAGGGGGTTTGTACCATCTGCGAGCAGTGCGAACTCGGCTCATCGGTTGACATTACACGTATTTGTTATTCATTTTATTGGTGACTTCTCTTTGTATTATTTTTGTCGATTAATGAACCACTAGCCACACTATCTGACACAAACTGGAAGTTCCACTTCGATTTTAAATTACGTTATTTTGCAAAAAATAACACACACACACACACACACACACAAAATAATAAAAAACTGATTGTTCGGAACCTGATAGTGGTTACTACAGCTTGAATGACCTGGTGTTATTACGACGTTTAAGTCCCTAAATCCACAAAAAAAGTCACATAAATGTCGGTAAATGTTGGACTTCAAAGTTCACTTCCGGTGTAAATGAATGTTTTGATTGCTGGATTGGTCATGTGATTGGTGGCCGCGATTTGTTATTGAATGTACATGATCTAGGTTTAAAATATATATATATCCTTTTTAGTAAATAAACAGTTTGAATGGGCATTCAACTCATCATTAATAATTCGTTAGGGACATATTATTTTAAGTTTCTAAATGCAGACATCTTGAAATTTCATCACTAAAGTTTACAGGACTTTGACTTCACCATGAAATGATTATAGGATATAAAATGGTGCAAAAGAAATTAACAAAAGAAATTCTTTGGTATCTGATCTCATAAAACGACTGTTTCCCTTTCCCGACTAGTTTACAAAATTACATCACTCTAAGACCGGCCCTTGATAATGAGGTCCTGTCAGCTTCCGCTCGCCCCCTTTCAAGGAACGCTTTGATCACTGACTGTATCGCATAGACGTTTTCATCTCGCCTTATCTCGTGAGATCATTGAACCGAGGGTCGTCCGATTATTTCCTCTTTCAAAACCTACCCTTCAAGAACACAGCTATGAATTCATAATAAATAATAATTTTAATGACATATCACTACTTTTATTATATTGCAGGATTCGGTATCATATCAACTTATGTAGATTTTATAGTTAATTATTTGAGGCCGAGATGCTATCGTGGTAATCAAAGCGATGAATCGCAATAGAGCGCCGATAAAACGTTTGTACTTCGCAGATGGCGATCTGAATCAGAAAGACTTCTTTACATTTTAATTTTACAACTAGAAACTCTCTATTTGGGAATATAGCTTAACAAATTTCAATTAAATTTTCATCCATATAGAGTGATGAATTTATGGTATGACTGGTTCAATGTTTAATTGTCAATATTCTGCAAGCGGCCAAATGAATCAGTCACATTTCAAAGAACCTCTGGCCCGACTTCATAAACAAAGGTTGACGTATGATATCTTTTACTGCGTGACATTCTAACGGCGACTTTAGACGTTTGGGTTTAATTCACGCAGAAGTCCATTCGGTACACAGAGTATTTCATATGGTGTGACACCAAAGTTTTTTTCTTATCTATTAAAACATACATTCTCATTATTTTCTCGAAAGATTAGAACCCATTTTCGAGTTTGCTACTTTTTAAACTCCCCCGAATGACGAGTATATAGCCATCAATTCGTCTGTCCATTCGTCCGTAGTTCCGTTCGTCCAAAGCGATTTCTCTGCATCTTCTTGGCCCAATTGATTTAGACGTCATACATAATTTTCTCCACCTTTTTATTTTTTTCCGGATTTAATTTTCCGAAATTTTAAGACCTCGCTATGGAAAAGGGGCCTTTTTACAATTCTGATCGCCAAATAATATTTCATTCTTGATTTTTTAAAACAAACAAACAAAACAAACAAACAAACAAACAAAAAAAAATCAACAACAACAACACACCCCCAAAAACAAACAAACAAACAAACAAAACAACAACAACAAAACAAACAAACAACAACAACAAAACGGTTTTGAAAATGCACTTAATTCATTTTCAATTAATTAATGGCCAAAGAAAAAGCGCTCCTCTTATATAATGAGTAAAACCACAAAATAGACTGGTCCAAATTAAAGAAGTTGTAAAGACTACTATTTCAAGTTAGTGTAATTTAGAAAATATTTACTCTTTGGTACAGAAACATTGTGGAAATTTAAGAAAATGCTTGTTACAAGCAATTTCTTCATTGTCCACGATATTTTACAAAGTTTTCCTTAAAAGGGGTGTCAAGAAGCGGAATTGTTGTAAAAGGGTTGAAATGGTTTTCATGTATATACTTTCAAGTCAATTTATAGCCTTCAACCCGTTTTCACTGAAAGAAGCGCTTATTTGTGAAGGACAGATAACGCCGTCACCTAAACAATCTTTAGAAGGTACCTTGAAATTTAGCTATAACTTATAGACATGCTAATCTGAAGCATATTTTGAAAATTCGTTGGGTAAAATAATTGGTCCAGTGATGCACTAGCCAGCTTAAACAAGTATGAATATTCATTTGGGGACCCCATTACTCAAGTTGTAATAATAGAATTTGACAGAGATGATTGACCTACCTAATGTTGTTCAAAATCTGTACCCCCAAACAAACATACAAACAAATCAAATCAAAAACATAAACAAAACAAACAAACAAACAAACAACAATAACAACAAATTAGAGGAGATACGCCTGTATATTTAAATTGCCGTCGACAGTTGTTGCTTTAAACATCTCCGTTTGAACTAAGAGGCCGATTGTGTTAAAACTGACAGGAATATTCGTCGGGGGAAGCTCTATCAAAGCTTTAAAAGCAAATGATGAAATTTCATACACTTGAGACGATTTCAAATAAATTTAGACAAGGAACCAGAATTCTGTTTCTAATAAATTGACGTCATAACGCATGTAATGGCGTCATTTTACAAACCGCTTGTTTCGCGGATAATCACAAATCGATTACTCTCAAGAAATGTGTCGATTTATTGCAAAAATTAGATAATATTACGAATAGAATATCAAATCCATGTCCAAAAATATGGAATTTATTAAACTGTATATATATATTTAATGTAAAATAAAACTCGGCAAATCCTTGTATTTATCAATAGACGACAAGCTTTATAGATTCCATATTCAATGAATATCCTTTATTAAGAGGATAATCAACTGGTTATCCTAGCACGAGTTTTTTTTAACGCCTTACAACGCATCCGAGTGAAATAATTTTTCATATTTGGAATAAAAAGTTGATTATTCTGTTTATTATATACCTTATTTTCTTATTTTTTCATTAATTATCGAAACAAATCTTTTTGATAGAGAGAAGGTCTATTGAAAAAGTGCGGATGAATTCACGATTAAAGACCAGAGCGACGCCCACAAAACTGAAGAAGTCGCCATTTTTATACTCTTATACACTCTTTATGATGACACTTGGTTGGAAAAAAAGTAGTTCCTAAATTACGGCAGAGAGTGAAACTGAAAAGTGTTATCGTCACTCCAGTGACGATATCAGAATTCATTACACTGCGAAATCCCAAGATTTCACAACAAGGTATATAATAAGCTATCTTTATCTATTAGCGTAATTAAGTTTACTGAGTAGGCTCAGCTACTGTTTACAAGCAAATTCAAAATCGATTGAACCTTAAAAAAAGATTACCGCTTGGGTCGAATGAAAAGATTCGACTAAGAAAACTTTCACTTTGAGCGATAAAACATTAAATAAGATATCTAAATCGACCATTAGTGTCCATAAATACTCAAATTTCAAGCCGGGGGATATTCACAGCAGATTGGCAGGGTATGAATTTGATATAAACGACTTTGTATTGTCATTTAATGAATAAATTCAACAATTGACGGATTACGACAGGTAATGAAAAACACCACCACCACCACCAACAACAACAACAACCGAAAAACAGATTGACCAATCAAATATTTCATTTATACCGAAAGTGAGCTTTGAATTCCGACTCTTGTGGATATCTATGTGTAGCATTTTTGTTGGTTAGCGATTTATTCAAGCTTTTTGCAGTTTAGATCGCCACCAAATATGTTCATCTCAATAAACTTCGTAAAATAATGGCGTTTAACATTCAAGTCGAGCTTCCTGTTGGAGCTCGGTGGACGGAACCTGTGTTGTCTAAATAATGTAATAAAACAATAACATATATTTCGTAAAAAAATCTTTGGTGATAAAAGTATGCAACCCTTCTCAATTAGGTTTATAAACGTTACTCACAAACCAAAGGTTGAACCTTTACATACAGTATGTACATTAATAGTGAAACAAAACTATTTAAACCAGATTTTGTCGCATATTCTTTAATATTTTTTCGTTAGATTATTGGGATTTATTGCGGCGGTTAATCACACAATTTCGCCGAAAATGCAGCGAAATTATCAGAATGATAAACCCATTATTTTTGTAGATTTAGCCCAGCTTTGGTTGTTTCCGCACTACTGAACATTTTCTAATCGGGACAAAAACACCAACGAAGTCACCAGGTTGCCATGTATTTCACGTGCAGAATGACGCGTTTTTGGACCCCCAGGTCTTAATTTATCTTTTTTGCATTTAGTAAAAAGAATTAATCTTTGACTTCCGTGTAAGATTAATTTATCTGCCATCTCGTGAACAACAAAAGCTAAATTTTCACGGGTGGCTTAGCCACTCGTGAAAATTTAGCTTTTGTTGGTCACCCAATGAAAGATAAATCAATCTTACACTGAAACGAACAATTATTATCTATATATTGATAGACAGAATTTATTTTGTTTTCATTGTTTATGAATTTAAAAACCTAATCATACTCTAAAGAGAATTTAAGAAGATTTATACAGAAGTGTGATTTTTAGAAGAAAAAAAATCTTCTTTCCTCAATATTTCGATGGTTAATTTGGGTACTGTTCTTAGTATCTTTATAATGTATATGCACACTTAGAACAGAATAGCAACCATCCTCGATTTAATATTATGAAAGCTTTCGTCGTAAAAAAGTCAGAACATACACACGTTTTTACCAAACAGTCTTTTTCTTGAACTACTTTGTGCAAAAAAAAAAAAAAAAAAAAATACACAGTCTTGTATTCATTAGGTTTACATGTGGGTATAAAATGAAATTTTCAGATAGTTAGTTCTTATTCTGAAAGAAGAAACAATTTTCTTTTAAAATATGATAAATTGATCTGAAATGTATATATTTGACCAAAAAAATCGTAATAGAATACTACCTTTAAAAAATATATAACCGCACAAATCCGCATTCTAACGCCCTGTTTATACTTTCAGAAAACAATGTGATAAAGGAGAAATTGCTTGTAACAAGCAATTTCTTATTAAACCACATCGTTTTCCTACCTCACATGACTTTAAATTTCAAAATAAAACACACATTGAACTGTTGTCTGCAGCCTCTTTCAGTCTTAAATTTTGTCATCTGGTAATGGGTTAGAAATACACTGTTTATTTAATAGAAAGCCAACCCCAAAGGTATTTTCTAAAAAAAGTTGGAGCCTTGTACCTTTCAATATTCGTTAAGAAGGGCGATGGGATATAGGGTTCTTCGACAATTGACCAATCGAGCCTGTCAATCAAGGAACAAACCGACCAATCAAATAATCTATTCAGCCCGGACCTGAGCTTTTCAACTACAAACATTTGCCGACATTTTTGTTAACCTTTATTGTTGGTTTGGTGACTTAAACGACGTTTAGGTCACCAATCAATCATTTTACTTTTTGTTAAATGCTACTATGCCATAAATTTCGCAAAATAACGCCGTTAAAACCGAAGCGGGACTTCCTGTCGGAGTCGATGAGCGTGGCCAACGACGTAAGTGATGGGGCCAGCGATTGATCAATTACATGGTGTGGTGGGGTATGTGTTTATATCCACTAGTCTTATGAATTCATAAGTTCAAATTGATGGCCAAAAGTTGTTATTAAGAAAAGAGTAGGCGAAATCAAATACTATAGACTGATCATGTTTTTATGATACTTAATTTGATCTAAAACCGCATAATCTCCAATTTTATTCTCACTAATTTGAGAACCACCCGCTTACAATAATAAATCACGTAACTACACGTTCCCAGGTGCTTGGGTGGTTATGAAATCTGTCTGGCTTGTTGGCCAAGTGGGTAGCGTGCTCGACTCGTAATCGGAGGCGAGTAGTGTATTGAGGACACTTTACAGACATAATCCAAGACCACCAAGCTGTAAAAGTGGGTAGCAGTGGCTAGAATCAGTCGTGTCTCTCTCTAGTACACACGGCAACACCTGGAATATGTTAGAATCACGATGGAAATAAGAGTTCGCATCTTTATCGTGCTTGTTACAAGCAATTTCCTCTTTTTCACAATGTTTTAAATAGGTTTTATTCTTGAGGGGCGTAAAAAAGAGGGCTTGAAATTGGTAAAATCATTCCCACACAACCCCTAATTGTTACGCCACTAAAGGAAAAAAAGCTCTGGAATACGTAGTCAAGAAAGGAAAAAAATGCTTGTTACAAGAAAAGTTTCCGTTCCCTACAACGTTTTCCATCCCCAAAGGCAAAGATTATTTAAATTCTATAAACTTTAAATTGTCGTCTGTAACTTCTTTCAATTTCGACCAGTCTAAAATTCTGTCGGTTTTGAATGGGTTATAGGTGCTAGCTCACTATTCATTCATTTATCAAATTGCGTGTTTAAGATATATCGTTAGGTAAAGGGCCAGTTCTGTTGTCAAAATGTTTCAACGTGTTCAATTCTAGGTAACAGCTATCGATCCTGACCTTTGTTTTGATCAGACGCACGGCGCGAAAGATGCTGATTTCTAGTATTACTTTCCCGTTCATAAAAGTCGATTATATATATGTTTAACCCTTTCCTGTTTTTGGAAAATTTAGACAAGTCCAAATTGAAAAAAAGTTTGCAGATGACAATGAAAACTGGATGCCATTTGAAATGAAACCAACCTATGTGGTAGAAAATATTGTGGAAAAAGGAGAAATTGCTTGTTACAAGCAATTTCTTCTTTTTCCACAATGTTTTCTTGAGTATGAAATCACAGGAACGTAAAATCCCGTATTTGAATGGGGAAGGGTTAAATGTCAGTTGGGACATCATTCCAGAACATTAAGAGCAGCTACCAAAATAGTGAAAGCTGTTTTTATTCTCCGCTATTCTGGGAATTGGTTAAGCCCACTACTGGCCATTTAACATTGGAGTAGACTTGGATAAACAATTTCTAATTAATGAAGAGAGACCAGTAACTATGGGACTCTAACCTGTGACCTCAAGGTCACTGTTTGCCATTCTCACTACTCGGCCAAAGGGGTAGTCAGACATCACCTGAAGACTATGAAATTAACCCATTCCAACACAACCAAATTTAAGACAGGTCCAAATTGAAAGAATCTGCAGACGACAATTTCAAGTTGATGGAATTTTAAATGTTTTAATCTTTCGGGATAGAAAACATTGTGGATAATGAAGATATTGCTTGTAACAAGCAATTTCTTCATTTTCCACAATGTTTTCCAAAGTTGTTTTATTGGGGGGCGTAAAAAGGAGGGCTTGAGTTGGAATGGGTTAAGGTACATAGAAAATACTTAAAAGGGAGATACAATAATATAAATGATAAAGAATAGCTCTGGTTCTCATAAATATTATCTGTCTGAAATAGCCTTAATTTTGCGACATATTCTACAAATATTACCAGAAATTTGAAAAGTTGTTAAAGTTTCTTAAGGGGAAGATGAAAAATACAGCATTTCGTATATCCTTAAAAGGTAATTTGGTGTGTATTATCACTGATTTAAAATTCATTCACACATATTTATAAAAAATCTATATCAAAAATGATAGTATAAACTGTTTACAATTTTCCATCAAAACTTTCATCTAATCTTTCAAGATCGTTAGTTCTATTATCAGTGTCTTCATCGCCTCTTTTATCTTTAATAGGTTCTTTAAATCGCTTTTCTGCATCGAATTTCTCACGATCACCATTCAAGATTTCATTGTGCCTATAATAAAGAATCAGCGTGTTAAGTAATATACGGCTTTGTTATTTTAAAAAGGTATTTTTACACGAGACCTCGATTTTTTCTCGAAAATCTATACTGAAAGCTTTTGATGTTGTGGTTTATGAAATATGTACAATATTCCTACATATTTTATTTGTTTCTGCTCGAATTCTGTATAACCTTACACAGGCGATGTTAAGAGAAAGGATTTTAATCAAACTAGAGATACCCCCCTAAATGCACCTACAAATCGTCGTAATGCTTGAACACATGCACGCAAAGCAATTAAAATAAAGCCGCGGCTTTATCGCAGTTGGTAGCTCGTCGGACTCTCTATCACAAGGTCCAGGTTCGATTCACGGTGGCGGCAAATATCCTTTCCGATATTTGTCTCCCACCAATGGGTAGATAATCGTGAACATAAGTGGGTGAGCAGCTCGAGGCTCGGAAAGGATGTAGTGGTAGTACTGGAGAGAGAAATACCAGAAATCCATGGTTAGGTGCTCCAGTCGCCGCGATATGACCGAAATACTGTTTAACGAGGCGTTTAGACCTATTAAAAAATAACAAACAACTTTAATTATAATGAAACAGAAATTTCCAACTATTACACATGTGCGCCAAGTAGAGACTCAGATCAGCCTGTGCATCCGCACAGTCTAATCAGAGTCTTCACTCTGCGCTCTGTAGATAGATACTGACCAAAAGCTTCTTTAAACAATCAGCGAATGTTCTAATTGCCCCGAATGACTGTCCGGGGTGCTCAATGTGTGCGAGTCACGCACATGCGAAATGGTTGGAAATGTCACGCATAGGCTCAAATGTAAATGATAATATAAGTAAAACAAAATTCTTAACCTGCTCAATGCCAATCTTGGGTGATGATTAATTTACTTTTTGCTCATTGTTTAGCATAAGGCGTACATTATTGGGACTATGTATAATAAATATTATTTTCTATGCTAGTAAAAGCCACTTCAAAATAAAAAGCAATATAATCAACTTATGGACAAGGCAAGTATTTGCTGCAATATAACTTTTCCAAACCAAACACTTAACTCTTTCCTGTTTTCTAAACGTGAGTCTTGTCCAATTTTTCAGACGACAATTAAAAGTTGGTGCAATTTGAAAAGTAACCAGCCTACAGGGTTTAAATTGGTTCAATCTCTTGTTTTCCGACAATGTTTATTTAAGCATAAAATAATAGGAAGGAAAATACCAGTGGTTGTACAGGAATGGGTTTACAAAACCGCGACAAGCCATAATCAGGTTGACATCTAAGTTCCTTAAACGATTAATTATAAAAGACAAGTCAAAACACACATTGAGCTATAAATAATAGTGCATAAAGAGCACCCAAGAGCGGAATAATTTGTTTGTTTTTCATGCAGATATTATGCATTTCTAAACCATTTTAATAAGTTCAAAAGAGATCGCTTTTGTGAAGACTGGATGAAAAGATTCACATACATTTAAAAGTTAAGAATACGAACAGGGTTAGTGATTTGCATGACAAAAGCTAGAATCTCACTTTCTCACGTTGACCACTTTCTCTACTTAATGACCAAAACATAAACTTTCTAAACCTTTTAACTTGCTATGAGGGTGTGTCGTTTAAAAGTGGATCGAGGGAGTCTTAAATTATTAGCTGAAAAATGGTTAAATGATATAATAACACCAACATATATCGGACGTAAAAAGAAATTGGTGTTGGCTATTGTCTGAGGGCTACGAAAGAACGTAACTATGATTTTGGCAATCCAACGGCGATAAATGTGTGCATCGCTAACAAAAGGTTAAGAAATCTGCTAAAGCCTAAATACTGAGTTGTAAATATATATCTCGAGTTGAACTCTGCCCTGATAAAGCTCGGAATGTAAGTGCAAATAATATTTAAATAAAAGAAAGACAACTTTTGACGTGCCAAAAGATACCTTTTGTTTGTTTGAATGGGGTTTTACGCCGCTTTCAACAATCTTTCAGTTATATCGCGGCGGCTGAAGCACCTAACAATGGATTCCTGGTAATTCTCACACCAGTACCGTCATCACATCCTTTCTTAGCCTCCAGCTGCTACCCCACATAGGTCTACGATTATCGACCCATTGGTGGGAGACAAATAGTCGGAAAGGATGAGTGCCGCCGTCGGGGATCGAACCCGGGACCTTTAGATTGACAGTCCGACGCGCTACCAACTGCGCTATGACGGCGGCTGTGCCAAAAGGTATCGAAGACTTTATCGAATTTTGCTGCACAGTCCTAAAATAATGAAGCAATGACGTTTGAAGCTAAAGCTTCTTCACACAGAACCTATGAAAATTACAGAAGTATCAATATAAACTATTGCGATTTACTCAATAGGTCTGATCAAATGGTAAAATTTCAAGAAGAAAATGTGCTAACCTATTCATCTGCATACTAACTTTACCCTTATATGGTGTATCAATTTGGTCAAAAGTCTGCTCTAAGTCGAGTAAGCCTAAAATAATGTGTGTACGCGAATATGTGCAGCCGTCAAATTTAAGCATGCACGCTCAGTGTTTAGGCGCTCACGCTTAAAAGATCATTACATTCCTGCACTTGTAATCTATGCGCGCACGCATATTCTGTACAGGTGCATGCTCATTTTTGAGCACACACGCCCTATTTTGCCGCTGCACCTGAATTATGTACGTGTACACGTGCTAGTTTTAGTGTGCAAGTGTCACAATGGACTTCTGACCCATTGAGTGGACCATATACCAACACATCTTGTCATTCATTTTTTCAGGTTTATGTATTCTTCCTCGAAGATATGCTTAACAAAATATAAATATCAATTCATGGATAGATTTACATTGTATATATTTTTTAAGCCTTTAAGATCGAAAAGCATTTCCAAATTAGTGTACACGGTAGTTTTGAATAAAATAGATATATAAAGGAAATGCTGTTGTTATCTTTAATTTATAGCTCACATTGTTTCCTGAACCCATTAACAGACGACAACAATTTACACGGGTCCAAATTAAAAGGAGTTGCAGACGACAATTTAAAGTTTATTAAACTTCAGAATTTTTGGGTAATGAAGAGTGTGCAAGCAATTTCTTCATTTTCTACAATGTTTTCCGAAAAAATTTCTTGAGGGCGTCAATAACCGTCATTGTGTGGAAATGAGTTAAGTCAAGATTAGAAGGCTATTGCAAAGCACAGTGATGCTAATTGGCGGAAATCGTCTCCATCCACCGATCGTCGACAGGTAGTTCTTCTAGCAAACTAGGTTACTTGCAAAATTTATCGTCAGTAACATGTAATAAGAATAAGAGCACCGCCTACGGTTGCCTACGCTCGGCTGTTAGGTGCTGGATAAAAAGCACCTAGAGTTATCCCCCTTGATAGTATAGGTCGCTCTTTTGATGGTGAACAAGTGTGCCAAGTTTCAAGTGAATGCCCTAAGTAGACCAGAGATATCACAAAAAGTCAAAGTTTTCGCACGACGACGATGACGACGACACCAAGGCTATCGCAATACCTCGGGTTTTTTTCTGAAAACGGCCGAGCTGAAAAATTATTGGTCGGAAACCTACATTTTATAACTGCTGACACCAAACAGACGGAAATGATTATCATGCACGAATGTCAGATTTTTAAATCCACTTCCGGACTAACTGGATGATTTGATTGATCTATTCATTTTTTGATTGGCACGAGATCCATCAATGCAATGGTAGCATTTCGTCATGTTACTGTCAGGCTTATCGTTCCTTTAAATTTCACACCACAGAACTAAATCAATCAATTAATCAATCAATCAATCAATCAATCAATCAATCAATACACCAATCAATACACCAATCAATACATCAATCAATACACCATTCAATCAATACACCAATCAATCAATCAACCAATCAATCAATAATCAGTCATTTAATGAATGAATGAATGAATGAATGAATGAATGAATGAATGAATCAATCAATCAATCAATCAATCAATCAATCAATCAATCAATCAATCAATCAATCAATCAATCAATCAATCAATCAATCAATCAATCAATCAATCAATCAATCAAACAATACTCCAATCAATCAATACACCAATCAATCAATACACCAATCAATCAATACACCAATCAATCAATACACCAATCAATCAATACACCAATCAATACATCTCCCATAGCATACACGCTGTTCTGTCTGTCAGTCCTTTTTTTCGTCCTTCAACAATTTTTTTTCCCGAAGGGTAGATCTCTGAAGCTTTTAGGCTGAATTCCTTAATATCTTACACATTTGTTAGACATTATCCATAGTTGTGCATGAAAAAAGAGTGAAAATTCCTAAAATGTTCCAGGATACAATTACAGGTGACTGCAACCATTGGGCAGATTTTGATGTGGTTCCGCGTTCAGTGCGAGTCCTTCGTGTGCAAAACTAAAACAATTTCGTTGGTTCATCTTAAGGATGACCAACTATTACTGTAACTGTAACGAAAGTGAAATAATGTCGGTGAACAACTCTTCTCGGCGACCACGGTCATAGCATAGTAGTAACGCGTAGGACTCCAAGTCAAGCGGTCCAGGGTTCGATACTTGGCCGCGGCCAATATCCTTTGCAATATTTGTCTCCCACCAATGGGTGAATAATCGTAAACCTAAGTGGGGGAACAACTGGAGGCTTGGAAAGAATGTAGTGGTATAGTACTAGTTTGAGAAATACCAGAAATCCACGGTAAGGTGCTCCAACTGCCGCGTTATGACGGAAATCCTGGAATAAGTGATGTTAACTCCCTTTTCAATTAATTCAATCCAATCACAGAATTCAAGATTTCGACATCATGGTCGTTCAGATGTTATCGAAAGGGATATGAATCTGTAAGCTAGTTCGGTTTTTAAACCTAGTTCTATATAAAGTTTATCTAGCATTCTACAGTTTCACAAACCCTCAAACTTACAGACACACACTCCTGTGTCCGGGATGTTTAATCATTTGAGTTTTATAAAAGATTACTAAAATCACGATGAAATTAGACTCTCTATAGAGGGGCGTTTTTGTGCATTTTACAAAAAAAAAAAAAAAAAAAGGGATCCATTAGGTAAGAAATCGGCTTAAATTGCGTTATCTTATGACGTTGAAAAATTCCTTATATGTTGATGACATCACAATTGCCTAAATATTGCTACGCATTTCAAGGAAAATAAATCGTTGGAAAACATTGTGGAAAATTAAGAAATTACTTGTTACAAGCAATTTCTTCATCAACCACAACTTTTTATTACCCCAAAACAACAAAAAACTCATCAACTAATGTTTGTCGTCTACAACTTGTTTAAATTTGAACCAATAAAAAATTCGTCGTCTGGTTATGGCTTAATGTACAAGAAGATATAGCATTGTCAATTTAAGCACATTTTCGTCTTTGGGAATCAGAATGAACTTAATTGTAGAAAACCTATCAACCCTCCCATCCCCCCAAAAGAAAACGAACTAAAAAACAAAACAAAAAACCCACAAAAACAAAACAAAACAAACCACAACAACAAACTACACCAAAACAGCCCCCCCCCCTAAAAAAAACATGTAAAGACCCCCCCCTCCCAACAACCCAAACCACCCAACCCAAAACAAAGCAGAAAAAACAAATAAACAAACAAACAACAATCACCCCCCCCCAAAGAACAACAACCGTCACTACCACCACCACCAACAACAACAAGAACAACAATTAAAACGAGGATATCTTTTTTGTTCCTTAGGCTTTTTTTCTGGATTTAGAATTATAATTTTTAAACATTAAAAAGTTGATTATCTATTTATCTAGATAAGTTCGTTTGTCTTTATTAACCCATCTGAAATGATGGATCGAATAATTTTAAAAACCGGAAGTTGGTGCGAAGTTGGTGGTCCCTATCCATTTTTGTAGACTGGTGGTCTTTAACACAAAAAACGAAACAAAGTCCATCGAATATTTGAAAAGAAAATATTTGAAACTCGTACACTGTTAAACTCTTTTATAATCATTATATCTTTTGTTCCCATTAAACAACCCCGACCTTTTGTGAAAAAAAGGAATTGTTTTGATAAATCAGACAAGAGCCTGGTTTTATTTGTTCGGTTTTAGAAAACATCAATAGAATAATACTTGAACGGCCGGATTATGTAATCTTTTAAGGTGTACTTGAATTTGATAGGGAGACCGATGAAAAAGTGTAAAAACAAATATGGACAACTTCTAGAGGGTATTAACCGAGAATAACTTCACAATATGACGAAAAGACCCTTCTCTCGTGAGTGACTAGTTTTTAAAGGTCGGTATCGATGTTTTTATTTTGGTTATTCTCGTTCCCTCTTAAACTATTTCAATACAATGTTCTAAAAGTAGTTATGTGAAAATCAGAGGTGGTTTATTAGAATAAACCAGCTTTTTCCTTATAGCCTACGTAGGCTGTCAATCTGTTTTTTAGATTAAGCCGAGACAATTGCAAAGAAAATTGGGTAAATCACGCGGTGCGTATGACCGTTGGAACCCACATGCAGTTTGAATTTGCTCAAACCAACGTAATCGTTACGTCATCATGAGTTATGTTCGCTAGCCGGTGTTCAATTGTTTTTAAGATCAGCCCAAAACTGCCGTACGCGTCAATACGAGTATAGACACTTTCTGTAGTTTCGCGCTAATCATCTGGTGTGACATGATTTAGGACGTTGGTTTTTCTTCGCTTGTCAATTTGTTACCTTCCGTTGAAATCTGAAAATAACATTGAATTCCGCTGAACCTTTCCTATTCAAAACGACCAACACCACCACCACCAACAACAGCAACCAACAAACAACAACAACACGTTTAGCTTTTCAGATTACCTTGAAGACAATATCTGATTCATTTTAAGTGTTAAGCGTCCGTTTGAGAGTATTTTTAGGC
The DNA here is from genome assembly GCA_946902895.1 of Fragum fragum. Classification (NCBI taxonomy): domain Eukaryota; kingdom Metazoa; phylum Mollusca; class Bivalvia; order Cardiida; family Cardiidae; genus Fragum; species Fragum fragum. Next base: position 6,829,462 of record OX336366.1, read on the forward strand.
AATTGGCATTCTTTTTAAATCAAGGTTTCAGAAACATCGATACCTCTCTTTAAACCTCATCGCATGAAAGTTGTTTTATCCTTGGTAAGCAAACCGGCCTGCATGTATTTATCCGGGTTGTCTGTTTCAGGTTTTTAATCGGCTCACGCATTTCAGACAGTACTAATATTTTCTCCAGGGAGCAGAAACGAGAGGGATTAATCTTACTAGTAAGAACCCGTTTCCCGGTCGATTAAAGATATTTGGTCTGAATAAATATTATTAAATTCTCCATCTTTGACTCAGGACAGAGATTTGATATGTCTGAATAAAAGATAAGCAATATAACATAATCAATTTTGTTCAAACTTAAGTGGTATCAATCAATCTATACAGATTCGATTAAAAATATCGTTTCCAAAGAGTTAAATACGGTTTTATACACCAGAAAGAAGTTTAGTGGAAAACGATTTGTTCTTTGATTCAAAACCATTGTAGGTATTATGGGCTGCAATACCCCTTTCGGCGCGATTAAAAAAAGGTTTCCGATCCCCGTCCTAATTTTCACAGAAAGGAAAAGGAAAGTCAACGGTTTCACCTACAGTAAAACAATCTGTTTGTACAAGATATTACAGAGATTACCGAGCTAATGGAATCATAAGTTGTTACACCAACACATGTTTGCTTAAAGTATTGCTCCTAATCGCCTTACACTTCAGAGATTCGTTCAACGGATTTGTGTCCTTAGGTTAGGATATGTAAAGTTCCAATATAGGCATTTGAAAACGATGCAAACAGCAAAATAATAGAAAAGAGTAAACCTTTCATAATTTGGCATGAAAGTTCGACTTATGTGTTAAACGGCGTTATTTAAAACAACAACAACAACACACACACAAAAACAAACAAACAAACAAACAAAAAAAAAAAACCATAAAAAACCCCACGAAATAAAAACAACAACAACAACAACAACAACAAAAAAAAAAAAAAAAAAAAAAAAAAAAAAATGGATAGAAACATCTAACAAACAAGTTAAATAGTTGGTTGGTGACCTAAACGTTGGGACTACAGCTTGAATATTTTGTAGTTATGACCTCGATTTCAACAAATGTTGTTGGTGACCTAAACGTCGGAAATACACCTCAAATATTCTGTAGTTACGACGTTTAATTCGCCAAACCTACAACCATACGTCAAAGATTTTCGAACATTGTCGTAGTTTTAAGTTCACCTCCGCTATGTTTGATTGGTTGATCGATTTTTTATTAATAACGGCGATCGGTTAATTTTTAGTAGGATAGGGAATCTATCTGATTTGATATCATAAATACACATTATTTAACCCTTGTCATGCTGGGTACATTACCTTACTGAATTGCTGTAAAATCAAAGGGCTGAAAACAATGATAGAACTTGATGTTCAAAAACCAATATTTATTTTAGAAATCAACTCCATAAACAACTCTGGCGGAGTAAGTACAAGCAGGAGGTGTAGACTAAGATCAGACTGCACTTATGTGCAGGCTGATCTTGGTCTACAACTCCTGCCAAAACAAGAATATTCCGGGTTCAGCATGACAAGGGTTAAGTTTTAAAATCTGCGTTTCTGGTACTAATTAGTTTGAAGTCGTAAAGATAAATACATGTATTACAAATAAAACAGCGCTCAGCTGAGGACAGAACCATGACAGAACCATGATATAGTTTTTGTTTAAGTTTTGTTGAAGAGTTTTAATGTTTTTGTTCATGGTGGTCAGACTTCATTGCTAAAAACCTGTGGTCATTTGCATTTAATAAATATTGTATAAGACACACAGTTTCGGAGTATATATTTAAACAACTGATTGTTCCGTACGTACAGAGGGTGAATTAACAACTAAGTCAATTTCCATATGTTAAATATAGTCCAGTAGCGATAACGTTTCACTTGAAAAGGACGGATATGCGTCTATACTTACACATTTTGAGTAAAAAAGGAACAGTTTAAGAATTATTCATACTAGCTACCGCTTCATGCTAACGCCACTTTATCAGTATTTCAGTCATATCGCGTCGGCTGGAGCACCCAACCATGGATTCCAGTACCACCACTCTATCCTTTCCGAGCCTCCACCTGTCGATCCAACTAAGGTTTGCGATACGCGCTACCAACCGTGCTATAGCTGCGGCCAATATTTAGGATTGAAATGATGTTATATTTTTTGTTCATTATAGAAACGTGCAGTTTTACCTGTTCTGTTTTCCCTGTTATCTTCTGTTAAAAATCTGATACTGTGGTAACATAGATATTACCCAAAATCTTTGTTGGACAATCTTGATGTCCTGATTGTCTGTCCAGGCTGCTCAGTTCTTGCACATACGTACACGTGCATTTGCTGGAAACGTCACGCATGGGCGCATATCGTCGACGCGAGAGCAATATATGGTAACTACAGCTTTATTAAAGCTGTAGTTACCATATTTTACTCGCGCACCGACGATATATGAAAAACATCTATAGACATCTATAGACATATAGTTTGGATTTCGTACGTTTAACATGCTTATCATAACTAACATACTTATCATATATATCTTTATTTTGAGTCTCATTCATATACCTCAACCTAAAACACCGCTATAAAACTGTAAAATATACATTACCATTCGCATGAGACACCCAAACTTCAACTATGGGATGTCATGGGTTTGATCCCCGGTGGCGGCACATATCCTTTCCTACATTTGTCTCTCACCAATGGGTGGATAATCGTAAACCTGTAAGTTGGATAGCAGCTGGAGGCTAGGAAAGGATGTAGTGGTAAGTGTTGGTATGAGATATACCATTAATCCATCGATAGGTGCTCCAGCCGCCGCGATATGACTGAAATACTATTAAAAGTGGCGTTAAACCCCATTCAATCAATCGGTCAAATATGAATTATACTAGACTTTTGATATAACATTGCACAATCAAATTATTAACATATACACGGGTGAGTAATGTTAGATAAGGTCGGTTGCTAATGATCACATCCAAACTAAATATAAGACAATTTATTTATAGAAATAAATATAACTGATATACTTGTGATCATCAAATTGAGTAAATGCTTATAATTCAAAAATGGGTGTAGCGACCGACTCTTGTATGTAAACTATTACATGAAAGAACGCATCACAAGGGTTGAAAATTAAAAGATGTAAAGTTGCCTTCATCATTTACACACAAGTAGGGGTCTTTTTGTGTAGTGTTGAGTAGCAGGTTTTAAAAGTTATTAAAGTTATTAACTCTTGGTCGTTAAAAAGTACTTTTACCTTTTCAACATCGGTCAGGTTTGTAAAACTTGGATATTCTGATAGTTTGTGGAAAGCTTTTGCCCAAATTCTTTATAAGTGGTACAATGAAATAGTACATGATAGTCATTCTCTAAGATGTCACTAAAGAGCAAACGGAATTTACTTAGAGCTGAACAATGGCCCATGGTGAAATTATCTTACAATAATTTTCAGGACCAAATTGGATTTGTAAAGTGAATAATTCCTCATCTTATTTCCTCCAATATTGTTCCTGCTATTTTGCCATATTTTCTCGCGACGTGATCTTTTATAAGGTTTTCACAAGTAGGACTTACTCTAACTTTGAATTATCGTAGTGCCTTTGTTAACTATTGAAATCAAGTCAAAGCTGTTTGTTTTTCTAAAGGTGTTCACTTATGATCTTTATGCCAAACATTAGTTTGTTTAACTTACTTAGTGCATTCTTTTACGAAGACCCTCATCTGTAGGGCCTATAGATGAGTATAAAAGTTAAAAACAAATCACTTGAAACAAAAGACCAATATTTCCTATCAAAAGACATATGTTGTTCTGCAACTGCAAAATGTTTGAAAATAGTTATCAAAAATGCAAAATAAGCATCGAAAATTTATCTTATTGATATGATAAAACAAGCCAAAACAAGTAGTCGACTATAGTTAAGACATGGAAATTATATTTTTTTGTTTTCATTCAGGTATGAACCTAAAAACTTATTCATACTGTACGAATACGTGAAGTATCAAGTAACACGAAGAAACTGCTTTAGTAGTTTTAAGTAAAATCTTATGGATCTAATTTGTGCGCAAGCACACAAAATAGTTGCGTTCTCAAAATTTTGTTCATGGAAGTATGAAATGAAAAATTCAGCCAATCAAATCGCTTGAATCTGTAAGAATTTTACGAAAAATTATTATTCTTTTTTGTGAAAGCAGGGTATCTGAAGTTGCAGTCGGCTATTTTGTATAGACGCTTTAGCTTACACACAGCGAGAATCATCGTCATAAGATTCGTGGCGATTCAAATGAGTTCCCTTATTATTATTATCTACCATATTCAAATAGCGCTTTTTTCATACGGAAGTACGCCAAAAAGCGCTTTTTAAAATCGAAATCAACTAGAATATACACGTATACAAATAAACATGATAAAGTAGGACATAATCAATTCAGAAAACAGTAAAATTAAAATACTTTGCTAAATACGAAATAATTGTTAAAACACTAATATTGACCGAATAAAACATTTGCCCTCAAAAAGATATATGTTTCAGTAAAATATGTTTAATTTTGATATATTTGTAAAAATATATGAATCTTTAGTTTTTTTTTTTAAAAGATACAACTGTTGTTGAAGATCTAATTACGGATGGAAGAGAATTTCACAGGGTTGGACCTACCGTCAAAAATGAATATGGACTAATTGAGAAATACATGTAGTATTTTAAGAAAACAATTCCTGTATGTATAGATTTAAACTGACCACAATCGCTAGAAGTATATACAAGTACATATTTCCGTAGCTTGCTATGTTTGAATTTTAGTAGACTCTATAGGTATTACATCTAGAGTGATAATCGACAATTAAACAATCAAAATATTAGGTTTGAGTCAACAGAGGGATATTATGCGCTAAGTACTAGGTATTTGTCACACAGAGGTTAAAGACAAGTACCTCTTGAAGAAGTCCTCGAAGCATCTTAGGACAGCTTTAATACAACCGTGTTCAGACTTGATCAGTCTACATAGGGAGGCACTGCTGTGGCGAGTTGTCATGGTGAACACATAAACATAAATTTAGCTGCAACGTTTGTTTGAAACTATCAATTTGACTAAACTTTTTTTCTTTTTTTAACCTATTTTATTTCTTTCTCCAGTCATATCCCTTTTTGACGCCCCTGAAAAGCTCGGGAAAATACTGTAGCAAACGAAGAAATTACTTGCTACAAGCAATTTCTTCATTTCCCACAATGTTTCTGTAAAGAAAGATAAATATTTTTAAAATTTCACTATATTGCCATATGAACCTTCTTTAAATTTGGACTACTGTAAACTATTTTTTTCTGGTAATGGGTTAAAAACCGTTTATGTAAACGCCTTATCTCCTTAAGTTTACGTGATGTTATTTCCTAATATACACATTGAATAAAAAATGGATAGAAAACGATACAAAGAAGGGGTAGGAAAAAAATAAAAACAAAAAATAATGTCAACGTTTCGTCGTTGTTAACAAATATCATAACAGCCACTATAAAAAGTTAAATATGCGATACATGGACAGCATGCAAGCCTGTATAGTATGGACGTGCCACGTACAATCTTTAACCATTACGGCGTCATATTTGACTGAGTTATTGTCCCTAGATCTTGCGGGCTACCAGTTTAGGTGTCATATTTGACTGAGTTACTGCCCTAGATCTAGTGGGCTACAAGTTTAGGCGTCATAGCAGCGATCGTCTATGACGTAGGCAATACATGTGTATGCTTTGCGTAAAACGTAGTACACAAAAGGTAGGACAGATATTTAGCATATGTCTTGTCTCGGAAATTACTTAAACTTGAACAAAATAAAAAGAAACGAAATGGTTCCCTTTTCAATTAAGAGATGAAGAGAATATTTTTTGTTTTCAAGGAGGTATGAACCGAAAAACCTAATCACACAATGTATGAATCCGCTTCGCGTATTCATACAGTGTGATTAGGTTTTTCGGTTCATACCTCCATGAAAACAAAAAATATTCTCTTCATTTCTTATAATTTAATAGCATCGGGCGAAAAAGCTAAAAGCTTTACAACTTTTGATACCTTTTTGTATCGGACTATTTTGTGCAGAAGCATACAAAATCGCTGCGTGCTCAAAATTTTGTTCATGGAGGTATGAATTCAATTTTTCGACCAATCAGAACGCTTGTTTTTGATAGACGAAACTAAAAATTAAATTATTTCGGTTTTAAATAGGTGTTTGACCTTGGTTTGGATATCTTTTATTATAATCAAATGGTAGGACACCCTTTGTTTGTCCTATCCTTTGGAAAGCGAGGCGCAAGTGCGCAAATGTTGTTTCTAATATTAATAACAAATCTTTTAAACCATCGCTGCTTTACTTGTTTCGCAATCTAAGATTTGATAATACTGTGATTTGATAACCACAACAAATAGTCATAATTGGTCTTTGTAAACTGATACCTTTTCAATAACATGATCTCATAAGGTATGGTATGTTCACTTGAAAGTCAAATGATTTTGATCTCGTAACATAGAGTACTTTGGTGAAGATGCTTTTCCATATAAATTAAATTAGTCCGGAAAACACAGTTTTTATAACTTCGATTTATATATTTTTTTGCAAATATGTAAGTATTCCGTCTCGTTTACTTTAAAGAGGATTTTACAACATGCAGTATTTTTATATATGTCTAAAGATCATATCCTCTGTCATGCTAGGTTATGCTATATAATAAAAGGTCAACAACAACAACAAAAACATTGACAATAATAATAGAAATAATAACAACAACAACGGTAGCGATGACGATAACGACGACGACAACACCAACACCAACACCAACAATAATTATCACTTCTACTAGACTACTACTAGTACTACTTCAACTACAACGACCTTTTAACCCTTTCCCGTTCAAATACTGGATTTTACGTTCCTGTGATTTCATACTCAAGAAAACATTGTGGAAAAAGAAGAAATTGCTTGTAACAAGCAATTTCTCCTTTTTCCACAATATTTTCTACCACATAGGTTGGTTTTATTTCAAATGGCATCTAGTTTTCATTGTCGTCTGCAAACTCTTTGAATTTGGACTAGTCTAAAATTTCAAAAAACGGGAAAGGGTTATCATATTGAATATGTAATAGATAAATCTAAAATCAATATCCTAATTGACGTGTCGCTTGCCGCGCCCAACGACCTCCAACGGGAAAACTCGACTTAGATATTAAATGGTGTCGTTTGCTCAATTTATGCTCAGTAATATCTAACAAGGTTAAAATTGCTGGTTGGCGACCTAAAGGCCGAAACTTGAAAAAGCTGTAGTTTTGACGGATTTCAAAGTTAATTGCCAGACTAATGAATGGTTTTATTCATTTTTTTCGTTCGACAATCACGCAAATTGATGGATTGCGATTAAAAAATCGGCCATAAGAATCATTAATTAAGACCGGAAGTGAACTTTGAAGTCCCACATTGGCCGATATTTACGTAAAGCATTTTATTGTTCGGCGACTTAGACGATAAACTTCAATTGCAGTTACGACGTTAAGGTCGCCAACCAACCCTTTTCTTTTTTGTTATATGTTAATGGCCTTGTTTTTCTTTCAAATATCGCCATTTTACATCGAAGTGGAATCTCCTGTCTGAGGTCAGTTGCCAGCGATCGGTCAATAGGTCAAATATGGTTAGTCTTTATGCACAGAATGTCAAGAAGCTATCTAGAAGGCACACAACATTTATCGTCTACCTAACTAGTTCTCTTTTGTTTCTTATAGCTCATGTCCAGATAAAAACATTTAAGACTGGTCCAAATTGTAATTAGTTTCAGACGGGATTTTTTAGTATATACTAATTGATTTTAGTGTAATTGCGACGAAAGCTTTAAGCTTTTAGAGTCGCTCTCGAACACACAAACCAGATGTTTTCACGTCCCTGAAAGAGAGGCAGTGGTTTAACCCCACTGCTACCCACTTCTACGGCTGGGTAGACTTGGGCTGGCTATCAAGTGTCTTGCCCATGAACACACCCCGGTGACAAACAGGCTCGAACCTTCAGATCACGAGTAAAACACCTATACAACTCGGCCATCGAAGCAGTCATTTTTTCTTGGGGGATGGGTAGGTGAATTTGATTTTCCTCAATGCTTTCCAAAGTTTTTTTTCGGGGGCTGGGGGGGGAAGGGGTTCGAAAAGCGGGACTGTGTCAAAATATGTTAATCCATTGCCACACAATTACGCTTTTTGACGCCCCTCATGAAAAATAATCGTGAAATCAGTGTGTAAAATGGAGAAATTGCTTGTGATAAACAATTTCTTCATTTCAAACAATCTTTTCTTCCAAAAAAGTTGAAAAAAAAAAATCAACAAGTTGAATTGTCGTATGCAACTTCTTTCAATTTGGACTTGTCTAAAAAAATCTCGGTTGGGAATGTGTTAAACATATCGGGATATGCAACTGGTAAAGGTTGCCAACAAAAGGGAGAGTCTTTGAAATATGCTTTAATTTGAATATTCGGTAGTTTTATCGCGTCTTTTTATGACTTTTAGACCTACCTTTCTCTTATTGTTATATTATCCACGCACCTGGGTTTAATATCTTTAATAAAGAATGAAAACATCCTAATAAACTATCTGGTCTGTTTAATGTATACACTTTACTGCTACACAATAGTATGTTAAATGGGCATAAAGTGGTTCCTTTCGGCTGATCTTATTCTCCGAGGAATCTTAAACTTTTTGTAACAAAAAGCGTAGAGGATGATTTTCGTAATAACGTGTGAAGCAACAAGACAGAGTAATATTGTCAAAGATCTTTTTTTTTTAGATAAATTGGCCGTTATGCGCATTTCTTTACATATTTTCCCTACCTAGTAAATGAAATACATACTGATCAATTGACTGTTCGGGTCTATCAATCAAAGATTCAATCGCAAAATCAAATTATTCAATAAGACCAGACGAGAGCATTTAACCCATTAGCCGACATTAAATGAGCCTATGCGTGACATTTCCAACCATTTCGCACGTACGTGACTCGCACACATTGAGCCCCCTGGAAAGCCATTCGGGGCAATTAGAATATTCGTTGATTGTATAAAGAAGCGTTGGGTAAGTATCTATCTACAGAGCGCAGAGTGAAAACTCTGATCAGACTGTGCGGATGCACAGGCTGATCTGAGTCTTTACTTTGCGCACATATGAAATGGTTGGAAATGTCACGCATGCGCTCAAATGGAGCATTTTTGTTGATTTGGCTAATTCAAACTCTAGATACGACATTTATTCCTCAACCAACAATTTTATTATTTATTAATTTTTTTTTAACAAGTCATATTTTTTTCAAAATATCGATGGCTTAGAGCAAAAACATAGTATGGCTCTATACACTGTATAGAGCCATACTATGTTTTTGCTCTAAGCCCTCGATTTTATCGAAGTAGAACTTCTTGTTGGAGTCCAGTAGGCGAGACAAGCGAGGTCAATGGGCGGGTCAAGCGCTTTGTCAATGAGTGTTACATCTCCTAGCACAGAGGTATAATAATAATTATTTTGGAAGGTGATTTGCTTTATCCTCAGTTCGGTTTCGGCTGCTTTTAGGAATGTTGTCTTTATGATTTAGCAAGTATATGAGTCTCTGAAATTTTCTTCCCCGTAGCTATCTAGACTAACTGCTTAAACAATCTAAAAAAAAAAAACAAATATCACAACGTCTTCCGAAAATCGTTTGTCTTAAAACAAAACAAATGAAGAAACAACAACAACAACAACAACAACAACAACAAAAATTCTCCAAACACAAATAGAATCGTTGCAGAGTAAACAAATATCTTTACCAGCGCCATTGCGCTAAAGAAACCCATTGCTATCAGGAGAGTGGAACATTTGACCAATCGCGGCTGTCAGTCAAGGAGTATATCGTCCAATCAAATCATTCATTCAGCCAGGAATTAAGATTTGAACTAAAACATTGGCCGCCATTTTTATAAAAATTTTGTATTGGTTTGGCGACTTAGACGTCGTAACTACAGCTTATTCAACAATAATATCCGAGCAAATATTTCCATCATGAGATAGACAATCCGTAAACATTTTATTCTCAACGTTTTGAACCTAAACAACAAACAATCTCATCCGCAAATTGTCCCTTCCCATGTGACAAGTCACAGATAAATTTTGGTTTTAGATCAAATAAACAATTAACAAGGCTTGGTCATTTGAAATTAACCAACGAATTAGGCAGGGTTAGTTAGACCAATTTTTAAAAGAATAATCTGCAATGTGCTGGGAATTGACAAATCGCGGTTGTCAATCAAGGAATATATCGACCAGTCAAGTTATTCATTTAGTTCGGAATTGAGATTTAAACTCCGATATAAGCCACCATTTGTTTGAACTCTTTTTGCTGTTTGGCGACTTAAACGTCGTAACTACAACTTATTCAAGCTGTATCTACGTCGTTTAGGTCGCCAACCAACGGTTTTCCTTTTTTGTTACATGCTAATGACCATAATTTTTGCACAATAACGCAGTCTAAAATCGTAGCAGGACTTCCTGTTGGAGTCGATGGGCGTGACCAAAGGCGTAAGTGGGCGGGGCCAGCGATTAGTCAATTATGAAGCACACCTAAACACCATTCGGTGATTATTTTACGTAACGATCTCATATGAAGTCAACGAGTACAAGCTGTCGGATAAAATTATTAGACCGATAATTTCCTTTATGGGGCATGTAAACATGTAAACTGTTCGAAGAAAAAAACGAAAATCAGTCTGTGAAGTTTGGTACAACACAAACATCAAGCTGATTATCTCAAAGACCGTTTATATCCAATAGAGAACACAGAAGATTAAAGTCTGATATCATAAAAACATACATGATGTAATATACATGTACTCTGCTACACAATTTATTATTAAAAATACAAACAAACAAAACAAAAACAACAACAACAACAACAACAAAACCACACACACAAACAACAACAACAACAACAATCAAACAATCAAAAACAAACAAAAACAAACAAACAAACAAAACAAAAAAACCAAAAAAAAAAAAAAAAAAAAAAAAAAAAAAAAAATAAAAAAAAAAAAAAAAAAAAAAAAAAAAAAACACCGATTCTTTTGGTATTTATTTGAATTCTTGAACAAGGAACATTCAAATGAGTTTTAAAGGGAGGTATCGATATTTTTTCATGCAGATTTAATTATCTTTATTCGCTCTCATATATTGTTTAAATATAATATTCTGAATAACAGCTTTGTGAAAATAGAATTCGTTTATTTTGGGTATTCTAAGGCTGTTATATGTAATCTAGCGTCAGATTTGATAGCTAAAGTTAACAGAGAAAATTTTGAGGTCTTCTCATACATCAAACGAGTGCAAACTGCCACTGGAGGCTTAACCAATAAATCCACTGAATGTCTACGCCAAAAATAGTTCTTGTTTATACTCGAGCATATTGCACACCCTACTCTTCCTCGAGGCGTCTTGCATTTACAACATTTAAACCAACTATTATTTCAAAAGATTTGACGGATCGTTGGCCACGACCACTGACTCCGCTGGCCACGACCACTGACTCCGCTGGCCACGCTCACTGACTCCGCTGGCCACGCTCACTGACTCCGCTGGCCACGACCACTGACTCCGCTGGCCACGCTCACTGACTCCGCTGGCCACGCTCACTGACTCCGCTGGCCACGACCACTGACTCCGCTGGCAACGCCCACTGACTCTGCTGGCAACGCTCACTGACTCCGCTGGCCACGCTCACTGACTCCGCTGGCCACGATCACTGACTCCGCTGGCCACGCTCACTGACTCCGCTGGCCACGCTCACTGACTCCGCTGGCCACGACCACTGACTCCGCTGGCCACGACCACTGACTCCGCTGGCCACGCTCACTGACTCCGCTGGCCACGCTCACTGACTCCGCTGGCCACGCTCACTGACTCCGCTGGCCACGACCACTGACTCCGCTGGCCACGCTCACTGACTCCGCTGGCCACGACCACTGACTCCGCTGGCCACGACCACTGACTCCGCTGGCAACGCCCACTGACTCTGCTGGCAACGCCCACTGATTTCGCTGGCAACGCCCATTGACTCCGCTGGCAACGCACTGACTTAGCTGGCAAAGCCAACTGACTCCGCTGAACATGCACACTGACACTGCTTGCTTCGCCCACTAACTCAGCTGGCCACGCCCACTGACTCCGCAATCCATGCCCACTGACTCCGCTGATCACGCCCACTGACTCAGCTGGCCAGGCCAACTGACTCAAACAAGAAGTTCCATGTCGTTTTAAATTGCTCTATGACGAGAAATATGTAATTAAACAGTAAAATGGTTTGTTGGCGACCTAAATGTTTAAACTATAACTTGAATAAGCTGTAGTAACGACGTTTAAGTCGCCAAACCAGCTAGACTGCTTCACAATTTGTCTGCCAATGTCGGAGTTCAAAGTTCTCTTCCGGTCTGAATGAATGATTTGATTTGTCGATTGATTCTTTGATTGACAGCCGTAATTGGCCAAGTATGCCATCGACTGTTTGTTTAAAGACGTTAACAATCTCTAAAACTGTTCACGAGAAAAGAGCAAACGGAGATGGTGAACTTCCATATCTCGAGATGATTCAACTGTTTTTCTTCGGCAATTATAAGAATTCGCCAATATTTCATACTGTTTTAGGTTCTTTCGGAAAGTTTCATGTCATAAGATTTGCCTAGCTACATTAAGCCTTTCCTGTTTCTGGAAATTTTAGACTAGTCCAAATTGAAAGAGGTTGCAGACAACAATGAAAACTGGATGCCATTTGAAATTAAACCATCCAATGTGGTAGAAAATATTGTGGAAAAAGGAGAATTTGGCTTGTTACAAGCAATTTCTTCTTTTTCCACAATGTTTTCTTGAGTATAAAATCACAGGAACGTAAGATCCCTTGTTTGAACGGGAAAGGGTTAAATAGCATGGTACAAGAATTGACAAAACTGAGACACTTCAAAATTGTTAGAGGCAATTGAAGCTATTTGAGGAAATCTTAAGAAAAGCTCTCTTATCAGATTTTTGGTTGGAATTACACGAAAATCTAATAAATCCCGTCGCAAATCCGTATCATCTTCTATTAAACTAATTGGAAAGCCGTATTTAAATCAAGCTCCAAATGACATTGAAGCCTTATAAGTGAGTCTGCGGCCTTTGGAAAACGGCTGTTTTTGACAAAGAAAGGCAATTGAACCCAGTGTTAATCGTATAAGGCTTTATTCTGTACCCTAAAGCAGTAACATTTCTGTATCGAACATCTTTAACTGGATTTTTTGTCCTTTTCAGTGATTTTTTTTTAATACTTTCAGTGGTCCTTTGTTTCCATTTAACGCATTTGAATATTCTTTTATTCTTCGTACAAGCTAAAGAGAAATCAATAACAATTTCAGAGATTTACATTACATACTGACCCTGTCTGAATATCTAAATGCTGTGTTATGAAAATGATCAGATACCATATTTTGATCCGAAACTGCTTAGAGTTTGTTTGTTTGAATTGGGTTAAGCCGCCTTCAACAATCTTTCAGTTAGATCGCGGCGGCTGGAGCACCTAACAATAGATTCCTGGTATATCTCACACTAGTACCACCATCACATCCTTTGCTAGCCTCAAGCTGCTATCCCACATAGGTCTACGATTATCGACCCGTTGGTGGGAGACAAATAGTCTGAAAGGATGAGTGCCGCCGTCGGGGATCGAACCCGGGACCTCTAGATTGACGAAACTGCTTAGAGAATTTCATATTACGCGAAAAATATCAAGCGAAGATCGAATAAAACGTTCAGAGCGAGGATTCACTCCAAAGGTTCGGGTCAGTACTGCAGAACTGCATTCAATTTTATATACCTGTATTTTCTACGATTTGTAAGGTTCGTTATTTCAGCTGTCGTAACCCATTCTCACACGATGAAGGTTTACCCCCCCCCCCCCCCAAAAGAAAACAATCTTTGGAAGCATTGCGGAAAATGAAGAAACTGCTTGTTAAAAGCGATTTCTTCATTATCCACGATGTATTTTACCCCGAAGATAAAAAATGTCATAACAGTTTGATTGTCGCCCGCAACTCCTTTCAGTTTTGACCAGTCTTAAATTTTACCGCCTGCTGATGGGTTGAAATCAACATTTCCTGAATCTAGTGTTTGTTACAATTTTTTATTCTGGCTCAATCATAGGAGGCTATTGACGTGCTGTGTCACTACTGTATCTGCGGTGGGCGATCAAAGTATCGAATTTAAATAAAATCTGTAGTTACGATATTTTGATGACCGTACTGGTATATATGGAACCGTATTTGTTACCTGCCATGTCTGAATTTCCCTCACACTATTATTACCGAGGAAAATGTGAATGCATGTCAATTTATGTCCGCTTACTCGTCTGTATTTTCACCATAATGAATATTGATATGACAGCATTGGACGATTACATGAAAACGAACTTACACAAAATGCATACCAGCACAAAGGCACTTGTACAGTCAAAGGAACAAAGAAAGATAGAACAAATGGGGATAAAATATAGTGGTTACAGAAGCAACATTAGGTTAAACAGGAGACAAGAGCGTACAGATCTACATTTAAGGTGGAAGACTTGTGAGTACAGTATTTACATTTTAAAACTCGAGCCCAGAAATGACATCTCCTAAAAACAAATGGTTACGAATGATTCGATAACCAGCGGAAGAGTTTAGGATACTCCGTTATTTAGCTAATCACAAGATGGGAAACAGAAAAATCCATGTTATGAATTTATATAGAGCCAATTCCATCGAAACTTATCTGAAAGGAAATTAAAATTCAACATTGTTTAACAAGTTAACATTCGAACCCTCTTGGGAATACTGATTTAAATAAAGAACTTTCTTGCATTGAAAGATCACTATTTATTCTCTCAGAAAGAGATATTGGCGATTATGAATGAAATGTTATAATCGCTGGTTATTTGGGGGGAATCTTGTGTAATTTTCATGATGTACAATTTGCACTTTCACCGCCTTGCTGCACAATCTTACCTAAGAAGAAAGATAAAGAAAAAGAATATACAAATTATTGAACAATTTACGATCGATTATCAAAGGTAATGATATCTAGCTTTAGCCTTATGTTGGTTTTGTCAAAACAAATAATTGCAGTCGACGGATGATTGTAATTTTATATGGATAAGTTTGGATTGAGTTCTGGCTTGTTGGCACGTAAATGGAGTCAATCAATCTTCCTTCTTTTATTAATGGAGTAAATGGCGTTGGGATTCAATTCTTAATTTCTAAACATAACATTCAAATACAAGCATATGAGGTTTAATTCCGGTCTCAAAAATTTCACATTTAAAAGGAAGGGATTTGAGGTCATAAATTAGTACATCTGTCTTAGGATCAAAGTACCAGGAGTATTTTTTTTAATTTTTTTTTTTTTTTTTTTTTTTTTTTTTTTTTTTTCTCCCCACAAGATTATAATATATAGTTTTATCAGAACTGTAAGAATTCAATGCATTTTCTGCTATTAGATTTCTAAACGGGTTGAGTTTAAAGAAATATCTGCTAATAAGACTATTTAATGCTTTGCTTTTCTTTTATCTCACGAGCTCAATGCCAAAGAGAAGAAACCCAAGACAAGGTACTCAGACCACTAGAGTGTCTAAAAGACAGAGAGATGGTGTGGGTCAAGGTCAATCAATGCAACATGGCAGCGAGGGTCGCTCACAAAGTGCGGACGGTTCACAAAATAACAACGATGTTGGGGTGGTGGATCCAGTGGTGTCAGAACGGTCTGAAGTTGAGTTACAGGGACCTTCCCAAATGTTGCCAGAAGGCAATAATAGTGATGAAGGTACAAGTATTGTTGGCATAAATTTTGATTTAAGGTCTTCCGGTCTGCCCACTGGCACTATCAGTGCTCATGCTCAAATTAACTGCCAGGTGTCACATGCCATCAAAGAAAAAATTATAAAAGGTTCATACATTGATTTAGGCTCTCTTGTGTTTAATGAAGAACCTGAGGAAAAACCTTTGGGTATGAATTCAAGTGGTAACATGGTAGTCAAAGGCCAAAATTTGAAGCAAATCCCAAGTATTGCACTTTGGACAGATGCTTTTCTAATATACTCTAGTGTATTTTTAGAGGCTCATCCAGACCAAATACAGCATATACTGAAATACATGAGTAATATTAGACAGGGAGCAAAACAATATGGCGGTTATGGGTGGCGATCTTATGATCAGCAATTTAGGATGAGATTTGCTTCAGATCCAGTTAATTGGTCCTATGGTAAAATTGACTATGAACTGTGGCTTCTGTACATGGCTGCCCCAGTTAAAACTGTTCAATCTGAAGTCACAAGTAAATTTGCAGTTAAGAAATGTTATGATTTTAATTTTAGACAATGTATTAAGGCATCTTGCTTTTATCGTCATGCTTGTCTAAGTTGCAATGGCGATCATCCTTCCAGGTGTTGTCAGTCTGCCAAGCGGTCATTCCAAGGACAGTCTGGACCAAGAAGTTTTGCCTCTAATAGGCCAGTCGGATTCCAACCAAGGCCACATTTCAGACCAAGCCCGGCCAATTAATTTGACTATTGGGAAATCCCCCATAAATTTGAATAAGTTACAGTATTTTCTTGATCAATATCCGGCTAAAGCTGAGGCCGATATTTTGCAAAATGGTTTTAAGCATGGGTTTAAGTTAGGTTTTGATGGTCCTAGGCAAGGCACAGAATGTAAAAACTTAAAATCAGCTTATGTTCATCCAAAAGAAATACAAGAAAAAATTGACAAAGAAATAAGTTTAGGCAGAATTGTTGGTCCCTTTGACAAATCTCCAATTGATGATTTAAAGATATCTCCAATAGGCATTATACCAAAATCGGATCATAGCTGGCGCTTGATTACACACCTTTCTTACCCAGAAGGAAATAGTGTGAATAGTGGTATACCAGATGAGTTTGTTTCAGTTAAATATACATCTTTTGATAAAGTTTCTGACATGGTGTTTAATCTAGGTAAAAATGCATTGATGGCAAAAAGAGACATAAAATCTGCCTTTAGGTTAATGCCTGTACATCCTGAGGATATTCAATTGTTAGGTATAAAAATTAATGGCAAAATATATCTAGATAAATTTTTACCAATGGGAGCCAAATCAAGTTGTGCCTTGTTTGAAAAGTTTTCAACGTTTTTGCACTGGGCGGTGTCATGGATTTCCGGAAAAGAAACTTTGGATCATTACCTTGATGACTTTATTTTAGCAGGGAAATCACAAGATGGGAAACAGAAAAATCCATGTTATGAATTTATATAGAGCCAATTCCATCGAAACTTATCTGAAAGGAAATTAAAATTCAACATTGTTTAACAAGTTAACATTCGAACCCTCTTGGGAATACTGATTTAAATAAAGAACTTTCTTGCATTGAAAGATCACTATTTATTCTCTCAGAAAGAGATATTCAATACGCGGTCGCATTATCAAGAAGTCGTTAACAAGTCGCTGTTGCTCAAAAAATGTCGACTTCAGTTCCTGCAACCCGTTTTTTTACTTTTATAAAGCAAATATCAAATATCAAAAACTACCTTGTTTATCCCTTTCCCACACAATTATGCTTTTCGATGCCCCGCGAATAGAAAAATTGGGAAAATATTGTGTAAAATGAAGAAATTGCTTGCAACAAGCAATTTCCTCACTTTACACAATATTTTCTACCCAGAAAATATCTAAAATTCCATAAACTTCGAATTGTCGTCTGCAACTCCCTTCAGTTTCGACCAGTCTAAAATGTTGCATTCTTGTAATGGTTTAAGTAGAAACTGACAAACGTACGTGACATCATTTATAATCAATTAATACTGATGCTAAAAGATGCCATTATTACATTTTGTATCTCTGTGGTGGTTTGGGCTATCACGATAGTCTCTTCCTGTGACAAGTTTTCGGAAATTTAGTGATTTTTCGGGAATTTGTCAACTTATTTTTCAAACACGCTGGACCAACTTAATTCAACCATAATTACCAAGGAAAATGAGTAAACATGCAGATTCATGAATATCCCACCATTAGCAGTCAGTATAGACACAGATTAGCATGAAAAAAAAAATGGCGTTCCGATCAGATTGGATTTTTATATCAGCTGACTTTCAGAACAAGGTGAAAGTTTCAACCGGGCTTTTTTTATAAAATAATTCCAGAAAAGTACTCTGTCTAATAATTTTTATTTGTTTCCTTAAGAACTACAACTGGAATAGATTTTTGCTGAACTATTGATTGGCATTCATATGCATTTAATCTCACTGATCTCACTCACTACCCAAGTTCAAAAAAGCATGTATTTTATTTCAAAATCAGCATGCTTTTAGCTGGCACCATAAAAAGCATCAAAGAAGTCGAACGTGTAATAGCTGACACAGTCTTCGAAAACAGATACTTAATTCCGGAAGTTTAATTTTCTGTCTTTTTTCGGTGTAACAATTACGTGTATTTGCCAAATAACATACATATGTAGTTATAAATAACGTTTGAAATGTGTTTACCTGGGTTCTGTGATAATAGTATTGCTGCATCGGCTGTCGGAATAAATGAGAAGATCATACACAATTTAGAGTTTTATCTTTAACTTTACTATCTGCTGTAGCCAGATCATAGGTTTTGAAGCAAAAATCGGAATGGTATCACATCTTTTCATTCATTTTAAATGGCAAATTCGTTTACAGACGTCAACTAGATCAGTTTTTGATAAAACATTGAATGTTTACACGTTATTTGGTATTTATGTCTATTTAATCGCGCGGATGTAATGTCATTAAAGGTGTTTATAAATACTTTGAACTCAAAACTCATTACTACTTTTTACATTGTGCTTACAACCCACGTTACTCTCGATCTGAGAATGACATTAAACTCGCATTGCGCTGTGATACTTTTAAAACTTTTCTAACATTGTTTATGATATTCTATCGCAATAGTTTTTATATAATTTCATTGATAGGGAGAATATCCTTTTAAAGTTGGAATGCGGAGCAATTCCAGCTTAGATTTAACAACATGCACAAGACAAATTCATTTCGGGTTTTTTTGATAACACATATCACGTGATCTCTTAGATATGAATACACCTCGGGTTACTTCTCATCTCAACTTGCCATGGACAATCAGTTAGTTGTAGACGAAGACAATAATATGGCACATGAAAAGGGTCGTTATTTACAAGTTTAAATCAATAATGACACATCAAACCTTTGATATTTGTCATCTAGCTTACAGCTTGGTCCTTTTAACTTAAGATTTTTTACGGTTCTAAAGCCGAATAACGAATAAGGAAATCGCGCGACTACAGGGGGCCGAAGATAATTTGATACTATCTTCATCATATTTTAGGAATTTTTTAGGAAAAGGGCAAAACTACCATGTGCAAACAATAACGTTACAATAACGTTAACGTCTTTTTTTCTTTTGGATTTTACTAATAAAATTATCCCGGATTTAAGATATTAATATTTAGTGTCAGGATGGAATATAACTATGGCGAAACACTGTTTGTATCTGAGAACGACAAACTGGGTCGTTGATATAAGGGCTAAGTACATCATTTATGTATTCAGGACATCAACACGGACATAATCGAATACTATTGGCAGTCTATGTTCGAACATAACCCTTTAATGAGCGAGATCAGCCCATTCGGCGCTTGTCACTGTAACAGCATTATCATCAGATTTGTAGGTTACAGAAAAGAATGCACTGCATGAAATCATTAAGGGATTACAAAGTTACCAAGTCCGTTGCTTAAAACCGTATGTTATCAGATATATGGAGACTCGTTTAATTAATCCGGTATTTCATGACTACCCACTCACTAGTCTAGTATCTGATCGCTAACCGTCACCTCCCTTTGTGGCGGTATATCGTCACAATGTAATTTTTCTAAATAAAAGAATTTTATCCAAAACCAAAATCCCTCGATCACCTTTCTTTTGCCGTCCACGTGAAGCATATAAAATCCCCCACCCCCTCGTAAAAAATCTTGCGTTACCTCATGTACAAACATTAACAGTCGGCTGAAGTGGTGACCCACACACCTATAAAGGGTGTTCAGGAAATGTTTTAATTTTTAGCAAATACCTTATCCTGTAAATAAAAGCAGTATTTATTTCATCGACACCATATACACGCAAGTAATGTCGTGTGTACCTAGTCATCACGGTTTTTATAAGCTTAAGACTATTTTACAAATTGTTCAATATTTGTGATTATTAACAGTCACATTCTTTTCCTTATCAGTGACGGACACTCGTTACTCTTTCTAAGGATACTTTAAACCATTTTATCAAAATTGGCCAGTGTTGGCCAAGCATCACAATTAAAATAGAATTTGTGACAAGTTTCCATCACAACGAATGGTAACGGCTACCCATCAAATACCAGACTGTTTAATATGCCGTAAGTATCCTACTTGCTTATATTCGCTGTATAAAATAGAAAATTTTACAAGACAAGTACTTTTGTTTAGACAGAGATGAACACGGCGAAGTAGCTCGGTAGTAAGCCATAAGCGATGACAACTTGTCTAATGAAATATGTAATCACAGGTCATAGATTTTCGTCCTCTACAAGGAACAATCCGTCGGTGTTATTCTAAAGCATCGTAACTACAGCTTGATTAAAGCTATAGTAACGAGGTTTTTGAATCACACCGACGAATAGCTCCAGTGTTTTGACAGATTATTCTATTAGACCTTCGATTAGCTTAGCGATCTGTTTATTCTAATCTAAAAGTTTTGCATAATTCACCTCACTAAATAATCATTCCCCATTTATACTGTTAAAACATTTGTCTAGAGCCATTCAAAATCATACCAGCTGAAACTATTAAGTTATGGATTAAAACCTAATTATTATAGCGATGTTGCTACTGGGCACAAAAGAAGGGGGTCCATTTGAACGTGCTGGAATACCCAACTGTTTTAAGACATCTTAGTTCTTGACTATTTGGTGTCGTTCGAGAAAATATACTCTTTGAGAACAATGTTAACAGTGTTTCACATGTTTCATAACTGTTTGATTGGATGATCAAATGGGGTTTAGAGCCACTTTACATAGTATTTCAGTTAAATCGCCGCGGTTTTAATAATGGATTCCTAGTATTCTTGTCACTAGTACTACCACTACATCCTTTCCTAGCCCCCAGATGCTCATCCAACTTAGGTTTAAGATTATCCACCCCTTGGTGGTAGGCAAATGCCTTAACTGTTTGAACACCACGGATGTCCTATAGACTTCCAATCGCAAACGGATCAATTTGGTGCAAACTTTACACCTACTTGAGCGACTCTGAAATGCTGACGAAGCCTACACCTTTGCACAGGTGCCTTAGAACTCCCATCTTATCGACGTGTTGGATACACTCATTTCGATAGAAAAATGCCGGGGTTACTATGGCAATGCGAGGTTAGTGCAAGTGTCCTATCACTCATTATGAAAAAAATGACTTAGTTAAAGTGACTCACTGGTTATAACTTATATTAAACGAACCATTCTAAAGGTGATAAAAATGAAATTTGTCGAGTTTTGTTTCTTTTTTCTTTTTTTTTGTGGATAAACACGCAAAAATGACACGACGACCAAATAAGAGTGACGGGAAATGTCGACGTAATTTGCTCCATAGTTTATATTCAATATACCAACAAGTGAATTATCAAATGTTATAGAATGAGTGTTATTCACTTCTCTGCACAAAGTCACGATATAGCCTTCTCTGTTAACTTGGTCAGATTTCGTCATGGCCTGGTCTAAAATTTATGCTTGAAAGTACAGTAGTTGAAAGGGGACACGCGTAAAGTGTATTTAGTGGAGGTAATTAGGATTAAAAATGAAAATTCTATAAATTATGTAAAAACTTCCTTTAATCTAGCCGCTTAGCGAACTCATAATTCAATTTTTCTATTGTAAAGGTTTCACGCTTATCACTCGGGTTGCCATTTCTTCTCAAGTTATCATGATTAATTTCTAGCTCCTTTTCTTTGAACAAAAAGATCATGCGTGTACGTCGCGAAAATGATGTTTAGTTTTTACCGAACCATACACAATTTCAATCAAAATTGTGAATGGCTGCAAAATGAAATCATTAACAGATATGTTGCTAAGATACATTTTCCTTATACGACTTTGATATACAGTCGATCTTGCTCTAGCGACCACGTCTATTAAGCGACCACTTCCATAAAGTAGTCATAATCGAGAAAGCAAAATCACCTAAGAGATGAAGAGAATAGTTTTTGTTTTCATGGAGGAATGAACCGAAAAACCTAATCACACTGTATGAATACGCGAAGCGGATTCATACATTGTGTGATTTGTTTTTTCGGTTCAAACCTCCATGAAAACAAAAAATATTTTCTTCATTTCTTAGAATTTAATAGCATCAAGCGGATAAAGCAAAAACATTACAATTTTTGATACCTTTTTGTATGGGACTATTTTGTGCGGAAACTTACAAAATCGCTGCGTGCTCAAAATTTTGTTCATGGAGTTATGAATATCTTTTTTCGACCAATCAGAACGCTCGCTTTTGATAGACGAAACTAAAAATTAAATTATTTTAGAAGAGAAAGCATTTTTCTTAAAGTAAAAGCATAACAAAATCTTATGTTGTTGGAACTAATTTGAATCAAATGAGTCCCAACAGCATAAGATTTAGTGAGAATTCTGTAATAATTTATTTGTGCTATCGGATCAATTCTTCACATCTTTCACAATAAAGTGTATTAAGCGACCATTCCTTTAAGCGACCACTTTTTGGTCGTCCCTTGTATGATCCCTTAACACAAGATTATCTGCCATGATATATACATTTTAGATTTATTGGTACGAATCAACGAGTTTCAGGAAATACCAGGCACTTCAAGCATCACGGATCCCTTTAAAAGATATATAACGATAAAAGTCGGTCATTGTAATCCTTTAGTAAGGGCAACCCATCTTCCTGTATCTTCGTTTTGCTCGGTTCCTTAGTTTCAAAACATTTTATTTACGGGTTGGAAGGATTGTAATTAGTTGAAATGTTTTCAGAAAAAAATAACATATCGAGGGTTAATTGCGATACTGTTCTAAGTGTCAATATATTGTTAAGAAACTTATGCTGCTCTCACACTTTTGCGTATCTGCGGCGTTTGGGCCAAACATATTTTACGTGGATCAAACGCCGATGACCAAGGCGTATTTTGTTAGATCTCAAAGGTATGGCGCATGTACTACGTTCCTGCGTCGTTTCCGCGGCGTTCCTGCTGCGTTCCCGTGTTTGTATGGAGATCAAGCGGCGTAAGTACCACGTTCTGAGGCGTAAGCGTGGCGTATAAGGCGTTGTCGCGGCGTAACCGCTACGTAAGCACGGCGTTCCATTCGTTCGCGCGGCGTTGCTGCTGCGTAATCACGACGTTTACTGTTTACTTTGGGGTATAAAACTGTTTATTTCACGTCGTTGTAGTCATGCATCAGAAAGCAGCCGAAGATGCCACCTAATAGCTGTTTCAGTTTGTTTTTGTGAGCAAAATGTCCAGGCAAGTCCGACAACAGCAATATCATAATCTTCTTGGTCCATGACTTTGGAAATAATGAGAGCAGACCAAGGATACTGATACTATGGCGCTATTCAGACACAAACTCTTTGAACGCCATAGAAACTCCGACAAGGCAACACCAACGCAGCTGCAACGAAATATAAACGAAACATACGTAACACGTACGTAGCATGAACGCGAGATATGCCGTACAAAAGTAGCTCTTACGCCGTGGTTACGAAATCAAAACCAAGAAAACGTAGTGACAACGCGGTAAACGTCGCACATACCCCGCACATACCCCATGCATACGCGGGCCGTGGTTACGCGGCATGATTAGCTTTTCGTTCGTGCCATGTACAAGGCGTAAGAGCTACGTTCCCGCTACGTAACTGCTACGTTGTTTTCGTTTCTACGGCGTATACACTACGTAAGCGCGGCGTATCAGAGCTGTCACGTACGTGCTACGTATTTTTAAGTGCACACTTAAAAATACGTCGACCCTCGGCGTTCGAGGAGATCATGCTACGTATCGAGGCGTATGCGCTACGTTAACCCGCGTTCCTGCTACGTTGTCACGGCGTTCCTTTCTTATCGTGATACGCCACGCTTACGCGGGTCGATACGCAAAGGTGTGAGGAACGTATTAGGACAGTGTCGCAATTAACCTTCGGCATGCATTACCATTCAATCTCTTCTATTTTTATTTGTTCTTCATTAGATTTGGTTGGAATTTATGTTTCCTCCACTATGAACAATACATGTGAAACTACTTGATAAGCAAGGTCTTTTTATTAATCACGGACTTTTAATTTGAATATCAACACAATCAAAGATCTCAACGTTCTACACAGTTTGATCGATATAACAGCAAAACAAACGCTTTGAATATTTACCTAGTATAAAACCAAAAGTTTTGGGAATTTCTCCCTATATTTAACCAAAAAGCCAAAATACATACATACATACATACAACAAAAAAAAAAAAAAAAAAAAAAAAAAAAAAAAAAAAAAGGATGGAAAAGGAGAGCAAATGGCAAACGTTTATGTTGCTGGGAAATTACATTGACAATATTATATCGACCAGAATCAATATTATATTTAGTTAAAGCCAAGTTAAAAGCTCAGGTCGTGTAATGGTAGCCAACGACCGGAAGTATTGACCACTCAACATCGCGCAAGACCAAAAGTAGAACGCTGTAATACTCCAAAATGTAACAAACTACCCAAGTTTTTTTTTAAACACCGGGATATATATCAATTAAATTGAGTGTCTTAGAGACAGAACTACCATGAGATTAAAGTGCATTCAGTCTGCAAATGTTTACAGAAGTCACGTAATCTTTGTAAGGACAACAGATAGCGAAATGTTCGGGAAACAGACCTTCCTTTCACCATTTATTTCAAATCAATTAAAATTCAAGCTTGATTTCGTTTCAATGAGGGAAAATAAACGCGTTCATTTAACTTTACTCATATTGAATATGTTTGCTTGTAATGTTCCCTGGTGTCACATTTGTTATTAAAAAAGCAATGCAACCGATCAAAGAATTTCCAAATTATCAACCGATCATTTTTAGGTTTATCACGTAGATACTGCTTTTCAACAACTGCAAGCAGCATCTAACTTTCCCTCACGTGATGACCACAATCGGAACACGCTCGATCATTCACGAAAACGTTGGGAACAGACCTCGGATATAAGGTGGGGCATTAATTAACAAAATGATGCATTTTGTTAGCCAGAAACAGTGTAGGAAAATTAAGTACGTAATCTCTGAAAACCAGGATGGTTCGGAACTCCCAAATTGCTGAAAATCTTAAATTTCCATTTGTTGTTTTATGATTTGCCTTATTTTGCTCTGATAACACCAAACATAGTTCTTGTAGAACATTTATGAGAAGCATGTTACCACATTTGCTTTGCATAACGGATAGCGCCATGTTGAAAGTTCGTCACGTGAAGCTATAAGATAGTCCTACAATGTATACATCCGATGTTTGATTCGTAGAATTGAACGAAGAGTACCGATTGGTCATGACCAATGACGTCAAATAAGACGTAATCATTTTACCTGTCTAAAGGTGGATGTTCGTTTCTAATTTCAATGGATATCACTTTGATTGAATATGGAAAAAATAACAACCTAAGGGTCTTAATTGATAACGAAAACAACTCTGTTGATTGATTTATAAAAAAATCGTGAGGTTAACCTATTCCCACATGATAACGCTTTTTGGCGCCCCCATGGGAAATAGCTTTGGAAAACTTTGTGGACACTCAAGAAAGTGATTGCTACAAGCAAACGTTTATATCTCCAATGTTTTAAATCTCAACAGACAAAAAAATTTAAGATTTTCTCAACTAAAAACTTTATCTGTAACTTTTTTTGAATTTGGACCTGTCTAAAATATTGCCATCTGGTATAGGGTTGACTTATTCCAAAACAATCACGCCTTTTGTTGTCCCTGATGAAAAAGCTTGGGGAAAACAATGTGGAAACTAGAAAATATTACCCACAATGTTTTTTTACTCAAAAAGACAAATGTTTTTATATCTACACCAAATAAAAATTGTCTTTTTATCTTCTTTGAATTTGGACCAGTCTAAGATATTGTCATGTAGGTTAAATAGTGACCGCCATGACTTCGTGCAATTAAACGTCATAGCGAAGTCTTTCGGCATGATACATACTCGTACAGTTGAACCATAGTATCTTCTTATCAAGTTTTAAAATGGTCGATTGACCAGGAAAACGGCGACAGTTTAGAAGCCGATAGGTTACCATATAGTCGTTGCCATTCTAAAACCGTGTAAGTACAGCTCGCAACAAGCTGTAGTTACGAGGTTTCAGAATGACTACGACGATACACAGGATAAGTGCTGTTTGCGATCACGGATTGAATAATGTTCTTTACTGCCGTGATACAGTCTAATTAAATTCTTCCTATATTGCTTTTCATGTTTAATTCCACTGCTTTGGGTGATTACACAGCTTAATAACAAGGATTCTGTGATTGCCTTAATACGTTGACTCGATCAAAATCCACATAAATCTAAATTAAGTTAACCGGTTTGATTGACAATGGCTTTCTCACAATTCTCAAATTACTTTTTGTTTATTTTCGTAATTATGATATTTAAATAAGTTCACCACAAACTACCATTACTTGCAATTTCTTGAAGATTTTTCCCCCAATATTTTCGGACGCCAAGCCAGATTCGATTTAAACCATTTCATGTCATTGGCGCTTCTAGACATCGCAAAAAAAAAAAAACATTGTGAAAAATGAAGGAAGTGTGTGTTACAATAAATTTCTTTGTTATCCACAATGCTTTCTATCCCAAAAGTAAGAAAAAATCAAGCTTTAAAATGTCGCTCGGGATGGGTTGAAACTATGGAAATAAACGAATTTATGTTTAGTCGAGATACTTTGGAACAAATTAGCCAGTAAGTCTTTCGATCAAGTAATGTCATGCGGACGTAAGATAAACACGGCTATATTTGCGAGCATTTTACCCCCTGGTAACGCCCACTGACTCCGCTGAAAACGCCGAACGAGATCCAATAGGAACTTCTATTTCAGTGTAAAACGCCGTTTACCCATTACCAGACGGCAAAATTTTAGACTGGTCCAAATTGAAAGGAGTTGCAGATGACAATTTCAAGTCGATGAAATTTTTGATTTTTTTTTACTTTCTTCATTTTCCACAATGTTTTCTGAAGCCTTTTTTCTTGAGGGCGTTTAAAAGCGTCAGAGACTGGGAATGGGTTAATTGGCAAAATTAGTGAAAGCAACATGTAACTAAAAAGTACAACGAATAAGCTTTAGTTACAACATTTTAGTCGGCAAACCAACAAACATGACAGAATCGTCGTCACTTATTCTTTAAAGCTGCATTTATAACTATTCGATATTCCATCGGAGTTGTAGAATCTAATTCTCATCACCTTAAAATGTTACCATAAATTCTATCGCCAATGGTCGCTGTTAACAATAAGCCCCGGGCTAAACAATTATGTTGATACTGACAACATCAAAAACAATAGTAAAACAATTATTTAACATCGATTCCAGAACATTATAACAATCAAATTGATTTTGTGAAATTGTCAAAGAGCTTAGCTGTTTGTATGCGTTTATCCAATCGATTTAAAACTACCTTAGTCGATTTTATTACTGAATTGATGTTTCTTGAAAACACGTGATAACTGAAAAAACTGTTTTATCTTTGGCGTTCAAGATTCATCGTCGATGTTCTACCAAAACCTCGTAACTACAGCTTATTCTAAGCTGTAGCTACAAGGATTTGATAGAACACCGTCCATATTTCACACATGGACGTGATCGTCCGTCATGTATAATATAAAACATCGCATACATGTGAAACCAATAAAACAACAACAACTTATCAGTTCTTGGAAAACGCAATGAAAGCAAATGATAGAAAAAAGTGGGAGAAAAGAAGATTTTGACGTAAAGTTATAATGACTACAATGATGATATTAATGGTAAACAAACAGATAAATAAACAAACAGATAAACAAACAAATAAACAAACGAATGAACGAACGAACAAAGAAACTAACTCACTCACACACATACAAGTATACCCCCTCAAGCAGCAACTGAATTAAAATTGACGTAATGTAATATAAAAAATAAGAAAAAAGCTCACTTGCATTACAGTGTCAGTTACCTCAGGACAGAAGAATTCCAATGCCTGTTAGAATTGCTTAACTCTTTATTGAATTCGAAGACGTTATTTTTCAAGACAACAACTAGCGCAACTTAAACACCCTTGCTATAGCTTAACCAATTACCAGACAGCAAAATTTTAGACTGGCCCAAATTGAAAGAATTTGCCGACGACAATTTAGAATAAATGATTTTTTTTATATTTTTTCCTATTTCAGGATAGAAAACAGTGTGGAAAATGAAGAAATTGCTTGTAACAAGCAATTTCTTCATTTTCCACATTGTTCTCCAAATCTCTTTTCCTTAGGGGTGCCTAAAGGCATCACTGAGTGGGAATGGGTTAAACAAGTTGTACTTACAATGTTTTATCCCCAGGAGACGATATCATAACGTCGTAATT
Organism: Fragum fragum; assembly: GCA_946902895.1. Lineage (NCBI taxonomy): Eukaryota > Metazoa > Mollusca > Bivalvia > Cardiida > Cardiidae > Fragum > Fragum fragum. The sequence goes on from OX336366.1 coordinate 6,858,159, forward strand.
ACAGTTTTAATAAGTTGTAGTCATGATATTTTGATCGTCCGTCCTTTTAGATTCACGGCAGCACCTCATCAATATTGTCTTATTATAGACTTATTATAATTGTAATAATAAGACTAAGTATTGTCATTTTAATTTTCCTTACCACCGTTCTCGTCAACAGAAGACTTAAAGATATTCAATGTACTTAACCCATTCCCACACAAAAATGTTTAAGACTGGTCAAAGTTGAAAGAAGCTGCAGACGACAATATCAAGTTGACGAAATTTTGAATTTCTACATCTTTTTTGGATAGAAACATTGTGGATAATGAAGAAACTGCTTGTATCAAACAATTTCTTCATTTTCCGCGATGTTGTCCAAAGCTTTTTTCTTGAGGGGCGTAAAAGGGAAGGATTGTGTTGGAATGAGTCGATATGCTTAAACGTTATACACAGAGTGCTATAGATATTCTCATGCTCAACAGTTGCAGTTATATTGCAAAGGTTAGTCCTCCCCTATTAATGTCTTTCGCCTATTCCATTTAAACAATGGAATTCGATTACGCAAGTGTCACGGACAACAATACGTACTGTACGGTTCGTTTAGGGTTTGTTTTTATGAACGTCATTTCTTAACGGAATGGGGATCACTTCGCTATTTAACATCTAAAGAATAAAAACACTTATCAATGGATTGAATGTACGGGGTTTAACCCCAACGCAGCAGTTTGAGTTATACGGCGGCATCTTGTGCGCCTAGACAGGTGCTTTGGCATTTCTTAAACCAATACAACCACAACATTCTTTCCTGCTTCTCATTCCACTTAGGCGCACAACTTATCCACCTCCCAAAGTTCAGAGACAAAAGACGCATTTCATGTGAAAGAATATTGGCCGAGCCATAGAACCAACAGGTAACCTGTTGAATTATAAAATCTTGGCTAGCATTTAAATGGTACTCAAAAATGCAATTCTTCAGAAATGTTGTTTTGGAGAAAAATATGTTAACATGACACATCTTTATCGACAGTATCTACCATATCTAATGATGTTACAATTGACGGATCGCTAGCCACGCCCACTGAATTCCGACAGGAAGTTCCACTTCGATATCACGATTAAACGATATTAAACGGCGTTGATTCATAAAATTTAAGGACATCAACATTTAAGAAAAAAGTTTTAAAAAATGGTTGGCGACCTCCTCTGAGACATAAACGTAGTAACTACAGTTTGAAAAGCTGTAGTGACGACGCTTAGGTCGTCAATCAAAAATGCATATTATAAATATCGGCTAAGGTCGGAGTTCAAAGTTTATTTCTGATTTAAATGACTGATTTGATTGGTATATAGATGTTTTGATTGACATGACTATGCGTCAATTCGTACATAGTCGAGGTATCGCGTGCCATCATTATAACTTATAACTTTAGTTTGTGTTAAATCGTGAAAGATTTGACCAATGCTTTCAGCTTAACCCATTCCAACACAAGAAAATTTTAGACTGGTCCAAATTGAAAGAAGATGCAGACGACAATTACAAGTTGATGGAATTTTGAATTTTTACGTCCTTTGGATAGAAAACGTTGTGGATAATGAAGAAATTGCTTGATACAAGTAATTTCTTCATTTTCCACAATGTTTTCCAAAGTATTTTTCTTGAGGGGCGTAAAAAGGAGGGATTGAGTTGGAATGGGTTAACAGAGGTTTTTCATAAAAAATATTGTTTATTGAAACGTGTCGAAGTTATGCACCAGATTTGTATCATATGTTTAAGGAAGTAAGCTTGTAGTATAATGTCAATATGATTTCAACTTTGATCTACGATTACAATCAAAGAATGTAATCGTTTGTAGAAGCATATAAGATTGTAAAAACGCTGCAGCACGTGTTATCTAGAAATTTACAATTCTGAATTTTGTTTGATGTCTAATGAACCATTATTATAAAAACGATAATCTTTATTATCTTTTAAAAGTTCATGTATCTATGACTCTTATTTCGTTTATTCATACCTCTGAATCTTAACCCATTCCCACACACTGACGCTTTTTGACGCCCGCCAAGAAAAACAATAGGGAAAACCATGTGTAAAATGAAGAAATCGCTTGCAACAAGCACTTTCATCATTTTCAACAATGTTTTCTGTCCGGAAATTTCATAAACTTTGAATTAATGTCTGCAACTCCTTTCGACTTGGATCTGTCTAAAATTTTGCCTTCTAGTGATGGGTTAAAGAACGGTACATGTATTCTACCGCGCACCTTGGTCAAGGTCTATATCTAACTCTTTGGTGCTTCAAGCTTTTGGGTATAAAACACTTTCCACGAAAATGCAAAGGGACATAACAACTAAACTGATTTTTCCAATAACTATGTAGAAAATTGAGTTAACTCTTCACTGTATAATCACTGGTTTTTATGCAATTTAATACGTAAGAAAATATTTTGATAAAAGAAGAAATTGCTTTATACAAGCATTTTTTCTTTTATCACAATATTTTCTACCAGATACAATGACTTCGTTTCAAATTGTACGCATTTTTCATTGTCGTCTGCGACATATTTCAAATTGGGCCAATCTAAAATTCCGAGAAACAGAAAAGGGTTAAACTGTATGACTTAGAGTTAGACAAATGTACCAGAACATTACAACTGGAGGCTATTTCTACTATTTCATTGATACTCTATAGATTATATCCTAGCCGATTATAAGACTTTTTAAAAGTAAAATATGCATCTTTTTAAACTATAATTAACCTATATCAAATTCTCAAGTATTGCATAGATGGGCAGTGATACTTGTTGAATTTTGTGTTGAATAAAATTAAATTGAGTTTAACTATTCTTAAGAAGGATTGATGACATACTCTTTTGGTTGGACTACTAAAGTAGGACCTAAAATTAACGCTCAGACATTGAGTAGAACTTAGATATTCCTCAAAAGTAATCACAAACAAACAATACCACCACCAACAGTACCCCCCCCCCGAGACACACATATACATATTTTTGTGACAAGGTCTTACACAAATTTTGAACATGTGTGAATCGAATTTTGACAATGTCATCTCAATAAGACGATTTAGACAAGATCACCGATCTTTGTGCTGATCTTGATCTGACGTCGATTAAGATCTAAGGTAAATTCCCGACATGATTTAACCTTGTAAACCTGTCCAAAATCTTTTAAAGAACCCGCGATAGAAAAATATTTGAAAAGGATTTAAGGAAATTCGAGTATTAACCCATTCCCAAACAATGACGCTTTTTGTTGCCCCAATAGAAAACAATTGAGAAAACATTATGTAAAATGAAGAAATTGTTGGTTTAAGCGATTTCTTAATTTTCCACAATTTTTTCTACCCAGGAAATTGAATATCTGAAATTTTATAATTTTTGAATTTTTGTCTGCAACTGCTTTCAGTTTTGACCGGTCTTCACTTTTGTCGCGAGGGAATGGGTTAAACTTTACTCTTTTAATTTGATTTGCCTACCAGGCTATTCCTTTACTACCCAAAAAGAAAATGGCTTTGGAAATCAGTATGCAAAATGATAAAAATGCTTTTCATTACCCATTATGTTAGTGAAGATTTTGTATAATGAAAGAAAAATGCTTGCATAAAGCAATTTCTTCACTATCCATAATGTTTTCTACCCCAAAAGAATTTAAAATCCCACGAATCAAAAATTTTCATATGCATCTTATTCCAATTTGGACCAGTCTTAAGTTTTGAGGAAGGGTAATGGAAAAAAGTTAAAACGTTTAAATAAAAAGACCAATCTAGCTTTTGACATTTGAATGTACCTTTATAATAAGGGACGGGGAGGGGGAGAGAAACAGAAATAATTAGCTAATTAGACAACGGTCATTTTTGACGCCCTCAAGATAACAGCGTTAGAATACATTGTAGACAATGGAGAAATTGCCTGTCACAAGCAATTTCTTCATTATCAAAACTGTTTTCTACCCCACAAGAAAAAGATTTTCAAAATTGCATCTACTTTGAATAGTCGTCTTCAATTTCTTTAAATTCTAACCAGTCTGAAATTTGTCTTCTGTTAACGGGTTAGAGTATTTTATAACAAGTGAATTCATGGTTTCTTTTTGCTAAAATTCGAGAACAGAAAGCAATGTTCCTTTCATCTCATTGCTCATTCTATATTAGTGTCTTTTGGACCAAAAGATTATTTCACTGGTCTGTCTAAGATATCATAAGGATATTTTGTGTCCGTCAGTGAAATTCTCATATTTTCAGCTAACACAAATTACTCCAAAACAGAGACAATTAAGAATTCTTTTATATGACCCATGTTAAGAAGGGCATCGTTTTCATTAATACAGTGTAAGTATATGACAATGAGACACTGTGTTTATTATTCTACCATATTTACATGAGACTTTTAAATATGTCCTCCAAATTGAAATAAAACCGAGTAATTTTGAAAATGTAAAACTCTGAAAAACATGTTGTAGGTACGATGTTTTGTCACTCAACGCCGATATATCGTCTTTAGGAGTGAAAATACCGTAACTACATCTTAAGACAGTTTTCTCGTCTGATGACGATATCAAAGTTCATTTATAGATACCATGTGGCTATAATACTGTACAGAGTTATTTATACCCGAAATATACGAAAATAACAAAGTGTCGAGTATATATGGAAAAGCGGTATTTTTTGTTAAACTGGCCAAAATAGGACGTAGACAAAATATACTTTCTTTTACAATCAAACTATTGTCACATAGACCACTGTTTTAGCGCTCCGAACGCCATGAACAAAGAAACAAAAGTTCGTAGGAAAGATGAATTCGCTTGTTACTGTCATCTTTCCTCGCTCTCTTAATGCCAATTAGTGGTACATGTAGGTACATGTATTTATCATCAACGAAAGAATATCCGTAATGCGCCATTTTGGAACAAAGGACATATTATGGTGAACTTATACCTTTACATTTGCTAGCGAAAGATAGTTAAATGATGTAATAAATACGTCATTTTGGTAACCATGGTGAAGTTTAAGTATCACGACGTCAGCCGAAGAATCCCGACCTCGTGCCGATTTAGAAAAAGCGCATGACAGGTATTCTACCTTAACAAGTCAATGTAATGTGAAATGGTACGTGCGTTTAGGTTTGAGTTGTCTGGTATTAGGTAAAACCATTACCAGGCGTCATCATTTTAGACTGGTCCAAATCCATGATGAAGACGAAATATTTTCAGTTGATGAAATTTTTAATTTTTTGTTGTGTCATTTGAGATAGAAAACATAGTGGATAATGAAGAAAATGCTTTACAAGCATTTTCTTCATTATGCACTATGTTTTTCAAAGCTATTTTCTTTAGCGTTTAAACAAGCAATGGGTTAAACGAACGTTGTCTAAAATATAAGAAGGTTTTAAATCAAGTGGTAAATGGCAAATTTTAGGCTGGTACAAATTCAAAATTGTTGCAGATTACAATTTTCAGTTAATGATATTTTTATTTTATTCTTTTTTGTCTTTCGACATAGAAAACATTGTGAATGATGACGAAAGTGCTTGTTACAAGCAATTTCTTCATTATCCACCTGGATTTCCGTAGCTATTTTCTGTTTGGTAGGGAGGAATAAAACAGTATTTTGTTGGAGAGGGTTAAACGAATGCTGTCTAAAATATAATAAGCTTTTAAATCAAGTGGTAAATGGCGAAATCATCTGACACACACAGAGACTACATTAAATTATTAATTGCGAAACATCATATTTTAGTATAAAACTAATATACGGAATCGATTAGCGACCACGCTCGTGAAGATTGAAAATTGGCTCACGCCTCGCTCGAATAAACATCCTAATAAATTTGATGGAAATCTCTGAAATCTATAATATTTATCGGACTCATTAACTAGGCATTTTGTCGAAATGGCTGATTCGTTACGCCGTTACAACCTTTACCGTTGTCAAAATTTTAGGTACAGGAAATTTGAAAATCGTATGCCCTTTAAATTGCATTCTTTTTTTTTTTCGATTCTTGATAACGAGCTTGCATCTTTGAAATTTATAAAATAAGGAATAAAGTTTAATCATTTTTAAGCAGATCTTGTAATCGGATCCATCAACATAAATCATATTTCAAAAAGGTCTTTTAGCACTACTTTTTTTAGCAGTACTTTTTATTCCTTTGTCCGTTTCGTATTATTCTAAATTGCTATTTTTTCCGCAAAAAGTTGTCCGAAAATTTCCCAAGAGTTCTAAAAGGCCCATCTCTCTCTCTCTAAAAAAGCTTTGATTAGAAATACGAAAGGCTACGAAGAACCATCCTTTGATAAGTTTGATAACTTCTCCTAAATAAATAAATAAGTAAATAAAAATAAATAAATATATAAATAAATAATGAATGATTAAATAAGTAAATAAATAGATAAATTACAGCAATAAATAAATCAAAGTAGTGAATAAAATAAAAGCAAATTACAAATTACAAGCAATTTCTCTATTATCTACAATGTTTTCTACCCCAAATTACAAAGAATTTAAAACCCGATCAACTAAGAATTGTCGTCTGCAACTTCTTTCTATATGAACTAGTCTAAATTTTATTCATCTGGAAATTGGTTAATACAAATAAGGGTAGTGCGTGATTTATTTTATTTATGTATACCCTCGTATATACTTATTAACATACCCTAAAAAGGTACGAAGTAATATGCCTGATACAGAAGCGGGTGCTAATCGAAACAACATTAATAACTAAGAGAGAAGGGTTTAATAGCCTTAATGACAAAACATTCTTTCGCCTCTTTAATGTTTTATCGCTAAAGCATAAAGATATTTCAATTTTTCTACGATTTGGGCTATTAGTTTTCATTATATGTGAAACGTAGATTAAAAGCTATATCCGCACGGAAGATTTTTCCCTTATCGACAGTTTTATTCGAATCGTTCTCTCTTAAACGGTGAATGCCAACCCATTCCTACACAATGCTTTTTGAAGCCCCGAGAAAATAAGCTTTGGAAAATATTGTGGAAAATGAAGAAATTGCTTGTTGTTTTCTGTTCCAAAAGTAAAAACAATCCAAAATTTCATCGACTGAAATTTCTCGTCTGCAACATCTTCCAATTTGGACCAGTCTAAAAATGTATCGTCCAGAAATGGTTAAAAACGGTGAATGATAAACTATCCCCTACTCGTTTTAACCGGACCGAAGAACATTGTACGACAGATTTATTAGTCTATGCACTTTCTCCTTTTCTTTTGATATCTCCAATTTCATTTGGTTCTGATATATTCTTTTTAAATACTCTGTGAATTGTTATCTTCAACTTCTTTCAATATGGACCGGTCTAATGTTGTGTCGCCTGTGAACGAAGCATTATAAAGATAAAAGCAGGTCCGGAAGCTAGCCCATGTAAACATCAAAATAAGGAATTTATTTTCAGTCTGAAGTTACATATTAGACCTCGAATTTTGAGACTCGTGTCTCCAAACTTAGAAACACTGGGTCATAAACACTGTCTGTATTATTCTTGTGGGTTTATGATACCCGGCTTTTGAGCAAATTGGAAAAAGTGACTTTGTCATCTGATACACGTATTTGAGTGAAATAGAAAAAGTGACTTTGTCTTCTGACTCACGTATTTGAGTAAAATGGAAAAAGTGACTTTGTCTTCTGATACACGTATTTAAGTTAAAAGGAAAAAAGTGAATTTGTCTGATACATGTATTTTAGTAAAATAGAAAAAGTGACTTTGTCTTCTGACACACGTATTTGAGCAAAAAGGAAATAATGATTTTGTCCTTTGGCACACGTATTTGAGTAAAACGGAAAAAGTGGCATTGTCTTCTGACAATCGTATTTGAGTTAAATGGAATAAGTGACTTTGTCGTCTGACAAACATATATGCGTCAAATGGAATAAGTGACTTTGTCTTGTGATAAATGTAATTAAGTTAAATGTAAAAGTGACTTAGTCAAGTGACAAACGTATTTGAGTCAAATTGAAAAAAATGTCTTTGTCTTTTGACACACGTTTTTTAGTTAAAAAGGAAAATGACTTTGTCCTCTGATAAACAAATATTCGTTAAATGGACAAAGCGACTTTGTCTCCTGATTCACGTATTTGAGTTAAATGGAAAAAGTCACTTTGTCCTGTGGCACACGTATTTGAGTTAAATTGATAAAAGAGACTTTGTCCTGTGGCACACGTATTTGAGTAAATTGGAAACTTCTGACACACGTATTTGAGTTAGATGGGAAAAAGTGACTTTGTCTTCTGACACGCGTATTTGAGTAAATTGGATAAAGCGACTTTGCCTTCAGACACACGTATTTGAGTAAATAGGATAAGGTAACTTTGCCTTCTGACACACGTATTTGAGTAAAAAGGAAAAGGTGACTTTTCCTTCTGACACACGTTTATGAGTTAAATAGAAAAGTGAATTTGTCTTCTAACTTACGTATTTAAGTTTAATGGAAAATGTAACTTTGTCTTCTGGCACACGTTTATGAATTAAATGGAAAAAGTGACCCGGTCTTATGACACAAATATTTAAGTAAAATTAAAAAAGATACTTTGTCCCCAACACACATTTTTGAGTATGAAAAAACAACCATTTATTTGGAATAACTAACCCAATGCCAGACGACACAATTTTAGACGAGTCGAAGTCAAAGAAGTTACAGATGACAACTTTAGTGAATGAAATTTTAAAAAAGCTTTGTCTCTTCGGATAGAAAGGACTGTGGATAAGGAAGAAATTGCTTGTTACATATCATTTACCACATTGTTTTCCAAGTTATGTTTCTTGGCGGACGTTAAGAAGAGCGGATTTTGTAGGATTTGATCAATCGCGGCTGTAAGTGAAACAGTAAATCGACCAATCAAATCATTCATTTATACCAGACGTGAACTTTAAACTCCGACATTTATATGAAGCGTCGTAACTACAGTTTTTTTTAAAAAAGAATCCCCATCCTCCTCAAAAGCAACACAACAACAAAAAACCACCCCGCCTTTTAACCCTTTCCTGTATAATCACTGGTTTTTTACGTCCCGTGTTTTAATACTTGTGAAAACATTGTGGAATAAGAAGAAATTGCTTGTAACAAGCAATTTCTTCTTATTCCACAATATTTTCTCCCCTACTGAATGATTATTTTCAAAATTAGTACAACTTTGAATTGTTGTCTGCAAATCCTTTGAATTTTGACCAGTCTTAAACTTAAAAAAAACAAAACAAAACAAAACAAAACAAAAAAAAAAAACAGGAAAGGGTTAAAATCGAAGAAGAACTTCCAGTCGGAGTTAGTAGGCGTGACCTGCTGAGTCAGAGGGCAGGGCTTGTGATTCGTCATTTGGGTAGACAAAGAATTTTAAAAAAAATGTATTGCAGTCATAATTTTATATTACATGGGCTGTGAGTTAGGAGTTCATTTTAAATGGGATGACATTTAGCTGTATTGTATTCTTGGGACAAATTAAAAACGAACTCCCGTGCCTTGAAATACGCGCCTTTGTTTCATTATAATAAAATAATCAGATGAAATATTCATGAAATCAGAAGAATAGAGTTAAGGTTTATGTGTTTAGATAATCAATAACTCCAAACCGGAACGAAACCTCTGATAGGCTTAACTGTGGGGTACACCATGCAAACTGCAAGTAGAAAGGATTGGATTCTCTCAATTTCACTCTCGTCTTGCATATTCCCTTTTTCCTTTTTCTTTCAGGAGGTAAAGACATAGATCAGTCTGCACGTGAGTAAAGTCTGATCTTAGTCTACATGACCTGCTTGTCCTTTTGAAACCGGAGCTGGTTAAGAAATAATTCTCTAAAGAAATATTAGCCGCTGATAAGGGCTTCCAGTACTTTCACGCCTTTGATTCAAATATTTTTTTGAACTGATTTTTATTCAGCATGACTATGGTAAACTTGAACATCTTTGAAAAATGATAGATTAATAAATAACAAATAAGATTGTAGCAAGTGACGGGGCCCAAAACGCTCGCAACTTCCCTACTACTGATGACAAGACATTTACAGGAGTATGCAAAGTGACAAATAAATAGTTGAGATAGATAAAGATACATATATAAACGAAGTTTAGAGGTACCAAATAAGTAGGCCTTATAGTTAAAATTACGTCATACTTGTGTTAAATCGTCGTGACAAGAACGTTTCTGTAAAGTCTTTTGTATCACTGCAGTGTGAGTAATCGTGATAAGTTATTTTATATGTATTTGTTTTATTAATCCACGCTGAATAAAAGCCGTTTCCAAAAAATGCGTATTTTACTCAAAGGACCGAATGCAGCGGAAGCCCGTGTAGATGGTACTAATTCTTTTAAAAGATAAACTTGTCAACAATCGTTAAGAGAACCAAGCAGGTGAAGTAGACTAAGATCAGATTGCAATTAAGTACAGTCTGATCTTTGTCTACACCTCCGGCAAATAACAGAAATATTTAGCAATTAGCATGAGAAGAATCAAGAATGCACGTATTGATGGCTACATCTCGATTCATCACTTTTAAACTAACTTTATTTCCTTAGCAAGAAATATGTTATCCCTACGATCATGGAATCAATTAGGACTTCTGAACGTGCGTATTTTGTTTGACAATAATCACCCTAAATGTTCGGACACAATGGTGGCGTATCATATCACGTGCACCGTACCCGGTCACGTGATCACCAGGATCTCTAACATGGCGACAGCTAAAAGATAAATCTTTAAATTAATCCCGTTTAGTACAAAAGTGATGGATAATTGGGCGATAAAAATAGCAGCGCATGTTTTATTTTATCTAAAATATTCCACGATAAACCGAATCAAACCTGCTAAATTATGAATCATTCACGTTCCTCCTAATTCATCCCTTTCCAATTTATCGTCACAAAAAACCATGTTTTACAGGTAGGAAACGTGTATGGCTTTTAGTTAATAGAAGGGTAATATAGTCTTAAAGATTTTTTGGGATCTTCTTCAGAGACGACCAATATAATCAGGGCTTACAAGTAGTGCTGATTTCATAGTAGAATAGAGGACTTAACATGAACATGGGTAGAACATGAGTTGACCAAGTTTAGCCGGTATATGGATTTAGCGCCGTCTTCACTGCCGGTAAACTTAATAAATACATTCGATCTTGTTCGAGCGACTATTTTTATCAAGCAATCGGGCCCATTAAGCAACCATAATCGAAACCCCTTTAGTAAAAGCAGAATCCTTTAAAAACCAGTGGCATTTTTCTAAAGGGTAAAATCATAACTAACTCCTATATTGTTAAAACTCACAAGAATCCTCTCAATCAGACGATTCTTATGAGCCGAAACAACATTGTATTAAGCGAGAATTCTGTTACAATTTATGTTTGCAATATACCAATCCTTCATATATTTCGCAAAAATAAAAGTCTATTAAGCAACCATTTTTTTCAAAACTACGATTTTTTGTCGTTCCTTGAGTTGTCGCTTTATACAAGATTTATCGTACCCCGAAAAGTAGTTTCATTTTTATCGCACAAAGACTTTCTATTTCGTTGATGTCTGCATTTCCTATCAAGTTGGGCCAATCTAAACATTTTCGTTATGGTAATTTACAACGAAAGGGTAAAAATAATGGAACTTTTTACCCTCACAATATCATTGTCGTCTCGCGATAAAAAGATAATTTTTTATAAACTTTGCAACATCAAATGGAAGGCTGGAAGTTTTTCTGATATAAAATTAATGGATTAATGTGAATTAGTTGAATAATTTACGCATCGGGGATCGCTTATGGAAGAATTTATTAGTCTTATCTTACTCGTGAATCTTCAAACAAGTTGGGCCTTTACTGGCGAAGTGATATCAAATGCGTTAATAGATTCGCCCTGATCTAGACTCATTCGTCCCACATGCATTTCATAATAAGGCGATAATCATTTCAAAAGCATTAGGGTCAATTATCTCATTTCCATTTATATGGAAGTTTTCCAAATCTTCTGGAGTGGCACGCGCATACGGGGCGGAATGGGTAGTATTTCGTACGATCAGATTTCTTGAGTATTTAAAATTTGAACCTCAGCTCGATATTTCTAACAGTTAGACGGGCACTCAGGGCATCATGAATATTCGCTGATCGCTTAAACTGAAGCTATGATTGATTGATTGAATGGAGTTTAACGCCACTTTATCAGTATTTCAGTCATTTCGCGCTGCTGGATTTTCCTCACCGGGATTTGGAGGCAAAACGTCGTGACTACAGCGTATTCAACCAGTAGTTTAGACCTCTGTCCAATCATTTTGCTATTTTGTTATATGCTACCGGTCACAAATTTTGCAAAGTAAGACTTTTAAGATTGAAGCGGAACTTCCTGTAGGAGTCAGTGGGCAGAGCTAGCGATCCGCCATTTACAACTATGGCGAACAACCATTTACAACTATGTACTGCCACACAACGTTAGATTGTGTCAAATTTCACTTAACCCTTTCCCGTTTTTTTGGAAATTTTAGACTAGTCCAAATTGAAAGAGTTTGCAGACGACAATGAAAACTGGATGCCATTTGAAATGAAAACATCCTATGTGGTAGAAAATATTGTGGAAAAAGGAGAAATTGCTTGTTACAAGCAATTTCTCCTTTTTCCACAATGTTTTCTCTAGTATAAAATCAAAGGATCGTAAAATCCCGTATTTGAACGGGAAAGGGTTAAATCGTAGTAAGTCATAAATAAACCAGCACGCTGAGGTAACTACATCGCAATAACAAGTTCCCTACCGACTGTAAAAGAATTTTTCTTTGCTTATGTCCATGTCCAATGCTTTTACTTTCGTTAAAATTAAGCACTGGATCCAAAAGATAGCCAACCCACGTATCATAAATCCTCTCCATATACACCAGCCTTTCAAATAAAATCCATAGAGCTAGAATATTAGAGAATTTTTAGAAGTCCAGCACCCGTATCTTCGCAAAGGTTCCTTGAGCCGGAACAAAATCTGTAACTTATTTTTGTGGACTTACATACCAAAGTCAGCTCCGTATCTGCTTAACTACTCAGGGTTGACAAATAATCCGAGAAATTGATTTACCGGATTGGCAGACGGACAGATTGTAAACCTTGCCTTTTGGGTAGAAAAAGTTGTGGAGAATAGAGAAATTGCTTGTCCAAAGCTTTTTTTCTTGTGAGCGTCAAACAGCGTATTTGCGTGGGATATATGCTTTCATTATCAAAACACGCTTGGTCCATCTTGCTGAATTCTAGAATAATTTGATATTCGATTACAAGTGTTTATCTATCGTCTTTTGGCGACAAACATGTCGTAAATACAGCTTGAATAAAGCTGTATTTACGGTATTTTGGTCGCTCACTGTGGTCATAAGCTACTCTGATATCGAGAGAAAACGGAAAGGGTAATAACCACAATAGCGTGTGTTAGTACACTAATAAGATATTAGAAAAGTAAAAAGTCAAATGTTGAATTTATCGGCTATTTTCCAGCATGATTTCCCAAGCTAATTCAATTTAATATTTAAATTAGCCCCGATATCAGTAAAACATAAACATAAAAACTGATAGATTTATCATCCAAAAAATGCCATGGTGATATAGCAAATTTGGACCGAGTCATATATAAGGCTATTCGAATTCAACAAGTGCATCAGGACCTCCGATCCCTGGTGGCGACCAAATTCCTATCCGAGATTTGTCTCTCACCACTAGGTAGATACTCCTAGAGCAGCTTGGGGCTCTGAAAGGGTGTGAGAAGTACGAGGAATCCATGGTTAAATGCTATAGGCGCCGCGATATGACTGAAATGCTATTAAAGATGGCGTTAAACCCAATTCGAAGAGAGAAAGTATATCAAGACATTTTCTTGGTCAAATTGCTCCTGTACAGCTTTGGATAAATAACAAGTTTTATAAACATTATGATTATGGTAAATATAACGTTGATTGTTTCAGAAGGCCTCTTCATTAAATTGTTTTGTATGATATATATTTTATTATTATTGTTAGAAACAACGCCAGAAAGTTTAGTTGTATCTACCGATTTCACCAATATCCCGAATGGAACCATCTCGAAAGTAAATTTTGAAAGTATTCTGAGAAAATGAAAAGCTTTCAAAGCAACAAGAGGTGTAAAGATTTAGGAATAGTTTATTTTTTTTCTAAAATATTGTTCTCTTCATTTTCTTTTCCATCTGTCTTAACCCATTCCTATTTAAAGTTGCATTTTCACGACCTTCATAAACAATGCCCAATGTGTAACATGAGGAAATTGCTTGTAACATGAAATTTACAACAATGCTTTCCACCCCGAGAGACATAGTTCGTTTAATCTAATCAATACTAAAATGCCGTCTGTAGCTTTTTTTCAATTTGGACTAGTCTAAGACTTGTGTAGTCTGGTCTTTCTTCTGGACACGCAAATGCTCAAAGACCACAAGCCTTACTGTGTACACCCACAATGGGAATTGTTAGCGCTAGGGCGTCGATTGTTTTCTTTACCATTTTATCATTCTTCACAGTGGTATGAGCACTTTCCTTATAAAGCTAAAATGATTTCCCCCGTCCTATCCAGAGCAAAGACTGCATTATACCTACACCAAATGGGGCAAATAATATTTTGTACTTAACTTTACCAGACGGCAAAATTCTAGACAGGTCCAAATTGAAAGGAGTTGCAGACGACAGACATGGCATTGGTTTTTCAATTCTATCAATTTTTTTATTGACGCCTGCACCTTCTTGGTAAACAAATCAGTTTTATATTATGAGTTTGAATGAAGTTTAACGCCACTTTTAATTGTATTTCAGTCATATCGCAGCGACTGGGGCACCTAACTGTGAAATCAAATGTCTGAAAAAAATATTTGCCCCGACCGGGAATCGAACCATAGCCCCCATGATTGAGAGTCCAGCTGCGCTATGGTGACAGCCATATTATTGATTAAAGTATACCTTCTAAGCCTCATCAATACTCTCGACAGTATTCAATAATTAACCCACTCCCTTATCGGCTGACTCGGTTTGAAAAGATGCTCTTGTGTCTTTAGGGCAATACGATAAAGTGATTCATGACTAATTTTGGAGATGTTTAGATCCTAACAGAAAACAATTTTACCACTTAGTTTCAAACAGATAAATCGCTTTAAAGTGTTTTACATTTTTTGCCTCACGATATACGGATATTTTCGTCCATTTTCTTCTATCGGTTTGCATTGATTTTATGATATAGCGTTGAAACAAACGAACCATTACAAAGATTCGAATAAGAATAGCTTTTAACCAATAACCAGACGGCAAGATTTTATACCAGTCCAAATTTAAAGGAATTGCAGACGACAATTCAAAAGTGATGAAATTTTATATTTTTTTTACTTTTGGAGTAGGAAACGTGGATAATGAAGAAATTGCTAGTAAAAAGTGGGTTTTTCATTTTCCACAATTCCATTTTTTCTTTGGGACGTCTAAAGTCGTCATCGAGTGGGAATGGATTATGTAATCACTTTTCAATGGATCGCTATTGTTGATAGAAAATCTGTTGACCAACCAAACCATTCATTTAGACAGGAAGTGAACTTTGAACTCCAACATTTATGTAAACCCATTCCCACACAACAAAACTGGTCCTAATTTTGATTTTTAATTTTGAAAAGTTTTGAATTTTGAAATTGTTAAGATATGAAGAGTTCTTATTTTCATTGAGGTATGAACCTAAAAACTTAATCACACTATTGTATGAAGACGCGAAGCAAGTATTGTACTTGTTTTGATTAAAGTTTTATAGGACTACATTTTGCGCAGGCATACAAAATAGTTGCGTGCTCAAAATTTTGTACCCGAAAGTACGAAAAATCAATTTCAACCTATCAAAAAGCTTGAATATCGATAGACGAAACTAAAATTAAATTATATAAAATTGAAATATGAAAAATGGTCAAGGAAACAAAATCGAGAAAATGATCGACTTTAAATACTTTTAAAATCGACTTTTAGGTGTTACTTGTTTTAGTTGAATGATTGTTTAACCTATTCCTACACAATCCCTGCTTTTTACTATCCCTCTATAAAAGGGAAACCATTGTGGAAAATGAAGAAATTGCTTGTATCAAGCAATTTCTTCACTGTCCACACTGTTTTCTATCCAGAAGGACTGAAAAATTAAAATTGCTTTGACTTTAAATTGTCGTCTGCAGCTTCTTTCAATTTGGACCAGTCTAACATTTTGTTGTTAGGGAATAGGTTAAACCATTACCTAGAAGATACGAACTACCACGGTTACACTTTTCGTATCAACGATTGCAATTTACGGTTTAACACCTGGTTGTTGAAGGGTGTCATTACACTTTAGTAAAGATGTGCGTAAACAAACATTTTGTTGACTTAACCTTTTACCAGACAAATATTTAAAGGCTGGTTCGAACAGAAAAAAAAGTTGTAAATGAAGCAGTCGTAGATCAACCCACTACCACACAATTCTCCTTTTAACACTCCGATTGAAAGAATATTTGTCAAAAGCGAAGGTTTCTATATCATTTGCAACATAGAACATTCTTTCTTTATATAGAAAACTAAAGCGATGCTTTTACTCGTAAATTAGAGAGCAATATTTGTATATTATTAGCTGGGATAAAACTCTTTTGCACTGAATTTCCATTTATTCCAATATCAATTGTCGAATTCCTTTTCAACGAAAAGTTCATTGTTAGAGACTTTTCCCTAAATTGTTGTTTTTGTAAAAAAAGGAAGTCATTGAGGGCGACTTTCGCTCTAACTTCACAAAACATAGATAAATAAACGAATGTATGAATGAGCCTCGACGGACTCCCTAACAAAAGAGCTTTTTGCCCCCCCCCCCCGAAGAAAGCTTTGCAAAACATTGTAGATAATGAAAAAATGCTTGGTACAATGAATTTCTCCATTATCCACAATGCATCTTTGAATTCGGACCAATTTTAAATGTTGCCGGCTGGTAATGGGTGAAGGCCACCAAGAGGGCTAATCAAGAGGGCTAATCATGACTCTCAGAATATTTCTTGTTGGCTGAAGTCTTTCCTGTTCAATCTCTGGTTTTACGTCCCTTTGATTTTATAACTGAGAAAACATTGTAGAAAAAGAAAAAAATGTTTGTAAGAAGCAATTTCTTCTTTTTCTACAGTATTATCTACCGTATTGAATAGTTATTTTTCAAATCAAGTCCACATATAATTTTGATCTGGAAAAATCTTTGAATTTCGAACAGGTATTAAAGTCTGAAAAGCAAGAAAGGATTAAAGAAGATTTGAATGACTATCTGTAAGTGCAAAATGGTTCTTCTAATCAGGCTGATCTGAGTCTCTACCTGGCGCAATTGCGTAATGGTCACGCGCAGGCTGAAACATTGAAAAGAATCAATTACTCCAATGTGCCAACTCTAATTATGCATTCTGTGTCGATACATTTGTCGATACCTCAACTTTCACTTTCACACAATACAGCTAAATAATGTTCTCTTTTCTTGACAAGGTTTATTTTCTGATGAGGCAGGGGGTGGGAGAAAAAAACAGGTAAATCTTCTAATACTAGATCAATAGTGTGATCATGATCTAAAGCCTAAATACAAACATCTATTATCACACTGTTTTTCCTTACAAAAACATTCTATTATAATATTTACGTCTATTTGCTTACTCTCCCCTCTCGCTTTTCAGGGATATATACTCTTTAGCAGAGTTTATTTAACAGTTTTGTGAAAATCGGAAAATAATGTAAACTTAATGCGTATTTGTTCTGTCCACTTGTTGCAAATCGCTACAATCTTGGACAATCTCCTGTGCCTATTATAATCCGTGATTTTCCGGGGGAAATGATTTGCAAAATCGCGGGAATAGGGTCTATTGTTCGCCTATCAAATCATTTTTCACCGTGATTAGCCGTGAATTAAGATACAAATCGGTAAAATATCAACCCAAAGTACTGTCTTTTAATACATGGATTAAGAACAGTTGACCAATACATTAGAAAAAT
Source organism: Fragum fragum (assembly GCA_946902895.1). Lineage (NCBI taxonomy): Eukaryota > Metazoa > Mollusca > Bivalvia > Cardiida > Cardiidae > Fragum > Fragum fragum. Next base: position 6,876,112 of record OX336366.1, read on the forward strand.
GAATATTCTTGTTTTTTAAGATTAAAAATTACGAAGTTTTTACTTACCTTGGCACGACAATATTTGAATTATTTAGTCTTAATATCCGTTAGTTTCTATTTTGTCAAGAAATGAACATCGTAATATTATGTTTAACAGAAAAGACTTTTTAATCAGTAAATGATCTTGTGATCAATGATATTAATGTTGTTGTTGTTTGTTTGTTTCTTTTTTCATGACACCTATACAGTTATTACTTTTAAACTAATCAAAATATCTGGTAAGTCCTATTTTTTTCCCGTTTGTTGTAATATCTGTAATCATAGCATCAGTTTACAATAACTTAACCCTTGTCGTGCAGAACCCGGAATATGCTGGTTTTGGTAGGACGTGTAGACCAAGATCAGTCTGACATTGGTCTATACTTCCTGCTTGTACTTTTCCTGTCAGAGTTGTTTATGAATTGATTTCTAAAAGAATTATTGATTTTTGATCAACAAGCTCTATCAGTGCTTTCAGCTCTTTAATTTTACAGCATTTCAGTAAGGTAATTTATACAGCATGACAAGGGTTAATTTTATAATATACTTGCACCCATTGACGGATCGCTGACCACGCCCAATAACCTCCAACAGGAAGTTCCGTTTTGTAACGGCATTGTTTTGCAAGTTTTACGGCCAGTAACATGTAACAAAAAGTAAGGTGGTTGGTTGGCGATCTGAACGTCTTGTATAAGCTATAGTTACGACGATTAACTCGCCAAACCAACGAAAATCCATCTCACGAATGTCTGACTATGTATTAGTTCAAGGTTCACTTCCTGTTTAAATGAATAATTTGATTGGTCGATTGATTCTTTGATAAATAACCGCGATCCGCGTAGACGTACAAATACGACAAAACTTGTTATTTGACAATGAAGGGCAATTTTACATGTAGAATATTTAGGATCCCGTATACTGACAAATAATATCGAAACAGGACCATCCGAGATCAAATACAGCCAATTTCGATCAGACGTTTACCTCTTTCAGTTAACCCATTCCCACTCAATCCCTCCTTGTTACGCCCCTCAAGAAACAGACTTTGGAAAACATTGTGGTTAATGAAGAAATTGCTTGTATAAAGCAATTTCTTCATTACCCACAATGTTTTATATAAAAAAAGATGAAAAATTTAAAATTCCATCAACTTGAAATTCTCGTCTGCAGTTTCTCTTAATTTGGATCAGTCTAAAATTTTGGTGTGTCGGAATGGGTCAAGCAACCACTTTTTATTAAGCGACCAAAGCCAATGTTCTTCAAAAAGAAGAATCATTGTGACTAAATAAAATGTTATGAAACTAATTTGGTCGTCTTAAACGATTTTGCGTGTTTGTGTGCGTGTTTGGGGGGGGGGTCTTACTTATTTCTTGAAGAAATTTGCAATTGAGTAAATTTATCAGAATTGTTAGGGGTTGGTTTAGATGACCAAGCCCTCCCCCCCCTTTCCCCGCTCCTATAAACCTGTCTATGACATCGTTAGCAATCTAGGACTTTTAAATTCACAAATATATCATTTTGATATTTTGTAAAAGAAGTTCATTGTCCTGTGTGACCACTTTAATGTAAAAAGTCATCTGATTCAATGACCAGCCTGGCACTGAGGTTGTATTAATGCTTGAAAGCGTTTTGCTAAACGGTCCTTTATACATCTTATTTTAGGACAGAAAGCAAATTAAAAACCGGGCCATAAGCACGAGGTTCCAAAATTGTCGACTGGTCCATATTGATAGAAGTTGCTGACTGCTATTTAAAGTTGATGGAATTTGAAACATGTTTGCCTATTTGGGTTGGAAACATTATAAGTAGTGAATTTAATGCTTGTAAAAAAAAATCTTCATTTTCCCTTTTCGCAATATTTTCCTAAACCTTTTCTTGGGGCGTCAAAAACTATAATTGTGCTGGCATGGCATAAAGAAAGATCTTCTTGAGTTGACTGTCGACATGAAGAATAATAGTTATAATTATAATAATGATGATGATAATGAAGAAATGATATAAAAAACAAAAACAAAAACAACTAAATCTCAGAAAGAACGGTATGAAATTCGAGAACCAAAAATTTGAAATAATCTGAAATGATGGTTGTTAGAAAAGGAAAGAAACACAATCACAGTAAGACGAGATCTGACCTCTAATGTTGTTGTAATTGATTATCATATCTGATTAGATGCCTTAATGTTTTGGACGATATTTGTAAAGACTTGCATTCTTCCTGTGAAAAAATAAGTAGAGAGATTTGAGAAAAATAGACCCCATTCAAATTGTATATTATTAAAAAACAAAGTCACTATCCGCTGTACTAACATACCGGTCTAAATCAGACAATTCCATTAAAGTATTAGAGATTTTCTCGGATTTAAGTCCATATCAAAAAGTGCCGCTAATGTGTGTATTTATGTAAGAAATATCGGTTCGTTTTATTCCTAATTAGCTTAGAGACTAAGTCTTTAAAGACATTAAAATGTGTAAAATTGTATTTTGATCAATTTTGTTATATCGACGATTTCCCTTATTTTCTATTTCCTGACTTTATCTAGCATTTTGGCTTTAAACAATTTTTCGTCGGTAAATTCACAAACAAACCCGCTCTTAGCTCCCCCCCCCCCCCACTCAAATGAACTGATAATAACGAAAAACTATTGTCCATGAAAGGTCTGAAATAATTTTGAAACCATTAATCCAATACCAGAAAAATACCAGACAAATTTATACTAGCCCAAATTCAAAGATTTTGCAGACAATAAATTTCAGTTGGTGAAATTCTAAAATTAAAATCTTTGCCTTTTTTAGGTAAAAAAAAAAAAAAAAAAAAAAAAAGATTGTGGATACTGAAGAAATTACTTGCGATAAGCAATTATTTCATTTTCCACAAGGTTTTCCAATGGCTTTTTTCTTGAAGGCGTCAAAAGCGTTATTGTGTTGGAATGGGTTAAATACTGTTTTCCTAAAGTGTCTTTTTACCTTTAAAGTTTCATTCTTTCCCTCTAGATAATAGAAATTTACCTTCGCTGTAGAAAAATTGAAATAATTTTATCAACCCTTTCCTACACAAGCCCTCCCTTTTACACCCTTGTGTCTAGCAATTTCTTGAATTTCCACAATGTTTTCTTCTCCCCAAAAAACAAAGAATTTTAGAATTTCATCAATCTAAAAATTTTTGTTTGCATCTTCTTTGACTTGGACCAGTCTTAAATTTTGCCATCTGGTAATTGGTTAAGAAGCAATCCATATCTAGCAGTTTATTTCAATGCATCACACGTGAAAATCGGGCATTTTCTACAAAGTCAATAACAAACATTTTACAGATGTTGAATTGATAAGCATGTTTCAGATGCTTTCAAAGCAATAAAACAATTGTAACATAACTAAATTAGTTCTAATCATGTTAAAAATATTTAAATGGGTAATAAATAAATCATAAATAATACAGAAATTATTTTCTCAACCCATGTCATTCCAACGTATCAAGATGTAGTTATACCCCAGGGAAAATGTCACTTTTCTTGCGTTGTTTTTAGATAGGTACATGCGTCACTTTGTTCCTATCTGGTTAATTAACCAATAAATTTAATTGATTTTCATATCTAATTCTGACTTCATGACAATTAATTTTATCAAATGAAATCAGCATCGAGATAATAAATATGTATACAATCTGATAAAGCTGGGAACATATGCACCGACTGTCAGATCTTGACTCAATTTGAGACCGAAATAGTTTAACCCTTTACCAGACGACAAAATTTTAGACTGGTCCGAATTGAAAAAAGTTGTAGACGACAAGCAAACGACAAATTTTGGGCGATGGAATTTTAATATTCTTTGTCTTTTGGGGGTAGAAAACATTGTGGGAAATGAAGAAATTGCTTGTAACAACCAATTTCTTCAGTTTTTCTCATTAAAAAACTTTTATGAAGGCGTCGAAAAGCGTCATTCAGTTGAAATGTGTTCATTTATTCCCACACACCCTCGTTCTGTTCGTCCCATAAGAAAAATCCTTATTAACATAGTGAAATTGGAAAAAATGATTGTAGTAAGCAAATTCTAAATCTTACTAGAATGTTTTCTAACCGAAATAATGATAATAAAAAGATTTTTAAATCTCATTAACTTAGAACTGCCCTCTGCAAAATTTGCAATTTAGACTAGTCTAAAACTTTGTCATGTAGTAATAAGATATCATATAAATTTTAGAGAAATCCAAATTCAAAGATTGCAAGTGACATTATAAAGCATGTTAAATTCAAAGGCATGTACGGTAGAAATCATATCTCCTTGTGACACATTCAATTCTATGTATTTTTCCTTCAGCAGGTTAATATGCAGATAAGTCTGGTAACGGATGAATTATTCCAAAGGGTCACAATTTTAGACGTGTCCAAATTGAAACAGATGACCAAGAAAACAAGCAGTTTCTTCATTGTCCACAATCTTATCTGCCCCAAAATACCATAATTTTCAAAATTTTACCAACCAAAAATTGTAATCTGCAACTTCTTCGAATGGACTGGTCTAAAATTTTGTCCTCTTGTATTAGGTTAAAACTTTACGATTCACTTGCAAGATTTCCTTAATATTTTCGTTTTTTCCGCGACGTATATTTTCTATTTGTCTTTATGTGATGGTTTGAGTACGAACATTTTTTAGATAAGTAAATATCACATTCCAAATTTTAAATAAAAAAAAATCTATTTTCTGTTTTTTCATAAACATTCAATTTATATGGTTTTCTCTTTTTCAATATTATCTTTGTATTTTACTGCCGATTAAAACGGCAAAACCTGTTTTTCAATTCCTGTCTAAAAATGCTTACAAATCACACAAAGTTTTCCTTGTAATTGAACATCATTAAGAGTATAGATTTATCATTAAGAGTATAGATTTTTTGGATACATTGAAATCTTATAAAGATTTTTTTTCTGATATTTTGCTTATTAATTTTGTTTATTTAGGGTATTTTTTGTAACGCCGGCCTCACAACCAAATTTTATTTAAGGCAAGTTGTTTGTTTGTTTGTACATTTTAAACATTTCTTTGAATATGTTTTTTAGATCTATTTTTCACGTCAGAGTTTTACAATGAATTCATTTTTAAAGACCAATTATTGTACATTTTTTATTGCATATGAATTAATAATGTTTAATTTTAGGAGAAGAAGTAAAAGATTCTTTTTAGAGGTATGAAACTAAATTCCAATTTACATTGCAATTATGTCCTTTGTTTTATATCTTAACCCATTCCAACACAAATTCTTTTTAGACTGGTCCAAATTGAAAGAAGCTGCAGACGAAAATTTCAAATTGGTTGAATTTTAAATCGTTTCGTCTTTTTTGGATAGAAAAGATGGTGGATAATGAAGAAATTGCTTGAAACAAGCAATTTCTTAATTTTCCATAATGTTTTCCAAAGCTTTTTTCTTGATGGGCGTTAAAAGGAGGGCTTGCGAGGGAATGGGTTAATGAAAACTTATACAATTCTTACATCGCCTCATTGAAAAGATAGTTAGACAGTGTTTTAGATAGTATGCGCGTGCGAGAGAGAGAGAGAGAGAAAGAGAGAGAGAGATAATAATTGATAATGGAAAGTTTTTAATTGGATGTACATTATAATTCTAAAAGTACTCATCAATGAAAGCTTGATGGATGTGTATTTATTTTCGAGATTTTGCCATAGAGAAAGACCTATAACAAAAAATGTGAATCCGTACTTAAAAAGTTATCTCCTTTCCTATGAAAAAACAAAAACAAAACAACAACAACAAAATCAGCAACAGCACCCAAACCAACAACAACAACAACAAAAATCCACACCATGTTGTTTCCTTCAGTGCAACTAGCCCTTAAAAAATGAGAAAGCCTAGTAAAAGTCTACAGCGTAGTAATTAGTATATGATATCATGATAAAAACCGTTTTTATTTATTTATTTACATTCTTTTTGTGTTTTTTTTTCTTATTTTGACCTGTCCGTGATAAAAAGAAGAAAAATAGAAAGAAAGAAATGATGATAGTAATAATAATAAAAAGAAATAGACACTTTGAAAAAACAGCATGTTTCAACTATTGGTAGCCATTTCCCGATATTGAGATCCTGTCACGGTTCACATGACAGGGGGCGTGGTTAACACCGAATTAACATAGAAGCGCTGCTATTGGTCGATCGATAGTCCTATTGCATTCCATATATGGACAAATAGACGATTTAGGTATCGTTTTCTGTAGGATAAAATTGAAACGGTGGGCGATTAAGAATCAGTTATAATAAATTGGGCGGTATCTAATACAGTTTAGTAGAAATTAAATGAGGAAATGCGAATAAGATTGACTTATATTTCTGTTTAAGATAGTTGTAGAAGGATATTGTTGATTTTGTAAGGTGTTGTCTTATTTTCTTCCAAAATACCAAATTGTAACATTTGTGTCAAAGAAGAACGGACGGACTAGATTGTAGTTAGTGAGCAAATACTATTCGTACCATTTATACGGGACTGAGAAATGTGGATATAAAAGTGCACGAAAAGAAGAGAATTTTGATTTTATTTGGACAACTTTTAATCTCCTTTAAAAATGCATCATCTACCGTTAAGTCTGTATTATTCTCCGGAGCAGTTGAAATCTTTATATAGTGCTGGACAATTAAAGGCTCTCTATGGAGGAGATCCTTTGAAGTCAATGTCGATGTATGGACATGAGCACCTAAAGGCTCTATATAATCACGAACAGTTAAAGTCACTGTGCACAGCCGAGCAGCTTAAGTCGCTACAGGGAAGTCCAGAGAGTTTGAAACCCATTCCGGCATCACCTCTGCTTCAAAATGGCAGTCCGCCATCGAGTTCGTCAACATCGTTATTCTCTATTGACAATATATTGTCCCAGAACAGACCGCTTCTAGCTCACAGACCAACACCAACCTACCCGTACCCATACCCTGCCCTGCCACACCTTGCCACGGAAATGTTTGGTAAGTTTATAAATTTGTGAATTTTCTAAACTTGCCTTAACCCATTGCACCATAATGACGCTTTTTGACACCCAAGTAAGAATAGCGTTGGAAAATACTGCGGAAAATGAAGAAATTTTTGCTTGTTACAAGCAATTTCTTCATTATCTACTTTCTTTTCTACAAAAAAATCCCGAAATAAAATTTGTTGTCTGCAACATCTTTGAATTTGGTCCACTCTAAAATATTGTCGTCTGTAAATGGATTAAATCTTTAACCTTTACCCCCCCCCCCCCCCCTGTATAATATGACGAGTAGACAAAATAGACAAAAGCTCACACTGCATGTACGTGCAGTCTTTGTTGTCTGTACATGATAGGAAATTCTCGGATTTCAAAAAAAAAAAAAAAAAATTAAAATAATAATAATAAAAATAGATAAAATATTATAAATTTCTTGGGGATTGGGCTTTTCATCAATTTGGCATGATAAAATTTCAATCACCTAGAAACGTTTTTTTGAAAAATAAAATTTTGCCATGTATGATTTCTATAGATAAATTAATAAATCATTGTAAAAAGTCACACATAATCGTAGAAATTTAAATAAAATCTCTTGTCAGCATCTTAAAAACGTTGTAGCATAGTTTTGTTGCACACCGACAACGTGCTAAGATTTTCCTTTTGCACCAAATGCTGAACCTAAAAGTCTCATGTTCAATATTTAAGTAAAATATATCATTTATCGCTAGTACTCTATTGCCAGTAATGACTTAGTTCCAAAATTATCTGACTTTAATATTGTTTGTATCCTTGTTTCATATTTATCGACAATAGAGTTATTAAAAAAAGAGAGATAGACCTTATTGGTATCGCTGACCGAAGAAGAAATGTATAAACATATATCATGTATATTTCCTTTTAATATCTTTTTATTTCGACTTATTTTTTCATTGCCTGTATTACCATTCATTTCATTTTCCAAATTAAAAAAAGACTATTAGATATACAATTAAATAATCAAATAATAATAATGATAACATAAAAACCTTACACAAGCTCAATATTCTTTCCCAGAGAACTATGTTTTCTCGAGGGATTGGTGACGCCATTTTAAAAAATCGTTGGAATTTTTTTCCCCAGACAAAAATCGAAGAAGAACTAGAAAAGAAATTGTTAGACACGTTGTCTAAAAATATACGACAATAATTTGAAATAAGTGCATTTTGATCGATGTGAGGCTATTAAACAGGGCATATCTGGGTACATCTAGGATTTTAAATGCACTTACCGTTGTAAAAAGCTGCAATAATTGAATTTCGTTATGCTTAATAGGCTATACAATGCGATTAAATGTTGCAATAAAACCACGTGGGACATGCATCCGGACTATTTCTTTAGAATTTTATTATTTGTTAAGATTTTTATAAATTGATTGTAGAGAATTGTTCTGTTCCATGAGTATTTTTTAGGTTTTAAACGTAATGACAAGGTAGCAAGACAGGTCCAGTTGATTACGACGAAGGGGTAGACATATGCATGATTCATGATTAATTGAATTAACCCTCTCCGAGACCCTAAGAGAAAAAGCTTTGGAAAATATTGTTGATAATGAGGAAATTGCTTGCTGCAAGCAATATCTCCTTTTTCTACAATGCTTTCTCAATTATAAAATCACAGGGACGTAAAAACCAGTGATTGAACAGGAAAGGGGGTTAATAAAAGTGAATACCCCTACTTTTTGAAATACTTTTCATGATACAACTTCTTCGCTACTAATACTGATTAAGATAAAAATATATAATAAAAGATATGAAATACTAAACATAAGTTAAAGATATGAATAAACTTCACTAAAAAGCAAGATATGAAAATCTTTAATATTTGCTTTGTAAAACTTTTGGGATGATCCAGATATTTTCTCAATGCGATTTCAAAACAGAAAATTGATAAGCATTAAGGCATCAGAATCCTCTTGACAATACCCCCCAGAAATTTCAGTACATTATCAATTTAAAAAAAACAAACAAAAAATGTATCTAAGGATCTAATACGTTTTTACAAGTGACAAGCGCGCTTCTAGTTTCACATTGTTTTGGAACAGATTAAACGCATTAAAGGATGCGCCACCTAGCGGCTAGTAAACAACAAATCGCATGGCGATAAAAATCAACAAAATATTTAACGAAATTGATTGTTTATTCTATGTTTTAATTCGGAATGACATTAGTTTTGGTTTGATATCTTTATTCACTATGGATTTAAATGTTTGCATGTCCCCGCAAGGGAAATACAGTACACCAGGAGTAGACGGCCTTTGCAGATAAAATAGTTTAATTTAATGTATCTAAATGTATCTTTCTTTTATTTACACGAAGTCAATGTTTGGTACAGACATGGAAAACCCTTAAAATATTTGTTTAATCAAACTAATATCGACGATAGAATACCCGGTTTTCAAACTTTGAGTTTCTATTACTTGTATTTTTCTTTTAATTGTTTCATTAAAAAAATTTAAGTTATCTCCGAATAAGCAATAATTCTTAGCTCTTCGAGGCAATTTATCTTAGTTTGTTTCGATCGTCATTTCTTAAAAAAAAGAGAAAAGATAAAATCCTAATATTTAAGATGATATTCAAATTGGAGATACACTGGAGTTGTTCAAGTTGATCATATATTTCTTACAGCACTCACACTCCTTTGATTGTAATTAGAGTTTTGTTCTCAGTTCGATCTATATTGTATTGCAAATAAACGCATCATAATCTCCTTTCTGAATAATATTCTTTATTTCGTTTTTTTTTATTTTATTGCATAGTAATGATAATAGTAAATGGTAAAATGAAATAGTACACAGACCTAAAATAAATACCCATCTTGAAATGAGTTCAATTTTAATATACATATTCTCAGATTTTCAAAATTATTAACCCTTTACTGTTTTTCGGAATTTACGACATGCCAAAATTCAAAGAGGTAATAAACGACATTATAATGTAAATACAATTCAAGAATTATCCATCTAATATGACAGAAATATTATGGGGAAAGAAGAAATTGCTTGTTACAAGCAATTTCTTCTTTCCACATAATATTTTCAAAGGGTTAACTAGATAAGAAAACATATTTTCACCAACATTACGAAGAGGAAAAACGCTAGTTTATTACACTTTAGAAATCAAAGACAAGACGATCGAAAAGTAGCAACGAAAAAGATTCTCAACGGAGGGAAGGAAATAGTTAATTATAATTTAATAGATTCACTACCATTGTGTTATGTAGATAGAATCTTTACATTATACAATTACCGTTTGAAACCCGACACCAGCTCACAAAACACTCCAAATACTATTCACCAGCAGTTATTTTCTTCGGCAGCTCATTTCAAATTGATTCGATTTTTTCTGTATGCGATTTTTACGTTTTTCCCCCTATTTTCAAAATGGCCAACATCACAAGCTAAAACAGATGCATTTCCAGATAAATGATACAATAATGCGAGTTATATTATTAACTAGTTATAATCTTTGATAACTGACTTTTAGTACCTTAACCCATTGTCAAACGGCAAAATTGTAACATAACATAACATAACAAAGCTTTATTCAGAGAATCGATTAGGAAACATTGGGTTCATCACCGAACGTACATACGTAATAAGTTTTACTCGGAGACTAGTCAAAATTCAAAGAAGTTGTAAACAACAATTTGAAATAAGAAAACAACAACAACAACAGCAACAACAACAACGACGACGACGACAAAGCACTATCTGTATTTTTGAATTGAAAACATTGTTCCTAATGCAAAGATTAATGATAATTATGATAATAGTTATAATAATAACAAATTATAATGATAATGATTATACAAAACAAAACTAAAATACATAAAACCCAAGTGCTATTGTTTCTTACATGAGTCATTACGTTTTTTATTCTCAAAAAGCAACACAGCGTAACCAACTGATTTGAATCTTTATTTCTGACATAAAGCCTGACTTATTTTGCACGCAACATATAACTTTAAATACCGTGCATTTCGGGGAAAAAAAGAACAAAATAAACAAACCAAAAAAGCCCAAAGCAATTAGTCGACAGAAAACCCCCAAACCAAAGCAAAACAACAACAAAAACAAACAAAACAACGAGCAACGTAAAACAAACAAACAAGCAATTAATCAAAAGGGACCAAAATGTTATTATCAATAAGATTCAGATTTTTTAGTACAGATTTTATTATGCTCATGTCTTTTCACCTTCCCTCGTTGTATCAAAACTAAGAACCCTTGAACCTGTGCATGACATTTCCACTACTTAACACATGAATCCTGAGTAAAGACACATTAGCGTATGCTTCAAAGTCTGATCCGAGTCTCACCATGCGCTCTTTAGATCCTGACGATCAGTAAATATTCCCATGCCCTAAGGAGCTGTCCAGGATGCTCGGTGTCTTCAATTCACTTTGACTCAAGAACAATCATTCTACCTTTTTAAACATTTTCAAAATCCTATTTCTGTTGGACCGTATTTTTTTAAATTGCATAATTAAAATTCATGTTGAATCTTCTCGCATGACGCGTCAAATACATTGATTAATGACAATTGCATAGAATAGTTGGTTGGCGATCTAAGCGCCTTAACTACATGTTATTCGACAGCTGGAATAAGCTGTAGTTACGACCTATTGGTCTCCAAACCAACAAATTATATGTCGGAGTGCAAAGTTTTCATTTCAGATAAAATAAATAATTTGATTGTCGAATGATTCCTTGACTGACAGCCGCGATCCATAAATAACATGTAAATGGAATACAATAATAAATCTTATTTTCTCTGTGATTTCAAATCCCGCAGTAGATGAGATATGACGTAATTTGGTGTTAAATCTCGTCTCCGAGTCTTGAGCTACTCTAGCGAAAGACGTTATCTTGAGTTTCTCTGGGAATTACCGGTTTAATGTGTCATTTAATCCAGCCAGCAAGCGGGATAATCTGATAATACAAGAAAAATGCAGGATCTTCTCTCAACATAGTGTTATCTTTCATGTTTAAATAACTCGGTTGAAAAAAGAAATAAACAAATAAGAAAAAAAGAAAGAAACAAATAATTGAGATATTTACAGCGTGTCAATTTACGAGATATTATTCTATTTTAAAGCTTATTAACCATTTCCTGTTTTGAAAATTTTTAGACAAGTCCAAATTCAAAAGTTTTGCAGACCGAGAATTTAAAGTTGATTTTATTTGAAAAATAACCACGTAGTAGGGTAGAAAATATTGCGGAACAAGAAGAAATTGCTTATTACAAGCAATTTCTTCTTTTTTCACAGTTTTCTCAATTATAAAATCACAGGGACGTAAAAACTTGGGATTAACCAGGAAATGGTTAAAGAAAGAGTTGTTAAGCATTTTTCAATTTCAAATTTCGCATTCTTAACCAAAAACGAAATCTTAATAAATGTTTGCGTGGATACTTTTGCTCATTCTAGTCTGTGTCGCTAATACCTGCTTCAGAATAGACTTGAAACAAGATGTTAAACGACAAAAAATAGCCAGATGTCGCAAAACAGATAAAAACGATGAATTAGACGAAAGATTGTAACAGCTTAACGGTTCATTACAAAAAATCTTACATTTACATCAGATCGATAAGCCATACTTTTTTGCTAGTTAATTTCAAATGTTCTTATTAGGGTATGGTTAAGTTTTTAATCACTCAGACGGGTTATCACCGTTGGGCAGAAAATAATCTTTTAAAATTTGTTAAGCAACGGATTTTGCATCAGTTTTGACCCCCCCCCCCCCAGAAAAAAAAAAAAAAAAAAAAAAAAAAAAAACCCAAAAACATTGAATCAAATGATGATAAACTAATGGTTTTACAAATCTATCTTGATGAATTTTTGTCTGTATCCTGTTTGGCTTTGAATCAGTCTCAGCTTTGTTCGTCTGTTAATGAGTTAAATACAAGCATTGTATACCAATTATTCAGCATAATAAAGTATTTTAAAAAGTTTCATCATCGGCCAGTAAGCGGTGTAAGGGGGGGGGCGTATTGACAAACGGTGCATTTCAAATCATTTGATTTTAGTTTCATCTATCAAAATTAGCTGAAATTTGTTTTTATACTTCCACGAATAAAATTATTTTGAGCGCACAACTATACTTTGTATGCTTGCGCACAAATATTTGCTTTGTATTAGAGTGATGGCATTAAATTATATACGTTATACATAATTAAAAAAAAATACACACACACACACAAAATGAAAAATGAAGAGATTTTTTTTGTTTTCATTGAGCTATGAAGCTAAAAACTTGATCACAAAAATGTATCTTCGTGTATTCATACAGTGTGATCGATTTTTAAGTTCATCGCTCAATGAAAACAAAACATACTCATCACACTTGAATAATTCCTGGTCATTTAAGAGATGAAGACAATATTTTTGAATATATGGAGGTAACGGAGCGGATTCATACATAAGTGTGATTAGTTTTTCCGTTTCATTTCTCCAGAAATAGATTAAAAAACAAAATCAAACAAGGCAACAACAACAACAAAACAATAACAAATCATGATGATAATAATGATGACAACAACAACAACAAAAACACCCCTGAAATTAATCCTATGTCGTTTAAACTCATTAGAATCGTCCCAGGGAGACGATTCTTATGAACTACAAAAACATAGGACCATGTGAAAATGCTGCAATATTTAATGCATTCGCAAAAATCGATCCATCATAATCATATCACAAAACTGTTTTAAGCCATTCCAACACAAGCCCTCCTTTTTACGCCCTTCAACGAAAAAGCTTTGGGAAACATTGTGGAAAATGAAGAAATTGCTTGGATCAAGCAATTTCTTCATTATCCACAATGTTTTCTATCCAAAAAGATGAAAAAAATTAAAATTCCATCAACTTCAAATTGTCGTCTGCAGCTCCTTTCAATTTGGACCGGTCTAAAATTCCACTGTGTTGGAATGGGTTAAGCGACTATTCTCTTCAGCGACAACATTTGACCGTCCCTTAAGTGGTCGCATTATATAATTTTCTACTTTATTCTATTTTAGCCGCTGCATACCACCCCCTCCAGAACTTCTTAACGCCAATGGACCTCATGAGGGCCGGTCAAAAACGTAAGAGACGACATAGAACTATATTCACCGAGGAACAGCTGGAAGAGTTAGAGAAAACCTTCAACAAAACACACTACCCTGACGTGTTGTTACGGGAAGAACTTGCCATGAAAGTGGATCTTAAAGAAGAACGGGTTGAGGTAGGTTATTTATCAGATTCTAAAATTGATGCATTTATGAGAGAGTTAGTTTGAGAGGTAATAATTACGGAATACAAATCATACAAGGAAGAAGAAACGGAATGGAAATAGTAAACAATTCTACTAAATTTTATTTCGTCAACCGTTTCCTTTATTCTTAATATTTGTATTAATTATACTGATGATAATGGTGACAAAATCGATAACAATAAATATGAAATCAACACGATTCCCTAAAATAAACTTTTAATACAGTATGTATATTCGGAATTTATTGTCTAAAAAATAGTCGATGAAATCTTAAAGATCTTTGGTTTTTCAGGTATGAAACGTTGCGGATAATGTGAGAATTGTTTGTAAAAGCAATATCCTCATTTTTCTGTATTTTTCTCGAAAGTTTTTTTTCTCGTGGGGTGTAAGAAAAGCGGGATTGTGTGGGAAAGGAATAATACAAAATGTTGGAACTTCAGACCTGACTTATTGAAAACAGCCATTTTTATTAATGAACTGTCTTGTCTCAAGTTAACTTCAGGAAACTCTTTTTAGGTTTCTAGTTTTGTATGAACTAATCTATTTTTTTTTTAAAAATAGAAATACTTAATCATTTCTGTCCAGCATTTGACGCTAGGTTTTTTACAATACCCGAAATATCAATTTCGAAAATCTCCCTTTTCATTATTTACGAAATTCAAACTATTCATTTATTGTTATAATGGTTATATCAAACAAGTAAAATCATTTCAAAATCAATAACAAGTATTTGTTAATTCACAAAATTGAACTATTTCTAAATTGAAACATTATCTATTTACCAAAAACAATAAAACAACAACAATAAATACAATATATCATATGGGGTGATTAAAGTCCGACTTAGCTGAAACAATCACACATCAAATAATTCACATAATGGTTTCATGAAATTTCAAATTGAGGGGAAAATGTCTCTTATTGAAACAGGTGATCGATTAAACGTACATAAGAAATACAACATGGGTTCTACCAAGCAATTTATTGTATCCTATTAAAGTCGTTACAGATGTTGAGGGACGAAAAAACACCTAGCAATTATCTATAGGAAATTTTATTGATGACAAATAGGATATGATTAGGTTATTTCGTATCGTTTGCATGAGTCAGAACCTGAACAATTAGGGATAAACAGGCTTTCGCATATCTTGAGGTGTTCTCCAGGGAAATATTAATGAACTTTTAATATTTGTTTGAAAATGTTTTCATGTGTATAATTTCCAATTGGCATAAATCTAATTTTAATATAGCAAGTTAATGCAAATGGAACAATGATTCAAGTTCTAAGTTGATTTAGTCTAATTTTACTCGACTACAATATTTAAAATCGGTAACATGCGTGGTATAAACATTCGCATAAAATAGAGTTAAGCAAAGCGTGGCATAACAGTCCTAATGTTTTGTAATTCCAAAATCATTCCTTCCCAGTGTAAATTAACCCTTTCCTGAACAATCCCTGATGTCTACGTCTCGTTGATATCATTCTTCAAAATACAATGTGGTAAAAGAAGAAATTGTTTGTAACAAGCAATTTCCTATTTTACCGCAATATTTTCTATCATATAGGATGGTTATGTCTTGAAGTGTGCTTAATTTATAATGTTGCCTGCTCCCCTATAAATTTGGACAAGTCTAAATTTTGAAAAACACTAAAGTGTTAAATTATGGCATTGAATTAAAAATCTCCAGAAACGTTTCAACATGAAACCAAATGATAAACATTTTTAACATTTTTACTCAAAAGTCTATGATTTGCTAAGTCAAGGGAAACGGGTAGAAATATGCGGCAATATAAACCAGAATTAAAGGATAATACTTAAGTCAAAACACCAGATGAAAGTTATTGGGATAATTTAAAGTAATAAGCATTCGACATTATATGACACATAACTCGGATTTTGATGCCGATAATTGCTCTATGCAAGATTAGTAACCAGCCAACCGTCCCTATCTGAAGTGGTTCGAGATTTTTATTTCTTATTTTACTACTTTCAATTTTTACCAGGTTACTTAAGTACATTTCAGTTACTTTCGTAAAATCGGAACTGTAAAGACAACATTCACATTTCTGATACATGAACAGTGAATTAAACAAGGGGATATAGACTCTGTCGTGAGATTTTCTTTAACCCATTACCACACTACAACTGTTTTGACTGTTCCAAATTCAAAGAAGATGCAGACGTCAATTTTTATTTGTTGAATTTCAAAAAGAAAAAGAATCTTCGCCATTTTTTATGGAAAACATTTTGGATAATGAAGAAATTATTAACAAGCAATTTCTTCATTTGCCTCAACGCTTTCCAATGATTTTCCATAGTACATGGGCGGGGCATGTGTTAAGATAAGCAGATCATGACCATCTTTCGAATAGAAAATAATTTAAGCGAGTCTTGCCTCAAAGGCAATCGAGTGACAGAGTTTTTGCTAAAACATTCTTCGGGTCTCATCAAAAATTCAGTATCGCACACACCCGGGTTCTTAGGGTGCACAACAGTTATTAAAAGACATTGTTGAGTTTCTCACATGCGTAAACATCCTATTATAAACAACAATGTTGTTTTATTTCTGACGAATTTAGAACGATTTATGTAATAGATAAATAAATAAATAAATAAATGTAGATGAATAAATAATTAGAAATATATTAAAGTAAAAATAAAAAAAATGATAAACGAATGAACAAATATATTGTTTTAGAATTCAATTATGCATGATGAGGATCATTAAGAACAGCAGCAACAACAACAACATTAAACAAAACAAAACAAAAAATAACTTTAACTTTATGTAAAGTCAGGCCACCGGCCTAACTTATGTTTATACACATGTATATATATATATACAAACAACAAACTGGTTTTCAAGCTAAGGGAAGAAAAATATTACTAGTTATTACCATTGATTCCGAATTTGATTTTAATGTTTTTAATAGTTCTTAACCGCGCTTGTATTTCACAAAATATGGATAAGTATTTGCGAATGCAGGCCTATTTGCGCAGATTTTTCAGTTGCATTTAATTTCCATAATTATAAATGAAGATGTGAATGGACAGATATCCCGATAAAAAGGTGACGAGAAAGAGGATATAAATCCTACACACCGACACCAATAAAACCTCATCAGATAGGTCCCCTCCTTTTCATACCCGTGTCATTTTTATGACCAGGACCTGCTAAACAAGAAGTCACCCCGGTCCAAAATTTTTATGGACAGAGAATGAACTCAAGCGTCTGTATATTCACTGTATGTTATCGTATTTGAGTTTTTAAATGAAATATAACAACCGTGTCTGAATTTAACCCATCAATAGAAGACAAAAATGTAGACTGGCCCAAACTGAAAGAAGTTGCAGATGACGAAATTTAGTTGATGAAATTAGAAAAAAATGTCTCTTTTGTTAGAAAGTATTGAAAACAGTTCCAAAAGAATCTCATCTAGGACCATGCTTACGCAAAAGGCGAAAATCTTGCTTCGAAATGAAAGTTATTCAGTGACACAAATATATGAATCAACCGATGAATCATATTTGTGCTTTGCGATCAATTACTGAATTTTTGTCATATCAAACTTGGGTAAAACCATTAGATAATAGATTAACACGATAAAAGATCAATATACCATATAAATCATGAATGAAAAACCTCTGATCTCAAAATATTCAATGACCTTAAAAACATATCCATCAAAAATCAACATTAATGCCCAAACTACTAAACTATTAATCTGGCAATTACCTACTGAGTTTAAAAGATAAAAGTAAAATCTTATAAAAAAATTCCGAAAAGCTTTGGACATTTCGGACGTTTTATTTTTTCCAGATTGGATTGGAATATTGTGGTTACCGACTAGTGCTTTGATGTTATTTGTGTCATTAATATGTTTGTATAAGAATAAAGTAAAGACATTAGTAAGATAAAGCGAATATGAATTAGTATTAGCAGGGGGCAATATCTAGCTAAAATAGTAAATCTTGTATGAAGCGACCACTCAAGGAACGACCAAAAGTGGTCATTTAATGGAATGATCGCTTAATACACTTTTTACGACAGATATGAATGACTGCTTCGATTGTATACATTAATTATTACAGAATTCTCGATTAATTCTATGTTATTGGGAGTCATAAGAATCGTCTCGTTTAGACGATTCTAATGAGTCCAAACAATATAGGATTTAGTTATGAATTTAATTTGTAGCAAATTCTTCACTTTTTAAGTGCTTGTGCTTTTAAAAAAGAATTCGATAAGTACATGTATTCTGTATTATTCTTAAATAATAACAGCCCAGTGAGTTCTAAAAGTAGACACGCGCAAAACCAATGTACATGTCCTTTGTACATAACATAACGCACCTTGAATAGGAAATTTGCTGTTCGTTTAAAAGTAGAGGCTCGAGTCTAATTTGAATTTACTCTCTTTATTTCACAGGTTTGGTTTAAGAATAGACGAGCAAAGTGGAGAAAACACAAGCGAGAAGAAGAGGCATCCAGAAGAGCTGTTGAAATGAAGCAGAAATCACAGAACAGAGATATCGAGTCAACGTCAACGTCAAAGGAATCTGATCGTGTTTGTGTGGATGTTTGTGACGAGAGAGAGGGTGCTTGTACACCGGATAATGAACTCAGGCCTGGTTCCGAGCTCTCCTACTCATCACGTGACAATAGGAACGAAAGTTTTTGTGAAAGTGACATTTCTAGTCCTGGTACCCCTCCCACAAGGGAGTTAAATAGTTCTGTGACTTCAGGGGAGGAACATCCAGCAACGCATACAATGTCATTGACTGCGTCCTGATTTATTTGTGCGGGTTTAAGATACATGTAGTTAAATCATATTTTCACATTATCACTTCGACCGTTTCATTTCCAGCGCAAATTGAATCTCAGTTAGAGTCCTTTGACGAGCGGTGCGGCGAAAGCAACTAGTTTAACTCATTACTAGACCACAAAATTTCAGATTGGTCCAAATTCAAAGAAGTTGCAGAATATAACTATTAGTTGGTGAAATTTAAAACGTATTTGTCTTTTGAGGTAGAAAACATAGAGTGGACTGTGAAGTAAATGCTTACCAGAAATTTCTTCATTTTTCACAGTTTTCTTACAGGGCGTCTAAAAGAGGAATTGTGTAGAAATGCGTTAACGCATTTCCAGACAATCTCGCCTTTTTCGCACACCAATACAAACATGATTTTGAAAACACTGTGAAAAATGAAAATTAATGTTTGTATCAAACAATTTATTCATTATCCACAAAGTTTTCTACCCCCAAGGACAAAGATTTTTCAAAACTTTATTACTAAAATTTGTCATCTATAACTTTTTTTATTTGAACCAAGCAAAAAAGTTGATGTTTTTTAATGGGTTAAAAACCATCTGTGACGTAAATGTCCGTAAATTCCGTTATTAGAATTGGTTAACCTCGTTAGGTCGGAAAGAAATAGTGGAGTATAATGATATTTTAAGTTATAAGGGTCTCCACAAAGTTTTATTAAAATGAATAAACATGCGAAAAGACAGTAGGCCTCAATGTTAAAAGTTTCTTGGTTGTACCGTTCTGGTACAATTAGACGCTCATGAAATCCGGCGATTTTTGACGAACTGATGTACTATTCGTTCGACAATTATCGTTAGTTTTCAGGCCACCTATTTGCACCACGATCGACGATCAACTTCCGGTTTGACCTTACATTTGACCTTACATTTCGGCGACCTAGTACCTAAAGATCGTAAAGGCATATGAATCATTTATACTCGTGCGACGTTTTCACCGAGACGATGCTTTGTATGTTT
Source organism: Fragum fragum (assembly GCA_946902895.1). Classification (NCBI taxonomy): domain Eukaryota; kingdom Metazoa; phylum Mollusca; class Bivalvia; order Cardiida; family Cardiidae; genus Fragum; species Fragum fragum. The sequence continues at coordinate 6,896,175 of OX336366.1, forward strand.
ACTTTAATGTTACCCCTTGTCATGCTGTATAAATTACCTCACTGAATTGCTGTAAAATCAAAGGGTTGAAAGCACTGATAGAACTTGTTGTTCAAAATTCTTTTAGAAATCAATTTCATAAACAACTCTGGCAGGAAAAGTACAAGTAGCAGGTGTAGACTAAGATCAGACTGCAATTATTTGCAGGCTGATCTTGGTCAACACCTCCTGCCAAAACAGGAATACTCCGGGTTCCCCATGACAAGGGTTAATAGTATTTTTAGGAAAATCATCCTCTCACAATATTTATTAGAGGCGTGTTTTTGACCATTGAAAAGATCAGTTGACTACGCAAAAGCTCACATGCTCATATGTTAACATGTGATATGTATATATATCATGAGAAGGTAATATAAATTATTTAAAGTTGTGTGCAGAAAAATCTGTGTTTTTACGTTTTATGTATTCATTAAGTTAGAATCAAGTTGATTTCATACACCATTTCCGTATAAAGATGTTAAATGTATTTAAATGCTTTATTAAATTCTAAAACTTGACTATTTGAGTATTGGCTTTTACATATTTCCTTCGCCCCACAAATGCCTATTTCATTCAATATTTTCAGTACAGCCATCTTTTTATCAAATTCCAGACTCATTTACATTGTATATCAATTAAATTGTAGCCTGTAGGTTCTTTCAGTTTGTACCAATATAGAATTTGTTAACTGGTAAATGACATATCTTTGAAAACAGGTAAGAAGGAAATCTGAATCTTCATATTTATAGATCCTTCATACATCTCATGTAAACAGTAATAATATAGCCGCATGTAGTAAAAATAAAGCCGTGTGTAATAATAATATAGTTGTATGTAGTAATAACATAGCTGTATGTAGTAATAATACAGCTGTATGTAGTAAAAATACAGCTGTATGTAGTAATAATGTAGCTGTATATGCGGTGAACATATTAGAATACGCTTTTAAATACTACGGTACCGAAGAGCCAGAACTATGAATTGACTGAGATCCGACAGGAAAGTCCACTTCGATATTAAATGATGTTATTTCGCAAACCTTTGAATAAGCTGTAGTCACGACGTTTAAGTCGTAAAATCAACAAAAATACTTCACATAAAAGCCAACCGATGATGGACTTAAAATTTCACACCCGGTCTAAATGTATTATTTTGTTGGTCTGTTTATTTTTTGATCGACAGCCGAAAGCAGTCTCTTCATTTTCCACAGTGTTCTCCTAAGCTTTTTTATGAAGGGGCGTGAAATTCGGGATCGTGAGGGAATGGGTTAAAGGAAAAAGAAAAAAAAATTATAACAAAACAAAAACAAAACTTTAGAAGACATCTTTGGAAAAAAGAATTTGCTTACAACAAGAAACTTCTCCTTTCCTCACACTAAATTTTACCATAAGTGTCTGTCATTTTAAATGAAAATCTAGTTTGAAATGTCTTCTGCGACCTTTTAAATATGAACCAGTCTAAGATTTTGTCGCCGGTAGTGGGTAAAAATTGATCGATATCGGGGACTTAGAGCAGGTCTATTCAATATATGGACCCATACTTTTGTTTTGCTCTAAGCCCTCTATATGTACATTTGTACATCCCTGTCTTAAAGATATTATACATGCATAAAATTTATCAAACCATTAATTTTGAAGAAAAATATATGAAAACAACAACAACAACAACAACAACAAAATAAAATCAAATAGACTCCCGTTTGAATTATTCTTTAATAATTCAATTTAGTTTAGTCTTTCAAAATTCAAGTTTGATTGGTTGAAATTTTCTTTTCATACTTCCATGAACAAAATTTTGAACAGGCAGCTATTTTGCATGCTAGCGCAAAAAATTAAAGTCATAACATTTCATTCAAGACTAGCAAACTATTTGCTTTGTTTTGCTTAGTGAATTAAATTCTAATAAATGAAGAGAACACTTTTGTTTCATTTAGGTATAATTTAATTGTTAGTTTCGTCTATCAAAAACGAGCGATCTGATTGGTCGAAAAATTCAATTCATACCTCCATGAACAAAATTTTGAGTACGCAGCCATTTTGTTTGCTTCCGCACAAAATAATTCACTACAAAAAGGAATCAAAATTTGTTAAGTTGTTGCATTTTCGCTCGATGCTATTAAATTATAAGAAATGAAGATAATATTTTTTGCTTTCATGGAGGTATGAAACGAAAAACCTAATCACACATTGTATGAATCCGCTTCGCGTATTCATACAGTGTGATTAGGTTCTCTTAATCTCTTAAATGAACCGAAAACTTGATCACACTAATGTATGAATCCGCTTCGCGTATTAATAAAGCGTGATTAAGTTTTTAAGTTCATACCTCAATGAAAACAAAAACAAACCAACAAAATGTATTCTTTTCATTTCTTGAATGATTTTTTTCTATCCCATTTAAAAAAGGCTGTTATTTTTCTGGAGAGGGAGTGGCTATACATACAGTTTCTCCAGTGACAAAGATTCCTCAAAATCTAACTTCTGCAATACTTAAGATACTTTGATTTGTTTGTTTGAATGGGGTTTTACGCCGCTTTTAACAATCTTTCAGTCATATCGCGGCGGCTGGAGCACCTAACAATGGATTCCTGGTATTTCTCACACCAGTACTACCATGACATCCTTTCCTAGCCTCCAGCTGCTATCCCACATAGGTCTACGATTATCGACCCATTGGTGAGAGACAAATAGTCGGTAAGGATGAGTGCCGCCGTCGGGAATCGAACCCGGGACCTGTAGATTGACAGTCCGACGCGCTACCAACTGCGCTATGACGGCGGCTACTTAGGAAACAGTCGAGAACGTAACTTAATTTTTTTGTCCATCTTTTATATTCAAACTCATAGTTTGAACAACATGGATACTAATATTCGCGATTTCAGCGTTTACTCCAGTCTTCTTTACACGGAATCAGACGTCACGCTTTTAGTCGCACACAAGTTAAACATTTTGCAGGCGATAATTTAAAGACAATTTAATTTGTAAAAGAAACACATTTTAAGGCCAAAATGTTTGGTAACAAGAGAATCACTATAGCCTTAAATCGGCCATCTGAGTTAAATTTCAAGACAAACAGGTTAATCCATCTTCTGGTAAATTGAACAGAAAATGTAGCAGCTACAGTGTCAATGAAGTATGTCTAAGATATAACCCACTAACCTAGTTTTTGTCCCCAGATTACCAAAATATCAAACTCTTTTATACTTTAATCTGAATAATGATTTATATATGATTTATATCGTCTGTAGAAAGTTGATACTGGTTTTCTTAGATTTGGCCTAGTGACCAAGGAGACCATTAACTCTTCAAAATTTATCCAAAATAAATCTGCCTACGAATCAGCAAATAATTTTGTCTCCAGAAGATTTGATCTCTTGAACTAGTTTTAAATAAAAACTGACACAATTTTGAAGTATTTAAAGATCTCGTCTACACCAAAATTCAGACCAATTTTCAGCTTGATTGAACACAAAGTATGGTATAAAAAGGCTTCTCTAAAAGATACCCCAGTAACCCAATTTCAAATTTATACCAAACACCCAAACAAACAGTCTTATCCATCTTAAGGTTGGTCGAGCAGAAAATTACCCACTAAGTTTATTTCTAAGATTTGACGTGGTAACCTAGTGTTTATGCTAAACTGGCTCTATTCCAAACTTATCGTAGATTCGACAAAGGCATATCGTCTGGATGAGGGCAAAATATCGCAACTACAGCTTTAATAAAGCTGTTGTTGAGACATTTTACTCGCGCACCGACGATATATTCCGACCAATTTTCAAGCATAGTTGGGAAAAAAATATAGCGTCTGGAGTGTCTACACGGTAAATGTTTAGGCGAGACAAACTTTACATAAACACGAAAGTTCACAATGAGCACTTGCGCCAAGATGAGCCAAAATAATCGGAACATGAGACCTGTAGTTGTTTAGGAGAGAGTTAAATGCCATTAAAAAGACTAATCAAGACTGGGCGGCCATATACCAGATCTTAATTCTGCATGACGCCATTAAAAGTTGTGCAGTAGATTAAACTTAAAGAACCTGGAGCACAAATCTGTCTCGTATATATTCTATCTTAACGAGCTTAGACGTTTTGAGTGCGCCTTAATTAGGAAACAACGACCCGATATCGAATTGTTTATGTATGTCGTGCGTGTAAGACGTCCCTGGGAAAATTGCGGGTATATTGCCAGACAAAATCCTTCGCTAAATCAATAATCTTCAAGATCTTGTCTGATTATAGATGGTAATTGCAAATAAGCTGTAGACATCCCCACGTTCAAAACGCATAATTACATACAAATTGTGTTGTAAAGACATCAGTATTCGATCTTGTTAAAATGAGGAAATGAGTGACTTTTCATCTTTTGGTGTTACCCTTTTGCATTGTTTCGTCTAATTTAATCTGATAATTGATTTGTAGCCTAACTTACATATTTCGACGATCTGTAATGGTACAGTAAGTAAGTAAGTAAATGTTTATTTATTATAGTGACATGTGTTTTACAATATAATCTTAACAATTCAAATAACATAGTTAAATTACACATGGCCCCATGGGCCTATAAGTCACCTTTAAAATTCAAAATGGTATATCTATCTATATATATTCCTTTTAGAACTGTTATGTATTTACCATCAAACAAACCAAACTTCTCGTCAAATGATAAATAAGTAATTTACCTTAAATATGAATTTTCCAAGTATTGACTCATCCCTTATACTTTCCTAAGTATTCAAATATGTTTTTTTTATTTATCAGACTTTATAGGAATTTTCATCACTATTCAAATAATCACATTCATCATTTTTCGCAATTAGCGAAGGCAACATTTTAAAAAGGTCTGTTTCAAGATAACATCTTAATGTTCTACCTTACTGGCATTAAGATGTTATTATTTTCATTAAAATTTATTATCACGAATAGTTAATTTTGAGAACAGGTTTCATGTTAATTGAAAAATCATTAAATACTTGTTTAAATATTTACATGGTTTTAACCCATTCCTACACAAAACCGCATTAGGACGCCCCAAAACAATTTGGATGATGCAGAAATTTCTTGCTTCAAGTAGTGTCTTCATTATCCACAGTTTTCTAGCACAAAAGAAGACAAATATATATTTTCTAAATTTCACACATTAAAAACTATTCTACATTTGGACCAGTCTAATATTTTGTCGCCTGGTAATTGATTGCACCTCGAAAAGTCGACCTTTACACATGCTCCCCACATTGAACAAGTCCTAGGCATATTGAGATTCTGTGATAAATCACGACCATTACTTCTGAAATGCAAAATACCCAAAACAATTTTAAATAATTTGATATTTAGTTTCGTCTAGCAAAAACAAGGCTTGCTGATTGGTCGAAAAAATTATTCATAACTCCATGAACAAAATTTTGAGCACGCAGCAATTTTGTATGCTTCCGCACAAAATAGTCCCATACAAAAAGGTATCAACATTTGTAAAGCTTTTGTTTTTTCCTCTGGATGCTATTAAATTATAAGGAATGAAGGGAATATTTTTTGTTTTCATACAGTGTGATTAGGTTTTTCGGTTCATACCTCCATGAAAACAAAAAATATTCTCTTCATCTCTTAATAAAACCAGAACAGAATTTTCCTAAGCAGTAGTTTGTTACTTAAGTAGTACTCTTAAATCAGCATTTATTGTATATAGACAGAAAACAGATAGACTTTATCGACGTCGGAGAGACAAAAAACTGATTCTCAATATCTTGAGTATTCCGTAAAATGGTTTCATTTGCCAAGCAAGCAGGAACATAAGCAATTTGAAGAAGCTAACTCTTTCAAGTCTCTATTTTAAACTGAAAAAGTAGATTTTCAATTATTTTTTTTTCGTTGAATAGGGAGAAACAGAATAAATGTAAATTGCAGTCACGCCATCGCTTTTTAGTTTATTAGAAATACATAGTTTGACCAAGATCATCGAATTGGTTGACCTCAAGAAGCACTTAAAAGTATATAATATCAACCAAGTATGAATTACAAAGCTGAGTAAAAGGAGTGAGTGAGCTATAATGTTACACCTCATTATAAAATTTTAATATCTTATACATGTTTCCTATCCGCAAAAACTGACTTCAAAAAGATCTTATCATAAACCCATAGAAAGTTTTATGCTGCGGGTTAATATTATATTGTTAATGGTGGGTACAATGATTTTTTCTGTATACGAGCGAGATGATCGTAATGAAAATATGGACTTGAAAGAATAACACCATAATGTGAAGTATAGATGAGTCGCGTCGAGGGAAAACACATCTTAATGTATTTATGATATCGTCAACGAGTATTGCTGAACATAAGACCATTTTTGTTAATACCTGTAATGAGAGGTAAACATAAATAGATTCGTTAAACATAATACGACATAAAATTGCCAAACATGATAGATAATTAAACATTAGAATAATTGATATATTCATACAAGGCATGATTGTTTCATCGTTTTTCACATTTCTCACGTTTTCTTTTTGTATCGGCATCTGCGAATTTAAACGACTGTTTTTTCTAAATAGATAAGTCAACATTTGGAACAGTTTTGAGGGTTCTATTCGTATCTGTATAAGTTAATTTTATAAGTTCTTGTAGGTATTTTTTTCATGTCAATGATTTGTTTTAGGTGTCTCGTCTTAGCATATGCATTGAAGCCCCTTTTCCGGTCGAATGTTAATTGAGTTTACCGGGGTTAAGCATGCTCATATAAGCTTTGTGTCTCGTAGTCCACTCCTCTTATATCGATCACCAGTTTACTAGAGGTAGGTGATTTCGCTTTATCTACTCCCGCTAGAATGAGTTTTTTCGGAATGTTTCCGTTTGATCAAATATTGTTTGAGATCTTGTGTGCGTTTTACTTGCCTTATGTTCAGGATGTAAAACGCTCGCTAGTTTGGATAAAATGTCCTCTGCTTTGAACGTACATAAATGTCAAAGTCGGATTTCAAAAGGAAAGCACTCGCAAACGTTTTATCATATTGAACGTCAGCGATAAAATCTTTTCGGTTATTGCAATTTGATTTGGTCCCCTAGAAATATATCAATGCAGTCCCCCAAAATTGATACTTTGGATTAATGTATTATGCAGGCAATTAATTCTACAAAAGCACGGATACAATATTAATAGTTAAAACGGGCGCTCTAGGTGGAATTACATAATATTACCTAGAGTTCGACCCCAGTATGCTTATAGGGAGTCCCAAATACACCCTTGCGTCCATATGCCGTCTTCGGACAATTCGTATCAAGTTGAGTTCTCATGACAGTTCTCATTTGACAGAAACTCGATAGACCGATCAAATGATACATTTAGGCCGGTGTTAAAAGCAATTTCTCCTTTTCCCTCAAAGTTTTCTATTATTGTATTTTTTTCAAAGCGTCATTTAGTGGTAATAGATTAATCAACATTTTTGTTACTATCGTGCCCAGCGGTGTAATAAAGATGAGTTGTGTTTGAGTAATTTCTACGTCCAGAGCTCCAAGCAATAGTTCTTACAGAAGTCCGCTCACAGCGGTACCAAGTTACATATACCGCCATTTCAACTTATATCAAAGACCGTCTAATAGTAAAACCTCAGCTGTGGAAGTGGACGCAAGCATGCCAGAAATACATCCAAATAATTCAATTTTTAGTTTCGCCTATCAAAATGGGCGATCTGATTGGTTGAAAAAATATTGATACATCCATGAACAAAGTTTTGAGCACACAACCATTTTGTATGATTCCGCACAAATTAGTTTAAAAAAAGTCTCAAAATTTGTAACGTTTTTGCTTTTTTCGCTCGATGATAAGAGTGAACTTCGTCGTGACACATGAAAATTGTTCAAAACGGCATTAAACTTCATTTATACTTTCAACGGATGTTACCCTATTCGCGGCGGGCAGTGTACATAGGAAGGACGCATAAAAAAGCAATAAAACTCTAAGCCGTTAAATACCTGCCAGTTGATTGAATTAACGGATAAATCGTCACTGCCAATCAAAGTATTGATTTGCTTATCAAATGCTTCATTTAGACAGTTGGTTGGTTGGTTGGATTGGGCTTAACGCCGCTTTTAACAGTATTTCAGTCATATCGTGGCGGCTGGAGCACCTAACAATGGATTCCTGGTATTTCTCTCACCAGTACTACCATTACATCCTTTCCCAGCCTCCAGTTGCTATTCCACTTAGGTTTACGATTATCCACCAATTGGTGAGAGACAAATGTCGGATCAATCAATCAATCAATCGAAAGACACAAACGAAACAGTACATGAAACGGAAGATAGTGAACATTGTAAACTTAGGAGTTTTTTTTTTTATAAAGGACATCATCGAAAAACACAAACAAACAAATAATCAAACAAACAACAGCAACAACAAAACCCCCACACCATACTACTTGAAGTATTTTATGTTGAATTTAGAAAAACTTTCTTAATTTGCTAATACCTTAAAAACCTCTATTATTATTTCAGATGCTGCAGAATATGGAACTATATCTAAATGAAACACCAAAAGTATAAGCAATGATATAAATGTACAGAGGTGTGATATGAGGTTCAAATTATTATAAGATAAAAATATTGCCCTGAAACAGAAATACAAAAAATTCCTTCATTTTACAGTTTGGAAGGGGAAACCAATCGTTACTAAAAGATTCATCTCGTTTCTCTGAAACTCTGTAAATTTCTTTATCTGATAATTGTTAAAACAAGGCTTTTAATGAAGATGAATTACTTTGTAATGGACAATCTTCTTTTCTTACAATTATATAAGACTTTATAATGAAAAGAAGGCTAATTCACTGGACATTTTGCTTGAAAGTTTAATTTAATAATCACAAAGCAACACTAATGAATTTATATTCTATGCTGTCTAACCCCACCCAATTTTATTCCTTATCATACAATAAAATACTACACATCTTTCTTTCTTCGAGAAGTATATAGTTCTAATTCGGAAAGAATCACCTATAAATTACCTGATGTACAGGATTTGGCAAACATAATTTCTAAAACCCGGACATTCATTCCAAGTCATTTTGAGCTCACCTGAGCACAACGTGCTCAAGGTGAGCTATTATGATCGGTAATTGTCCAGCGTCCGTCTGTCAGTCTGTCCGTCTATTCGTATGTCCGCCCGTAAACAATTTTTAAAAAATCTTCTTTTCCTAAACCATAAGGCCCAGAGCTTTGGAATTTGGTACATATCATCACATATTTACCCTCTAATTAAATACTTCAAAGAATTACTGTACTCTTAGGATTAACCCTTTTCTGTGCTGTCCCAGATTTTACAAAGGAAATCTTAAAAAATCTTCTCCTCCTAAACCATAAGGCCAAGAGCTTTGATATTTTGTATGTATCATCACCTATTGACCCTCTACCAAAATACTTCAAAGAATGACCGTATTCTGAAAATTAGCCCTTTTCTGTGCGATCCCTGATTTTACAAAGGAGTAAAGAAGTAAATCTTTAAAAAATCTTCTTCTCTCAAACCATAAGGCCTAGAGCTTTGATATTTGGTATGTATGATCACTTATTGACCCTCTCCTAAAATTACTGTATTTTGAAAATCAGCCCTCTTCTCTGCGATCCCTGATTTTACAAAGGAAATCTTAAAATATCTCCTCTTCCTAAACCATAAGGCCAAGAGCTTTGACACTTTGTATGTATCATCAGCTATTGACCCTCTACCAAAGTACTTCAAAGAATGACCGTATTCTGAAAATTAGCTCTTTTCTGTGCGATCCCTGATTTTACGAAGGAGTAAAGAAGGAAATCTCTGAAAATTTTCTTCTCCCAAACAATAAGGCCTAGAGCTTTGATATTTGATATGTATGATCACTTACTGACCCTCTCCTAAAATTACTGTATTCTGAAAATCAGCCCTCTTCTGTGCGATCACAGATTATACAAAGGAAATCGTAAAAAATCTTCTCCTCCTAAACCATAAGGCCAAGAGCTTTGATATTTGGTAGGTATCATCAGCTATTGACTCTCTACCAAAATTCTTCAAAGAATTACTGTATTTTGAAAATTAGCCCTTTTCTGTGCGATCCCTGATTTTACAAAGGAATAAAGAAGGAAATCTTTTAAAATCTTCTTCTACCAAACTATTAGGCATAGAGTTTTTTATATTTGGTATGTATCATCAGCTATTGACTCTCTACCAAAATACATCAAGGAATTACTATATTCTGAAAATTAGCCCTTTTCTTTGCGATCCCAAATTTTTGATAGGAATAAAGAATGATATATTTGAAACCTTCTTCTCCTTAACCATAAGGCCTTGAGGTTTTATACTTGGTATGTATTGATGTCTATACTTCAAAGTTGACTTATTCAGGAAATTAGGGTTACATGGTGGGATCATCAATATACCTAGGATTAAAAGAGAAAATCCTTAAATATCTTCTCCAAAATAATTAGACAGAAGGCTTTGCTATTTTGTTTATATCTTAAATCCATGAACCATCATACTCAGGGGAGCGATTTAGGACCGTCATGGTCCTCTTGTTTTGAATTTTCATTTGTGATTTTTCAATCAAGTTGATAGTTTTGGCTAAAAGAAAACGCTTGGACTGGCGGCCTTTTTATCAGTTTACTGCTATAAAAAGATGTTTTTAATTTCCAATTAATGAATCAAAGCGCTGAAAGCGCTGAAAGCGCTGACAGCCTGAGATATGTATACAGGAGATATATAATCTGGGCAGAAAAAGTTTGATTGTCGAATAATCGGAGGTGCCACTTTTTACCCAAATCTACCGTCGAATCTGCCAATTTGTGCGCTAGGGGACACAACCTGCCCGCAATAATTTTCATCCCGTTGAGGTATTGTAACGATATATTTACATGTATATACATATACATATTTTTCACCCAATCAAAATGCTTTGAATGGATCTGATAAAGGCCACCAAAGGATCCTTCCTGTGAATTTTGGTAGAGTTTGGCTGAATTATGTTCAGTACTTTCTAAGAAGATTTTTTAAAGTAAAAGTTGACGGACGGACGACGGAAACCACATCATGACAAAAGCTCGTTGCCTTTCGGCCAGTGGAGCTAGCAAGAGAGAGCTAGAGAGTGAGAGAGATTGGAATGGAGCGTGTAACCAGGTTCGAAGTAAGAGGCTCTTGCGTGCGATGTGAGTATTCTACCACACAGACCAATTTCGTTATGTAAATATGAGCCTTATAATCTCCAGATAAAGAGAGCGAGAGAGGGCGGGCGGTCGTTTACCAGTTTAACATGATTATGTACACCCCTCAAAAGCGGTATGTAGACATTGCATCCTTTGGGAAGAATTTGGAGGTAAAAATATATAGACAGTAAGTCCGAGCACGACCAAACTGTTTTTAGATAGTGCGAATATGATCCTATGAATGACCAATTAATTTGTTAAACAAAACATACCAATTGTGCATAGAACCGACAGCTTCGCTTACCAGTTTTATACAGCAACTTCGTCTAACCGGACCGTTTTAACATTGTTACTCTAGAATAAGTAATATAATTTTGGTATGAAACAAACACCTTATTTTTTCTTAACAATATGTTATGATTTTATATGTCTAATAATTTCCAATATATTATATATCTCCTTTCTTTCTTTCCATTCACTCGTCAAGTTTTGATAGTCTTGCCAAATTCAGAACACTCACACGAAAGTACTGTACATCACGCCGACAGCTTTCGATGAGTCATATCTCGCCTTCGTCCTTCTCGCCTCAATCGAGCGTATTAATTTATGGTCAGATCCGATCTACTTTTCATGCGACAGAAGATCACATTGATTGCGGTAGATGTTTTTATATTATGTTTTCACATTAAACTCTGCATGGGTTTGAATTTTTAGCATTGTAACTTAAGCCTCAGATTGCTTACGTAATCTCAGGCTAAAAACGATTTAGTTGTACTCCACTCAGTACAAACCATATAGTGGTATATTTTATCTTTGAATTTTGGCACAGTACCAATATTTCAAAGCTTTTTACACCAAGGGGGGTCGTATTTTGTTGTGGCCGTCCGTCCGTTCGTTTGCAATATTTGTGTATACAACTTTTCCCATAGTTTGAATTGGAATGAACTGAAACTTGCCGTAATAAACCTTTCCGATGTCTAGTTGTGTATGCGACAACCATTATTTTGATCTCCCCAGCCGTTTTTGATTTATCTTCCTTAGCCCTGGCATAACAGTTTAAAATTACATGGCTTTGGGGCTGAATTCTTTACATTTAAAATTGGAATGACCTGAAATTTGCCATCATGAATCTTTATGATGTTTGCTTATGCATGAGATAATAACCATCTTGATCTACCATTGTGTTTCGGAACCATCTGTAAAGTAATTCTAAGTTGTAGTGTGTTTTTATACTGACAAACCCCTTCATGTGTATATGCGTCAGTCTGGGAAACTCTTGTTTTTTTTATCAACATTATTTTCATAACACACCAGTTTTACATAAAAGATGACAAGTAATATACAACTTCAACCTCTTATATTATATAAATTGCGTCTCCAGATGTAGCTAAAGTTGAGCTTTAACGGTAAAAAATTAGTTCATTTGGTGTTGCGGCTTGTAAGCTCAATGTAATGTCTTTTTATTATTGTCTATTGGTATATAATCTGATAATCACTTTTTGTGGTTTCCAAGGCAATTAAGAAATGAAGATAATAATTTTTCCATTGGGGTATAGACCTAAAAACCTGATCACACTGTTTGATAGCGCGAATATGTTCAAAGGTATCTTGAGGCCTACAAACATGACTAAAGATAAATTGAACATAAATCTTACACAGAAGAAGTTGAAATCGTTATCTAAAAAACGCAGTTTGAAAAAGTGTGCGAAACTTCTTTGGTTGATAAAAAATCAATAAGAGTTAAATGATTCAAAGCTGTGTTGTTCTGCAAATGTTATTTGTGAACTTGTAATACATTTAAAAAAGCTGATAGTTCTCTAAGAGATGATTACCAAAAGTTATCTACACCACAAGATAAGACATTCACAGAAATTTAAATACTCATTGACCTACAAAAGGAACTTTGGAAGAAGCTGTTTCCGCGAAAACTTTCAATTCAAACCCAATTCAAACATCTGTGAAACTCCCAAAATAGACATCATTGGTTTTAATGGAAACCATTTAGAATGGATTGCAATCCTTCGAAAACTTTGTTTACAAGAATTGTTCATAAAGTAATATTGGTAAGTCATACTACTTAAGGAGTAAAAAATGTGATAAAAGCTAGGGTGTCATAATTGGTTTATCCCTGTGCCATGAAAACTACTATTCCAACCGGTATAGAAATATCCAAGGGACTTACTTCTACAAAACAACAAGCTGATAAACCTTAACCAGCAAATAAAATAGTTGAAAGTTAACGCATTCTAACACTCATTTAACAAACATCTTGGAAGTCTAGAGAGTTTAAAGAAAATTGACAATTAGGAAAATATTTGTACTTGTGTTCAAGATAAAACTGCTAAGCAGTGTGATTCGTCAACTTGAAATTAAAAAAAGAGCAATCACATTGACAAAGCTTATTAAACTATTGGGAGAGTATGTTGGTGCTTGTGAGAAGTCTGAGAAGGTAAACAAGACCAAGTCAGGATTCTATCTAAAAAATGGTCCCGGGAGCTGATGCATCTTCCATGCTCTCCAGCATTCCCATAAGTTCACAGAGCAGAGACCGTCAGAGTCTTGTTAGATTCAAAAGAATATCTACCACCAAACGGTTAGCGACGACATTAAACCTGAAAGGAACAAAGGATAAACATAAAGCTTGTTACAGGCAACAGTGAAAACTCATAAGAGATCAGAACTCCAGTATGTAAAATGACCCCAATGCTTTTAAGTTGGAAGGAGATGATTTGCTTTTTGAATTTGGAAGTTATTTGCGCTATTGAAAATAAGAAAAATAAACAAGAAGATATTGCATTTGAAAATCTCAAAAAGATCATTCCGTGAAAAGCGATCGATACCACGGCACATGTACCTTGGAAGGGAGGAGTTGACCGATTTATAATCGCATCTCAGTAGATTGACACTTAATTGTCATAAATCTCAATGTTTAAAGTCAAGCCCAGAACTAATGAAAGGTATAATGATACAATTTAGTGACAATATAGTTATCTTGGAAAAAGATGATTGATATGACAGGGATTGAAGCAAACACTACATTCTCCGCCATGCTGATATAATTAGTTTCAGAGGCTTTTGCCAAAATTCAAATCTGAAATCAAAGGCTAAGGAAGGCCCAACTGTAGTTTCTCATTTTTTTTTGTTTTCGAAGAAATCGACCAGATATTTTAAATTCCATAAGTATTTACACAAGTACCTTATATACACAAATCCGCCAATCTATTATCTGTTAGATCGTCCATAGGCGACCAAAACGCGGCGACTATAGTTTTATCTAAGCTGCCGTCCCGACATTAAAGTCACCCAACGACGACGTACTTGTATATAAAACACCAATGACTCTCCATACTCACATCATAGTAACTATAGGAAATATAGCGGATTTCATATGGATCTAAATAATAATGGTTATCGAATTCTTATTTGCACGCATGCGCAATACTAGGCTTCTTACGACAACTAAATCAGTTAGAATCTGGTGAAACAGTCTATTAACGAAATGGTAATAAATTCTAATAACATTATGATTAAGTAGTCTTTTCTTGAGATTTATGGTAAATTCCTGGTCGGTTCAAGATAAGAAAAACATAAGGTACACATAACATCGAAGGAAATTGGGAACGACTCAAGTTGAACAGACTTTTTGAACGTGAGTGTAATTTCATATTCGTCAAAACTTTACATATAGCCAATCAGATGAATTGGGTGACGACATAAAATCGTGCAGCTTGAAAAACAAAAAAACAAAAACAAAACAAAACAACAACAAAACAACAACAACAACAACAAAAATACGAATAGAATACCCGCATAATTGGATAAACAAATAGTAAAATTGTTCGATTATTTTGTTTACATGTAGTTATTGCGTACATTCATCATTTTAAAATAGTTCCTTGATGATTTGTGTAACTTGTATTTGTTAAGCTGTCCTTATCCGTATAAATCATTGTTATCTTAAAATAAAACGTATTATGGCTAACTGGAATGTTGAGGAAATTCCTTTTTGACGAAGGAAAATACTCGCATCGAAGCAGAAGATAATGCATCTCATCATTAATTTTGTCTACATTTCGTACATTTTCTTTCAGATTGTGGCATACCTTCCTACCTACCAGTTTCGATGGGGAGTTTATGATTCGATGTTCGAAATCGGTACAGGTTCAAGGATAAAGATAAAGGAAGTTCGGTTAGGTAGGTTTTAAACTTTAACTCAGTTATAAAGATACTATAGTTTCTACTGTTATGAGACTGCATCAAAGAGCTTGATCGTTCTTGGTGAGATTGATCTAGAAGGGTTTGTTAAATGAATAGATGGATAATTAACTTTGTGTTGATTGTGGGTATGCTAAATATAATTGTTCCCTGGAGAACTATAGATTTGATGTAATTCAGTCATGTATATTGATTGTTTTTATCACATAAAATTTAGGATAGAATAGTTTAGATTTTTTTGTCACGACGCATTATAATTTTAATAAAAAAAATGACCACCCAAGTTTTAATATTTATTGTTACTGGGTACCTCCCAAGATATCCATATAGCATATATCTAGGTGTTGATTTTTTTTATTTTGTAATTCTTCTCATTCTTCTTCGTGCGACTCATATCCCTAAATCTAATCAGCATAGAGGAGGAAGGGAACAACTCTTGGGTCAAATAACTTTAGTTGAATGTCACCTGGAAGCTTTAGGGATCTTGACTGAACTATTACGATGTGCTACGCCTTTTTTTATTTGGACACTAGGTGCTTTTTTGCTATACTAAAAGATCCAGTACTTGTGAACATCAGTCCAAGGCAATTCTACTCATTTGTGACATTATCTTTTTTGGTTTTAAGAATTGAAATTTAAGTTTTTAGTATTGTGACTACCAAATACTGCATTTATGGTTTTGTTTAAGTTAACTTTAATTTCGATTGCTTTCAATATTATTCAAAAATAATTCAGCATATTTTGTAGGCCGTTGGCTGTTTCAGCCGATAATATTGTGTCATCTGTATAGAGAAGTACATGAAGCGGTAACCAGATTCATTCCCTGAGTATTCTGGACAGATTTTGTAACAGATTTTGACGGATATCATTTTCGTAAGAGAAGTGATTCGATGTTGGGATGTATTTGATGAATAACAGTAAAGACATTTCCATTTATTCCACTTTGAAATAGTTTGGATTAAACCCTATCCTCCATAATTCATCGAAAGCTTGTTAAAAGTCTACAAAACAGCAAGAGTGTTTTTGTTTATTTCTTTTAAGAATCTTGTTTGTATAGGACTTGATTACCTTCTACAGAAGCGACCAAGTTAAAAACTTGTCAGTGATCATGTTGCAATGCATGGTTTCACGAGCGATATGTCTAGAAATAATGACAAGTTTGTCAACTGAATGTTTATTCCTATATGTTTATAAGTATTAACTTATTTGTGGGAGACAAATGTCAAAGAATATTTGCCGCGACCAGGGATCAAAAGTCAGACATGCTACCATTTGCGCCATGGTCGCGGCTCTTAGATGTTAAGTTAAAGTGGAGATTCTTAATTGAACACATACCATATATAGATGGATTATATCAAAGAACGGCTGGGATAAAAAAAATGTGTGGTACAAAATCTGTTTGATAACGATGGGCTGTAGACTGGAATCAAGAAGTTAAAATATTCTTTAATATACATTTGTGATGTTTGATATAAAAATATCTATATCTATATACGATTGCACTTATTACAAGTTATCTTCGGCTTTTATCCCAAAACTGGAATACCATTAAGTGGGCCAAAGGATGCTCTGCAAGGAACGTTTGGAAGAAAGGCCCAATATATAAAATAAAATAAAATAAAAGTTCTTGGCTATATAGGGAGGAGAATATCTGATGAATATACGGGAAAGAAGTTAACTGTGGATGTATCGGGCTAGAAAGTGTATATCCGAAGGAACAAAAAAGGCAGTGTCGTGATCAAAGAAATCGTCCAAGACGGAATAGGCGTGAAAGAAAAGTAACAGATTTTTTAAAAAGTGCAGAGTAAGATCAGCAAATGCTTAAACCTAATGAAAATCCATTCTAAAGTGACCTATTGTATTGTTCTACCCATTTGAAATATAAGAAATGTCAAATGATTCATTTCCTTGTTAGGAGAAAGTAAAGAAGGGTGGTAGGAAAGCTGCAGAAAGTGTCTGTAAAACGATAAAAGAGTGGTTGATCATGTAATTGACTGTGAATTTATTTCTCCGGAAAATATAGATTAAGTGATTAAGATTAAGATGGTAGTGTTGAGTCTTGGGATGTCCTTGACCATATTGACATATGTAACATTCCATACCAAAGTGGCAGTCTTAACAACCTGCCAAGTGAAGAGAATTCTGATGTGGCAAAAGAGATGTATCAATGGTTAAATAGTAAACATGTTTGTCTGGGTTGAATTACCATAACTTGGAACTTAATAAATTATCTGGCACTTTATCCTGTCAAAGTTTTAAAATGCATTTATGATTGCTTTTGTTTTAGAAATTTTATTTTAAAAGCAACAGTGCACTAAAGACTAGAAAAGTGCAATGCTGCTTCTTAACCGTATTCCTCATTACTTTTACACAATAAAATATTTACCCAATTGACTTTCAAAGGTATAAACGTATAAAGTTTAGGAAACTTTTGTTTCTAAGTCCACTATGTCGCTTCATTATTGTCACTTTCCCTCAAAATAACTAAGGCTTATTTTTACTTCTTTCGATTCGGCTATAATCGGTTTTATATCTATCTACACGTGGCAGCGTTATAAAAGTAATCTAAAATAATGCTCATTGCATTATTTATCTCTGATTAGTACCAATCCCTTAAAGACCAAGACAGATGATTGTGGAGCTTTCTCCTCTTTGGCTGAATTTGGATGTGATTTTCCATAGACATTCATTGCGGAACACCTTCTCTTTCAGATAAATGTCAACGACATACTAGTTAATCGCGTAACAAGTCTCTGTTAAACAGAATTGTCCCTTATCCCGTATTGTGTTATGCAGTAAAATTTTTCAGAAAACTACATGTTTGAAAAAAAAAGTTTAGAAAATACACCAGTCAGTGTAAATGGTTCATATACTTCTATATATGGGATGGACGGAAGAGAATTTTACGTGCATGATTTTAATAAATATAGCCCTTGTCAATCAAAAAAATGTATTCACCGAGGAAACCATTTATTCAGACTGGAAGGTAATTTTGAGCTCCGATGTTTATGTCATTCACTTTTGTTGGTTTGACGACATTGTTCACTCAAAGAGCACAGCCAAACTTTGACCTACGGGCCCCCCAAATTTAAGGAAGCTGCCTTGTATCATTGTTAACAATTGTTTTACCAGCGATCCGTTATTTACAATTAGTGTTGCTAAGCTATATAGTTGAATGTCAAATATTCTAGGGAGAATTGTGGCTCCATTATATCTTCAGAATTTTAGAAACTTTTGCAGATTCCACAATATACGAAATTAATTGATGTTCAATCAACTTTGAATCCACTGTTTGTAAGACGTTATATCTTGTACTCTAACAAGAGGGGATTAGACATTCATAATGTGATTTGGCCATTTATGAAATAGAATGAAAACGACTCTAAGGAGGCCAAAGGAAACGAAGATAGCGTGTCGTCCCGAGAAAGTATGTCAATTTTGGGATAAATTGATCAATAAGACAAAGCATATACAGAATTGTTTAATCTCTTGTTTTCACGTCCCTGTGTTTATATTCTTGAGAAAATATTGTGGAAAAAGAAGAAATTGCTTGTAAAAACAACATTTTCCATAGCATTTTCTATCCTAGTGAATCTTTTTCTTTTCAAATAAAGTCGAACTTTAAATGTCGTTAGCCAAACCTGTAAAATTTAGACGGGTCTAAATTTTTGCAATACAATAAAGGGTTATTTTACATCTATTTTTTTCCAAGAATAGTTATATTACAGAACCGTAGGTGTCCAAGAATGTAAATAGATAAATAAAAACAAGAAGCCCATGAGGACCTGATACGCTCTACTGGTTATCAAGTTTTCCGTTACAGAAATCTGATATTTAAGGAAGTTAATAGCTCAAAGAAGAATGCATAAAGAGAGAGAGAAAAAAAGGGGCTTTATCCCCTTTATCATTTTAAGCAACAGTCCTCAAGGCCCCTTTTCCCATGTTTCATGACGGATCCACTCCATTTCCAAAAGAAAGTTACCTTATGACCCTACAATCATTCTGTGAATATTTCATCAGAATCTGACAATAATTATGGACTTTTTCACATAAACAGGATTGTTTTGAATGAAATCAATAAGGCCCCTTTTCCTGTGTTTGCTGATGGATCAATTTCAACCCAAAAGGAGCTTTCCTTACAACCCGACAATTGTCCTGTGAAATTTAAAAGACAATTTGATAATGATTGTTATCTTCATCGCACACACAATAATGTTTTGAATGATAATCTGTAAGGCCCCTTTTCCTGTGTTTCGAATGCCACAATTATTCCATGTATCTTTGAAGAGAATTCAATAAAACTGTTGACTTTATTGTGTTAACAAAGATATTAAATTCAAGTTCTCATAAGGCCTCTTTTCCCGTGATATTTTACTGTTGGTTTTATCATTCTGTGAAAGTTAAAAGTGAATCCGATGAAATATTGGGAATTCATTATGTTTACTAGAATATTTAGAAAAAATCATATGGCCCCCTTTAACATGATACTTGATGGATTGTACCCAGTTCTGAAGAGAACCGTTTAAGTATTTGTACAATCATTCTGTGAAATTTTGAAGTGAATCCGGTGAAATCAAGGGACACCATTGTGTTAAACAGAATATTTAAGAGAATTTTTCATAAGGACCCTTTTTATGTGACACTTGCCATAGTCAGATCCACTGTCAAATCAACAATTGGAATGATGGTACAATCAATCTGTTTAATCTGTGGAATTTATTGTGTTAATGAGTTTATAGTGAAATCTTCAGAGGGCCCCTTTTCTCATGATACTTTACAGAACAAACCAAATTTCAAAAGGAACAATTCTAATGATGGTACAATCATTCTATTAAAGTTTGAAGAGATTCTGATAAAGACTGAGGGCATTGTTGTGTTTATGAGGATTTGGTAATAATTTTTCATACAGCCCCTTTTCCTATGAAACTAGACAGATCAGGCCCAATTTGGAAAGAAACAATCCTTATGATGGAACAAACTTTCTGTGACAGTTTGAACAGAATCTGATGAAAAGTGCAGACTTTATCTTGGGGTAAAATTTTTAACATAAAATTTTCATAAGGCTCCTTTTCCTGTGATACTTGAAGGATCAGGTCTCATGGCAGCATCAACAATCGTGATTATTGTACAATGATTCTGTGAAGGTTTGAATTAAATCCAATGAAACGTCTGGACTTGGTTACAAGGATTATAGATAAAATTCTCAAAAGGCCCCTTTTCCCATGATACTAGACAGGTCACGCCTAATTTGAAAAGAAAGAATCCTCACGATGGAATAATCATTCTATGAAAGTTTTAACAGAATCTGATGAAATCTGTTGACTTTATTGTGGTACAATGATTTTAAAATTAAATTTCAAAATGCTCCTTTTCCTGTGATACTTGACAGATCAGGTCTAATGCAAACATCAACAATCATTATTATTGAACAATTATTCTGTGAATGTTTGAAGAAAATCCGATGAAAGCTCTGGACTTGGTAACAAGGATGTATGAATGAAATTTTCATAAGGCCCCTTTTCCTGTGTTTATTGACAGTTCAAACCCTGTTATGAAAAGAATGATGGTTATGACCTTCCAATCATTCTGTGAAAGTTTCTACAAAATCAGATCAAAGCTGTGGGCTTCATTGTGTTAACAGGGTTTTATTAATTGAATTTTCATATAGTCCCTTTTCCCATGTTACTTGATGGATCTGAACCAATTCCAAAGGGAACTCTTCTTACAAAAGTATAATTATTCTGTTTGAGTATAAAGACCACCCCATCTCATCTGCGGACTTACAAGCATTAATTAAGTTTTTTTTTAAATGAATTTTCCTAAGGCCTCTTTTCCTATGTTTCTCAATGGATCAGACCCAATTTGAAAGGAACAATCCTTATGATGGTACAATCATTATGTGAAAGTTTGAAGTCAATCAGGTGAAATCTAGGGCCATTATGTGTAAGCTAAGATTTTTTATTAAATTTTCATAGGGCCCCTTTTCCCATGAAACTTGATGGTTCAAACCTTCTTCCGAAAGGAACAATCCATTTAATGTAATAATCATTCTGGGAATGTTTGAAGAGAATTTGTTGAAAACTATGGACTCTATTGTGTTTACGACGACTTTTTCAATCCAATTTTTATCGGGCCCCCTTTTCCTGTGGTCCTTGACTGATCATACCCATTTTTGAAAGGAACAATTCTTATGATGGTACAATCATTCTGTGAAGGTTTGAGGTCAATCAGATGAAAACTGTGGACTCTAGAATGTCTTTGAATTAAATTTTAATAAGGCCCCTTTTCCTACGTTTCTTGAGGAATCATACCCGATTCCGAAAGGAACAATCCTTATGATGGAACAATCATTCTGTGAAAGTTTGAAGAGAATCCGTTGAAAATTGTTGGATCTAGATTATTAATGACAATTTTTTATTAAAATTTTCATAAGGCCCATTTATCCTGTGTTTCTTGACGGATCATACCAAATTTCGAAAAGAACAGTCCTTATGATAGTACAATCATTCTGCGAAAGTTTGAAGGAAATCCAATGAAAACAGTTGACTCCAGAAAGTTAAAGAGGATTTCTTAAAAGATTTTTCATAAGGCCCCTTTTCCCGTGTTTCCTGATGGATCATACCAAATTTCGAAAGGAACGATCCTTATGTTGGTACAATTATTCTGTGAAAGTTTAAATACAATCAGATAAAAACTGTGGACTCTACAGTGTTAAAGAGAATTTTTTAATTGAATTTTCATACGGCCCCTTTTCCCGTGTTTCTTGACGGATCATACCCATTTTCGAAAGGAACGATCCTTATGATGGTACAATCATTCTGAGAAAGTTTGAAGAGAATCCGATGAAATTTGTGGATTCTATCGGGTAAACGAGGATTTTTAATGGAATTTTCAATTAAATTTTCATAATGCCCCTTTTCCCATGTTTCTTGACGGATCATACCCATTTTCGAAAGGAACGATCCTTATGATGGTACAATCATTCTGAGAAAGTTTGAAGAGAATCCGATGAAATTTGTGGATTCTATCGGGTAAACGAGGATTTTTAATGGAATTTTCAATTAAATTTTCATAATGCCCCTTTTCCCATGTTTCTTGACGGATCATACCCATTTTCGAAAGGAACGATCCTTATGATGGTACAATCATTCTGTGAAAGTTTGAAGAGAATCCGATGAAAACTGTGGACTTTATTGCGTAAACGAGGATTTTTTAATTAAGTTTTAACTAGGCCCTTTTCTCGTGTTTCTTGACGGATCTGCCCAAATTTGGAAAAGGAACGATCCTTATGAAGGTACAATCATTCTGTGAAAGTTTGAACGGAATCTGATTAAAACTATGGACTCTATCGCGTTAACAAGGAAAAGTTTAACGGACGGACGATGGACGGACGGACGGGCGCACGGACGCCGGACGGGAAAAAGCCATCGCTATAGCTCTAGTGGCCTTCGGCCAGTAGAGCTAAAAAATGAAAGTACTGAGAAGTTTGAATGCGCTGAAAGGTTCATAACTGTGGAATTCGGTTCAAATTCATTTATTACTTTCCGAGTAAGCCTCCCTCCTTTAAACTTAAACTAGCATTCCCATTCATGTACATATGTGCATGAATAACGTACTAAAACATAACTCCACATACAGAAATCAAAAACTAGCATTGTCTTAACCCATTCCCAGACAGTGGCGCTTTTAAATGACCCTCAGTATGAAAGCTTTGGAAAACATTGTGGGAAAAAAAAGAAATTGCTTGTTGCAAGCGATTTCTTCATTATCCACAATGTTTTCTGTCCAAAAAGACCAGGATTTTAATGATTTCATCAACTTACAATTGTCGTCTGCTATTTCTTTGAATTTGGACTGGTCTAAAATTTTATGGTCTTTAAATGGGTTATAAGCTCGTGTTACGCACAGTAAAATTAGAATTTCCAAGCATAACATTTTCCTTTTGATCAACTGTGATACGTGAACTCCTTTTAGAATCTTGAAAACAGAGAATAACAGCTTCTACAGTAAGAAATCAATGACCTCGATGATTATTTGACCCTCAACTCGGCCAATTCTGTAACGATCATATTAAGTTCACGTAGATTTTTACTTCAAGTTTATGAGTATACGTGGAAATTTGCGGAAATGAGCGGAAACTTGTTTCAGGGTGATCGACTGAAAATACCGGTTTAGACTTGGGAAAAAAGAATATTTAAAGCGTTGTGAGTAAAATTCAAAAGAAAAAATGACGTTAACGATATTGGAACGTTATTGTTTGCAAATGGAAGTTTTTCCCTTTTCCTAAAAATTTCTATTTCATGATGAAGATAGTATCAAATTATCTTCGGCGCCATGTAGTCATGCGATTTCCTTATTCGTTATTTGGCTTTAGAACCGTAAAAAATCTTAAGTAAAAAGGACCAAGCTGAAATCTAGATGACACTTGTTAAAGGTTTGATGTGTTATTATTGATTTTAACTTGTAAATAACGACATAATAAAGCGTAATTATTTAGTAAATAAGAAGAAAACCGGAAGTTGATATTTTTACACTCTTATTTTCAAAACCTTCTACTTTCGTTTTGCATCTTTTTGATTTTTATTGAGTAAAAGCTGTGAATCCCACAATAATCGCCTACGATCCCCCTTAAACGCTCTAGAATGTTTTAAAGCACTTGGCGGTGTGATTATTTTAAAAATGCTTTTGCATATTTGTAAACATTGCCTATCTACGGTCACATGACTACCACATGTCACTTGAGATCACTTGATTACAAAACACTAGACAGCTTATCACAAAAATCAAATTACTGCGCTGATTATTACCTTATTTTAAATAATTTAAAGCAAACTAAAGCATGTTTAGAAGTCTCTAAACGAAATTTTATATCATCCTTTACATGTGCCATATTATTGTATTCGGCTACAAGTAACTGATTGTCCGTGACAGGTTGAGATGAGAAGTAACCCGAGTAGTATTCATATCTAAGTGATCACGTGATATGTGTTATATAAAAAAAAAAGAAAAAAAAAAAAAAAAAAAAAAAAAGAAAACACACACACACACACACACACACACAAAAAAAAAAGAAATGAAATTGCCTTGTGTCCATTTTGCGGTTTCGTTAAATCCAAGTTGGAATTGGCCCGCATTCCAACTTAAAAAGCGGACAGCGGACCTGCAGTTTCATATTTCCCCTATTTCATAAATCAATTAGAAAAAGCCGAAAAACGTATATATCGCCAATTGGTGCTTTCTCTGATACGCCTTAACATTAGTTATTATAATTCATTCCGACTAGTAGCATTATGAATATATATTACTATTAAATACAAGATAGAAATGCGCTTTGATTTCGTTTAATCCTAATTATTACCAGAATTCCGGATAAGAAAAATATTTAATTCATTTGTATATCGGTTGTAGCCTTGAGTTCTTGCTAATTCTAGTATCGAGTGATGAAATTTTTACAAGTTGCGTGATCACTAGAAACAGATTCTATCTGCATGACAATCCAGCGTTGTTTATTTAATCCTGTAATATCTCTGTTTTTCTAATAGAACACTCGTAAATATTTACAAAGTGTCATTTATGACTCTGCTATCTAACGGTTTTCCCATTTAATTGCTCCTCTGGAGAGCCGTAAAGTTGTTCAATGATAACCGAAACCATGTATCTTGAATCCCAAAGGATGTAGGCCACACCAGAGATAGATTCCAGATAGCAGAGACTGTAGCTTTAGTCTTTGATCATGCACATTAACACGAAATTTCGTCAGGTATATCTAACTGATTGTAGTTTCAATTTAAAAAGCAATACCGGTCGTAAATTACATGATTTAGAGAGAATTGTTTCAGTATATTAAAGGATGAACTGAGATCTAACCCGAGGATATCTACCCACAAAATAATCATTCAAAAAAGGAACTGCATATCAGAGAGCATTGAAATTACTATTTCCTTTAAATGGAGCATTTTCATCAGATATTTGATACACTCCCAAAAGCATTACTTCAAAGTATAAAAGAAATCAAAGTAGTTAACGACAAGAACATTTAAAAAAAAGGTTTTATATATTACCATACATGGAAGTATGTTCTTATTTTCGATTTATTTTTTCATGAATATTAAACTTCCAAGGAATACTTCTGACAAACAGCAATCAAATTTAATTCGTAGATTATGAGAAAGTGTTTTTTTTTAATTTTTATAAGTATAGTCACGTGATATATAAACTTTTTTTTAAATGTTCTTGTCGTTAACTACTTTGATTTCTTTTATACTTTGAGGTAATATTCACGTTAATTTTTTACTCCATAGGTTAACTGATCCAACAGTTCAAAGTCATTTAGGTTTGAACGAGACCTTGCGAGAAAAGATCCTCCTCCATCAACAACTGCAGGACGGTAACAATTCATATACAATAAACGATAATACGAAAAAACCTATTCCTATACGAGCTCGGCGTCCCAATTTATATATTTGGCCAACTTGTGCTACCAGGCTTAGGTGAGTGGGACGTCACTTAAACTTTAAACACCTACAATAGCAGTCGGTTGAAAAAATCTAAAATTTCATAACCTTTAAATTGTCGTCTGCAACTCCTTTCAATTTGGAACAGTCTAAAATTTTGTCGTTTGGTAATTGGTTAAGTGTAAGTGCGACCCCTTTTATTAAATAGAGTTTACAAAATTTATGTAACATAGTTATAGAAATCGTAAATTGATCCTAGTTCATCATCTGATTATCGCCAATGCTTTCAATTGTGTAATCACGTATGACTTTGTTTATGTCAATTATAGAATAAATATGGTTGTATGTATATGTAACCAAGGTTAAATGTTCACTGTTTCACACCAGTGTCATCATATGTGAGCTGTAGTTATCTATACATGTAGAATAGAATGCATTAAAAGTGAGAGGTTTGAGTGAGATGTTTGCACTAGTCACTATTAACCACACCCAACCTTGCATGCTTTTACCTCACTTCAAGTCTAAACCCTAGAGAGGAAACATCTCTTCTTTCTTGCGATCTCCATCTAATCTTGATCCTTGTAGGTAGAACTTAGTTGCAGTAGCGTTTAAACCATTTATACTTAATATGCTTATTTTAAGGTATAGTATCTTATGAGCCTTTAATTGTATATATTTCAGGTTTATCCCTTAGAACTGTAATATTGTACTTTGTACTAGCAACCGTACGAACAGAATACAAGTGATTACTATATTAATGTTAGTCTTCGATCTTGTTACATATAGATTGTACATATATCGGTAGAAAAGATTATTTACTCGTATTTTATACAATCCGTAATTAAGGTTTATTACGAGAAAGTCGATCGTTTCAATTTTCGGGATAACTCGACTCACGCAAATAAGGTCTGAGGTACACGCATGCGCATAAGTACGATTACACAAACACTTTTGAATTGAACGAATAAATTTAAAAAAATCGAGTCGTATTTTTCTCTGTCCTCAAGGCTAAAAGCGGACCATATAAAACCAAGAGAACTTTACTACAGTATTTTTGTCAATCAATCTCCCTACATGTGCATTATTCATTTCAAAAGTATTTTAAATCTATTACGAGTGGCTTACTTTGAATAACGAGCGGTATATGATGATGTAGTTTTTTGCTATTATGATGTCAAATATTGAAATAGAAAAACCCGTCTGTATAAGGCCTGTTCTCGAAAAAATTCGTAATGGTTAGATATAGTAAAAGACTCTGACTACTTCATTTTGTCACTACTTGTTTGAATGACTGGTGGAACTGAAAAGGCTGTTGTGACGTCATTGGTTAATGTAAACAAACTATTTTTTTGAGTTTGCCTCAATTAGAAATAGCCGATGATAAATGCTGAATCACCCTCAAACGGGACAGAACGCTGTTCTTCGTATTTTCAACATAACTAGCATGATAGATCGGTGTTTTTTATGTCACAGATTTTAATGATCTTTATTCCCCCTCATAAATTGTTTGAATAGAATATTTTGAAGAGTAACCTTGCTAACATCTTAGGTCGTTTATAAAAACCAAGGGCATTTCCCTAATAGCCTACGTAGTCCTTTAATCTATTTTTAGATAACGCCGAGGCAGTTGCAGTGAATAAAGGTAAATTCACGTGATGCTTACAACCGCCGGAATCATGCATTTGCTCAAATCAACGACATCATGCCAGCATTAGGACTTATGATCGCTAGCCGGTTTTCATTTCTGTAAAACTGACGTAAAAGTTATTATAAAATCATAGGCACTACCGTTGTTTTGCGCTGACCACTTGATGTGACATAATTCAGAACGTTGGTTGTGCCCTTTGTCACTTCATCTTCTATTGAATTTTGGTCATATGCAAATGAGGTAATGCGATGTCGACAGCCGAATGCCGTGATTTCTAGAATTAACGTAGATTTCCGCTGAGCGTTTTGTAGATAACCGCAAAAAGCCACTTTAAGCCTATCAGATTACCGAGAAAACAATACATGACTAATATTCAAGTCTAGGTTTCAGAAACACCAACATCTCCCTTTAAGGAGGCAAACCTCGGGCTGGCCATAGACCTCCTTCCCCAAGGAGGGGGGGGGGATAGGCTACTATAATTTTAATTAAAGCCATATATTAGCTAAGAGAAACGAGAAATGTTAGCCCCCCCTGAAAGGTGTAGCTTTATGGAGTAACACACACACACAAATATAAATACGTTACCCGCAGTACATTTAAGGATATTTTGATAGAATATGTAAAGAGTTCTTTCGCAAAGCAACCCAAATATTTTGATGTTTCTGTGTATTTTTTAGAATGCAGAAAGGTTTCTTCAATACTGTCGGACAAAACAGGTGTGTTATACTGATGCATACATTGTAACATACGTTATCATGTTCAAAATGTTGAAATAGGTCATCGTGGAAGCAAACAGCTATTTTGAGTCCCGTCTATCAATATGAACATGGTATACAATTGCATATACGATTGTGTTTCCAAGTTAGATACTAGCGTGACATAATGCACATTTGTATTATTATAGGGTACAGTAAACAGAAATATAAATTTGTTTTTGTGTTTTGTAGAATTTCCTTCTTAGTACTTATTAGAAGACACGGGGATTATATAAACGAAATGCATGCATGAAAAATGGGAGAATCTCGTGACGTCATCGTGAAATTGGATAAGTTATGTTCGCTAGTCGCTTTTGTATGCTGGTTTTACGTTTATATATTATCCTAGTTTCTTCTGATAAGCATTAAAACCACTTCTATAAGTTAATAGCCATTTTTACACATCCCCGACTTCGGAATTTAGCGGATTACGTTGCATCTTGAATTGGGTCATATAGGGTCAAAAACTACGTCGCAACGTCAAACCTTAGAAGAAAAAAGTGACCCGATTCTGAACATCTCTGCTATATCATGTAGGTAAACATTCTGTCCAAATATGAAGAAATTTGAGCGCAAAATATAACCTCTAGAGTGCAAAAAAGATTTTCTTTAATTTGACATAGTGGCCTAGTTTTTGACTCTATAAGAACCCAATATCAAAATTGACCAAGGTTTTGTGAAGACAAACATTCTGACTAAATATCAAGACGATTGAGCAAAAGTGTGGCCCCTAGAGTGCACACAAGATGTTGACAGACGGCGGACAAGGCAAGATCATAATAGCTTATCTTGAGCACGTTGTGCTCAGGCGAGCTTAAAACGGAGGCAAGCTTCAGAAACTTTTTGACGAGGAGTAGCTTTTCAGAGCAATATTCTAGAAACAAATGCTGAGTAAGTATATACTTGAGAAATTGCAGGTGAAGCAGCTGAGCTGGCACTTGAATTGGAAGCTTTGAGTGAAAAGCGTCTTACTGAATCTGCAATGACCCTAGGCGGCATATACATGGATGTATACGGCAAAGTACAGGAATGTCCTGGTCCCCCACTGCTGTATGGTTACTCTCTTAGTTTTCTGACCTCTTCAATAAAAGGCAAACCTGCCAATCAAGCCATTGCAAAGTTTAGCAGGTAAGCACTATCAATCGCAAGGGATATTTGCTATAACACTAGAAACGATGAGATGGTCATGCGGAAACATCTTAGACAACCTTTGAAAGTTAGACACCTTACAGGCAGTGTCGAGATGGTAACGGTTGTTACTCTTTACGGGTAAGGTCAGTCGTATTTTATCTTCGTTTGGGTGTATTTAGCTAATTGGGAGCCTTTTCCGAGCTCCCAATTTCACTTCGGTGATTTTGATCGGAGTATTACTTTTACATTTATGGATGGATTTGAAAATAACTTAACACTTGATGAGTGCTAGTGTCACCCGAAACGATAGATGAGACACATCCAAGATCAAGGTCTAAGTTGAAGGTCAAACGACAAAATTGACCTTGTTTGGATCATAATTTTTACATTTATGGATGGATTTTAAAATAATTTGGCACAATTGTTCTTCTTGGTGATTGCTAGTGACAGGCGAAACGTTTTTCGAGATACCTCCAATTTCAATACTACAGATAAAGACCAAACGAGAACTGGAGATAGCCATGCGTAATTCTTTTGCATCTTCAGATTCAGTTCTCCAAAGGCCAATTTCAGGGGATAATAATGCTTAATTTTGACATTTTGACCAAGATAACACCATCAGGATGTGGGACAATACACTCCAAACGTGGTATACAGGAGTTTCTGGACCAGATAGACCTGTAGATTTGACTAAAACAGATACTGTTTCCAATTTAAGGACTGAGATTGAAGTAAGACCATGTTATATCCTATCTAAAGTCAATACAAAACTTGACATTTTCGCAATTTTGATTATATGAATCAGAGGCCATTTTTCAAAATGAACCAGGGTATTTCTCTAATAGCCACCTTAGGATTTTCATCTATTTTATGAATACACCGAGACTATTCGGACATTGGCGAGGTGCATATAACCGTTGGAGTCACATATTTAATTTGAATTCACTCAAACCAACGTCATCGCCACGTTACCAGGAATTGTGTTCACTAACCGGTTTTCAATTCAGTAAAGATCAGTCGTAGGAGTTAAAATGAATATATACATTGAGTGTAGTTTTGCGCTGACCACTATGGGACACAATGTAGGTCGTGGTTTTATGTTGTTATTTAGAAAAAGTTATCTTTAGGAACGACGGTATTTCGTTGTCGACACCGCATGATCTCGTGTACATCTGTATAAAATTCAACAGAAGGTACAAACGTGACAAGGGAAACAACCAACGACCTGCATTGTGTCAAATAGTGGTCAAGGTCACACTTAAAAAAATTATATGCACCACATTCTCTGTACAAATCAGTGGGATCGACATGTAGTCCCTGGACAACCTATTTCTCGCTCTTATCTAAGTTTCAGATACCCCTTTAATAATGACAAAGGATTTTATTGAAAATCCTGATGAAGAAGCAACATCAAATACTCTGTTTAATTTAAAAATATTTTTAAAATACATTGTTTTCAGGTCTGAAGTTCCAAATGGTACTCATGATTAATCTGCTCAATTACGGTCGAGATACGTGAACGTTATTCAGACTATACTGGTTCTTATCATCGCTGCAAAAGAAAATGATCTTTACCTTCACATTGCATCTTTGCTTGTACTGTATCCAATGTTCTGTGCATATGACCTTTGTAATTATGCAAGATATGTACCTTGCAACCATATGACGTTGACGAAGTTGGGTCTCTGTAGCAAGAACAGGGTTTTAATGTTTCTCGGTCATCATTACCTTTGTCAAGGAACCCCGGAAAATAACAATTGAACAAACAATCAACCACAATGCTAAATCACAAGTCGGAATAATTTGCTTTATCAGAAACTATACTACTTATAACAGATTATGCATCCTCTTAGAGCACAATATGTTGAGGCAACTCTGCAACGCACTGAAATGAGAAAAGACGAGGTGTCAGCTCCTGCAATGATTGATGTGGCAAATGATTTGCTGAAGGCCTATACTATTGACAAAATTAGTATTGAAGATAAAACTACTGGATTATATGAGCCAATTAAGCGAAACAAGTTGAAACAGTTTCAACCAAACAGGTCACAAAGAAAGTAACTGGTTCCAAAAATGAATCGTGCAGATCAGTTTGTTTGTTTGTTTGTTTGTTTAAATGGGGTTTTACGCCGCTTTCAAAAATCTTTCAGTTATATCGCGGCGGCTGGAGCACCTAACAATGGATTCTTCTCACACCAGTACCGCCATCACATCCTTTCCTAGCCTCCAGTTGCTATACCACATAGGTCTACGATTATCGACCCATTGGTGGGAGACAACGTGCAGATCAGAGCAAAAAGAAACATAATTATTCGGCTAGCTTTAACTACCTTCTATTGAACATAACGATGCCCTATAGCTTATTCTATCTTTTCTCACTTGGAACCGTACATTGGTCTCTTGCGACGGATGATGGTATGCCAACTACGACAGAAAAGTCAGTGTTTCTTCATAATCTTGAAGCTGGAATTAACATTGTAAGAGATAAGCCATCTTATACTGTCCATGTTATTGATGGTAATGCAATGTTCCATAAACATTTGAAGAATTGACTGAACATGTGTCAAAATATGTGATCGGATCGAGTATGAATGCACAAAAGACAATTTAATTATTCCTGAACAGTTGAAGTCATACTGATGATGATCAGGATGGGGATAACCAAGCTGATAGTACTATTAGTGATGGGTTCGAACTCACCTATGCTTGATTTAAGGTTTGAAGTTTAATTTGACGGAAAAAATAAATATAAACGTTAATAGTGGAAATAAATATTTCGTTTTCATACATTAATTTCAAAATGTTTTCAGCATGTCGCGTAATTATTTAACCTTTTTTTCACCAGGGTATTGTGTAACATACGTAATCAATTATAGATTGAAAATTTGAAATTGGAATCAAAATCAAAAGTTACATAATTTCAAGTAAGTGTAACACATCGGAAGTTATACGACTTTTTCATGAGAGTTTTTGATAGTGTATTTTGTTCATTTAGATCATTAGATGAATGATTCAATTCGATTTTTTGCGCATTTTACTTTATTAGTCTCCTACTGGCGAAGCCGAGAGGACTTTGGGTTTGCCCTCCGTCTGTCTATCTGTCCGTCTGTCAGTCCGTCCGTCTGTCCGTCAGTCCGATCATAAAAGTTATCTCTTTACCACCCAAAAAGATACCGCTCTATGGATATATATAAAGCCGGTAGGGGACTTGGTGCCATGCAATACTTCAAAATGCTTGTTTATAACTCATTGTATAGGGGTTCCTGTATTTAAAAGAATTGTCTTATCTGAAAGAAGCAGGTAACTTACCCTATTTCTATTCAAAAACATTAAGGATAATTTCAGAAATAAAAAAAATGGATATCAAAGAAAAGGTCACGTATGCAACATTTTGGAGGACGAAATTTTAAGATTTCTTGTTTTTCTACACTTCTTGTGAATTTTATACCTGTACTTATTTTGATCAATTGAAGAAAATCAAGAAAATATTCATGGCATTTTTCACATGCCATACTTGTATACCATATATGTTTTATGCATTACGTAATTTGACAAATTAAAGTTATCACTGTCAGAGGACAAATATTCCTTAGAGTACCACTTTAATGAAAAAAATAGTCTCCCTGTCAAGGCAAAGGAAACTATTTCTGGCTGGCAGTCTACGTACTCTAAGACTGAAGATAATGTATAAATTTTACGGTTATATACATTACCTTTCGTCGTAAAATCTGAAATTCATATGATTCTTTTCAGATTACTGATACCTTTGTTTTCTAAACTTAAAAAAATAAATAAATTTGGTACTGGCTTTTCTCTATATGTTACGGCGAAAAAGAGTTATATTGAATTGTTGATTTTAACCCGAGGTTCTGGTATTCGAAAGGGTATAACACACTCATTTGTCACGGGGAAATTTGAACTTTACTTTTTTTAAGGAAATTGAATTTCCAATCTGATACTAGCAAACACGTTTTTCAATTTACATTTATAAAAAATCCAGGAGAAATGACAGGCATGACTCTTTCATAAAATTCAGGGTTTTCAAGAAAAAGTAAGGTATGTATCCTTACGGTGGACAAACATCCTCATATTTTGGTCTGTTGTTTTGTTTTGTTTTTGAATAGTTCTTGTGATACATATACTTATTTTGGTTGATTTGATATTTTTTTTAATTGTCTGTACCCCCACCCTAGTTTTTTGCTTTACATGTAGTATAATGATTAATTATTACTGAGAAAACTCCAAATTTGATTTTGAACTTCCCAACTGACTGTTTTTATAGTCATACCCCCCTCCCCCCCCAAAAAAAACACAAAAAAACAAAAACAAAACAAAACAACAACAACAACAACAAACAAACAACACAAAAAAAACCAAACAAACAAATAAAAACACACACACAAAAAACAAATAAAAAAAAACACACACACACACACACAAAAAAAAACGTAAAAAACAAACAAAACAAAACCAAAAAAAAAAAAAAAAAACCAACAAGAACAAAAAACTCCAAACTCTGTTTAGGTTGGCTGGTATTTTAGAGTCAGCTTGTTGGTCGGTCCGCCTGTTGATTTTTTTCCTGCCCGCTCAATTTCTCAGTAACTACTGTATAGATTTGACTCGAATTGAGCCGTCGTCATAGCGCAGTCGGTTGCGCGCCAGACTCCTAATCTTCACTCATGGGGTGTCATTGGTTCGATCCCCGGCGGCGGCACATCTTCTTTCCGATTTTTGTCTCTCACCAATGGATGGATAATCGTAAACCTAAGTGGAATAGCAGCCTTGGGCTTAGAAAGGAAGAAGTGGTAGTACTGGTGTCAAAGATACTAGGAAACCATTGTTAAGTGCTCCGGCCGCCGCGATATGACCGAAATACTGTTAAAAGCGGCGTTAAGCCCCATTCAATCGATCAATCAATAAATCGAACTGATCATATAGACACAGTACTTAAGAGTGATGTCCACATTATTATGTTGCCTTCAATTTACTTTTTACAAAGTTATAGCTCTTTAGGGAAAGTCTTATCCGCCCTTTTTCTCTTCAACTACTGAATGGATTTGACTCAAATTTCACATTGGTACTTTGTATCAACCAAAGATGTGCAAGTTCTGTTCTGGTTACGGTCCATTGTCTATTCTTGGTGTTATGGCCTCTTAATGAAAAATAGTCTTATGTTAGTGACATTTTTTCTGTGAGATGTAGCCGTTTGGGGTATTACTTGAATCCAGTGAAAGTCTATTTTTGATTATTTTTAGTACTACTGAGTACTATGAAAACCGAAATCTAGAAAGTGCAAGTGTATAATTCCTGCCTATTATATCGGTATTGATTTTAGCTCTGAGTTCTTCAGTCTGGTCTTTATCTACTCTACTTTCTCGTCATTTTGTTAAGGTAAAGCCGAAAAAGCTCGATCTTTGTAACTAAAGTATTAATATGCATCTCTCAGATCGCACGTCAATGTAACCAGACAAGCAAATTTTCTCATCAATTACAATTACGATAGCATCGAAAACGTTTGCAAAAGCCTGTGATACCCGGCAGGACATTTCACAATCTTGCGTAATAGTTTTAACAATAGTGTAATTATGGAAGCTTGCAACTAGATAATTGATGTTACATCTATTAAATCGCTATGGGTTTGCTTCACAACACTGTTTACCTTTGAAACTGATCAGTAATTTTGCCTTATTTAGTGTCATTGTAGTCAATACCCTTAGGCGTTAATTCATAAATGGTATTTAATGCATTTTCATTTGTCTCGAGTTCGTGTGTGATAACAAATAAACAACCACACGAATTTCCCTTACTTTATAGTGAAAGGTGATAGTATAAGAAGTGGTGCCTCTATTATTGTACTGACTTGTGACCAACTTAATCCTTGACTTGCTGAATTAAAATTCTATATAGAAATGCTTTAAAATCAAAGGAGTGACAGAACTGGGAGATCTGAACGAGAGTCAACATTTCTTTTCAAAAAATATTATCTAAACAAATCCGGATGAACGAGGACAAACATTAAGTGTAGAACAAGATCAGACTGCACTTATGTGCAGGCTGATCTTTGTCTATGCCTCCCGCCAAAGCGGGAATATTCCGGGTTCAGCATGACAATGGTTATTAAAATAACTCGCGGATCCCTGGGTAAGTACACTGACCGACGACATGACAGTTAGACTGAGATATGAAAAAGGCACATAAAAGCATAAGATAAATCTTTGGTTGACGACATAAATGTCAGATAGAATAAGCCGCATTTACAATGTCGAAATTTCCAAACTAACAAAGAGTCTGATTTCAAGGTCAATTCCCGTCTAAACAACGATTTAATTGGCCAATCGATTTTTTAATTGACATCGAC
This sequence comes from Fragum fragum, assembly GCA_946902895.1. Lineage (NCBI taxonomy): Eukaryota > Metazoa > Mollusca > Bivalvia > Cardiida > Cardiidae > Fragum > Fragum fragum. The sequence continues at coordinate 6,931,906 of OX336366.1, forward strand.
GATCATCTAATTTATTTACCATCTTTGACAGTTTTTCCTTCGAAGAACGAAGGTCTTTTCATAGTTGACGGAAAATGGACCACGCCCACTGACCTTAGACATGGCAGTTTGAATGAGGAAATAAATGACTTAATTTTGTAACTAGGTAGACAGGGATTATGATTGAAGGCAAATGCATAACATAAATGTGGGAGATTATTGTTTACTTTTAGTATAAATGAATGCTTTGGTTTATCTATCGATTTCTTGATTGACATTTATGGCGATTCGCGAATACTGTGGTGATCCTAGTAGAAAAGCATCATTCCATAACGGCAAGTTGTTACAGATTCGACAGAGAACTAACTCTTTCATATTTGAAAACAATGATTTTTCATTTTTTATGTTTATTTTTCATCCGTTCCGCTCTGACAACGTTGTAAGAGTAAGAATTGATCTGGACAAAACAAAAAGAAAAAAATAACTAAAAAAATCTTCTTGACAGAAGTATGTTTTTTTAAACTATGGGTAACATATTTTACGTCACCCGAAGTAGATGTATCTTGGCAGCATCCTCTCCGTCTGTCATTCGCACGTCTGCGCGTCTGTACGTACGTCTATTTCTTATTAACACAACTTTCCCATAAGATTATGAGCCGTTTTGATAGACACTTCACAGAATATTTTGCCACAAAATGTCTTATCGTATCTTTTAAGAGATTTTTTCTGCGTTACACGAAAAATGATATTCATGTAAATGTTTATGTTAGCACAGCTCCTGTTTTGTCCTATTTTGATGAAATTGTTACAGAATGTTTCCACGATATGATCTTTAACACATCACTAGTTTTTCCTAGTTTGTCGACTGTCAAGATTTTAGTTATTTTGTTAATAAAACTTATCTATCATTTCACGTCGGGATTGGATGAAGTTTTCAAAGAATAATTTAGTTGTTAGTTTGGTCTATCAAAAACGAGCGGCCTGATTGGTCGAAAAAATTAAACATACCTCCATGAACAAAATTTCGATCACACAGCTATGTTATATGCTTGCGCACAAAATAGTTCCATAAAATGTATCAAAGTTTGTAAAATATTTGTTGTGTGTGTGTGTGTTTTTTTTTTTTTGCTCGATGTCAATAAATTATGAGAAATGAAGAGAATATTTTTTGCTTTCATGAAGGTATGAAACGAGAACCCTAATAACGCAAATTTATGAAATCGTGGCCCGTAGACGCGCCTTAAATGCATCAAAATAATCGGCGTATTGGCATCGCATCTTGATCGTAAGATGCTTTGGCGCTTAATCTTGACCGAATTATTCTACGATCCAATCACGGCCGCACGGGGACCGAACGGCAGTCGTACAATCTACCCAACATCTAAATAAAACAACCCATCTGAAGTTCCCTGTACGGAGACCGTACGATTACCTTGTGATTACCACACAATTACTGTTCGGGCGCCGCTAGGATTTATGTTGTTAGTTTTATATTAACCCATTTCTACACTGTAAAATTTCAAACTGGTCCAAATTGAAAGGAGCTGCAGACGACAATTTCAAGTTAATGGAATTTCATTTTTTCCGTCTTATCTGATAGAAAACATTGTGGATAATGAAGAAATTGCTTGATACAAGCAATTTCTTCATTTTCATCAATGTTTTCCGAAGCTTTTTTCTTGAGGGGGGTAAAAAGGAGGGATTGTGTGGGAATGGGTTAACTTATCAAAAGCCGTACGTTCACCGTCCGATAGTGTGAGCGCAAACATCACAGCCTATGATATCATTCGGTGTCAAACCTATCCTACGTACGACTCCGTGGCAAGTATAAACGAGGCCGTAGTAAAAATAGACACTTTTTAGTTACTAACCGTTCACATCATCAGAGACAGAAACAAGTTTTCCCCACCCATGTAACACATACAAAAACCGCCTTTTAATATCCAATCGGAGCTTATTGGGTGTGATCAGAGATCCGCAAAAAAGTATTGTCGCAATGAGGACCATTCCTGTGTTATCTTCCCTTTGTCCTGCAAGCATTTTATCAGAGGTGTGTCAAATTGTACATTGGTCCTTTCAATTCATTACCTTTGTTTTTATCCTTGTTCAGTATGGGGAAATTGCGATTTTTTATTTGATTTTCCAGTTTGATTATAGATACAAATCTCACGATGGTGTAATAATAACATAGACATGTATTCTCAAGCTGAAACGAAGATTTCCAGCTCTAAAGTTTGCATTATACAGCTGACCTTAAAACCAGACAGTGCAAAGAAACCAAGGATAAAGTCAAAGTAAAACACTGATAGGGACCAATGTATTTCTGGAGAGTATTCAAGACAGATAACCCAAAAATGTCCCTCATTACCTACAATATTTTTATCCACCACGAAACGTAAAATCCAAATTAAAACTATGCTGATTTGTTGAAACAAAAAAATTTCTTTCAGGTTGGTTAATTTAAAATAATTTGTCTAGCAATTAGTTAAACTGGTACACATCTGTTCATTTCATATTTAAGTTCATAGAGGACGAAATGTACAAATTAATGGGTAATAAATGAGTTATATTGGCCAGTCTTAATTGACAAACCCAGTAAAAGACCGAAAATGCCTGTTTAACATTCATTAATATTGCCCTTTGAAATTCACCGTGAGCGAAACATCGCATTTTAAAAATGTTTTATAAGGTGAAATCGGGTTTATGTAGCATTTAATTTCCCCTAATTTCATTAATGTTACATTTATAGAGCATTTGCAGTTGGAAAAAATGTATAAAGATCCAAAATACCATAACAGTGTTCTATTAATCGTTAGTTTTATATGGTGATAAGTAATAAATATGTAATGCATGGAAGAAATAAAGTGTGCTCGGTGAGTGAGAACGGGACACGCCGTGAAAAAAGATACGGGATGACTAGGTTTGGCTCGTTCTGGTAAATCAACCCATTCCCACCCAATCTTTCCTTAAAGAAAGCGCTTTGAAAAAACATCGTGGTAAATGAAGAAATTGCTTATATCAAGCAATTTCTTCATTTTCCACAATGTTTTTTTTTCATCTAAAAACATGACCTTTAAATAGTCGTCTGCAACTCTTTTCAATTTGGACCAGTTGAAAATTTTTCTGTCTGGTAATGGGCTGAGTCAGGCACTTGACATTAATCAGCATCGGCCTTTTACTGTTCTTTCTAATATACAAATATATTCAGATATTTCACAAAAAGTTGATACAAAATATTTCCAATAGTGAACCCATTACCAGACGGCAAAATTTTAGACTGGTCCAATTTCAAAGGAGTTTCAGACCACAATTTAAAAATGATGAAATTTTAGATTTTTTTTTTCAACTTTCTGGATAGAAAACATTGTGTGAAATGAAGAAATTGCTTGTAACAAGCAATTTCTTCATTTAACATAATGCTTTCTCAAATGCTTTTCTTGAGGGGCGTCAAAAAACGTCACTGTAAGGGAATGACTTAAGGGATTAAACAAATGAAATATATTCACAGTACTGATAGTCATGATTTTACCGTTTTTGACTGGAGCGTTTATCTTGTCCATAACCCATTACCAAACGACAAAATTTTAGGCTGGTCACAATTCAAAGGACTTGCAGACGACAAGTAAGTTTATTGAATCTTAAAATTTTTTGTCTTTTGTCGAAGAAAACATTGTGGATAATGAAGAAATTGCTTGCAAATAAGCAATTTCTTCATTTTTCAAGGATCTCCAAAGCTATTTTTCTTCGGGGCGTCAAAAACGTCATGGTGTGGGAATGTATCAATCACAACGTAGTATACATGGTGGTATTAGTATTTGACTATTTCTTTAATTGGAAGAAGGTGGGGTTTCCATCAATTTAGTTTTAAGTGCAAAAACTTTTCGAATCCGTTTTTTCGGTTGTTTTGACTCCGATATCACAAATTCTCTCTGACCTTGTGGTTTGTATCACTACTACGTCATTAAATACCTGGTTGGCCTCATAATTGATGAGCGGGTTTGCGTGTCTATCTTACAGACAAATGTTTTGAAAATGATTATGACTAATAATAACTCTATTATTTCTGACGAACGTTAGCTAGATCTTTTACGTTTATTTTATATCAATTAACCTTAATTGAAGTTGAAACACCTACAAAAGCTATGGTAATACAATTCATATTTAATAAGTTTGCAAACCTTATGTCTTCTAAAAACAAGAAAATCATTTTTAACTTGGCAAAATTTATATTTGAGGCTAATAATTTAAGACAAACTGAAATTATAACAAGTAAAAGGTAATATAGTTTCTTCACTCACTTTTCTCCTACATCATGTTGACGTTTGTATTGTTTGTAACTTGTATATTGCTATGTGTGCAAATAGCATATTTAATTGCAATTAAAATGTTTGTATTGTATTGTATTGTATTGTATATTAGAACTTGTACCATCGCTGGGCGTGCTAAATATACTTACTTCTTTAATATAGCTGTAGGTACGCCCAACAACAGTATGTTACTAGAAAAGCAAACGAAAGGACCAATTTAGGTCTGTCGAATATTTTTGTCCATTACAAAGCTTTTACTATTTCGACTATTAACTAAAGTGAGATTTTCACTCATTCCTAGAGCTAAGAAAGGACTTTTCAATCCCATTCCCGTTCACAAGGACACTTTAAAACTTCACTGTAAAGCTATCCCGAGCTACAAATATATATATTTGGCTGGTGTGCTACATGTATCAAAAGAGTGATGCTTGTAATTTTCACAGGTTCTGGTAAGAAGGAGAAAAAAAAAAGAAAGAAAGAAAAAAAAAAAAAAAAAAAAAACTCTACTACTACCACCACCAACAACAACAACATAAACCAACAACGACAAAAATTATACTTAGATAGATAAAATGTATTATACACGGAAACAAGTTATGCGTTTCTTTTGAAGTTTGTATAGACTGATAATGTGACAGCATGACAGTCACTGGTCTAAAACTACCACAATTTAACTTGTTTAAATTTCATTTACAAACATGCGCTTATCCTGGCTTGATCGACTCGTTTCCATCCTAATACCTGCCTTCTGGTTGGCTAAGTTTGAAATATACACGCCGGAATGTCCTTGTTTTGGCAATTTATGTTTTTTGTATTCAACATGTTTGTTTTGATAAAATACTGTTCTCTGCTTAGAACCTTCAAACGCAAAGTTTTGAAGCTAAATATAAATACACCTTCTTACATGGTTGGCAGCACAAAGTTCGATTGGTTGGTATGAAGAAATAATTGAACTCCACTTCTTTCAATTAAAATGATATATGTTTTTCTAGTAGCTGAACACAGATGGTTATCGAGACGATATTAGCGGTGATAGGCAGATTTAATAATCTGTAAACCATAAAATACAATTTTTAGTAAGTTTTATTTCGTCAATATCCGTCCTTAAACTGCCGATTTAAACTAAGACTGTGTTTCGTCAATATCCGTCCTTAAACTGCCGATTTAAACTAAGACTGTGTTTCGTCAATATCCGTCCTTAAACTAAAGATTTAAACTAAGTCTGTGTTTCGTCAATATCCGTCCTTAACTAAGACTGTGTTCCGTCAATATCAGTCCTTAAACTACAAACTTCAGAATGTGTTAACCCTTTCCCACACACCAAACTTTTAGACTGGTACGAATTGAAAGGAGTTGCAGAGGACTATTTCAAGTTTATGAAATTTTATTTTTTCAACTTTCTGAGAAGAAAACATTGTGTAAAATGAATAAATTGCTTGTTACAAGCAATTTCTTCATTATACACAATGTTTTCTGAATTGCTTATCTTGAAGGGCCTTCATAATCGTCACTGTGTGGGAATGGGTTAAAGAAATATAAAAACTTGTCGTAACAAATATTGAACAGCCAACCTATGGAACACCATATAATTTACAAATCGATTACTCAGCCCACTGACTCCGCTGGTCCCGCCCACTAGCTCCAAACAGGAAATTCCACTCCGATTTTAAATAGCCTTAATTTGCAAATTTTAATGCCAGTAATATGCAAGAAAGATGTAAAATAGTTGGTTGTCGACCTAAACGTTGTAACTACAGCTTATTCAACCTGTAGTTACGACGTTCAATTCGCCTAACCAACACAAATGCATGACATGAAATCTTTCTTTCAAATGGAAGAGGAAATTAACTAAATACACTTTCCTTAAAACAAAAACGCGACGTTATTAGCATATGTGCAAACATATAAAAGTTTTGAATTGTCTTTTATTCCATTTATTTTAATGTTTTGAAGTTAGTAGCTTGTAATGAAAATGAATATTTAAGCTTATGGCATTTAACGTTACAAAACACTGCATCGACTGAACTGACTGTGAGGTAGGCGGTAATAAGGGAAATGTGAATTGAATTAAATCTATCATACACAAATTATGGAGAGCTGGGTAATGATTGTTTATAGCCTACCAGATGTTTTTACACCCTGTGTTCTCTTTCTAGGTTTGAAATTAATAACGATTTTCCTTTCCTTTCCATTCCTTTCCTTGCTGTCTCATCAGCACTCCACAAAAATTGACCAATCAATTACCTCGCCATCTGACGTCTTTGGTCCCTCCCATTGGCTCAAACAGGAAGTGCCTCTTCGATGTTAAACGGCGTTATTTTGCAAAATCTATAGTAAGTAGCATGTGACAAAAGATAGAATAGTTGACTGGCGACTTAAACGTCGTACTACAGCTTAGAAGACTCCAAACCAACAAACAAGGTTAACAAAAATGACGGCCAATGTCGGAGATCTAAACTCATTTCTGGTCTCAGTGAATGAAATCATTGGTCGACTGATCATTTGATAAACAAATACAAATATACTGCATTTAAATAGTGCAAGCTTTATAAACATATTCCCCTGCGCTTCTTAGTTTATTTGTCTAATCACAGACTGTTTCAAAACAGTCCCTTTTATTGCTAGTTGACCAAAGTCCTGAACCGATATGTTTTCAGCTTTAAACAAAACAAAGATTCTGGAGGAGTTTTTTTTTTTTAAGGGAGACTTTTCCACCACATCGGGCCGTACAACGGTTAGAAATCGACCTGCAAGTTTTGTTCTTATCTTCGTCTTAGAATGAAGAAATCTGTTGTTCTTTATGGTAAATTGATAATGATGACGACTCGGCAAAAACAGTTTCTGCAAATACGCTTCTGCTGTACCCTTTGACATGAAATTAGTTGTAATAGTACAATTGGATGCCAACTAAACTCTACCAAATAACACCGCAATGAGATATCGTCGGTGCGCAAACAAAATACCGCAGCTACAGCTTTATTGAAGCTGTAGTTACGATATTTTGCTCCAGTCATACCTACCCCTCTCTCGAATAAAGTGGTCTGTAAATCAACCGTTACTGTGACGCCACATTCGCCACGTAAATGGCTTCTTGAAACACGACGATGTCCTGATGGTGGACCGTCGAAATCTCTCCAGTAAATTGACGCCATGCTCGTATAGGCTGCGAAACCTCTCTCGGATCATCGCCTTCGCAAAAACCCTATTTTGTCTTGCAGAGATAACTACGGGCTAAAATAATTGCTTAGGCGGATCAACGCAATCACGCGATATTATTAAACTAGGACGACATGTGCTTCGATGGTCTACAAAAGACCCTCAGATATTACAATTTACTGACCGGGAATGAATTCTCTGCCTGGATCAGCTAAACGGTCAAGTCACCTAAATATCATTGGCGCTGAACGATTCAAATATGCGTTGAATTGTTAAAGTCTGTTCAGGAAACGAATTTTCTCCCTATGTACATCTCACTTGGTTAAATAGCGCAAATTGCAGAAAGTACCACCGACCATTCATTGGAATTATTCTGTCCACAGCAATCTTTACCGGCGGCTATTTTTTTTACATTTAGCATCCTTAGTAGACTAGGTATTAAACTTAGAGTAATGAAGAACTTCCCCCAAATTTTGTTCATTCTAAAATTGAGAATGGGTTGATGAATACGTGCTAAATTCAATTTAGTCTATTCTTTGGATTTCGTCGACTAAATCAACTTAGAATAGCCAGTTTTATTTTACCAACCTTAACACATGACTTTCTTACAAAACCTTTCAGAAGCCCCCGGCCAAGTAAAACATGATTTTCTACTTGTCCAGAATTAAAGCGAACTTGTCAGAAAAAGCCGAAGAGATAAAGTTTCACAAAATATTGCTGTTAATGAAGAAAATGCTGAAAGCAAAAAAGAGCCCAGATTGGATAAGTCGGACAGCCCTGCCTGCGTCATTAGTTTTACTTGAAGACATAGGAAGCAACATTCAAGAGCGCTATATTTAAAATTTGTAAAAAATACGGCTTATTTTCTTTTCATTTTAGTCCTCGGCTGTTTTTTGTTCGAAAACCAAAGGTATTATCATTGCTTTGTCGTTTGCGTCCTTGTTGTTATTCAAAAACTTTAACAGATACCATAAAATGAAAAAAAGTCAATATCGAAAAACTGGCAAAATGAAAACCGTTTTGTACTTTAGCTAAAACCAGAATACTAATTTTTGACTGGTCCTAAACTAAAGAAGGTTTAGACGAAAGTTTATTGATTTTTAAGATCTGTATTTAGGTGACAGTAAACATTCTGGATAATGAAGAAATTGATTGTAACAATGTTGTCAAAACATTGAATTATTCCAACGACATAAATTAACGTCATTTACGAAGCACTTTCTTGGAAAACGGATCAACTATAAGAAACACACCTCTTTTAAACCTTTCCCGTTTTTCGAAATATCAGACCTGTTTTTTTTAAAGATGTTGAAGACGACAATTAAAACTGAGTGATATTTGAAAAGTTATCAATTTACAGGGTAGAAAATATTGTGAGAAAGAAGAAATTGCTTGTTAAAATAGTCCGGTCGTAAAAATCAGGGATTGAACAGGAAGAAGTTATGTTCTTCTCATCCGAAAACGCTTGCAACACTAGGTTATCCCGATCACAACCCCATTGCATTTCTTTCTAGCGTTTTACGTTTGTTGCCTCCGCGTGTGTGGCCAAAGTACAGCTTATAAATCTAGCGAGCTTCGCAGATTCGTTCAAACAAGTTCTACATCTTATTGTCAAGATTATATACGGGCTTGTATAGTGAGCCATAAATAGTCAGTAAGTATAAATCGAGATGGTTTATTGAGTTTCAGCCTTTAATACTCACAATTTTATGAACAATCAAGTAAGATTGAAGCATTAAAATTCTTTGATTTGTCGTTTTTATAATGATAGCATTTAGGGTAGTTTGAACGCATGATAAACGTTATCGGTTGTTTAGGTTATCGAGTTTGTATTCTGAGTTTAACTCATAACCAGATGAAAACATTTTCGACTGATCCAATTCAAACTTGATGCAGACGACATTTTTGTAGTTAATGGGATTTTAGAATTCTCTGTTTTTATTGGATAGAAAAAATATGAATAATGAAGAAAGTACATGCTACAAGTTATTAATATTTTCCACATTTTTTTCCAAAACATTTTCTTCAGGGAAAAATCGGAATTGTGAGGCAAAGGTTCAAAAATAGAAATTAGATGCAACTATCAAAAATCAAATGGCGCTGGTACGACTAGAATCTTGTTCATATTCAATCGATTATATCAAAAACAAAATTACGTTGGTCCGACTAGAATTATAATTTTTGCATGTCAAGCTTTCTGTCCTCAGACATGATTGTATTTTTGCTAACAAGATCTTCAGGACCTAAACTTATGTTAACAAAATTTTTCTTCGGGATATGAAGTTGTGTACACATGATTTGAATAACAAATATAATGACGAGATGTGCATGTGGATATGGAATTTGGTTCATGAAATACCGAATCTGTTCAAACCATATCTTCTCTCCGAGGAAGGAAATCAGGTTAAACAATCCATCATTTATTTGGTTACTAAATCAAACAAGAGCATTATCAATATCCATGCAAAATGAGGATATGATTGAAGTTCTCTGGAACGAGCATTTTGTGTTTTTCTAATCAATTTTTACTCATGTTTTTTTTATTTTTTTGAGATCGAATCGACTGCACCCGATTATTTACCGAAACTTTTCGCTAATCTTCGGCATTGACTGCTATGAACACAGGTGCTAATGACTAAATTTACGGACAATGTCGTTAATCTCCGTGACCGAGATAGCTGTTTGAAGGACAAGCGAGAGTTAAAACGTTATTACTGACGTCATGGTTTAATGTAAACAAACCTTAAATTGTGCATGGTAGGTCACTTTTTAAAATATCGTCACTTCTTTCATGAAATGTAGGCTTATCGCGTAGAATTATTTTGATCTTATGATTTCAATCGTCAATGTTTTTTACCCTCGATAATGGTTTCATTATTAATTTTGTTGAATGTTTTGGGGAAAATATGGCCGTAAGTCTTTCCCCTGTAAAGAAAGGCATTATCATATGCTTCTGTTCATTTGCATAGTGTCTACACCAGTGTAATATCACCCATGTACAATGTAATCTCATTTATATTGGTGCAAACGTTCTTTTTTGAGCTACCATAACTTTCGGTGCCAGGGTGATCACATCTATAACTATAGAGTTTTCTTTCATATTCCAGGAACCTTCAAATTAGCTTTTAAAAAATCAGTAGAAAGATTTTGAATTATTATTGTTTGTCCTTTTTTATTATATAATATTGACATTCAAATGGGTCACTGTAAACTAATTTTATTTGATAGATTAATGAAGTATTGTAAAATGTCTCTAGGTTTTAGTTGAAATAAATGACTAAAGATTCATAACTGGTATATGTTCAAATGAGGCATGTTCAAAAGACGAATGCAAACCGAGATTGTGAACGTGTAGATACAAACGACAACAACAACAACCCAATATATATTTGACCAATTACTGTTGTCGAACTTGAAAATAGCTTTGACTGCATTTCAGTCAAATAAATGACAAACAAAATGCATGCATCGTAGATCGTCTTAAAAATAACCTCGTACCTGTGTTTGCATCGTTTGGAATGGAATTGACCTCCGAAGTTTGTAAAATTAAATGTCGTGGACATAATACAAATACCCCCCATCATTGGTTGGTGGCATAGACGTTGTAACTACAGCATATAAAAACTGTAGTAACGGTGTTTTAGTCACCAAACGAACAAACTTACTATACATTAATGGCAGAGGTCGTCATTTACTTCTGTTCTAAATAGTGAATTTGATTGACCAATCAGTATTATTGATTGAGAATGTCGATTCGTCCAAAAGTGACTTGTTCTATATGTAGTATAGTAAGAAAATGACGTTGTGCACGTGTTCTTATGAAGTCGACTCCGTCCGCATTTTCGAAGACGAGATTGTTTGGAATTGTCTGTTTCGAAAGAAGAAACACACATATATTATTATAACTTACTACGATTTCTAGTTGAAATGAGATGTCCGCTTTACAAGATAGACACGTGAGTTGTAAATTCTAGATATCGTATGATCTCAATAATTCGCAGTTTCGTAATTTTGAATCGTTCAACCATATTACAAACGCATGTTCAAGCATTATGGGTTAAAACACGTAATTTGTAACAATGGGGAGATTCCTCGCAACTCATAATAAGCTTCCACAAGAAGTTCCCCTTCGATATTGGACGGTGTTATTTCGCAAAATTTATGGTCAGAAGCAGGTAACAAAAAAATAAATGAATGGTAAGTTTTCGACCCTAGAGTCGTAATAATCTGTAGTTACGATGTTTAAAATTACCAAATCAACAAACGCTGAATATAAATGGCGATCAATGCCGAAGCTCAAAGTTCATTTTAAATGAATAATTTGATTCTTAACCCTTGTCATGCTGTACAAATTACCTTGCTGAAATGCTGTCAAATCAAAGGGCTGAAAGCACTGATAGAACTTGTTGTTCAAAAATCAATATTTCTTTTAGAAAAAAATTCATAAACAACTCTGGCAGGAAAAGGACAAGCAGGGGGTGTAGACTAAGATCAGCCTGCACATAAGTGCAGTCTGATCTTAGTCTACACCTCCTGCCAAAACCGGAATATTCCGGGTTCAGTATGACAAGGGTTAAATTGGCAGTGGCAACCCGTTAATAGTTCCATAGAACCTGTCTTCTATTCAAAGTTAAAATTCTTTAGACTAAGAATACACTGTTTCATTGACTTTCGTTGCAAAGACTGGACATAATTACAACAATAAACAACAATATAAACAGAATCTTATTCGTTTTATATCGTTGCTTATTTTGTTTGTATTGTTGTTTATTGTTGTAATTATGTAAATGAGAAAAGCAGACAAAGATTTAAAGATCGTATCACAAGACAATCAAATATCAGAACACATATCAAAAGCGTCCGCTTGCAGAGTATGACTAAAGATTTGCTGCAAAGCAGTTGTATAAACTTGTGTTTGGTAGGCTTCCTACAGCAATACTGTGGGAACAATTCCTTACGAAGATTTCTATAATTTGGGCAAATAAGAATGAAATGGTATTCATCTTCAATAACATTCACCTTATTCCCCAAATTCTTCAATGGCATGCTGAATAAACTGCATAAAAATCAAAGGCTAAAAGCACAGCAGATCTTGTTTTTATAGCAAATATTTAGTTCAATAGTTAATATTGTGACAAGTGTAACTTAAAAAGGAAAAACAGGTGGTGTAGACTAATGTCAGACTGTGCATATGCACAGGCTGGTCTTTGTCTATGCTTCCTGCCAAAGCAGGAATATTCCGGACTGCGCATGGCAAAGGTTAATATAGTTAGATTCGTCTGAAAAATAATCGAATAACTTATACAATAATGGTGCCATTCTAGGTCGTTTAACAATTAGGGGAAAACGACCAAACTCTCCATATGAGGGCACGATAGGTACAATTTTATGAAGACACAAATAAACACAACAACAACAACAACAACAACAAAATAAACAACAAATACAATAAAAAATCCCCACTTAAATTGAATATTTTCAGCGTCTCGTATTAATCAATGTAATTTTTTTAAAGGATGTAGTTGAGATTTAAAGCTTAATATTTAATGTCTTTACTGTTGTTTTTTATTGTTACCTTTTAATATTGGTACCGACTTATCTTGATTTCATGCCATTTTTGTTCAAAGATACGGATCAGCATATGACGATATCTTTTTTCGTTGCAGAACCTTTTATTTTCAACTGCTATTTCAGAGGTCATTAAAAACGATGATAATCTTGTTAATTAATTCCAGGTTTAAGTTCTTAAAGGCAATTAAAATGAGAAGCCTTTGTTATTTTTATTGAGACTTACTCGCAATACTAGTTTCAGACGATTGTCATCAGCGAATGAATAGTCTTATATAAACCACGAGCTAATTTATACAGCGGTTCTTTGAAACCCAATGATTTGTAACAAACGGGTCTGCCAGGGTAACAAAGGCAGTGCTGATAAAGACTGTTACCCACCGTTTTATTACATAAGAGATTTGATCGTTACGTTTTATACATTAAAAAAAAAAAAAAAAAAAAAAAAATGAATGAATGATAATAGCTTAAGACTATTTTAAAAGTTGCAGATATTTTGCGCGCATTTAACAAGGTGATTATTGCTGTATTAGCGCAGTAACAATCGATTGAAAATCGATTTGATTTTTCGTTCATAAATTGCATGAATTAGAGTGACGAACAAATTCAAAATATATGATCATATCTTTAATCAATTGCGCTTTTTGACGCCTCTGTAAAATAATACTCGGAAAACATTGTTGGAGAAGAAGAAATGGCTTGTAACTAGCCAATCCTCCTTTTCCTATAATGTTGTCTACTAGATTCAGTCATTATTTTTTTTCAAATTAGACACACTTTGAAATGTCGTCTGCAACTTCTTTCAATTTTGACCAGATCATAATTGTGTCGTTTGTGAATGGGTTAAAATTAGCTTAAATCGGTATCGGTGAATTTTGCCCGTCAATGACTCGTATTTCTCGTGCGTTTAACACACACAGCAGAGCTCAAGAATGGTATGTTGACAACTGTAAATATTTCCATTTGTTATATATCTTGAAATATTTCCAGTAAAATATGTACATTCCACACAGAAAAACCCCGTATCTGATAGTGTCAAACACGGTTCCATATAAGGTAGTCACGGATGACGTCATTTTCATTCTGTAGATGACGTCATAATGCGAATAAATGTAGGAGATGGGAAATACTTGTAGAAATACATTTTTAATAAATTCATCCGAAGAATTTATTGAATTAGAATATGGGTATATAATAAATGAAAAATTATATCACGATTGCATCGGTCTCGTGAAATATTTAAAAAAAATCCTCCGCAGCTCAAGAAAACACAAGATGTTGTCTCAATATTCCCTTTGTATAGAGACAAAGCATTCCCTTTCTTTTTAGAGAGGCAGTAAGATTTTTTATTTTTATCATTAGCTTTAAGATGGATTCATGTGTTTTGAATACATGTCTAACTGGTCATAAAACTTACTCATTACAATATATGAATATAATTTTTAACGAATCTGGGGAAAGCAAACGATATTCAACTACAAGTAACCACAAGGTCTGCTTCTTTAAATGATTTCCAACTGCTCTATAGTTCTTTAGAGCAAACTATTTCCTCGCACAATGATGCATGTTGAACACAGTACCTCTTATGAGACCGAGGTCACATAACATTTTATCTTGTTTTGTCTAATAAACAGTTGCCTCTGATATGTTGGAACTGATGGACAGTTTTGTTTTGTGCCGAATCTTTTTCTAAGACAAAAAAGGTAAATAGCTGATATGAAAAATGAAAATTTTGTTGTTTTGGCGACTTAAACGTCGTAACTACAGCTTATCCAAGCTGTAGTTGCGACGTTTAGGTCGCCAACCAACCATTCTACTTTTTTTTACATGCTATAACGCCGTTCATAATCGAAAATGAACTTCTGGTTGGAGTCAATGGGCAGCGCCAACGGAGTAACAGGGCGAGACCAGCATTTGGTCAGTTACGTACCATGTCTTTGGATATAGGGAAATGAATTTGTTTCAAATTAAATAGATTTGCCTATTCCTTACTTGCTTTTGTAAGTGAATGGATGTGGAGAAGACTTCCAATATTTTTTTTCTTTTTCATAGCTCTAGATAGAGATAGGGCAACTTATATGTTCAAGCCCAGGTGACACCTTTCAGTTGTGAGTCAATAAAAACTGCTTGGATATCATTAGATCAAGTGATGTGGTGAGGTGATAAACCATATAATCGATCCTAAAATTAGTGAAACTACCCCCGTCGAACTGTTTAACCTTCCATTAAAACATGTTTATAGGTTTAACCATTATGATCCGAAGCAATTTAGATAGTTTTGACAATAAATACTATGATCTGTTTTAAAAGCGAACCATCAACACTCTCTCGTTTGAATGTGGCTAAGTGTAGATAAATACGTGACTAGCTTTATCCTTGTTATGTGAAAAAAATCTAGATTTGTCGGTACGAGATTGATTGTATTGGTTTTAAAGCCCCCAGTGATATCGTGGCGACTGGTGCTCCTAGCCATGGTTTCCTCACATATCTCACACCAGTACAATCACGACATTCTATCTGAGCCATCAGCATATAATCCGATTTCGGCACGACACCGACTATTCGTTTATCGGCAGGAGACAAATGACACATGCTGAGGTCTATAGAGAAGGGCGAAAGCAATTCAAAATACTTATTTCTTAACGAAATACTATGTTGTGGGTACTCATGTGAATCGTCTCATTGAGACGATTCACATGAGTACCTACAACATAGAGTTTGTGGCAGTGTTGGTAAAATATTTTAATCTTAAATCCGAATTACGCCCTCTACCTGAAGCTCTGCACATGTCCTTATGACTTTTATTAAATACCGGAAAAAAATGGCCTAGCCACGATTCGACCTCACGACCCGGGATTGAGATCACAGCGTGGTATGCATCTAGCTTATCAGGTTCGACATTGCCACAAGAAGTATTCGTTGTGTATTGAATGTTACATCAAGAGTTTCTCGTGATCATCATTGCTACTATCGCGAGGTTATGATTTTAGTTTTGTCTATCAAAGTTCAAGTGTTTTGATTGGCTGAACTTTTTTTTATACTTCTATGAGTAAATATTTTACTACGCAACTATTTTGTATTCTTGTTAACAAATCTGACCCAAGAAAACCTTAAACTAGAAAATATTTGATTTGTTTTCCTTGATAGCATTAATCATAAGAAATGAAAATAATAATTTTATGGTTCATTTAGGAATAAATCTAAAAGCTTTATAACACTAATGTATGAATCCGTTTCACGTATCCATACAGTGTGATTAAGTTTTTAGGCTCATACCTCAATGAAAACAAAACAAAACATAACAAACAAACAAAAAGAAACAAACACATCTTAAATGTAACACAGCTTTACGTGTTCATACAGTGATTAAGTTTAAGGTTCATACCTCTATGAAAAACAAAACAAAATAAAATCTTAAATCTAACACAGCTTCATGTATTCATACAGTGTGATTAAATATTTCATATCTTAAATGTAACACCACTTCACATATTCATACAGTGATTAAGTGTTTAGGTTCATAGCTAAATTAAAAAACAAAACACATTCTCTTCGTATCTTGAATGTAACACAGTTTCGCGTATTCTTAAAATGTGGTTAAGTTTTAGGTTCATTCCTCAAAGAAAACAAGAACAACAACAAAAATATTCTCTTCATTTCTGAAAAAAAAAAAGGATTCAAGTTCAATTGTATGATTCATTTAAAATATTAATTCCAGAAAGGTTTTAGTTGTTGCTTAGTGGAGTCAAAATCCCCCAAAATAGATCTTGACCCAAGTGACTCAAGTTATTTTCAATTTAAGATTTCGAACATTTTTAATTTTTTGATTGTGTTCAATGAGCAAATACAATACCTGAAAGGTTTCTGAATAGACATTTTAAAATTGTAACGTCGTTTTTTTTAAATCCATGCGATTCAAATTAAAGATTGTTCAAGTTATACCAAGACGACACTTGACAAATCTCTGACCCCGCCCACTTACTTGTTTGTCCCGCCCATTGACTCCAACAGGAAGTTCCGCTTTGATATTTCACGGCGTTATTTTTCAAAATTTAAAGCCAGTAGCATGTAACAAAAAAGGAGAATATTTGGTTGGCGACTTAAACGGCGTAACTACAGCTTGAAAAAGCTGTTGTTGTGACGCTTTAGTAGCCAAAACAACAAAATTATTTCACAAAAATGGCGGCTAATGTTGGAGTTCAAAGCTTATATACGGGTTGAATGAATTGTTTGATAGGTCGATCGATTCCTTGATTGACAGTCGCGATTGGTAAACTATGACTAACTTCGGGTTCATTGCACTTATATAGCGTTTACAGGATCTTTCTAAGAAATAACCTAGTCTTTCACCAAAAAGTGACATGGTTTCATTCTCGTTCAAGATTTTATCAAGTAAAACATTAGACTAAAATGATGGTAAATTATACAAAACTGTGGCCTCTGTAGAATTATTCAAAGAACTGACCTAATAATTCTCTCACACCTTTAAAGGGAGGTATCGATGTTTCTGAAATCTTGATAAGAAAAAATTACCAATTGCCTAAAATCACACTTAAGCGGACGCTTAACACTTAAATTTGAGTTAGATTTTGCCTTTGTGGTAATCTGATAGACTTAAAAAGGTTAAATATGGTAATATAGGAAAGGCTCAGCAGAATTCCGGGTTACTTTTGGATATCACGGAATTCAGTTGTCGACACCGCATGACCTCATTTTCATAGGACCCAAGGTCAACGGAAAGCTACATATTGACAAGCGAAACAACCAGCGTCCTAAATAATGTAACACCAAATGGCTAGCGAAGACTAACGACAAGTAATGAAGACAGAATTGAAAACCGGCTAGCGAATATAATTCCTGATGATGATAACGTTGGTTTGAACAAATTATATCTGAACTTGGGATTCCGATGGTTGTACGTACCGCGTGAATTACCCATTATTCTTTTCAACTGTCTCAGCTTAATCTAAAAATAGATTAACAGCCTACGTAGGCTATTACGGCAATACCCTTGTATATTTTGATAAACGACCTCTGATTTTCTAAAAACTACTTTTCAGACTATTGTATTGAACTTGTATATGAGAGGGAATAAGAATAATCAAAATCTGTTTCATGAAAAAAATATCGATACCGAACCAATAAATTGTTGATAAACCACGTAGAAAACACAATTTCGCTGTAATTCAATGGCATGTACAACCTGATTAAACTAAAATCTATAAAGTATTCCCAATATTTCATAAATTACTGTTGCCTTTTTCTGTACATTTTAGGCAGGGGGTCGACTTCTTTGAATGAATGTAACCTTAAAATCGCGCACTTGTAGATATATATTCTTCCCGCCTATTAGGGCGCATTCATACTTTAACCTGCAAAATAAACGAGAATTAAAAAATCTCCCCGCTTAAAATAACTCTCACAGAGTCACTTAAGGATTTTAATACGAGTGTTCTTGTCTTTCACATCAGCTCGAAGTAAATTAAAACCAACAAGTAAAGCTCAATCGATTCATAATGAAGGAGAAAGTAAGGACAGTAATATTGAATATATTTATATATGTAATATGTGCTCTGACTTTCCAGGCTCATATAAGGAGGATATGGGTGCTTATAATAGTTCGTTCCAACATTTGGTGATTGTAAGACAAAATTGACATAATAATAATAATAAAAAAAGAGGTGACATAGCATTTTCGTTGTCTGTTAGATAATAAGTGACAACAACTTTGCTTTGGACGATTTCTTTCAATCTATGGTAATTTAAAATTACTTTCAAATGAACACGTAAACTTCCTAAATAGTTCGATGCAATAAGTAAACTTTACCACTCAAACCGTTACCAGAACAAAAGTTTGGACTTGTATGAATTTAGAGAACTTGCTGACGATAGTATTAGTTGATACGATTTTAGAAAACGTCGGATTTTTTTGGAGAAAATATCGCAGATAATGAAGAAATTGCTTGTGACAAACAATTTCTTCATTTTCCACAATGTTTTCCAAACTTTAGACTTGAGGGGCGTAAACAATCGTCTTTTTTTTGGAAATAGGTTAAAGCAACAAGAATCACATAGACATGAAAAAAAAGTGTTCTATGGCCTTTTTCTAAATAAACTCAGTTCGAATAACTAAAATTCTACTCTGCTGGTTGCTTTAGTTTTAGTTATTGGGAACTGTACGAGATCCAGCTTAAGCTTCTGTATGTTTGATATATTGATGACATAATTTAGATAAAAAAATCTACCACAGATTTTATGGTGCGGAAAGTTCGATTTTAACCCGAGTTGAAAGTCTCATTAGATCAGCCTGTAATCATCTGATCAAAGGATATCGTTTATTGTAATAGCTTGCTAGTTAACTTCTACAAATATTTTAACGTGAAAGTGCATAGATACACGTTTTGCTAATGATTGCGTATGGCCAATGCTACGACGTAAAATCAAAATCGATGCAGAATTTAATACAAATCATACAACAGATTTAATGCGATGATCGTATTCTGCCCCATAAAGAGTAGACCGGGACTATTACGCAACTTCGAACATTTATTAGTACGTCTAGTGTCATATTCGGCACACTGCCCGGCTCTTCCCGTAAATATCAATCGAGGGGGCTCTTTTTGCACGATGATTGCCGGTCAAAAATGCTTTTTTGATTGATTGAATTGGGTTTAATGCCACTTTTAACAGTATTTCAGTCATATCTTGGTGGCTGGAGCACCTAACAATGGATTCCTGTTATTCTCACACCAGTACTACCACTACATCCTTTCCTAGCCTCCAGCTGCTATCCAACTTAGGTTTACGATTATCCACCGAATGGTGAGAGACAAATGTCGAAAAGGATATGTGCCGCCTCCGAGGATCGAACCTATGACATCCCATGGAAAAAAGGCTGGACGTTTAGTGTTTAGCCAGAATGTTGGTGGTAATCTATAATGCTGTGCATTGTTAGTGGACCAATCGTTTAACCCTTTCCTATTTTGCAAAATTTTAGACCTGTCCAATAGATTTTGCAGACGAAAATCGAAGATTGAATTTTTAAAAAAATGACCATTCATTAGTATAGAAAACATTGAAAAATAGATTACTTGTCACATGCAATTGCTTCTTTTTCTACAATATTTCTACATTGCAAATTTCAAGGGATTGAATAGAAAAGGGTTAAGGTAGAGATCCAGATAGAATTGGTATAAATGTATAAAATGTAATAATCTATACGAAATACGCAGATTTTGCAACCCTGTTTGTTACCTTGTCTTCAGAGACACTGCCCTGCTGTAACGTTTTAGCGCGATAATGCTATGCCACACCCAGCATACCTAACACATGACCTTCTTGGAATTGCCGGCATTTAAGTGTTAGTTTCACTGAGTGGAAACGGGTCCCGGATATTGGTCCTCAAATGGCCGTTATGTCAAAATATTAAGGAACCAGTGTAAGTATTTGTTTATTTTCTATTATTAAGTTATGTACTCACGCTAATTAAACCTAGCCTTAAAGGTAGGTATCGATTTCTTTTTCATGTCACAGAGTTTAATTATTTTTGTTTCCTCTCGTATATCATTTGAATACAATATGCCGAAATGAAGTTTTGCTAAAATCTGAGGATTGGATTATCACAAAGACAATACCTGACTCAATTTATTAAATGTTCGTTTGAGTGTATTTCTCGGCACTTGATATTTTTTTCTTATCTAGGTTTCAGAAACATCGATACCTCCCTTTAAAGACAGTATGTGTCTAAAATTAAGTTTACATATTCATTACGTCCTCTCCTCAAAGGATTGACGTCAAAACACCACATGAACTACGTGTTTACCACTAAGAGCCTTACCCCAGTCGCATTTATTCAACCAAAATACAAAATAAGGAGTATCATTTAAAAAATTGAATCGAGCGATCGATATAAATACAATCCACGAAAAAATAGGCCACTAACATTAAAATTTGACAAAGATATGACCATTTTTCGGTGGACTGTAGCAATTCTTTTGGGTACTGGGAATTGATATCTTAGCTGTTTGGACATACTGGGAATTGCTTAAAAGGGTACTGAGAATTGCAATGTAAATTTTCTTAGTTTTGGCCAATTTTGTATGTTTAAGACTAAATAATGTATATTTCATTTTGTCGGACAGATACATGGAAAATTACATTATGCAATCTAGAAAAATGATTAGCTTTTGTACGTTTTTAGCTCCTCCAAACTTAATCGTAAAATAGGACGTCTGTTTGGTAGGGGATACGGTACCAGAGCTCATGTCGAAAAAAAAAACAAAAACAAAAAAACACGTCTTTATAAAATTATAACAATATTATAACTCACAAAATTAGAGGGCGATTGGTATCTTTATTGAAATATGTATGCAAAATTTGTTTACAAATAGTAAATGATTTTACATTTTATCCGAACCCTTAAGGATAAATCTCGATAATTTTACACCAAGACTACTATATATAAAGGCTTAAACTATTTCTACAAAATGATGTTTCACAGAACGCTAGATTTCAGAGTGCTTTGTGGATTTTCAAAGAAGCTAGCAAAGCCCACTTGTAATATACTTGACGATTCGTTTCAATCATGATTCTAATATATACTGAGCAAATATGAAAAATTTACGTTTAATTTCGGGACCTAGTGCTTTATGTCAACGTGGCTCTTTGGTGGTATATGCGCTTTGTAATTTTACCATTTAGATTTTTCTTGATGACTCATACAAACTACATTGTAGCCAAAAATAAGCATATTTACTGTATTTGAAATCGATTCTTGTTTGCTCCAAAATGTCAATAATCTCAGTCCAAATTTAACTTATATTCCACGACTAAATGTTGTTAGATGAGACATGAAAGATACCAATAAAATGAACTGTACCGCTTTATTGAAGTTGGTTAACAATCTTGTTCGTATATTTTCTCGAGTCATCTGTTCTTTAAAGCTTAAAGTTTAAAGTTTTGGAATGATTGTCAATTCCCAGTACCCAGATATTTGAAAATTCAATCCACAGTATACATTTTTCAATTCCCAGTATCCCTACTCCTAAGTACGAGACCGCACGTTTACGACCATATCTGTTTCAATTTTGGAAGATGAGGGCTGAAAATTTCAAGATATGAACTTGAATGATAAAAGTTGAAAATGTTCGCTTCAGATTTTTTTTAAAAGCATGACTTTATTGCTCATAGATGTAAAATGACAGAGGAATGTATCACTTTTTGTGTGAACATGCCCTACAAACAGTCGTTTTTTAAAAGGAGCGTGGAATTTAAGTCAATATTACACACATTGAATGTAAAGTATGGATATTGTGTCTCTTGTAATTGGTCCAATTAGCGCTAGAGAATAACAGAATAAAAGAAATTGGGCATTTACTTACCAGTGTCGATGAGTCTGTAGATAAAAAAATGGCTGATTTCGATTAAATTTTTAGCAATATCTGGGACCCGTTTCCACCCAGTGACTTTGGTCTTCCAGCCTTGAACTCGAGTCGATTAAAAATATGAGCTAGGCCGCCCTGCCCGTCAGCGAGTCAATCCACCTCAGACTTTAAAGGAACCTTGCATGAACCTTTGTTGAACAAATGACCAATCGTTGATCCCACACACTAAATCTTTAGGCCGCGCCGACTGACTCCAACAGGAAGTCGTCCCGCTTCGATTTTAAACGGCGTTATTTT
Source organism: Fragum fragum (assembly GCA_946902895.1). Taxonomy (NCBI): domain Eukaryota; kingdom Metazoa; phylum Mollusca; class Bivalvia; order Cardiida; family Cardiidae; genus Fragum; species Fragum fragum. Next base: position 6,954,596 of record OX336366.1, read on the forward strand.
GCAAAATTGATGGCCAGCAGCATGTAACTAATTAGTAGAATGGTTGGTTAGCGACCTAAGCGTCGTAAATTTAGCTTCGATAAGCATTAGCTACGATGTTTAAGACGCCAAATCAACAACAAAGTTTCCAAGGTAGGAGTACAAATTTCAATTCAGGGCTGAATAAATGATTTGATTGGTTTTTATATTCTTTGAATGACGGCCGCGATTGGTCAATTATAAAGACGTCTTCCTTGTGTAGCTTTCACAAATTCTAAGATCTAAGTTCAAAGAACCACGAGGACGCGCTGTACTTAATCGATATGGAAAATATAAGTGTTATTTTTTTATTATCATGTGCCTCTTATTTTTAGGAAAACCTATTTTTCGACATTTATCAATATAGCACCCTACCTCTGAGAAATGCGTATACCAGATCTTTTGTGGTTTCATAACACAAAAGTCCTTACATAAATTTTTCGCGTTAAGTTTCTCTACGTGTGAGAGAGTTTGGTTATACTTTACCCCCCCCCCCCGGTCTCACAGACCCCGATTTAATCCCGATTTCCAAAATTTCAAAATCGGCGCGAAATCGGCTAGCTTCGGAAGAGTCGTAGTGCCTCCTGACTCAAATCGGCATCAATTCGGGATCAAAAATAAATCGGGACAAAAATTTCAACATGCGCAAATTTTTCTCCCGATTTCGAAAATCGTGCCGAAATCGGCTTACCTCGGTGTACCTCGTACTAAGTCGTCGTTGTTCGTAGTAAGCAAATCGGCGTTATTCGGTGACAGAATCGGTCCTATTTCGGCGATGAACCCCGAATAACGCCGATGCACTACGAGTAACTCCCGATTCTCGCCGATGAACTACGACGAGATACGGACTAGCAACCAGAGCTACACCGACCTACACCAAATAACTACGTACTGCTAAGATATCTTCCCGTAGTACTTCGAAGTACCCTGAATTCCGAGGAGTATAAAGAGGCGAATCAACTTTGAAAACATTTTTTGTCAGCCCGATTAGCTCAGTTGGTAGAGGACTTGACTTCAAACCTCAAGATCTCGGGTTCGAGCCCTTGGCTGACCATATCAACTATCAAACTAATTCTCTTTCGCATGAGACGTTAAACCGAGGCCCCGTGTGGCGATGCTATCCATCGAGCACGTTAAAGAACCAGGCGGAGCTCTAAGCAGTTTCGTCCTTTATCCTTGCACTATCCCCCGTGACAAGTAACCGTCTTCTAGGGGCGTCGCTCATATGGGCATGTGCTACGGTAGCGACGATAAATAAACGGAAATACACACACGAAAACAATTCATTCAGTTCAAAACCTTTGAATGAGACGCTTACCTATCCTTCGATACAATGGGACCAAAAAGGGGGCGTTGAATATAGAGGTAACGCAAGGTTGCAATTATAACGTTGTCTGTTGTTGTTGGCATGTTATCACTCTTATATCCATATGATAACTGATTTTTTTTTGCTGTTAAATCACGGAATTTATATACCCAGTACAAAATCGGGGCATAATCCTGAAAAAAGATTTGAAACTCGTAGTCGATCCGGATCTGTCGGCGTATGTCTTTGTGCATCGCAGTCCATCGTAGTAAGAAATCGGGACAGTCGGTCTAGATCGTACTGTTTCGTAGTAACTCGGCTCCTAAACTCGGGGTACTTCTGAACAAAATCGGGGCAAAAGCGTAGTAAATCGTATCGCATCGTAGTTTTTCACAGCCCGTCGGGAACACACCGCATGTATGTCTAAAAATACGCACCGTCCAAGGATGATCGGAGAAAAACGGCTCGAATTCGTGGTAAATCGGAGAAAATGCGTTCTCCCGAAGCACTACGATTATTTTGGAAATCGGGGTCTGTGAGACCGGGGGTTTACGTGACAGGCTGAGTTCTTACGACATAGGCATACCGAAAACCTCAATTCGTCGTTTGGCGTGCAATATGTCGTTACTAAAGCTCTAATAAAGCTTAAGTTACGACATTTTCCATCGTAAAGACGAAATCAACCATAATTCATTACCACGTAAGGTTTGACCTTCTCTAAAAAACACATATAAGTGTGTGAAGTTGGCAGGACATTAGACATTAGGCATTCGACCGGATGTCTAACTGTGAAATTAGACATTCAAAAATGAAAGTCTAACTGCCGAATTAGACATTAGACATCCGATTAGACATTCGACCAAGCCTGTTTTTCAATGTCAAACTTCCCAATTAGACATTCTACATTCGATTAGACATTCGACCGAGCCCGTTTTTGAATGTCTTACTGTCAAATTAAACTTTAGACATTCGATTAGACATTCGACCAAACCCTTTATTGAATGTCTCACTGCCAAATTAGACATTGGACATTCAATAAGACATTCGACCAAACCCGTTTTGAATGTCTAACTGCCGAATAAAACATTAGATAATCGATTAGAAATTCGACCAAACCCGATTTTGAATATCTTACTGCTGAATTAGACATAAGACATTCAATAAAACATTCGACCAAATCCGTTTTTGAATGTCTAATTGCCCAATTAGACATTAGACATTCGTTTAGACATTTGACCATGTCCGTTTTTGAATGTCTAACTGCCTAATTAGACATATGACATTCCATTAGACATTCGATCAAGCCCGTTTTTGAAATGTTTAACTGCCCAATTAGTCATTAGATATTTGATTAGACATTCGACCAAACCCTTATTGATTGTCTAACTGCCCAATTAGACATTAGACATTCGATTAGACATTCGACAAAACCCGCCTTTAAATGTCTAACTGCCGAATTAGACATACGACATTCGATAAGACATTCGAACAAACCCGTTTTGAATATCTTACTATTGAATTAAACCTAAGACGTTCAATAAGACATGCGACCAAACCCGTTATTGAATGTCCATCTGCCCAATTAGACATAAGACATTCCTTTAGACATTCGACCAAGTCCGTTTTTGAATGTCTAACTGCCCTATAAGTCATTAGGTATTCGATTAGACATTCGACCAAACTTGTTATTGAATGTCTAACTGCCCAATTAGACATGAGACATTCGATTAGACCTTCGACCAACCCGTTTTTGAATGTCTAACCATTAGTCACTAGATATTCGATTAGACATTCGACCAAACCCGTTATTGAATGTCTAACTGCCCAATTAGACATTCGATTAGACATTCGACAAACCCGCCTTTTAATGTCTAACTGCCCAATTTAACATACGACATTCGATTAGACATTCGGCCAAACCCGTTTTTGAATGTCTAACTGCCCAATTAGACATTAGACATTCGATGAGACATTCGACCAAACTCGTTTTTGAATGTTTAACCATTAGCATTAGACATTCAATAAGTCATTCGACCAAACCCTTTTTTAATAGTCCAACTACCGAATTGTGCATAAGACATTCGATTAGACATTCGATCAAACCCGTTTTTTGAATGTCTAACTACCCAATTAGATATTAGACATTCGATTAGAGAAGGCCGCTCAGGGCCTTGTGTGGTAGGTGGTCCTGACACAGGGCCGGTTAACAGCGCTAGCCACACATCGGAGTCGAGCTCCGCTGTTAGGGGATGTGTCACGAGAAAGAGACACTTTTTTGCCCGATAAAGGGAAGACCGCTCGGGGCCTGTTTGCGCAGGCAGCCCGGGCCCCTGTCTAATAATGCTGGCCGCGCGTCATTGTCGCGTGCCACTGGCCCCCTAGAGGTAGTGTCACGGGAATGAGACACTTGTAAGGTGGATTTACCCTAGGACCGAGTGGCAGGCGACTGCTCCGCTCGCTGCATAGAAGCCGCTCGGGGCCTTGTGCGGTAGATAGGTCCGAACACTTGGCCGGTAAACAGCGCTGGCCACGCTTCGGAGTCGAGCGCCGCTTGCGCGGTAGGGGCCGTGTCACAGGAATGAGACGCATTTCCCGTGGATTTACCCCGGGCAGAAGCGGCCGGCCCAAGCTTCGCCAGCTTCAGGAAAGACCGCTCCGGGCCAATTGCGGCAGGCATCCCGGGCCCCTGCCCAGTAAGCAGTGCAAGCCGCGCCTCTGTGTCGCGTGCCAAGGGGCCGGGTAGAAGCCTTTGTATCGGGAATGAGACACTTGTCACGGATATGAGACACTGGTCCCCTAAACTACCCCGGAAACGAGCGGCAGGCCCCTGCTCAGCTTGCTGCTGAGAAGGCCTGGTCGAATGTCTAGTCGAATGTCGTATGTCTAATTGGTAAGTTATACATTCATTCAAAAACGGGCTTGGTCGAATGTCTAATTGAATGTCTAACGTCTAATTGGGCAGTAAGACATTAAAAAAATGGCCTTGGTCGAATGTCTAATCGAATGTCTAATGTCAAATTGGGCAGTTAGACATTCAAAAACGGGCTTGGTCGAATAACTTATTGAATGTCTAATGTCTAATTGGGAAGTTAGACATTAAAAATGGGCTTGGTCGAATGTCTTATCGAATGTCTAATGTCTAATTGGGCAGTTAGACATTAAAAATGGGCTTGGTCGAATGTCTTATCGAATGTCTTATGTATAAATGTGCAGTTAGACATTAAAAACGGGCTTGGTCGACTATCTAATCGAATGTCTTGTGTCTAATTGGGAAGTTAGACATTCAAAAACGGGTTTGGTCGAATGTCTAATCGAATATCTAATGTCTAATTGGGCAGTTAGACATTCAAAAACGGGCTTGGTCGAATATCTATTTGAATGTCTTATGTCTAAATCTACAGTTAGACATTAAAAAACGGGCTTGGTCAAATGTCTTCTCGAAAGTCTTATGTATAATTTGAGAGTTTGACATTCAAAAGCGGGCTCGGTCGAATGTCCTATCGAATGTTTTATGTCTAATTGGGCAGTAAGACATTCAAAATTGGCTTGGTCGAATGTCTTATCGAATGTCAAATGTCTAATTGGGCAGTAAGGCATTCAAAAAATGGCTTGGTCGAATGTTTAATCGAATGTCTAATGTCTAATTTGGCAGTTAGACATTAAAAAACGGGCTTGGTCGAACGTCTTATCGAATTTTTTTTTTCTAATTGGGCATTAGACATTCAAAAACGGGCTTGGTCGAATATCTAATCAAATGTATAATGTCTAATTGGGCAGTTAGACTTTCATATTTGAATGTCTAATTTCACAGTTAGACATTCGGTCGAATGTCTTTTGTCTTATGCCTAATGTTCTGCCAACTTCACACACTTAACTCATTAGTGAAATATGAATGTCATATCATTCACCATTCATAAATCATGATAAACGTTACAGTTTAATGTCAATTTTCAATGGACTTGAAAGCCAAATTGACCAATGACCTTGGTACTAAAACTCTTCCCAGGACTCAGTTAAATGAGTTTTTAGTCGGTCCAATAGCTGGCATGAGTTTTTTCTTCTCCTGGTGAACGATTATGATCTGACTACGCGTCAGTCCGATATCAAATGCCCTATAATTTCCTGCTTAACTACCCCATGGATTTCATCTACACTTCGCAGAAATGATCATTAGGTCATGCATTTATGATTTCTGCAAAGAAATGAAATCCACAAAGAACATGAGCTGCACAAAAAGAGACTTTCGTAACATCTTCTCCAGCGTAGGACTTTAGGTAATCGAATTTAACAAGCAACAACGGCCAATAGCATTCTACCAAAAACTCAGGATAAAATAAATGTAATTTACGTCATACTTAAGAAATAACTTCTATACTTAAAGGTAGGTATCGATGGTTTTTTCATGTCACAGTTTTTTTATTATTTTATTTCCTCTCATAAACTATTTAAATAAAATATGCCCAAAAGTAGTTTTGCAAAAATATGAGGTCGCTTATAAGAAAAAAGCTGGGTATTTCCTTAATAGCCTACGTAGGCTATTAATCTATTTTTAGATTAATCCGAGACAGTTACGAAGATTATAGGGCATTCACATGGCGCGAATAACCGTTGGAACTTTGTATTTAGTTCAAATTATATCAAACCAACGTCATCGTTACGTCATCAGGAGTTATGTTCGCTAGCCGGTCTGTAAAGATCAGTGCTTTCTTTTAACATGATATAGGACGTTGGCTGTTTCGCTAGTAAATTTGTTACCTTCATTTGACTTTGGGTAATATGCAAATGAGATCATTCGATGTCGACAGCCGAATATATCCAAAAATAACCTGGAATTCCGCTGAAACTTTCCGATATAACCACAAAAAGCCACTTTAGGTCTATTAGATTACCACCGAGACAATACCTGGCATAATTTAAAGTATCAAATGTTCGTTCGAGTCTATTTTTCGGCACTTGGTAATTTTTTCTTATCTGGGTTTCAGAAACATCTATACCTCCCTTTAAAACATAAGGCCTAGAGTTTTTTCTAATTTTGTATGTTGTATTACCTTATGATTCTGTTTTAATTGCGTCCTTCAAAATTCATCCATTTGGGTCTGCTGTATTCTTCTTTTTATGCTCCCATGAGCAATATTTGTTATGCCTGCGCAAAAAGCGCAAAAAAAGTAGAATCATGAAATATTTCTCAAAACTAGTGAAATATTTGCTTTGTTTTACTTGATGGTATTGAATTATACGAAATAATAATTTAGTTTTTAGTTTCGTCTATCAAAAACGAGCTTTCTGATTGGTCGAAAAATTTAATTCATAACTCCATGAACAAAATTTTGAGCACGCAGGGATTTTGTATGCTTCCACACAAAATAGTCCAATTCAAAAAGGTATCAGAATTTGTAAAATATTTGCTTTTTTCGCTCGATACTATTAAATTATAAGAAATGAAGAGAATATTTTTTGTTTTCATGGGGGTATGAACCGAAAAACCTAATCACACAATGTATGAATCCGCTTCGCGTATTCATATAGTGTGATTAGGTTTTTCGGTTCATACCTCCATGAAAACAAAAAATATTCTCTTCATCTCTTAAATGATAAGGTTGATGCAAGAACCTAAAAGCTAAATCACATTGTATGTATACGCAAAGCGTATTCATACAGTGTGATTAATTTTTAGGTTCTTACCTCAATAATGACAAAAACTATTATCTTCATTTTTAAATGACTCACAGAGGTAATAAGAACTTAGGTTCATACTTAAATGAAAACAAAACCAACAAAAAAATATCTTCATTTCTTAAATTTTGTATCTAAAATTGCCATGTTTTCTTCTTTATCTTTATTTCCTCCATTATGAAGATTTATATAACAAAATTGAACAATTACATACACAAAGATAAATACTCACACATAGGTACATGTTAAGCAAAGAAACAATTAGAAAAGCAAATGGAACAGAGGGAGGGAGAGTCAAAAGTACAGAAGGATTAAAGAGAAGACAAGAGAGAGAAAAATCTACATATGGTATAGAAAACGTATGATTATAGTGTTTACATTTATTATTTACGAGGTCATCGTTAAATCCGCAATGTTGCAGCTTTTTAAAAGCATGCAGTTTCGAGACTTCGGTGACAAATCAACTATTTGAGAAACCGCCATTATGACCAGTTGAGCTTATCACAAGAGGGCGCATAAGAGCCATTGCATAGCCAATTCCATTGCGACTAAACCGAAACGAAATGATAAGTTGCAAATATTGAGACACTTGCTTAGTTGTCTGCGTAAGAAACCTTGGATACAAATGGTTATGGACGCAGTGGTCATAATCTGTTATAACTGGACCAAATAAGATGCAAAAATTTAACTATAACAATATAGAATTTCAGACCAATTGTTTTTTGATAAGCCGTGCATTACGGGATTTACACTAAAGACTGCACAAAGGAATTTATTTAGTGCCATAAATAATTAATTACTTCACAATCATGCTCTTACATATCCTATTTTATAATTTTTTTTCAACAACCAAACGATTAGCTCTAAAACTTTTATTCCAGCAAAAACATTAGTAAACGGTTTTTAAAGGCATTAAGAAATAAAAACATGTGAGCAATTAATGGCTACCATAATCCTCTCCTATATGAAATTTGATTAGATTCTTTTTAATTAAGTTGAAAGTTATTATAACAAATATTTAGAAATATAAATCGTGCTGATATTCAATAAAATTTCTAAGTTCTCATCGCTTTTAGCACTTTGAATGAATCTGTTCATTAACGACCTTGTAACTGTTAGTTTAATTACTAGTGTATCAGACGCTTAGGTATCTAACACCTTTGTTTGTTGACTTTCATTCAAGTGGATTTACGTACAAAGTCAACCATTCAAAATCACCGAACTTATTAGCTAAAGTAAACTCAAATAAAGTGCACTTTGAATGTGTCAAATTGCCACAATACATGGGCAAACATTTAGAAGGACCCCTATCATGTATTGTGCCGGTTTGTTCACTGAGGGTGGCATGTTTGTATAAACTCGGGTAAGCGGAAAATCATTTCCGAAAACGCTATATAATAGACAATTGGTTCTGTTTATCCTTTCCCGACGTTTTCTTTTGTTGTTGAAATTTTAGACTGTTCAAAATTGAGATAGGTTGCAGACGACAATGAAAATTGGGTGCAATCTGATATGAAACCATCATAACTGGTAGAAAATATTGTAGAAAAAGAAGAAATTGCTTGTAACAAGCAATTTCTCCTTTTTCAACAATGTTTCCTCACGTATAAAAATCACAGTGAAGTAAAATCCCGGGTTTGTACAGGAAAGGGTTTAATGTATTTTTTTCACATGGCGTCTGAAAACGGAGATATTCCGAACATTTTTGCGTTTAGATGAAGTCTGTTATCCTTTGTTCAATTAGATAACCTTAATTTTGTGCTTCTTAAGTACACAATCGGTACCTTTCTCATCAAAGCAACCGAGCTCGGTATGTGTTGGCCAGCCGGTAAGGCGTTGTGCTTTCTATGTATGGACCATGAGTTCGAAACCAAACACGCCCAACGCTTTATTAACGCATGCCAACACAATACCGATTTTGGACGACTCTCACGAAATAAGTTTTCTAAAACATTTGGTAAATGAAGAAACTGCTTGTTACAAGCAATTTCTCCACTGTCTACAATGTTTTCCATCCAAAACAGACAAATCATTTTTGAAAAACACAAATTTAAAATGAATGTCTGCAATTTTATTGTATATATGGTAATAGGTTAAACATTTGACAACAATCATCTGAGCATGCGTCATTAAGTAAGTAGTGTGCATAAGCTTGAAGAGCCACTTGTTGATTAATAACACCCGTGAAAGAAATGTAAGTAACACATATTGTTGAAAATGGCATTAAAACCTTTGTGAACTATTTATTTCTATATACCAGATGACGGATAGCCTCTGTCAATCGACGAATAAAATCGTTCACTTAGACAGGAAGTGGACTTGGACCGACAATCGTTCACTTAGACCGGAAGTGGACTTGGACCGACAATCGTTCACTTAGACCGGAAGTGGACTTGGACCGACAATCGTTCACTTAGACCGGAAGTGGACTTGGACCGACAATCGTTCACTTAGACCGGAAGTGGACTTGGACCGACAATCGTTCACTTAGACCGGAAGTGGACTTGGAACTCCAACATTTATTTTAAACATTTTTGTTGGTTTGTCGACGTAAACGTCATAACTACAGCTTTTCAAGATGCCGTTACGACGTTCAGGTCGTCAACTATTTTACCCTTTTTTAAAAGTTAGTAACTATAATTTAGCAAAATAGCATCGTTTTTTATCGGAGTCGAACATCTTGCCAGAAGCGGGTTGAAGCGGCTATCGATCCGTCAATTGATTAATCCCTGGTCTCGCCAAATTAATCTGACTGCCTAACCAATTGTCTGCGATAGGAAATTTCACTTCGATTCTAAACGGTGTTGTTTGTTTAATCAATGGCTAGTAGCATGTAACAAAAAAGTAGAATGGTTGGCTGTCGACCTAAACGGTAACGCGCAGTGCCCTGAAGCTGAAGTCACGACGTTTAAGACGCCAATCTAGCAAAAATGCTTCACATAAATGAAGGTCAATGTCGGAGTTTAACCCACTTCCACTCATTCCCTCCTTTTTACGCCCCTCAACGAAAAGGCTTTGGAAAACATTGTGGAAAATGAAGAAATTGCTTGGATCAAGCAATTTCTTCATTATCCACAATGTTTTCTATACAAAAAGACGAAAAATTTAAATTCCGTCAACTTGAAATTGTCGTCTGCAGCTCCTTTCAATTTGGACCGGTCTAAAATTCCACTGTGTTGGAATGGGTTAAAGCTGAAATTCAGTCTAAATGAATGATTTCATTGGTCGACCGATTCTTCGATTGGTAGCCGCGATTGCTCATTTACTGTCTTGAAGAAGCTTCGGTTAGAATAAAATGTTACACAGCATAGAGAGAAATTTCAAGAGTAGGGGTACTTCAATCGCATTGGCACAATCGAACAACAACAACACCAATTCTCAAAGTGGGGTTGTCTTTAATTCTTTCATTAATATTTGAATTTTTGTTAATATATACGTTATTTCTGCACTACCAAGCAGGCCGTTGTAACCTGTCTGTGATGTTTTTGTTTGTCTGAAGATGAAGGCGAATGATTTGGTTGATTGATTGATTGAATTGGGTTTAAGGCCACTTTCAACAGTATTTCAGTCATATCGCGGCGGCTGGAGAACCTAGCAATGGGTTCCTGTTATTTCTCACACCAGTACCACCATTACGTCCTTTCCAAGTCCCTAGCTGCTATCACACGTAGGTTAACGATTATCCACCCATTGGTGAGAGACAAATGTTGGAAAGAATATGTGCCGCCGCATTGGATCGAACCCATGACATCTCATTATTGAAGATTAGGAGTCTGATGCGCTACCGACTGCACTATGACGGCGGCTGAGAATTATTTGGACCACGCATATAGATGCACCGTAGTTAAGTATAGGCGACTTAATCCTTTACCAGACAGCAAAACTTTAGACAGGTCAAAATTCAAAGAAGCTGAAGAGAACAATTCCGTGTTGATATTGTTTTTATAATATTTGTCTTTTTGCGTATAAAAAATGTGGGAAATGAAGAAAATACATTTTACAAGCAATTTCTTTATTTTCAACAAGGTTTCCTTACTTTCTTCTCTTGGGAGTCAAAATGGGGGTGTAAGGAAATGGGTTAACGATAATAAACGATAACAAATTAGTTTTCACCAGCTTTTGTTAAATGTAAACAAAAAACCCAAAGACAGTCTATAAATTTGTCCGTCGGAAATAAGCGGTCCGGAAATGCCCTTGATTTTCTGGAAGTATGGGTAGATGCAAATCGATTGGCATTATTTACAGATTTTATCTTGTTATTATTCAAGTTTGGAAATGTTGATTTAATCCATTTCCACACAATGATGCTTTTTGATCCTCCTTACAGGGAGGTATCGATGTTTCTGAAACCCAGAAAAAATTACCAAGTGCCGAAAAAAATAGACTCAAACGAACATTTGATACTTTAAATTAGGCCAGGTATTGTCTTGGTGGTAATCTAATAGACCTAAAGTGGCTTTTTGTGGTTATATCGGAAAGTTTCAGCGGAATTCCAGGTTATTTTTGGATATCACGGAATTCGGCTGTCGCCATCGAATTATCTCATTTGCATATTACCCAAAGTCAAATGAAGGTAACAAATTTACCAGCGAAACAGCCAACGTCCTATATCATGTTAAAAGAAAGCTCTGATCTTTGCAGACCGGCTAGAGAACATAACTCCTGATGACGTAACGATGACGTTGGTTTGATGTAATTTGAACTAAATGCAAGGTTCCAGCGGTTATTCGCGCCACCTGAATGCCCTATAATCTTCGTAACTATCTCGGATTAATCTAAAAAAGATTAATAGCCTACGTAGGCTATTAAGGAAATACCCAGCTTTTTTCTTATAAGCGACCTCATATTTTTGCAAAACTACTTTGCGGCATATTGTATTTAAATAGTTTATGAGAGGAAATAAAAATAATTAAAATCTGTGACATGAAAAAAACATCGATACCTACCTTTAAGAACAAAGACTGGGAAAACATCGTGATTAATGAAATATTTTCTGCGAGGAAAGTTGAAAAAAAAAACCCAAACAACAACAACAACAACAAAGCCACCATAAACCTCGCCTGCAACTCCTTTCAATTTGGACCAGTCTAAAATTCTCGTGTGGTAATGGATTAATCCTAGGACAGGGTTCTAGACGAGCCCGATTTACGTTAGTTGAGATATGATTTACTAATACTGGGGAACCGAATAATTTTCTTTTGACAATCAATCACCTAATTTACCAAAAGTTAACATATCAAATTTTTGAGGTCTTCTCAGAGTTCAACGAGTGCAAACTGCGATGCTCAACCACTAAGCCCATTAAAACGCCATAAAAAGTAGTTCTTACATATTTCAGGAATAATGGAAACCCTGCCTGCAAGTTCATCTCCTAGGTAATTTAGCTCACTTGAGAACATCGTGTTCAAAATGAGAGTCTTCACTATGCGCACTGCTTTGTATAGCCACATGAATTAACTTTGTACAAATAGTAGATAACTGCTTCAAAAGCATATAACTTTACCCATTCTCACTCAATCACGCTTTTTAAGCATCTCAAGAAACACCGTGGGCGTTGAAGAAATTTCTTGTTACAAGCAATTTCTGCAACGTCCACAATGTTTTCTGTCCCACAAGGCAAATACTTTCTAAATTCCACCAACTTTAAATTGTCGTCTGCGACTTCTTTCAATTTGAACCAGTCTAAGATTTTGTCATATTAAAAAAGGTTAACTCCTGGTTACTTTAACCTCGTTTATTTATCATGATTATTAAACCATGCTTTGCTAGCTTACATAACGTTCAGTACTTTGATTGTAGTTGTTACAAAGTAAAGGGTCATGAAATAAAGTGATTCGAAAAGAACATGTTACTAATATCTTTAATCATCGCCCGAGGTACCATCCGCAAATATTATAATTCAGACTTCTGCAAACTGAAAGGATTACGAGACAAAAAATTAAAATTGTAAAAAATGCTTGTTACTAACTTTTTTTCATGTTCCTAATGTTTTCTAAATCAATTTTCTGTGTGGAAAAGGATTAAAAGCGGTGCTAGTCAATTAGAGTATGTAATTCAAATTAAATGCAAAAGTAAAATGCCATTTCCCACCCAGAAAACATGTCGACCTAGGTCAGTCTGCATATTTACCAGTATACACAGGGTTGAAACTTTTATCATTTCCGGACAGATCCTTGTATCGCTTAGTCTTGTCTTTTGTAGATATTATTCCATTCCAACTCAGTGACGCCTTTTGACGTCCAAAGAAACAAATGGCTTTGGAAACACTATGGAACATTAAGAAACTGCTTGTAACAAACAATTCCTTCATCAAAATCAACTTTTTCTAGCCAAAAAGTAAAATAAAATCATAATTTCATTAACTTAAATATGTTGTCTTTGAATTTGGACCAGTCTAAAACTTTGTCATCTGGAAATGGGTCAAAGTGCAGGTCGGGAATAATTGAGTGTTCGCACTGTTATCAAGAAATCATTTATCTAATCAAATCATACATCATACATTTAGACCTTGAGCGATCTATGAAATCCAACACTGGTCGACATTTATGTCAAACAAGTTCGCTGGTTTCGCAACTTAAGCGTTGCCTGTACAGTTTATACAGGCTGTACCTACGACGTGTTACATGTTAGTGACCATAAATTTTGCAAAATCGCTGTTTGGTGTAATTTCCTGTCGGAGTCAGTGAGCGTAGTCAGTGATCTGTCAATTGACCAATCGCTGACCCCGCCCACTGACTCCTTAGATCCTTCCCATTAACCCCGAATGGAAGTTTCGCTTCGATATTTAACAGCGTTATTTTGCAAACTGCATGGCCAGTAGCGTGTAACAAAAACGTAAAACGGTTGGTTGGCGTCCATAAAGTCATAACTACAGCTTGAAAAAGCTGTAGTAACGACGTTTAAGTCGCAAAACCAACTAAAAAGGGTTAACAAAAATGGCGGCAAATGTCGGAGTTGAAAGCTCAGGACCGGGCTGTATAAATAATTTGATTGGTCGGCTGATTTCTTGATTGACACACGCGATTGGTTAATTACAACTGTGTATCATTGCAGTATCCGGGTAGCTGTTCTAACCACTTCATTATGGTTTGCTATTTACCCAAGCATTAACTGATTATGGAATGGTAAATATATATGTCAATACCTAGCTTTAATTTTAACCTTGTTCCAATTCAAATCAAGGGCGAGTAAAAATGGGGTTTCTCATTCAATTAGTCCCCTTTACTTTTCGTTTAATTCCTTTCTCAACCAAACAATACAGCAAAGTAAAGAATAATTTAATGGTTAGTTTCATCTATCAAAAGCGTTTTTGATTGGCCTAAAAAATATTCATACGTCCACGAGCAAACTTTTGAGCACGCAGCTATTTTTAATGCTTGCGCACAAAATAGTTCTATAAAAGTGTATAAAAACTGTTAAATATTTGACCCCCCCCCCGCTTGATGTCATTAAGTTATAAGAAATAAAGACTATTTTGTTTTCATGGGGGTATGAAAAGAAAGCAAACAAAGAAGCAACAACAACAACATATCACATATTTGTATGAATCCATTTCGTGTATTCATACAGTGTGATGAGTTATTTCGTTTCATACCAACATGAAAACAAAAATTATTCTCTTTATCTCTTAATTATTAATCTCTTCATGAAACAATGAAAACAAGGCCCTGGTGAACTCGGGTGTAATTACTAAACCACAAACTAACGCACTCACACCGAATTATGACAATTTTGTCTCTCTCACAGAAGGCGGTTTAGACAAAAACGATGTTCAATTTCACAAATATGACTCTGCCCCTTTACCGACGTCCAAGTTCATTTAGTTAATGGTCAGAAATGTTTTTGTATTTCTCTCTTTTCCAAATACATTACTTTACACTTAAAATGACCTGTCATTGTTTACGTACTTTATAAAAACCCTGGTCAATAACTAAATAATGATATACGCAAATATTGCTCTTTTGAACCATTCAAGGGCAACAATAGCGTGGGTTTCAAAGTTGTTAGATTTTGCTCTCGAATCAGAGGATTTAGTGGTGTTTCACCTTTATCAATATTTGAACTACTGGAATTTAACACTCTCAATCCGCAGTATTAAAGCTTAATTATTGACACAAACTTTGAATGGAATTTAGTTAACATATAACTACATATCTACTAGGACACTTATGAAGCTTAACTCGCATAGGATTAGTTACTTCGATAAACTCTTGGTTTCTCTTTTTAGCTATAGATTCTGTACAAGGAAAGGGGGGAAGATACAGACTTCGTGATATTCCTTCAATTGACTGAATCGCGCCTGTCAATAAAAAAAAAATAAAATAAAATAAAAAAATCGACCAATCAAATTATTCATTTAGACCGGAAATGAAGTTTGAACTCCAACATCGGCTGGCATTTATGTGAACGTCTGAACTACAGCATATTAAAGTTGTAGTTTCGACGTTCAGGTCGCTAACAAACAGTTTTACTATTTTGTTGCATATTACTTGCCTTAATTTATGAAAAAATGAAATCTATGAATGTTTAAGTGGAACTTCCTGCTGGAACTAAGTGCATGAGGTTAGCAATCAGTCACTTAGACATGAGCGCAAAGTAAAGACTAAGATCAGACTGTGCATCCGCACAGTCTTACCAGAGTCTTCACTATGATCACTTTAAATGACTTAATCAAAGCTTCTTCAGACAATCAGCTTATATTCTGAAAACACTGGGTGATTTCCAGGCAGTTCTGTGTACATGCTTCACGCACATGTAATTGTCGCAAATCTTGCCCCACACATGTGAAACTGTCGGAAATATCGGCACACGCTCCTGGAATTGCCGGAAAATATCGGAATGCACATGTGAAATTACTGGAAATATCGACACTCAGCTATTTTGTATGCCAGCACACAAAATAGTTCTATAAACATGTATCAAAATTTGTAAAATACTTTTTGCTTTTGTTTTGCTTGATGTTATAAAATAATACGAAGTGAAGACTTTTTTTTTCATTGAGGTATGAAACGAAAAAAAAAAAAAAGAAAAAAAAAAAAAGAAAAAAAGAAATAAAAACACTCATGTTTGAAATCGCGAAGCGGATTCATACAGTGTGATTAGTTCTTTTTTTCCTCATGTAAATAAAAGGTATTCTTTCCATCTCTTAAATACATTATCTGGTTAATAAGTTTCATTCCGACTATCGATTAGGCTGTTTAGTTGATAGAAAAAAACGGGGTTGGTAGAAATTTGGAAGGGTTTGAGCAGTTTATCATGTTGGCAGAATTTATAATTGAAAAACACACCCGAGTCAGATTTCCTTTGAAATATATATTCTAT
Organism: Fragum fragum; assembly: GCA_946902895.1. Lineage (NCBI taxonomy): Eukaryota > Metazoa > Mollusca > Bivalvia > Cardiida > Cardiidae > Fragum > Fragum fragum. The sequence goes on from OX336366.1 coordinate 6,970,914, forward strand.
CCTCGTTTATCCTAATGCTTGCAGATTAAATCCGTCGCGTCATATAATAAATTGGTTTCGCGGCATTTTCGTAAATCATAACAGCGGAAAAAACGGTGCTAAGCCTTTATTTCGCAGAAACTCCTGTGCGGGATAAAATGATTATCGTAAACTATTTTCATATTTCTTACCTTATTTTCCTTTCACAGTCAGTCATAGTTGAGGTTATATAAACTTCATTTGAACCGAGCTAAGCAGGAAAAGCAATAAATGAAAAAGAGTATGCTTAGGGTCCAAATTTACAAAACTGTCAACCATAATCCATTAACAGACGACAAATTTTAGACTGGTCTATACAGAAGTTGCAGATGACAAGTTCAACGTGATAAAACCTTCGTCTTACATGGTACAAAACATTGTGGAAAATACAGAAATTGCTTGTTATAAACAATTTCTATATTTTCCACAAGGGTTTCTCAAGCTTTTTTCTTGAGGGGGAAGGGGCGTGAAAAAGCGTGTTTTTTTTTTTTTTGGGGGGGGGGACTAGCTGCTCGAATCTCTTATTGTTGAAGCAGAATACAATTATCTATCTAGTGCAACTAAGTGTTGCCTAAGTGGAATTCCTATTTGACCCTCCATAGACAAAATCAACATTCTTCTGGTACGAAATATGTTAATAAATAAGAAACTGTTTTTTTTTTATATACCAAACGTGAGTACATACACATTCAATGACAGATTTTTAGACGACATGGCTCAAATTTCCTCGGGTTTCTAGATATTTGACTTTGATTTTCTTATTAGAAATGCCAGGCCTGTTGTGGGTTATGACAAATATCGCTCAAGCCGAACAATAGGGTACAAAAGGCTTAGACCGCAAATCATAATTAATACCCTTAAAGATATGGAAAATAAATACGGCTATGAATTAAAGATAAGACAGGCGAGATTTATCTGTTATTTATTACACCCTCTTTTAAGACTCAAAATTAGATTTGCGTTATTATTCCGTTATTTTTTCAGGACAAGTAGCTCGTTATATGGAAGGACTAGTGCGACACTGTCGTAAGAGTATATATTCACAGAGGAGCTTACGACAGTGTCGGATTAACTAATCTATACAGTAAATCTTGCATTAAGCGTCCACTCTAGGTACGACCAAAAAATGGTCGCTTGAAAGAATGGTCGCTAAATACACGTAAAAAAAGATTTGCAGGATCTGTTCGATGCATACATAAATTATTACAAAATACTCGCTTTACCCTATGTTATTGGGACTCATTAAAATTGTTGAATTTAGACGATTCTAATGGCTTCCAAAACCATAACATACATAGATATGATTTTCTTTTTGAAAAATAACCATTCAGTAATGTAGAAAATGTTGTAGAAAAAGAATAAATTGGTTGATATAAACGATTTCTTTTTTTTTTTCTACAGTGATTTCTCCTTTATAAATTCGTAAAGTGGCGTAAATACCAGGGGTTGAACTGAAAAGGATTAAATAATGTTAGTCCTGTCGTATGGAATTCTCTTCTTGTTTTGCTTTTGTTTTGTATTGTACATGCTTTATACATGCTCATACGTGGGCCGAAAATTCGTAATAAAAATCTTGTATTCTTAAGATTTAATTATGATCTTAAATGTTTACCAAAATGTCTTCACTTCTTAAGAGATTTTGCTATTGATTTTCAATTATGGTCGCTATATAGACATAGTCGCTTAATAGAAGTTGTCGCTCGAATAAAAACGACTGTATATCATTAGGAAACTGGTCTAGGGTCCGGATTGGTCAACCAGTATAGTCCTCAACTCCATTCGAAATTTAACAAGGCCTGGATTTGTAAAGAGACACGTTTCGGCTAATGAGGGCCCTCGTTATAAAATTCAATGACAAAACGATGTTTAAAAGTGATTGGTGAATACAGACCGGGGTAATGCCGTGTCTATTCCCTTTCCCTTTCCCTTGTAGTAGTGTTACCAATAGAATAGAACAGAACTGATATTTCTAATTTAAACATATTTCATTTGCATAAGCTAATTTTTGTGGACTACAGATGATAATGACACATTCTTATTCCATGCTAAAAGTATGAGAACGTAAGCAGAGCTTATATTGTTCTTCTCTATGTACGACTGTTTAAATCATTCGTTCAATATTGCGCAATATAATTATTTCGGTAAGAAGAAAATTACGCTTTAAGGATTCAATAAAGAATTTTGAGGTAATTTAACAAAACAAAAAAAAGCGATGAGGGTGTTTTCTGAGCATCTTATTGTTGTATTTTTTGTGAGAGACTGCTGGCGCTATTTCTGACTTGCATACACGTTCTTATATCCATTAGACTTGAAAGCGTTTACTTTCTTTAAATTATCTCTGAACTTCCAGGTAGATTTTTCGTTGTCTTGGAAGATCAGATCGTCTTAACCAAATAAAAGAGCATCGATATCAATGTTTATCATATCTGAAAGATTATTATAAAGGGCGTTCCTAATAATGTTATACTGAATGCATTTAAATAAAGAAGTATTCTCTGGTCTCTATCCCTATATTCTAATTAGAGGCCACATCAGAATGGCAGTTTCTTTTAGAATGGAAGACAGTATTTTTGTTTTAATTGATGTCTAAATGTAAAAACGTCATCACACTGTATGAAAACGTGATGCGGATTCATAAATTAGCGTGATTAAATATTAAGTATTTAAAGAAAAAAAAGGGAAAAAAATAGCCAACATTCTCCTAATTTCAAATAAAAAGCCCTTTCCTGTTTTGCAAAATTTTAGACCTGACCCAATTCAAAAGTTATACATGTGGATTTATTCTGAACAATAACCATTCAGTAGGGTAGAAAATATTGTAGAAAAAGAAGAAATTGCTTGCAATTTCTTCTTTTTCTACAATGTTTTATCTATCATAAAATCACAGGGACGTAGAACCCAGTGATTGAACAGAAAAGGGTGAAATGGCAGCAAGCAAAACAAAGTAAATATTTTACATGTTTTTAGTGAAATTGCATGGATCAACTCTGTGCGCGGGCACAGAAAATAGTTGCGTGTTCAAAATTTCGTTAATGGAAGTACAAAAAATTGACCAATAAAAACGCTTGAATCGTGTTAGACGAAACTGAAATTAAATAAGCAGAAACTAGATCAGTGACTACTTTCCAATATCATTGGCCTTAGGCCCTCTAGCGTGTATGTTTGCCATCTTCAGTAATATTTAAAAACGCTGGGTGTCAGAATTACTGAATTTCATCCATATAGATGCTTATATTCATCACATAGATTCCCATATGACCAATTGACCGATTGCGCGTGTCAAACAAGGAATCAACCGACCAATCAAATCATTTATTCAGCCCGGACCTGAGCTTTCAACATTGGGCGACATTTTTGTTAACCTTTGTTGTTGGTTTGGCAACTTACATGAAGTAACTACAGCTTTAGTTGCCTATTTTAGGTCGCCAACCAACCTTTTTTACTTTTTTACAAGCTACTGGCCATAACTGTTGCAAAATGACCCCCTTAGAAAAATTGAAGCAGGACTTCCTGTTGGAGTTAATGGGTGGGACCTATAGAGTCAGCGGGCGGGGTCAGCGATTGGTCAATTGATGGCTACGCCCACAGACCTCCGCCATTTCAAAACGACTGAGGTTATTCTAAATATGTTGTCAGGGACATTAAAAATTGTAATGTGATTGTGGACCTAAACGTCGTAAATACAGCTTGAATCGGTCGCCAAACAGGTAAAACTGCTTTACAGAGTTCACTACCGGACTTAAGGAATGGCTTGATTACCGTCAATCGATTTTTGATCGATTATTGATTGACAGCGGGGATCAGTTAACCCTTTCCTGTTTCTCGAAGTTTTAGACTGGTCCAATTTGAAAGATGCTTCAGACGAAAATGAAAAGTGAGTGCAACTTGAAATGAAACCTTTCTATGTGGAAGAAAATATTGTGATAAAAGAAGAAATTGCTTGATTCAAGCAATATCTTCTTTTTTCACAATATTTTCTTAATCATGAAAATTGCATGGCCGTAAAAACCAGTGATTGTACAGGAAACGGTTAACTCCTCACCGAATGATTTAGGGAAAACTGCAACAATGGAAAAATCTTTATTAGCTGCACAAGGCGATGTCGAAATGGTTACTTTTGTTTTCTCTGTAGGAAAATGCATTCATACTTTGAGTTCTTCAAGACGGCTGGAGAATCACAGATATGAACTCAACCTTAGCTTGTTCAGGCAATCGGCAGCGAAAAAGTCTGCAGTCATTAAAAATGTTTATCTCGCTTGTTATGTGTCCGGTGAACATTGTCTGCATAAGAGTTATAAGATCTCCTTTTTCTGTCGTCTTTTTATCTTGATAGTCAAAACTTTGTACTGGTGGGAGAATTGTTTCATGTCGTAAGAAGACCATGCAAAACGTTCAAAGAGATTGCGTAAAAAATTGTTTTTAAAGGAAAAAACTGAACCAATTACTAGACGACAAAATTTTAGACTGTTCCATATTTAAAGGAGTTGCAGACGAAAATTTAAAGCCTTTTTAACATTCATGGAAGAGCTCATTGTGTAAAATTAAGAAATTGCTTGTTACATGCAATTTCTTTATTTTACAAAATGTTTTACTAATTGTTTTACTTGACGGGCCTCCAAACGCATCATTGTGAGGGAATGTGTTAATTTCTGATCAAATGAAAATGAAACTCATAGATAATGTTGATCTATCAGCCCTTTCCAGGTTATAGAAATTTTAGACCGAACCAATTTGAAAGACGAAAAGGAAAAATGGAGTAAAATTTTGAAAAAAGAAATCATCCTATGTGGTAGAAACTAGTGTGTAAAAGAATAAATTACTTGTAACAAGCAATTTCTTCATTTTCACAATAGTTTCTAAAGTGTAAAATCACACGGAAGCAAAAACCAGTGACTGTGCAGGAAAGGGTTAATAAGTTTAAACTCATTTTACATATGTTGTCACTACATATAGCTTTCATGACTGTATTTGAAACTACGATGAGACCAACCAGGGGAATATCGTGCAAAAAACTACCACTCAATCATACCACAAAACCTTCTCTTTGTAGGGTTTAAACCGTTCCCGTTTTTTGGAAATTTAAGTCTGGTCCAAATTGAAAGAGTTTGCAGACGACACTGAAAATTGGGTGCAATTTGAAATGAAACTATCCTATGTGGTAGAAAATATTGTGGGAAAAGAAGAAATTGCTTGTTACAAGCAATTCTTTTCTTTTTCCACAATATTTTCCCAAGTATAAAATCACAGCAACGTAAAATCCCGTGATTGTACAGGAAAGGGTTTAAGGCAGGTCAAGGCGGCTTCCAATTTCTCGTACAGTGGTGGTTCGCGATGTGTATCAATCAATCAACGGACCATTCATATTAATCACTTAGACGGGAAGTGAACTTTGATCTTTAAAATTGGCCGACGTTTATGCGAAGCAAGTTTGTTGGTTAGGGACATAAACGTCGTAACTTTAGCTTATTCAAGCTATAGTTACGATGTTTAGATCGCAAACCACCCTTTTAACTTTTTTGACACATCTTACTGATCGTAGTTTTTTGTTTTGTTTTGTTTTTCAAAAAAACAAAAACAAAACGAAAAAAAAAAAAAAAAAGAAAAAAGAACAACCAACCAAACAACAAACAAAACCGCTGTTAATATTGAAGTGGAAATTCCCTTTCGGAACCTAGTGGGTGTGGCCAGAGGAGCGAGTGGGCGTTGCTAGTGATCGGTCAATTATTTCAAAATGTTCTTATTTCTCTGACAAACTCTCTGTTAAAAGCAAACAATCTGCAGGATATATATATCATTATAAATTTGCGGATAGCTGGCTTAGCCTTCTATCCTCCTACAAATCAGTTCGACTGAATTATCAAACGGTCAAAGATCACTTCCGGTCTTAAAGAATGATTTGATAGGTCAATCGACTATTTGACTGACAGGTTCGATCAGTCCAAAAATCCGATTGAGCAGACAGCATTATGTGTTCAATTAGTTTTACGCTGAATTTGTATTTCAATTGAATAAAAGATAAGAAGAAAACGATAAATTGGATCTAGATTATTATTTAAAAAAAATGCCCGTTTAGAATTTTTCTTTATTTCAAATCACCATCTTTTGATCTGTAAGACTTTCCACTTCGAGCTGACTGTGTTTACAGCGGTATACAAGGAAAGTAGCTTTTTTCCCCGCCTCTTTCTTTACAATAATTGTAGCATCAATCTTGAAGGCAAAAAATTCTCAATCAAGTGACTAATCGAAATATGTTTTTTTCGTCGACATCGGTTTCTTGCTCTCATCATGGTCCCTTGGCTTGTCGACATTTTTCCCTGGGAAGGACCTTGTCGTACGTTCAAAAATATTGTTATCTGCTAGCGCCCACTTTTGAACCATTTTTGTCCAATACATCCAACCAATTCCCACACAATCAAGCTTATGACGCCTTATAAGAAGAAGAAGAAGAAGAAGAAGAAGAAGAAGAAGAAGAAAAAAAAAAAAAAGACTTTGGAAACCATTATTGACAATGCAGAAATTGCTTTTAACAAGCAAATTTCTTAAATATCCACAATGTTTTCAATACTAATTGGCCAAACTTTTCCAAATACCACCAATCTAAAATAATCATCTGTGACTTCTTTCAGTCTAAAATTTGGCTGTTTGGTAATAGGTTTAAACAGAGCGTGCCACTGGAACATAGCAGATTTCTTTAACTGTAATTCTTCCAAACCATTTCAGTTACAGCGTAACTCTTGTTATTCTGAAAAAAAAAAAAACCTTTTAAATTGCATGAAATGTGTCTTTCCCGTTACATTTGAACGGAAGTTTTTTTTCCCAAACCGCGTTAAAAACATTGCACAGGATGTGGAACGACAAGGACGTTTAACGAATAACTTTAGGGACATAGCATTTTCATGTAACTCTGTGCACGATATTTCGACGTTGGTAAAACGCGATGATCATGACGGAGGTTAATATTTCAGGTTATTTGAGATACGTGATCTTGAAGTTCGACCGTTACCTAAATTAACCCACATTTACTTTACGGCTGTCCCGAATTAGAAAACCTTGCACTTTTAGTATGAATATAAATGCCCTTAAATGCAATGTAAACTTGAATTAAGCGACCAATCATGGGACGGCCAAGAAGTGGTCGCTGAAGAGAATGGTCGCTTGAGACATTTTTGTGTCATGATTAAGAAGGATCGAGTCTCTTACATACAAATATTATTGCGGAATTTTCACTTAATCCTGTGTTGTTCGAACTCATTAGAATCGTCTCATTGAGACAAGGATTTAGTTACAGTACTTTTTTGCAAATTCTTAAACTACTCAAGAGCTTATGTTTTTGGAAAGGGAAATTTTATTACGGTCGCTTAATAAAAGTGGTCGCTTAACAGAGTTGGTCGCCTCAGAAAGACCGACTGTCGACGAGTACTCTTTTGCAAGGAAATCAGTAATCAGATACTGTTGGCAACAGTGAATGTTTGAAATAACCTAATATCAAATACAAAAGTTGTGAATAAATTATTTCTGCTAAGACCTCGTATTTATATACCCCATCCTTTTTTTGTAAATATTTAGACCTGCCCAAAGTCAAAGGTTTTACAGACGAAATAGAGTGATTTTGATTTGAAAAATAACAATTCGGCAGGGTAGAAAAAAGAAAAAGAAACTGCTTGTAACAATGTAATACAATGTTTTCTCAATTATAAAATCACAGGGACGTAAAAGCAAGTGGGTGTACAGGAAAAGGTTAACCAACCATTTACACAGATTCGTTTTCGTATCAATTTTGTCTTGTTCTCACCATATCTGGGAATCCCCGACTGAAATAACTTTATGGCGTTAGAAAATTTAAATGTTTTGATGACGTAAAACTTTTCTCATTATTGCTTTGCTGATTTAGCTTTGGTAAACATCGATAAGAATTAAGAATTTGCTTGTCACAAGCAATTTCTAATTTGACTAATGTGTTTTCTAGCCCAAACACACACAGATTTCTAAATTTCATCAACTATAAATTTGTAGACCGCAACTTTCTTAAATTTGGACCAGTGTAAATTTTGCCATCTTGTAATGGGTTTATGAACAAAACAGTTGGAAATTTGTTTCTTATTAGGAAAGTAACTTTTTGTTTAATGTTTGTGAATCAAAAAGAATGTAAAGGAATCAGATTTAAAAAAAAAAAGAAAAACAAACAAACAAACAAAACAACAGCATCAACTCAAAACACTATTTTGTGTCATTAAAGGCAGTTATACCTGGAGTATTGGGAAAATTGCTTAAGTAGTCTCATTCTGGTATGTACTTACTAGGATTGGACCAAGGGCACTAGGCATACCTATTCCCAAAGAAAATAAAAAAAAAATATTAGACTGGTCCAGATTTAAAAAGACTTACAGGCGACATTTTATGGTTGATAGAATACCAAAAATGTTTGCGTTTTTTGGTAAAATACATCCTGGATATGAAGAAATTGCTTGATACAAGCAATTTCTTCATTTTCCTCTCTGTTTTTTTTCCTTAGTTTAAAAATGGGGTTATATAGGAATGGGTTGATCAAGTTGAAACCAAACGTCTTTCGGATAAGATTTTTTAGCCGAGGCTTGCATTACCTTGATACAAAGAACCAGTTGGATTTTCGTGATAGGGTTCGTCCTGTTTCCATGTGCTGTACCACGTCACATATAAACCGGTCGCTTCAATGCATCTCTTCCAAACTTGCTAATTTTGTGAATGAGGCGTTCATATGAATCAGTTCAAAGACCATTAATTAACTACCTTTCGGCTTAAAAAGCCTCTTTGGCGGCGTAAAAAAGTAGGATTGTGTGCGAATTGGTAAAATGAGGTCATAAATAATTGCCTATGATAAACTTAGGAAAAAATCGCTAATATATGACCCCAAAATAATAATTCTGTTCAAGAAGTATACATGTAATTCAACCAAAGGGGGATAACAAAGAGAACCTTTTCGATACCGATATAATACAAATTATTTCCCTGTATAAACTCTCATGAAGGTGAATTCGTTCAACTGACCAATCACGGCTATCAATCAAATAGCCAACCAATGAAACCATTCATAGAAACCTGGTTTTGAAAATTTGAACATTGGCTGCCATTTATGTTAAGCATTTTTGTCGGTTTGGCGATTCAAACATCGTACCTACAGCTAATTCAAACTGTAGTTACGACATATTGGTCGACAACCAAACATTCTACAGTTTTGTTACATGCTACTGGCCATAAAGTAATGTCGTTTGAGCGGGTATAACGGAGTAAGATGGTGGGATCAGTGATTGGTCAATTTCTTTAAAAATCCTGAAGAGACCCCTCGGATTTTAATTAAGAAATGAAGGGAACATTTTTTATTTTCATCGAGGTATGAAACTAAAAACTTAATCACACTGTATGAATACGCGATGCAGATTCATACGTATGTGTGAATAAGATTTTAGGTTCATCAGGTATTTTGCATGTTTATGATGAGAGATTTGTCAAAATGCTGATAATTATGATTAAAGCCCATTCAACTTCATACGAGCTTTCCCCCCCTTACATACTTCATTATTACATCCTATTGGATATTGAAAGGGGCCAAATCGTACAAAGGATAAGGTCACATAAACAGATTGGCATAATTTTAACAAAATGGTTGCAACCTATTCATTTAGCGAATTTATGAATATATTCTAGCAATGTATTTGGTTCGCGCTTACCACTTGATGTGACATAATTCGGGACGTTGATTGTTTCCCTTGTCACTTACGTTCTTTTGGTCATTTTCAAAATGAGATGCGTTGTCTACAACTTAATGTCATGATTTCTAAAGATAACGTGGATTTCCACAGAACCTTCCTAGATTAACACAAAAAACTACTTTGAGCCTTGCAGATTACCGCAAAGTCAATATCTGACTCATATTTAAGTATTAAATGTTCGACTGGGCGTATTTTTGGTAAAATTTTCTTATCTCGGATTCAGAAACAAACATACTTCCCTTTAAAGTTTGCGAAAAGTAGGCCAAAAGTAAAGATCACAGGATCGTGTACTTTGTCTGAAATGAAAGCCTATTTTTCAGTGATTTTCTGTAAAATTTGATGTTCCTAGGTGCAAGTTGTTAGGAAATATGAATGCGATATTTCTTTTTTTTTTTTTTAAAGAAGGACAAATGGCAAGGTGACATGGTCATGTAACTTTGTCCGAAATAAAAGTGTATCGCTTTGTTAGTGTTTCTATATGACTATCATTTCATGGATATATCTGTAAAATATGATTGCCATATGTTATGGAATTTAGAATTTTTTAAACCACATAAAAATTACGGTTGAAGTTGAAATTTTGGCCAAGGTGAAGGTCATAAGGTCAAAGAATAACAGGTCATTGTCTATCTTGATGATTTGGTGTGAAAATATCAGCCCCTAGTGATAATGATGGCCGAGATATAGAACTAAATAAAGAAAAATACAACTAACTCTTTCAGGAGATAAAAAGTGAAATATGCATTACCTCCCTTTTTATATATGCATAAAAACTGTTGCTGTAAATTTTTAGCCTGAGATTGTTTTCTTGGAGGTTGTAAATGAAAAACCTAATCACACTTATGTATTAATCCGCTTCGCATATTAATACAGTGTGGTTAGTTTTATTCGTTTCAAAACTCGCATGAAAACAAACAAACAAACAAAAAAAATGTTGTTTTGATATCTCAACCAATACAGTATAGCTTTACATCCGACTAAGGGTTATGACTATTTATTTCAAATATATTAGCCTCTTTCAACAACGGCAGTGTAAATTTCGCTGTTCAGAGATGTTGATATATAGAGAAGTTCTGGAATTATAACAATTACGCGGAGTGTAAAGTATATATTTAACCTATTACCACACAGTGACGCTTTTGGACGCCCCTCAACAGAAACAGCTGGATAAACATTTTGTAAAAATAAGAAATTACTCGTGACAAGCATTTTCTTCATTTTCTACAATATTTTCTACCCAGAAATTTGAAAAATTGAAAATTCCATAAACTGTAAATTGTCGTCTGCAACCCTTTTCACTTTAGACCAGTCGAAAATGTTGTTGTGTGATAATAGGTTAAACCAAATAAACGTTGTTTTTTTGTTTTTTTTTTCACAACAGGATGAGCGTATTCACTGCGATGACAAAACAAAGCTTTGATATGAAATTCTGTTACAATCATGCAAAGACCTCTGTGGCCTTGTTTCGACTGTCCTCTTCATGAAAATATTCGTAGTTTCTGCTAAGAATCTGCGAGAAAACTCGAAAAACAGCTAAGATAAACAAAACTCACTTGGCCATACACTGTTTAATAAAACCGAATTTTAAAAATTCGATGTGAAAGTTAACTCTGGCTCTAATAAAAGCGAACCAAATTTTAACAGTTTTATTGAATTAGATTATTTGTGCGAAATAAATATTTAATAGAGAATTTACATGATCAAAATTAACGAGTTTTCAAAATAAATTTGCAAAAGTAAGCATGTTATAAAAATTGACTTTGAAATATTTCATTATTTTTAGCTAAACTTCTATGAAGACTGCTACAAGAAAGTTTATGAGAAAGAGTCGCCTATAAGATTTTAATCTTGGACGACTTCACCAGTACACCTATAATATTCGATACGAGCCACAAACTGTTCATCCCTCTTAGAGGCACTTTCACGTCATTTGTCTCTCACCATTCAGAGGAAGGGTGAGAGACAAATGACGTGAAAGTTTTGTCAATTGTCAATAAAACATTTTTGCCGACCTAACCAGGCTTACCTCGAAAAAAATAAATTTGCACTGAATCTTTCATATTTAAGGAATTTGATCAATGTGTTTGTTTTGGGGTGAACTCATTATCATGTTTGAACTTTTTCCAACTAAAGGAAAGAAAGAAAAAAGAAAGAAAGAGAGGGGAGAGAGAGGGAGAGAGAGAGAGAGAGAGAGAGAGAGAGAGAGAAAGAGAGAGAGAGAGAGAGAGAGTCAGTCACTAGGTCAAATATCTGGACCCATTACAACAACAACAATATCAACAACAACAAAAATAATCACGCTGTATGAATCCGCTTCATACAGTGTGATTAGTTTTTTGTTTCATACCTCCATGAAAACGAAAAAATTCTCTTCATCTGTTAATTACGACTTACGTCATCGCATGGACGGCGAACTCTAAAACTCTAAAAATTCGACACAATTTTACTGACGTCATTTTCAACAGCCACATTTACCTGGTTTATGAAAGATATCGTGTACATAATGCAGAAATGCTACATTTTGTTGTCTTCTCATTTGATATTAAATCATTGCTTAATTCCAATGAATTAAATGCAGTAGTGCAAAAATATATCTATTGGTGTATCACACACTTGCAACTACAAGAACGTCGTACACTAATATATATTGTGACGGATTAACAATCAGGGAATGTCATTTTTGGACAAAATAATACACCCCCCCCCCAAAAAAAAAAAAAAAAAAAAAAAAAAAACATAAAAAAACATATTTTGTGCGTTTTGAAGGAACATCGTTGGAACGAAATTAGTCGTCAACAACAGTCGTGAGAATGTACATTAACACTGATTTAACCGAAAGGAAAATATTTACACACATACACACTCACAGCCCCACTTGTTCTGTGATTTTTTTATTTTTTGTGATATGTTTTACTTTTTGTTAAACGTTACAAAATACGATTATCGTATTCACTCCGTAAGCCTCTTCACGGGGACTGTGCGAATCCGGAGGTATGGTTGGCATGTGAACTCCTCCGAATGAAACCATGTGGTTCTGGTTGTGTCCTATGTCCTCATTTCATGTGAAGAATGCAGTTAAATGGATACTGTGACTTGACAAAATCTTAATACTATTACTGCAAGAGCACTCTAACCCTAATGCTGAACCAATAAGCAGTACATCGCACCGAATGATTTAAAGACTATTTTAGTGTCTGGCATTAAGATCAAGGCATACAAAGCTCTCAGCAGTGAGGTGTAATATTGATAAGCAATATTTGGGTACCCTCAAAATAAGATTTACATTTGTATATTATAACGCTTATGTTTTCAGTATCGATTTTGCCCAGTCAACACAACGCCTCCTCATGCATCTTAGAACATTTGTAAACACTTCCTGGGGAAGACGTATCCATTGTTTAACAAGGGCACGTTTAAAATCCCCTAACATCTGAGGTGAATTGACTTGATGACGGACACGGCGGTCTAACGCGTCTAGGGCAGCCTGAAAGCTAGTCTTAGACTTCAATACCGGCATTTCTCAGAAAGTCTTAGAAATGTAGCTTTTGATCTAGTATTATCGTGCTGAAACGTGAGGCCATGACTGTGTGTCTCAACTAAGAGCGGCAAACAACAACAAGGAGAGAACATCCTTGAGCACATAAATTCCCTCTCAGAATCTGTCCACCTCTCTGACATCTGACGTTCTGTAGTCTTGCGGTACACAAGTACCAAGCCATGACCATATCACACTGTGAATCGCGATTCGTCACTAAAGATAATCGAGTTCAATTGCCTTTGATTGAACCGTAGATGTGGTGTGGTCAAGGCCAATCTGTGGCTCCTATGCTAAGGTTTAAGAATCGGCCCATATGTGACCTTCGAGCTCGTCGTCCAGCTGCTCATAAACAGTTCTTAATTACCGTGTTCTGTTTCTGCCATCCACGTTTCGTCCTACTAGGCGTACTAAGTTCCACTTTTATAGTAATAATGTTACCTCGAAAAGTCGAAAATGTTTGACAATTGTAAAAAAAATCGACTTTTCGACCTAAAGTTTGTATAGAAAAGTGCAAATAAGGAACTACTAACTTCAATTTTTATATCCAACTTCCGGGTCGAAGGTGGATAAGAGGGAGCTTTTATCTTGACAGTTGTCAAAAGAATTTCTTCTTTTAGATCTAGTAAATAGATTAAGACTAAAAAAATACATATAACTATTAACTTTTCGACCTCTCCGAAAAGTCGAAAAGAAGCAAAGTCAAAATTAGTGGAGTTTTTTTTTGTTTTTGCTTTTTTTTGGGGGGGGGGAGTAGGACTAATTGTTTCGTGGGATGATTCATCCGCAGCCACCGTCATAGCGCAGTCGGCAGCGCGTCAGACTCTCATTCTTCAATCATGGTATGTCATGGGATCGATTTCCGGTGGTGGCACTTATCCTTTGCGACATTTGTCTTTCACCAATGGGTGGATAGGAGCTGGAGGCTAGGAGAGAATGTAGTGGTTGTACCGGTGTGAGAAATACCAGGAATCCTTAGGTGCTCCAGCCGCCGCGATATGACTAAAATACTGTTAAAAGCGGCGTTAAACCCCATTCAATCAATCACAAATAGTAACAACAATAACGTCTTGGTCAAACCCACCGGATTTCCGGTCCATTTGTTATCCCCCGCCGTTTCGGCGAAGGTATATAGTAATGGTCTCCGTCCGTCATTCCGTCATTCTGTTATCCCGTCATTCCGTCATTCCGTCACTAAGCTTGTCCGGAGCATATCTCATAACGAATAAATGTTATCAACTTGAAACTTCATAGGTGGATATATCTCATTAAGGAAAAGTGCAGTGCACAAGAACCACAACTCTTACTTGCATAATTTTGGAGTTATTGCCCTTTGTTGTTTTAGCGACTAAGATTTTGTCCAGAGCATATCTCTGAAAGTATAATAGCTATAAACTTGAAAGTTCATAGGCGCATAGATCTCTTGGAGGAGAAGTGCAGTACACAAGACACACAACTCTTGCTTACATATTTTTGGAGTTTTTGCCCTTTGTTGTTTTTAAGACTTAGCTTTTGTCCAGAGCATATCTAAAAGTATAATAGCTATTTTCGAACTCATTGAGAAGAAATGCAGTGCACAAGAAGCCTAAATCTAACAAGCTTCAGTTTACTATCAAGCTTTTACGGTGGTGATTGACCATCTCAGACATGGCTCTTGTTCAATTAAAAAATACACATGATGCTGTAGCAGATACCACACATTCATGAACATATGACCTTTTTAGTCCTTCATCCAAATTCCTTGCTCTGTATTTTAACACTAAATTTCATAGGTCATGATTGATTTTAGCCTTTCTAGCCAGAGTAGTCCTTTTGCACAGTTGTAAGGTCAGTTAGTTTAGGCAAGCCGACAAACGTTTGCCATTCTCTGGAATATAAAGTCAAGGACCGGGACGCCTATTTTGAGCTCGTGAATCACCATTGTGCACATATCCTTTCCGACATTTGTCTCTCCGCAATGGGTGGATAATCGAGGCTAGAAAAGGATGAAAAGGTAGTACTGGTGCGAGAAATACTAGGGGTCCATTATTAGGTGCTCCAGCCGCCACGATATGACTGAAATACTGCTAAAAGTGGGTTAAACCCCATAAAACAAACCAATCTAACTCGGTGACACAGTAAGACACTTTCCGCGATCTTATTTCCTGGTACCTGCTGAGGACAAACCGACTAATTTTGACTTTTCGACTTCACTGAGAGTTCGAAAAGATGAAGCTTTTTACATTTATTTTGAATCTTATCCTGTATGCAAGATCAAAAAGTCTAGAAAAAAAACAAAACAAAAAAAAAAAAAAAAAAACAATTGTCAAGTGAAAAACTCCAAATTTTCTACTTTTCGACCCGAAAAATGATAGCGAAAAGTGGAAGCTTTAAGTCCCCGATTTCTACTTTTCTAGTAAAAAATGATTTTTTTTGACAATTGTAACGTCAAAAGCTTCCACTTTTCGACTTTTTAGGTTAACATTTTTGAACGCCTCATTTCTACTTTTCGAGTTCCTCGTAGGCCGAATAGTGGATGGCGGAAACAGGATTCCGATCATAATAGTTTTGGTTGTAAACCTATCTCCAATTATCTCTTTACTAGTGGATATTGCTGAAGTAGATGCTGCAATCGCACTTCAAGTTCATCACGATGTGACGTCATTCTTACCGCTTCGGGTCTCGTCCGGTCAGCAACTCACCCTGTTTGGTGTACACGAGTCACAAATTATAACTCCTTGCCGAGAACATTTCATTTCTCTGGCAACAGCAGTCACAGACTGACTAGCCAAAAGCATTTCAATGACTTTTTGATATTGCTCATTTGAAAGTCGTGGCATTTTCAAGGATGAAAATTCAACTTGATTTTCCCCTTAGCTTAAGCTTTGGGCTACGTCTAAGGCAGTTTTGTACCATAACACAGCATAGTTTTACGGTAAGCATGTGTAATAGCTGTTTTCCAGTTTTCACATTCTGCACGGTAATTGAAAGAACGTTATTTAATAATTTTTAGAGTTTATGAAGTCTAATGGTTCCAATTTGCTATGTTATAATTAGAATGTATATTACAGAAGAACAAAAATGTAGGAAACTTCAATACTGTGAACATTTCATTTTGCTAAGTATATTTACCATCGTCTGATCAGGTAGGTAAAACACAATCAAAAGCGTTATAATCAAAGCCTGAGAAATAAAAAGAGAGCGGGCGGTCATTTAGCAGGTTTACATTGTATTTTGCACCACTCAAAAGCGATATCATGTAGACGTCGCCTGTGTGTGTGTAGTTGTAGTATTTAGGTCCATCTGTGCTCTGGGCGGATTCAAGGAGGTCCGGTTTCATTCACCCCTAGCTCTCCTACGAATAGACTTCCTTAGTTATTTAACATACCCAGTATAAAGCACCGATACTCGCAAAGCTACCTCTAGGTTTCTTACCAGTTCACTTCAAGTTGGGCGGGAGGGAGCAAGTGTCCCTGAAAATCCTGCCACCTTCGGGATTCAAACCTAGGACCTTAGGATTGTTAGTCCTGCGTTTACCTCTAGACCACCTGGCCGCAAAAGACGTCACTTTTAATCGGGCGTATTAATATATACTCGAAGTCGTGTAATCCGATCCGATCTACTTTCCATGCGGCAGAAGATTGAATTAACTGCGTCGTATGTTTTTACATGAAACTTGATGAGGGGTATTAACTTGAGCCTCAGACCGCTTACACAATCTCAGACTACACTTACAAATGATTCGAAATAAATTGAAAAAAAAAATTAGATTTCGCTAGCAGAAATGGCGGCTGATGCAATGACGTTGGTTGTTACTCCCTGACATTTACATCTTTTAAGGAGAAAAACAAAATAATCATTCGTTGTTTCTTTTGGTCAAATATTCATTCTAGGAAAACCAACCTTTTGTGTTCCGCGAAAAACATATCTCAGTTCTAATAATTATATTGATATTTATATAGAAATCTCAAATACAATATGCCGAATTCTATTATATTCTAAAATATAATGATACACTTGACGGACAAAGGTTACAGGTCCAGCACTATTTTTGAAATCCTGCATAGGTTATTTCATTGATAGAAACAGAGATTAACCCATTCCTACAAAATGACGCTTTTCAACACCCAGCAAGAAAAGCTATTGGGAAAACATCGTGTGAAATGAAGAAATTGCTTGAAGGTATGAACCGAAAAACCTAATCACACAATGTTTGAATCCGCTTCGCGTATTCATACAGTGTGATTAGTTTTTCGGCTCATAACTCCATGAAAATAAAAAAAAATATTCCCTTCATCTCTTAAAACAACCAATTCGCTGCGAACATTCATTATAAATTACTTTAAACGTAAAGAATTAAATTTTATAGATCAATTGATTACAGCTTTGACTAAAAGACTTTGAAAAACTACTTCATTTCCACAACTATTTTTTTTATAATTGTACATGTTAGAGGATATTGCTAAACAATAGACAAATCCATCACCATAAAGAAATTATTTTGTTCGTTGATGAAGGTAAACATCCTGAGCTAGAAGTGGGTTTTGCTTAATAGCAAAGTTACACCGCCTGCTAGTATGTTACCACCGCTTGAGTTGGACTGGTTCACTGCTTATATTATTGAAAACAGACAGCTTGTAATACTTTCGTAAGTCAGTCTAAAGCGGGAAATTTAGCAGCCGCTTTAACCCTAGGTTCATAACTAAACATTCGATTAAAACATTTTCCTCCCATTCGCCCACTTTCCTTAATGATCACTTGTTGGCAGGACCTCAATGTGCTTTGATATACCAATAATACCGTATCTGTTTTAAAATTTGATAATAACATGTTACTAACACTGTGTTTTGCAAACTAACAAGTCATTTAACATAGCTTATTTATTTTCTTTTCTTTTACAGATTTCCTACAGCTCATTTAAAATAACTAGTCTTAATTTAATGTTTTTCTATTTAACACAGTTTGATCGAAGACGGAAAATTCCGGGGAGGGAGTTTATAGAGTGCAAACAGATTGATAGTCTCAGTGCTTTCTGAAGACCATAGTATAATTTGACAAATTGAAACACACGAGTAAAGTCTTTCCATTTCATCCCCTTCAGTCCAAAAAAAAGCTGCATTTATGCCCTTTATTGCCATGTCTGCCTTTCCATGCCTGGTGTCTCCTCTTCGTTTTCCCAGTAAACATATGGATATCCTATCACCCACACATTAGAAAACACACTTAAATAAACTTTATTCCAGTAGATTTAAATTGTGTTCTTGGGCTTCCTACTTATACTTAATGAAAGTTTTTGACGACCATTGACCCCCTTTTTGATTAATAGTTTCAAATTGTACACCTTTCGATGCCAACCAAGAAGCTACACACCAGCATACATACAAACACAGACACACACACGCGTACAAACGGTCTCCATAATGCCAATATAAGAGAAAAATACTCCTGACCCTGAAAATGTGACAAAGTGAGGCTCTGTAAATAGGTAAGGCACAGGTCAGTATTTGTAACACGTATATACTGATTATGAACGAACCAAAACAAAACCATTTTGTGTATTGCAAATTTATTGTCACGAAGTGAAAAAGTATAACAAAGTAGGGGAACATACAAACAGATATACAAACAAGCATGAATGACATACAAACAAGTAGACATACAAAACAATCGTTGAAAATCGTTTTAGAACGTCTTGAGTCCGGAAAACGAAAATTAAGGAAATCCCCTGAAGAGAAGGCAAAACAAAGAAACGAGAGACAGACAAAGACTTAGAGACAGAAGAGAATTCGATACTATACTATTACATTCCAGTGCAATATCGTGGGTTAACTACCACCTAGCTTTGAGGGAGATTTCGAATTTCATGCTAAGGATTGGCATAATTGATAGCAACAATTCTCCATTTATGGATTCAATGTTGTAATTTATACTGTTAAGTGTGTTTATACCCATGTATGCTTTGTATAATGTTTTGTATATCGACGATGAACCATACGTGTTCAAGTCGTTATCTTGAATAAAATTTCTGTTCTGTTCTGTTCTGTCATTAATCGGTACTCTAATCAAATGCTTAAAATCATTTCTCTTTGATCAAATAAACTATTTGTTGTGCGTTTCAAGATTGTGAATAGATAGATAAAGGTTTATTTTACATATTTTTTTCTCCTTCCAAGCCATTAATTGGTATAAAGCCTTCAAACTTTGTGTTACCTATTAAAATATCTGGTCTATTTTTTCGAAAACAAGAAAATGAACAACTTAAGCCCGTCACCGAGAATCAATGACTTCACACCTAAACCAGAAATGGGTTTTTTCCCGGTACCTGTTAACTTTCTTTATTTTATGTTCTGTTCTTTGTATTTAATCTAATATTGGCGTTATTAAACCGCACTAATATTTAAAGAATTGACAGGTCGATCCTCTCTCACAATGTTTAATTTTAAATTGATATATTCCTAATATTGTACAAAATATTGTACCTTTGAGAATAAAGATTATGTTATGTTATGTTATGGTTCTCCTTAACCTTTTGCTGTTCAATCCCCGGATTTTACGTCCCTGTGATTTTATAATTGAGAAAACATTGTAGAAAGAGAAGATTTTTCTTGTAACAAGCAATTTCTTCCTTTTCCAAAAGATTTTCTATCCTACTAAATGATATTTTTTCAAATTATATCCACTTTAATTTTTTGTCCGCAAAATCATTTAATTTGGACAGGTCTGTAAAGGGTTAAGATTCTGCGAACAATCCCATTAAAGTCAAACGATATCATGATATAGGCGATATAGGGCAACATTGGTTCTCTTGCTCTTTTAGTTAATGAAAGAAAATTTCCGGTAATCCCTTAGAATATATACATGTGTACTTTTTGTTACAAAAATTATATTTATTCTCTTATATCAAAACATACGTATACGGCAAGATTGACCGACGTTTAAGGGGTTTAAACAAAGCTAAATTTATACAATCTCATCTTCGATAAAATAATTTGTTTAAAGAAATTATAAACGTAGCCATGGAAACGAGGACGGCAATTTTAGAACATCACTAACTCTTAATATCCATTTGAATATCCTATAGTGTAATACAATAAGGATTCACCAGAGAATTGACTGAAAGGTAAGAATCGTGCAGATTAATACTTGCAATTTTAAATTCAATCACGCTTCTTGATTCATCAGATAAATTAAGTTTGGCTGTCATGATTTATCATTAATATGTTACACCAATACATTTGGAAAAAAATAACTCTTTAAGGAGAATTTAGTGATAAATCTTATACTTCCCGTTCATAAAAAGAATTTGTTCTGTATTTATTTGCAAACGTGTACACCAGTATCAAGTGTTGCACTCGTTAAAATATTCATAATAAAATCCTAAAACATTTTATCTTGAAATAACGGTTCACGGCAAGCAGTCAGTCTTGTTCAACTCCCAGAATGCTTCCTAAAGAAATTATAAGAATTATACTGGCATTGTAATATATAAATCACCGCAATCAAAATGTTTGCTTCTTCCACCTGCTGCATTTTATAAATCAGAATGTATTGTTGGAATTAACCGCTTGTTGAAGGTATTCATTCCCTTTCTAAGAAGGTTTTTTAACCCATTCCCACACATTGACGCTTTTTGACCCCACCCCCCCCTCCTTCTCCAAAAAAAAAAAAAAAAAAAATAGAAAAAACAATTTGGAAAACATTACTGAAAATGAAGAAATTGCTTTTTGCAAGCAGTTCCTTCGCTGTCTACAATGTTTTCTAATAAAAAAAAAAAAAAAAAAAAAAGAAAGAAAAAAACAGTGACTATAAATTGTCGTCTGCAACTCCTTTCAATTTGTACAAGGCTCAAATTTTGCCGTCAGGTAATGGGTTAAAGCTCATATTACATTTACTATTGGTATAAGTTATCTGTACTTTTGTTTCAGCTTACACAAAAAAGTCTATAAAAGATATTGTATCAAAGTACTAAAGGTACTGTAAGCTAGTATTGTTTTGTTCAGTAATCTTCTTTGTCAAACGTTATGTTAAAGACATGAGGTAAAAGTAACCAAGGAGTTAACCCAATCCCACACAGTCCCTCCTTTTGACGCCCCTTAAGAAAATGGATGTGGAAAACACTGGTGAAAATGAAGAAATTTCTTGTAACAGGCAATTTCTTCATTTTTCACATTGTTTTCTACCTAGAGAGATAAATGTTTTAGAATACTCAACAATTTGAAATTGTCGTCTGCAACTTCTTTGAAGATTATGATCATTTTTAACACGATATACTCAAGTGAGCTAAAAATACATAGGAGATGAACATGCAGGCAGAGTTCGCAATATTCCTTAAATACATAATAACTACTTTTTATTGCGTAAGCATTTAACGGATATAGTGGTTAAGCCTACAGTGGCAGCTTGCACGTGTTGAACTTTGAAACGACCTCAAAAAATTTGTCTGTTAACTTAAGCTATCAAAGCCGACGCTTTGCTAGCTAAAAATAGGGTGATGCTTGACCGGGCGGATGCATTTCTCTTTAGCCGATAAGATTTTGTAGAAACAAGGGAGGGTTCCCCATCCTCTATAATAACTCTGTTGGCTAATTTGATTGAAACCATTTGTTCTGAGTAGTCGGCTAAAATATATGTCTATGCATTTATCTTAGCCCTTTTTCAAATCTAACCGCTGCCTACATGCCTAGAATATTGACCATTAACGCCAAAATGCTTTTGTATATAAATGTCTATCTGGTACTTATAAATTAGGGTTGCAAATGTGTTACTTAATTGTTACGTAAAAAAAGTATTACCCAAAACAGTAAACGTTACATGCCCTCACTAGTCGGGGTGGTTGGGGGGTTTCATTTCGCTGGCATGGCTAAAATTGCCTAGGGACATATATTTCCTTTTATAATTTCTACTTCTTATTTTGTGGATCTGATTTTGTAATGTCTTATTTTGACTCTGTTTATCATAGATGCATATTTTTACGCCCTGAAAATTAGGTTAAGGTTGTTTTAAAAGAAATGTAATTCAGCGAGGGGCTCAAAGTGTGATTTTGTGGTTTTGTGAAGTGACGTTCGTCATCAACGTTTACATTGTTGACACCTTTGAGGCTACTTTTTTGGACAATCTTCCTGAAAATTGATCAGAATGTGTGTCTTGATAGATTCTCAGACATGTTCGAAATTAGGTTGTACTTGGTCAGAAACTAGTAAACAAGTCTTAGAATAACCTCGTTAGTATCCTAGATTCTATCATTTTAGCTCAATCATTCTGAAAATAGGCCAGAATGTTTGTCTTGATAAAATATTGGACAATGTGCGAATAGGGTCATTTGGGGGTCAAAAACTATGTCATTCGGTCAAATTTTAGACAAACACTATAGGCTCTCTAGAGATAAATATGGATATTCTCTCTAAGACCACATTTTCTCAAATTTCTGAAAATTAGAAAGAAAATTGATTTTGGTAAAATTTGTTTTGAACAAGGGTTAAAGATGGTCACTTAGAGTTAAAAAATAAGTCAATAAGTCAAATCTACGGCAGCATTTCTACTTTCTGAAATCAAAACTAAGCCACAATGTCAAATAATTGGAAAAAAAAAAAAAAAAAAACCACAACAACAACATGGAACCTGTAGCAGCCATATTTCCAACTCAGTTGTCTTGAACATTAGTCAGACTGAATGTCTAGAAATTTTACTCAGGTGAACGAATTAGGGTCATTATGGCCCTCCTGTTTAAGAATGTGTCGATGATTAATATCAGATTCTCTTGAAATTTTCACAGGATGGTTAGTTTATACTAATTAATTTTAGTTCGATTGCGACGAAAGCCTTTTGCTTAAAGAGTCGCTCTCGAACACTCACAGCTCAGATGTTTTCACGTCACTTAAAGAGAGGCAGTGATTTAGACCGACTGCTACCCAATTATGCAGCTGTGTAGACTGTTGTCAATCAGAGAATCAATCGGCATATCAAACCACTCATTCAGTCCGAGAAGATTGAACTCCAATATTGGCCGCAATTTTGTAAAACCTTTTTTGTTGGCTTGGCGACATAAACGTTGTAACTACAGCTTATTCAAGCTGTAGTTACGACGTTTAGGTCGCTAGCCAACTAGTCTACCTTTTTGTTACATGCATCCGGCCATAAATTTTGCAAAACAACGCCGTTTAGAATTGAAGCGAGACTTCCTTAGGAAGTCAGTGGGCATTGCGCAAAAAGTAAGTGGGCGGGGCCAGCGATTGACGAATTAAGTCATCGAAATAATATATGTTTGGTTTTCTCATTTATCAAACTCCTTTAGAAATAATTGCTGCACGTTTTAACTTTTTTTACCCATCATGCTAAAAAGAACGGTCACTGATTTGTTTTATAAAACAAGCCTGGTCAAATCCGCCCGCCTTTTATCCTGAAAGATTTTATAAATGCAAAACAGTCAATCTACCTTGATATGAAAATGTTCATTTTCAAATTGAAAAGCGATTCCCGAGATGGCTCCTACCTTTTCACATATTTAAGAAATGCCTAAATTTTCACTTTCGCACGCTGGGTCATATGTATTTAAGTAAGTTTTTTTCAATAAATTTAATGAAACGGAAGGTCCATTGGATAGGGATGCTCGATTCGCTCCCTCTTACCTTTTACGCAATCCCGCATAATAAGATTTAATAGTCAATTCTAACAGATCATCAATTTAATGATGAAAGGGACCTCAAATTTCAAATGCAATAAACTAACACAATTTAAGACAGGTAGATGAATACGTATGAGCTCGAAAACGTTTGGGAGTTAGTGTTCACTTGCCTTTTATACCGTATTGACAAGATACGTTACATATTCGCTAAATTTCTTATGTCAGATTAGAAATACTAAAAAAAAAAAAAAAAAAACTTTTCATACAGGTATGTAAGTCGGATATCGACCTCGTCATGTGTATTCAAAACCTGTGGCATGATGTCAAATCTCACAGAAAAAAAAATGTTTAAAATGTTAATCTAGAGCCTCCATATTTACAAAATTGTTTTTGAATTGGTGTAAATTTTAGTAAACTAAGCTATATTCAGGCTATATATAAATTTGGCCATAAGGTTTTAATGTTTCGTATAAATTTAAAGATTGAGTAATCTAGGGTCATAAACAAGGTTGTAAGTGTTCATATAAAGCGTAAAACTTCAGAAATCGATTGATTGAATGGGGTTTATCGCCATTTTTAACAGTATTTAAGTCATATCGCCGCGGCTGGAGCACCTAACAATGGATTCCTGGTATTTCTTAGACCAGTACCATCATTAATCCTTTCCTAGCCTCCAGCTGCTATTCCAATTAGGTGTACGATTATCCACCCATTTCGAGAGACAAATGTCGGAGAGGATGTGTGCCGCCGCCGGGGATCGAACCCACCACATCCCATCAGAAATTGTTGAAAGCAAACACACAGGTAGAAATAAATAGCTGAAACTTATACAAATTCATATATGAATCTTTCATATTTCATTGCAGATGAATAACTCGACAACAAAATCAAGTGACGACCACCAGTGGGAACCCATAAACATATATCTATACATTTTTTCTGTTGTTATATCAACTTGGACAATAATAGCCAACACAGCCATTATCGTTTGTTTCTTTCTTAACAGACAAAAACAATGGACAAACTTTAGTCGTCTGTCTTTAAGTATAACAATAAGTGACGTTCTGGTTGGTTTAGTATGGTTTAATCTTCTAGTTCGAAATCAGAACAATGAACAATCAATCGGCTTCATATGTACAACTGCACTCTACCTCGTTGGATCTTTGCAATGTGTAAGTTTGTTTCATGCATTCGGTATTTGTGTGTCGAGAAACAAAATTCTCAGAAATCCATCTGCACAAGGTATTGTGTCGCAACAGAATAGATTGACAAAATACATTATTTTGATATCTTGGACGGTGCCGTCGGTCGTAATTCTAGTCCCTATCGTTGCCTGGGGGAAATTTACAACAAGTCAGACTCTTTGTCGCCTCGATATTTTACTAGGTGACAACATCAGAAAAGCAACTGTATTTGTGAGTTCGTTTTATCTTATATCCCAATCTCTGACGGATATTGTGTACTTTATAACTGTATTACATCTGTGGTTAGTTACAAAGAAAAGTGTGGGACTTTCTCTGCCTACCGTAACAATGAACGTTGCAACTGAAGAAGTCACTGTAGTTAATCCTCCCAGTATCCACCCAGACTTGCCTTCACAATCATTGATCAAATACCAAAAAGATGTAATGGTAACAATAGGGCTGCTTGTGGTTCTTTTCAACATGCTAACATTACCAAATACGATTGGTGGATATCTAGTTGGCACATTTAAATCTACAAACATAAACTTGATGGGTATATCTAATTCACTCTTTGTTCTCAATTCTGGACTAAATCCGATTGTGTATGCCATCCGTATACCATTAATAAAAGACTCAATTAATAAGTTAGCTCGGAGTTTAGTTGATGCTATTCGTATTCGACAGGAATAGTTATTAGAGTAAAGCGTTTTGACAATTCTTGACAGTTAGGTAAAACCTTTTTGTTTTGGTGAAATTTAGAACAACACGCATTTTGTTGAATTGTCTGTACATAATCGTCCTTCCGCCGATTGAGCTTGAAAAAATATTTTTAACGGCAATCTTATATACATGTAATGTACTACTACTTTCAAAACTACTAAGCACTACTGCTCGTGTTTGTTTGTTTTGTGGCTTAATGAGGATTTTGAGACAGGTACAGTTCAAGCGGACCCATGAGAGTTATTATCGACAGATAAAGCCGGCCTTACTCCTTTCTTCGTATATGTACAAGTAAGTAAACTTAGGTTAAAGTTAGTTTACTGTGGTTACCTAGTAGCCATATCTGTAAACAAAAGACTCGTAGCACAATGTCTGTTAATAAAGTGGGGAATTCTTACCATATGAATGTGGGTATTAAAGGATTTATAAACTTTTCAGCTAGCAAAGCGTCAGCTTTGATATCTTCAGTTAACAGACAGTATTTTGAGGTCTACTCAGAGTTCAACGAGTGCAAACTTCCGCTAGTGGCTTAACCAAAAAATCCATTGAAAGCATACGTCATAAAAAGTAGTTCTTATGTATTTCATGAACATTGCAAACTCTGCCTGCAAGTTCATCTCCTAGGCTCACTGGGGGACATCGGGCTCAAAATGAGTCGTTTTCAGAGTCTTAACCCATTCCCACTTGACAAAATTTTAGACTTGTCCAAATTGAAAGAAGATGCAGACGACAATTTCAAGATGATGGAATTATATTTTTTTCCATCTTTTTCGATAGAAAACATTGTGGATAATGAAGAAATTGCTTGATACAAGCAATTTCTTCATTTTCCACAATGTTTTCCAAAGCTCTCTTCTTGAGAGGCGTAAAAAGGAGGGATTGAGTTGGATTGGGTTAAAAGAATTTTCAAACTGTTGAAAATTCTTAGATAGTTATCTCCCTGGGTAGAAAAAAATGTGGAAAATAAAGAAATTGATTGTAAGAAATAATTTCTTCATTTTCAACATTGTTTTTTTTTTTCTTTTATTATTATTTATTTTTTCTTCTGAAGCACTATTTCCGAGTTGCACGTTCTTTTTCCTTTACCAGAATACTTCAAATTATCTTATTTTGTTCAACATTAATCTTTTTATTTTGGAACCCAAAATTTACAAGCAAAAAAAGAAGAATAAAATATTCTTGTCCCACACCATATGGCCTACAGCTGAGAAAATTTGCATGAAGCATTGTCTTTGGATCCTCTTCTTTAAAATGCTCCAATATTTCTTTAATAAGAGAACGCTTGAAGAACATCCAAAGCCTAAAGCATTTTTTTTAATTTGCATGTAAATTTACTATTTGCCTAGTTGTTTTCTTGAGGGAACAAGATGAGTAAATAGATATATAAATAAATTAACAAAGATGTCATGTACATGCCCTCGTAGATTCGTCGTAAAAGAAAGAAGAAAACCATATAATTAGCATTTTGTGTTTGTGAATAGGAAAATGAATCAAAGAGGGTGTTTTTTATGTGTCTATTAAATGCCGTTATTTAATCCGCAACGATTCATTAGTTTTTGTGCATATTCTATTAGAAGCACATGCCAAGGCGCACTCTAAGTCAATGGGCAATTGACCAACTGCGGCTGTCAATCAAGGCATCAATTGACCAATCAAATCATTTATTCAGCCATTAATTGAACTGTGAACTCCTACATTGGCCGCAATTTGTGTTGGTTTGGAGACTTAAAAGTCGTAACTAAAGCTTCTGTAAGCCCTAGTTCCGTTTAGGTCGCCAACCAACCATTCCGTTTTATGTTAGATACTGCTGGCCACATTCATCTGCGTAGTCTCTTCCTTAATATTGTCTTGCCAAACGGCATACTTTGATGGGTGCGGTTTTAATCTTGGAAAATCAATATAAATTACCCCAGCATATTTGCTACATTCCTTTTAAGACAGTATATAGCATTAACCCTAATTAATCCTATCAAACTTGACTGAAGAAATTGCTTAAAATAAGTTTTTTTTTCTTTTTCCACAATTTTTTCTACCCTACTGAATGGTTAATTTTCAAAAATTGATGATGAAACTTGAAATTTTCGTCAACAAACCTTTGAATTCGGACAGGCCTAAAACTTTGCAAAATAGGAAAGGGTGAAACATTCCTAAATGACTTGTCTAAAAGGTTGGTAAAAATGAGATTCTTGAGAAAATCGAAGATAATTGTTACCTTCAAGCAAATATTTCTCCTGATCCATGTCTTTCATTATAGATTAATTATTTCTATAATTATGAATAATTGACCAAAGGTGGATGACAATCAAATAATCAATCGACCCATGAAATCATTCATTTAGACCAGAGTTGAGTTTTGAACTCCGGCATTGGTCGCCATTTTGCTGAAGCTTTATATTTTGGTTAGGCGACGTAAACATCGTAGCTACAGAGAGAAATAAAATATCGCTCATTTCGTCCCAATAAAAAGTCGCTCATTCAACTCATTCGATTCCATTGCGAAATCGTTTCCAAATCATTCAAATTGTCATTTTCGCGATATTCCTAACCGAGATAAATTGTGGAGTTTTCAGCGAAAACGATTAATATTGGCAGAGAATGTTAGAGAAAAAAAGATTGAGCGACAGAGAATAGGGAGAGA
The DNA here is from genome assembly GCA_946902895.1 of Fragum fragum. NCBI lineage: Eukaryota > Metazoa > Mollusca > Bivalvia > Cardiida > Cardiidae > Fragum > Fragum fragum. Next base: position 6,999,355 of record OX336366.1, read on the forward strand.
GATAGAGCGAGAGAGAGAGAGAAAGAAAGAGAGAGAGGGAGAGAAAGGAAGAGAGAGAGAGGGAGAGAAAGAAAGAGAGAACGTACTATTTAGGCAATGTGAGAATTCCTATCCAGGCTTGTAACAGGCCTTTCGAACAGTTTTGCTCATATTTTTCGACAATGGTGTTGTATCCATCCTGGGTTCGTTCCCCTCTTACATTTGACTTCGAAAATACTCTCGATCGATGATGATGGTTGAACTTCGACAAACGTTCACGTGAACGTGCCGCTTAGGTTGTCTTCTTTCAAAATACCATAGCGATTTATTTCATACAGGTCCCAATTTGTCATTGTAATATCGATAAGTAGACTATATGTTAGTTTTGTCATCTCGTGAATAATTAAGCATCGCTGGCCCCGCCCACTCAATCCGTTGGCCCTGCCGATTGACTCCTACAGAAAAGACCATCTCGATTTTAAACGGCATATTTTGCAAGATGTATGACCAGTAGGACGTACACAAAAAGTAGAATAGTTAGTTTGCTATCTAAACGCCGTAACTACAGCTTGAATAAGCTGTATGTGACACGTTTAAGTCACCAACCCAACAAAAATTGCTTCACATAAATGATGGGCAATGTTGGAGTTCAAATTTAACTTCCAGTCTAAATGAATGAATTGATTGGTCGCGATTTGTCGCAGCGAAGAGAAATTGAGAGACAAGGGTAAGGGTTGATGCAGTGACACCCCCGACACACACAAACAAACAACAAAAACAAACATTAAAAAAACAAATACCCACAACCAATCAAACAAACAAGAACAACAACATCAAAAACAATTCCTTAAGATATTCGTGAATAGATTAAAAAAAATATAAAATAATAAAGTCAGATAATGAAATTCAGAACGTCTTTACTTTCTGTAAAGTTTACAGTTAAAGTAAAAAAGACAGTTTAATATGATATTTTTAAAGTCTTTAGGACAAATATATCTTTGTCTTGACCTGCATTTATTACTTAACGTTCTATAAGCAATCCTGTTTCAGATGAACAAATAGAGGAGATTCGATTGGACCGATAGGACGCGTGTTTGTGAGCAGATATGAAAAAAACATTTTTGCAAGCGAAAGCCGCTGTTAAGACAGACAAGTTTTCAAATGTTATAACGTGAGTGAATCCTTAATATAAACTACTAAAAAACTCTTATGGATGAAGCTGAATTATGCTGCTTTCATCAATTTTATAGAAAACAATAGACTCATATGAATCTAAAAATAGATTATAACCAGTAACCAGTAGTGTTACCGAACCTCATACCTAGAGGGCACAATACCTGTGCTGCAAACAATTAATATATTGTTATACTACCTACATATAATGGAGCCTACAATAGCCGAATTAACCCCTCTACGCCCGAGGGACAATGCCGATGTACATGTACCGGTAAATTGTGAACGAACTATTTAGAATGACCCTACTTTATTACCTTCTAGCCAGCCTTGTGGTCAAGATCTCAACGAGAATGAAGACATCCAGCACTATGATCATTTCGTGGAACTTTTTCGTGATTTTCCGTATGATTTGTTTGTCACCATCGTTGTGACTGAATATAGTGCCTCAGAAACATCTCTGGAAATAACCAGGGCAGCATTATTTGACTCATTGAAGGACAGTGATAATTTTCCATACGGATCAGATGCCGAACTCAAGCGTCGCGTCTTTACTCGTAAAGGCGATCCTGTGTACGGTAAGCTAGCTCAGGACATTCACAGTATAATAGCTGTAGCACAGGGGGACGACTATGCAAAATTGAAGGATATGATAAGCTCATCAAGGCGAAAACAGTCGCAGTCAGATCGATCTAAAACCCAACACCCATCTTATCAGTGTGCGTGTAATAGTGAAATAGAGATTCTTAAAGATATGATCCAGTATTCTATTGATTAAACAAGAGCGTGTTGTCTGTGAAACAATATGGTCTGATCAAGTTAAATGTGTATCACAATCGCTCAAGTCATTGTCATCTGATGTTAAAAAACAAATAGAATCTGTGCAAGGCTCAGTAGACAAGTCATTTCATTCGATGAAAAGTGATGGGATTTTGTGCCAAATGACAAACCTTGAACAGCGCCTGTGTGACGTCGAATCTAAACAGCGTCGTATGCGTTATAACTCGAAAGGCGAAACAAATGTCGCTGCACCTACTCATGAATTCGCACCAGTTTCTGTGTTATCTGGGAACACGAATGACTCTGTAAGTAACATAAACCTGACACAAGATCCACTATTGGCTCTTTTATATACACAGAGAGACAATACAATAACAAATGGTGCAGACAGAGAAACAAGTGAGCGCGTGGACTCTAGTCTAACTTCTACTCAACATACCGGGGATATCCCCGACACCCATGGAACTGTACCTGTTATCCAAACCCCCGTCAATGTGGAACAACAACCATCAAACCAGAGGGACGTTGTCACCGCGGAACAAACCGCGGAGCAAGCTGTCACACAAGGAGTTGACGATATAGTTCCTGGACAGATATTCGATAATATTACTTTGCCTGTTCCTGTCTCTGATACGGGTATCCAGTCTATTGATAAAAATGAACTAGAACAGTTTTTGAATACGTACGATTTTGTAGATGCCGCAGTTCAGTGCAATTTATCGAGTACGTTTTGTGACCATTGTTCGAACAATTTTAGTCAAAACCAGCAAGCTTCGGCAAATAATCAAAGTAAAAACAAGATTACGTTTGCAGAAATATACTCGAATCTGGGTCTGCCGTCGCGGGCAGATTCGAATACAATTTCTGTTAGTCTCACAAATCGTGACGATGATGAATATAATGACAACGATTTCAATAATCACAACCCGTCTCGTAAACGAACATTACGTTATCATGTATCTGGCTACAAAATGACATGACTGAAGAAAAACTGTACTCGTATGTGTCACGTAGGGGTCCTGAAGTTACCATGGTCAGGAGATTTGTTTCCAAAAGAAACCCAAAATATGTGACTTTTCGTGTTAACGTGAAAAATAATGAGGACTGTGGCCTCTTAAGGGCAAAGGGATTCTGGCCTTTGAACATTACATGTAAACCATGGAACTCGGTCTTATTATAGAAGACGACAACGTAGATTTGCACCAATGATCGGATATTCAAATGGTGATTTCTACGGTGTCAACGAGTCAAATGTAATAGACTTGAATCCCTATGCTTGTCTTGAAGAAGCCGATTAGCCCATCCTACATAATTTATCATGAACTTAAACATAATGACATGGAATGTTACAGGAGTTATGTCAAGCTCTTCTTATTTGAGCGATACCCTTGTGGATCGCTCGATTGATATATTTGGAATTTCAAAACATTGGTTAAATCCAACCAATATTACTTTTTTAAATGATATCAACTCAAACTATCGTGCGTATGCTTCTACCGATAAAGATTTATCTGTAATAAACAGTAACAGGAGAGTAGGTAAAGGAGGTGTCGGCATTCTGTGGCACGTGAAGCACAATGATCGTATTTCTGCTCTTTCATTAGACGATGATCGCATTATTGGTATACAATATCAATTATCGGACAAAGATTTTATATTCATTTTTCAAGTTTATCTGCCATGTACGAATCATTCGATCAATAGTTTTCGAGATTACATTGCAAAGATGTTCGACCTGTGGCACGTTTACTCAGATATAGGTACTGTTTTTGTAATGGGAGACTTCAATTGTAAGATTGTTTCTACCCGTGCATCAGCTCAGTCTACAAGACAAAGAGAGATGTTTGATTTATTAGACGTCAATAATTGTTTAGCCGTCAATACACTGCCACTATGTACCGGCGCGTCCAATACCTACGTCTCACATGATAAACGTAATGAAAGCTTCATTGACTATATCGTAATTCCGATAGAAAAGTCCGATTATGTGACTAAATGTGAGATTCTAGATGATAATTGTATCAATGTATCTAATCACAGACCAGTCATTGCGTCAATTTATGTATCGAACTTAGGTCAGCTAAAGGGAGATTATTTCTCATCAGATAGTGATCACATAAATTGGCGCAAAGTTAATTCGTGCCAGATCGAAAATTATCGTAGTCTGCTTGAGTTTTCCAACGATTTATTGTCTGCATGTTTTCATCCATTAAACTCCAAAAGTGATATTGACAAAGTATATGATCTTTTTGTTAACGGAATATTGGAAGTGTCTGCTAGCTGCTTTCCTACATCTAAGTTTCGTCACTCTTTAAAACCGTATTGGAATGAAACATTATCAAAATTGTCGAAGTTGTCCAAGACAAAGCGGACCGAGTGGATCCGCTCAGGCCGCACGATAGATAGTGATACACATCAAGAGTATAAGCTAACCAAGAGTAATTTTAGGAGAGAGCATAGGAAGGCTGTAAGGTCTTATTTACGCTTAGCAGATGATGAAATCAATAAAACTGCTGAGATCGATAGAAACCGTTTCTGGTATCTCATTCGTAAAAAGAAGAGAAAAAATACTGACTCGATTAAAACTGAAATGCGTTTTGATAATCAAGTTTACAGAGATCCTGTTAATATTACGCAACAATGGCAAAAGTATTTTACTACTTTATATTCAGAGTACGATTGCCCATCTTATGATGATGGTTGGAAACGTTACATAGATTCTTCCATTTCTGACTTGTTACAACAAAATACAGACGTGGGAAATGTACATTTATCAGTCTCTGATATCCTAGATTTTATTCAAACTTGTAAAAAAGGCAAGATGTGTGGCAATGATGAAATATTTTACGAACACCTTATATACGGGGGTAATATGGTTTGTAGGGTTTTAGCGCGGTTATTTTCTGCAATGATTAATATTGGTCACGTGCCGGGTAAGATGAATCGAGGTATTATAGTGACACTGCATAAAGGCAATAACAAACGCAAAGATGATCCGAACAATTATCGGGCAATATCTCTAACCTCCACAATACTTAAAACATTTGAAGGGGTTTTATTGAAACGTTGCGAAAAGCAAATTTTACTCTCTTTGAGTCCACAACAGGGTGGTTTTCGGGAAAATCTTGGATGTATTATGACTTCCTATATACTTCGGGAGGTCATTAACTTTGCTACCGAAAATAGAAGCATACTGTATGTTTGTTTTTTAGATGCCAAAAAGGCTTTTGATCGTGTTTGGCATAATGGCCTATTCTACAAAATGAGTGAATGTTGCCTTGATCACTTAACTTTACGGTCTTTCATTAAAATGTACGAATCAATGATAAGCCAAGTACTTAATGGTTCATTTATCTCTAATGATGTCCCTATAAAGCAGGGAACCAGACAAGGCGGGAAAAGCTCCCCCCTGTGCTATCTCTTGTTTATAAATGGTCTTATTAAGGAGTTAGAAAACTCGAAGCTAGGCCTATGTATTTTTAATATGGATGTAAGTAGTCCATCAGTTGCCGATGACATGCTTCTTTTAAGCCTTTCCAAATCAGGATTAGATCAGATGATCAACATCTGTTATCAATATTCATTAAAATGGAGATTTGATTACAATCCATCCAAATGCACAGTTATCGTTTTCGGAGAAAGTAAGCAAAGCCGTTTAAGAGCGAATAGACAATGGTTTATGGGAAATGATCATATTGACGAAGTTGAACAGTATAAGCATTTAGGCACTATTCTAGAACAATCGTGTTCAATCGATGAAAATGTTAATATAGCATGCAGACGACTACGAGGTGAGACTCTTAGCATACTCCAATCCGGAAACTTTAATCCGCTAGCTTTACGTACTATGTACAAGTCAGTCGTTTTAAGTTCTGCATTATACTGTTGTGAGCTATGGAGTGGCCTTTCACGCACAAATAGCCTTAAGTTAGAGCGCGCTCATTCATTTTGCGTTAAGACGTTTCAAAAACTGCCCAGAAAATGTAATAACGCAGTATCTCGCGCATCTATCGGTGTGATGTCGATTTTGGCAGAAATAGATTACAGGAAATTGATTTTTCTTGGTCAATTATGCAGATTATCATCTAATTATCTCGCAAAAAGTATTTTTGTTCACAGATCAGTAAGGTATCTGAATAGTTACTCTTGTGCACAGCGTGGTTTCATTCCCGATATTTGTATAATTCTGTCAAAGTACGGCCTGTTTGGACATTTTGAGCACTTTAGGCGCACTTCATATTTCCCGCCAAAATTAGCCATTGTAAAATATAAGGTTCATGAAAAGCAGGATTCTATTTTACGCAAAAGTGTAGGCTCAAAGATCACAAACGTACAGTTTGAAGTTTTATTTTCACAGAACGACGTTTCCTGTATTTGGCGTCGTATTCGTGACCCTTATATCTGGAAGGGCTACATTTATATTGCAAATTATATACTTTGTATGCTTTGTTCTTATGAGGTCCCTCAAATATGTAATAAATGCCAACAAGTTGTTGATAAATGTACATTGCACAAGCTTATATTCTGTACTAATAATAACGCCATAAGATTGCACCTCTGGCGCTCTATTTGTCATGTTATGGGACAACGTCAGTACAGGAGCCTACTTCAGAAAACGCCTCAAGAACAGCTGATCGATATACTCGGTGGACTTGCGCAATATTTTGAAAATACTGCTCATGTAGACCAAGCAATATCCTATATATATCCTGCATTTCATCAAATGCTATGATCACGAATAATGATAACAATGCATCAATGGCATTATTCGAATGGCACGAATTTCTACAGTATGTTATCACAGAATTTCATGTGAATATGAATGTACTTAGCTACAATTTTCAGTATGAAATGAATAAGCGTTGTTCATAATGACTGGGGTGTCGTAACTGGGGTCTATACAGGCCACAGTTGCGACAATTAGATGTATAACTGCATGCATCCATGCATGGATTGTCCCTTCTTTTTCTTCTCGTTTTTTTTTTTTTTTTTTTTGTCGGACACTGTAAATTCTATTGTATTTGTTTGTATTGTCATGTCTGTTTGTATGTTTGTATTGTCATGCTCTTCTTTTTAAGGAGGAAATAAAAGAATCAATCAATCAGATGAACAAATAGAGGAGATTCGATTGTTTCGGTGTAAAACTTATTTATCTTCCACTGATGAACAACGAAACTTATATATTCACGCGTAACTTTTGTTGTCACGAAACGAAAAAAATGTCAATCTTACACGAAAACAAACAATTATTTATTTCTTTGTTGCAAAAAGAGATAAAATGTGATCTTTCAAAACAAATCCTCACAGAGCGTACGTGCCATGTCATGACTTTGGTCAATCTGAGATGACGTTTATTTAAAAGATTTAGATAATATTTTTTTGTTTTCATGGAGGTATGAACCGAAAAAACTAATCACTCTGTACGAATCCGCGAATACATTGTGTGATTAGGTTTTTCGGCTCATACATCCATGAAAACAAAAAATATTCTCTTCATTTCTTATAATTTAATAGCATCGAGCGAAAAAAACAAAAGCTATAAAAATTTTGATACCTTTTTGTATAGGACTATTTTGTGCGGAAGCATAAAAAATCGCTGCGTGCTCAAAATTTTGTTCATGGAGTTTTGAATATTTTTTTTCGACCAATCAGAACGCTCGTACTTCAGACTAGACCAAATTAACCTATTCCCACTGTGCCAAGCAATTTCTTCATTGTCAATTATGTTTTCCATCCCAAAAGAAATAGAATTTAAAGATTTCATCAACTAAAATTTATCGTCTTAAACTTATATATATAAGGTCGCCGAAATGAATGGGGAAATACAGTCACGACATGAGGGAATTGTAGGTCTAGATTTTGCCTTACAGAAACGAAAAGTAATGCAAATATTTCCCGATTATCCTTTTGATCTGATATAAATGTGGTATAAAAACCGGAAAGCATTAAAGAAAAATGATAGTAATTATGTAGGCAATGTAATTACTATCATTTTCCTTTAATGCTTTCCGGTTTTTATGCCTCTATGTTTGTTCAATAAGGGTTATCGCTATTACTGTAGGGTGGTGTATGGGAAAACCCTTAGTTGATAAAAAGAGAAAATATTGACCAACTGCCGGCCCCACCCACTTACTCCGGCACAAATTAGAAGAAAAGTTGGTTTGCGACTTTAACGCCGTAATGACAGCTTAAATAAGCTGTAGTTACGATGTTTATGTCGCCAAACCAACAAAAAAGGCGGCCAAAGACGTTGCTCAAACTCATTTGATGGTCTAGATGCATGATATGCTTGTAGTTGACAGCCGCGATTGGTCAATTAACCATTCCCAAAAAATCCTATTATTCCATTCCCGTCCACTTCTTCCTTAAAGATTTCTGAGATTCAACTTACTTGAAACTGTCGTCTGCTTTATCTATCAATTTTGACCAGTCTAAAATTTTGTTGTGTGGGAATGGTTAAAGGGGAGTCAAAGCAACAAAACTGCTATACATAGATGGCGACCAATATTTAGAGTTCCTGTTTACATGGAAGCTTACATTGATCGTCTGATTATTTGATTAACAGCCACGATTGGTTAATTAAACTGCTTTATACGTGGTTGGGCCATCGGCCACTAAAACTTAATCTACTAGTAAATGAATACCCTGTCCATACCTATAGTAAAGTTAGCAAATTGGTATTAGCCTTCTCTTTTTTGGCAATCATGCGTGCATGAATAAGGGTAGAGAGGAGAAAAGAGGATTGTTTCAAGTACGCTACATTTTTCGAAATCGAATTGATGCTCAAGTTTATCTTGTGATTTGTATGCCAGCTCTATTGTCCTTTTTTAAATGAAGAGAATATATTTTTATGTTTTTACTGGGATATGAACCTTAAACCTTAATCACACTGTATGAATACTGGAAATGGATTCATGCATTAGAGTGATCAAGTTTTTGGATTCATACCTCAATGAAAACAACTCATTCCCTTCATTTTTATGATCTAATGTCATTCAATAAAACAAAGGCAATACATTACTAGTTTTCAGTAAATCTTTTTTTTATCCACTTTGTGCGCAAAATGGAAGTTCATGGAAGTATGAAAAAACACTGAAATTAAATTGTATCAGATTAAATTTTGACTCTATTTACCATGACCGTTCACATACGAATTTTACGCGCAAAATACTGAAATAAGGTATCTCAATACAACGTTCATTTTTCCAAGTATTTGATTATTCTTCTGTACTGTGGGCGCTATTTCATTTATTGAATAAAGATGGTTAAATAATTTTATGTAGGTGTCTAGCATTAATTGGCCCTATATTTTCAAAAAATGCAATTTCACGAAAAAAAAAAAAAGGCATAATCCTTTCAGCATATAATCGCATAGTTATAACTGAGATAAGGCAAAGTGCCAAAATGTATAAGGCTATATTAATCAAGCAATGAAATACATATTCATATATTCATAATGTCGGTGGATAAACAAAACCTTGTAACAACAGCTTTATGCTAGCTGTACACAATAGTTATAAAGTTTGTCCGCCCACAGACGATACATACATTGACCTGGAGTCGAAGCTTGGTTTGATAAAGAAAATATTGAAACATTTTGTTTTGAAAAATTTTGCTTCATGAGATTTTATGTCGATAAAATCTGTTTTAAGAATCTAACCACGCATTGTCCAATAAGCGAGTCTTTAATCGTTTCCTGTTTTGTAAAATTTTAGACCCGTCCAAAATTCAAAGGTTTTGCAGACGAAAAATTGAAAGTTGATTTTATTTGAAAAGTAATCATTCGGTAGGGTAGAAAATATTGTGGAAAAAAGAAGAAATTGCTTGTTACAAGCAATTTCTACTTTTTCCACAATGTTTTCTCAATTATAAAATCACAGGGACGTAAAAACCAGAGATTGAACAGGAAAGGGTTGAGGCAATCAAAAAAGTAAGTAAATTCGATTCACAGTTATCCAGAGCAAGATAACCAAACGATAGCGTCCATTCAGGTTGTCCTACTGCATAGTTATTATCGCTAGTTTCCAAAAGTCAACATAAATTTGACTGCCAGCCAACTATGTGTCGTAACTACAGCTAAAATAAGCCGTATTTAGGACGTTTTTGGTGCCAACAGAGGAAATGCTGTCGATTTGGAGTTAAAGATTAATTTAGCAATGGAACAAATGAGCAAATTTAGCATGCCAGCTTTCAATGTTATCTGAACCTTTTTTACGAAATTGGACTATTTGAATTATTTCAAACTAAACCGTTACTACAAAAAGTTAACTTTAATTGATGATTATTCGTGTAATGGATTATATAACTGTGAAAAGTCGGTTAAGAACAACAAATGATTTTGGCCAGAATGTAATCTAAACATTTATCATTTGTTACCGCGATTCCATGGCTGGATTTCTTGTTGGAATAGGTAAAGCTGGCGAGGTTGCCGAGCGATCACCTGCAGTCATTTCAGCTAACTTAAAGGAGGATATGTTGCTACAGAAAAAACGTCTGGTTCTGGAGAGATCTGAACGAAACCTCGTCCATCAGATAAAAGTGGACCAAAAGGTTGTATACAAGAATTTTCAGTCCAAATTGGTTAGGTCTAAACTTGCTTTCGCTAGATTGATGGGACAGAAAGATATAGAAAAGGATCTTCGAGCAAAAAACCTTGGCGGACTGAACACGGATATTGTTGGGTCAACTGACGAGGAATATGCTTTTCTAGAAAAACTTGAAAAGAGGCCATGTACAGCTACATGTATTTCTCCACGTATTGAAATGCCAAAGAATGGGATATCGACTTTTCCGAATTTGAAAAATAAGGAGATTTCGAGAAATAATGTTCCGAATAAAGTGACTGGAGATCGTCAGATTGGGAACAATGAAAATCCCTCCTCTTCTACAGTAAAAAATATTCAAAACAGTAAACTAGACACTGAATGCAAATCTTTGGAGATAAGACCAGCCACAACTGCTGGCGTTCGCGTTGATAGGGATTTTATTCGTCATCAAAAAGAGATGAGTAAAAATAGTATTACAACACTCACGCAGGGTAAACTTAATGAGGCCGAGAAGAATGACACCAGACTCGTTACCGAATCTGAACACATGGTAGACGGAGAGAAAACAATGCAAGATAGCAAAGAATCAGAAAAAGAAGAAATAAAGTATACAAATCAAACTTTAGAAAGCAGTGATGGTGATACGATCGGTGGCAAGAACATCACAAACGACTCAAAACCAACAGTGGCTTTCCTTGACGAGTTAGAACTAAATCTAGACAAACTACAGAGACCGAGAACCGTTGCTCTGGCTGGACTGTCAGACATATCTAGCTCTCCGCCAATTTCACCAAAGCATATATCTAGGAGGGCAAGCCGGGCATCAGATTTTTTCCAAGAAGAAAAGAAAATTGATTTGGTTCAATTACATCTTCAAGCATCTAGGGCCGTCGACTTCACTGATAAAGTTAATAAATTTTGTGAATCATTAGAAAAAACGCAAATATCTCGAAATAAGCCGACTTCGGATTATTACACAATTCGATTGGAGGCGTCCATGAAAGACAGATTGGGATCAGAGATTGTGAACGTACCGGGTACTCCTGATGATGAAAATAAACGTGCGATGGGAAATATTTTCGTCCGTAGTTTAACTGTACCAGAAATTAACTGGAACTTTATAGGTCCATAGGAAGTAGATAAACCTCACGTGTGTGGCTAGGAAAACTATCACAATGAATTTAACACGTCGAAAATTTGCTTCGCCGATGTGTTTATCAGTGAATATAGTTCAATGGGATTGTTCAATACATGTGTTATTCGTTTACCCTTTCTTGTTTAATTCCTGGTTTTCACGTCCCTGTGTTTATAAACTTGAGAAAACATTGTGGAAAAAGAAGAAATTGCTTGTTAAAAGCAATTTCTTCTTTTTCCACAATATTTTCTACCCTACAGAATGATTATTTTTCATATGAAATCTATTTTAAATGGTCGTCTGCAAAACCTTTGAATTTGGACCAGTCTAGAATTCCCGAAAACGGGAAAGGGTTAAACCAAGAAATTGCTGATTTTAAAATGTAAGTGGTAGCATTCCTTGTGGATAAGCGTAAAATCAAAGTGAAAGGGTTACTTAAACGGAGGCATCGATGGTTTTTTCGTGTCACAGTTTATCATCATTTTATATTCGCCTTTATATATTATTTGAATACAATATTCTGAATAGAAGTTTTGCGAAACTCAAACGTCGTATATCAAAATAAACCAGGATATTCGTATGCTTTTAATCTATCTTTAAATTACGCAGAGACAATTTGTCAATCGCTGGCCCCGCCCATTTACTTCGTTAGCCCCGATAGGAAGTTCCGCTTCGATTTTAAACGGTGTTATTTGAAAAAAAAAAAAGATAAATAGCAGCATGTAACAAGTAAGCAGTATAGTTTGTTGACGACCTTAAAGTCGTAACTACAGTTCAGGTAAGTGTAGTTACGATATTTAAGGTCTAAATGAAGGATTTCATCGGTTGACCGGTAATTTGAATGACAGCCGCGATTGGCCAATTGCAATGAATATTGGCACGTTCACGCGGTGCATATACATAACATAATCACGCCGTTCACTTTTCAATTCATTGTCTCAAATAAACATCATCATGGCGTCGGTGCTCAAGACGCAGTTATGAGTTCTGTAAAGATCAGTCTAAAAACTGCTGGAACAGTTAATGTAAGAATAGATACTTACCGTATTTTTGCGACAACCTTTTAATGCGACTTTGCTTACATTCCTTGTCACTTACAGTTATCTTCTATTAAATTTGGGTCTTATTCAAATAATGTGTTAAGGTGTCAACAATATTTAATTTTTTTATCGTTTGTTATAATAACGCGGATTTCCTCTGAACTTTTCCTAGATAACCACAACTAGCCACTTTAGGTCTATCAGAATATCGTAAAGACAAAATCTGACTCATATGTATGTTTAAACCCATTCCAACACAGTGGCGCTTTTAGACGCCCCAAAAGAAAAACAAGTGGAAAAACATTGTAGAGAATGAAGAAATTGCTTGCACAATGTTTTCTACCCAAAAAGTTGAAAATATCTTGAATTTCATTAACTTTAAATTGTTGTCTGAAACTCCTGTCAATTTGGACAAGTCTAGAATTTTGCCGTCTGGTCATAGGTTAAATATTAGGGGCATTTTGGAACTTATATCTTATCTAGGGATCAGAGCCTTTAAAGTTACCTCGTTTTTTAAAAAAAAATATACAAGGACTTTTGAGTTATACTTGTGACGAAATTGTTTATTGTGAGCATTTTCTTCATTATCTAAAATGTTTTCCACCTAAAGAGACAAAGATTGGTTTAATTTCACCAACAAAATAATTATCGTCTACAACTCCTTTCCATTTGGATAGTCTAATTTTTTTCGTCTGGTAATGGGTTAATAATGTGACCCGTTGAGAGAGAGAAAGAGAGAGAGTGTGTGTGTGTGTGTGTGTTTGTGTGTGACAGAGAGAGAGAGAGAGAGAGAGAGAGAGAGAGAGAGAGAGAGAGAGAGAGAGAGAGAGAGAGAGAGAGAGAGAAAGAACTCCCGTGTGTTAAGTTCTCCGAACAAAGACTTTTTAAAGAGATTGGATTCGGCAAAGATCAGTTAGGTATCCAATTCGAAAATGCCAAATAGTAAGGTGCACCTAACCATGACTTCCTGTCGTTTCCCTATCATGATAATCACAACATTCAAACCCAGTCAAATCATTCATTTAGACCGGAAGTGTAATGCTTTACATTCTCCCGAGAATCAAATGACGCTAGTTGGAGTGAATGCTGGTTGAGCCGGGCTTCGAATTCACGACCCTAGATTTGAGAGTACAGTGTGTTACCGACTAAACTAACCGGGATCTACTAGATTGGTAATTCTGTCTTCAGAAAATCGTCAAAAATGAAAAAGTTTCGATCCGTTACATTCTGCACGGACCGGTGGTCCTTTTTGACTTGACCCATTCCCACAAAACAACATTTTAGACTGATCTTAATCGAAAAAAAGTTGCAGACGGCAATTTCAATTTGATGAAATTTTAAAAATCTGTCTTTTGGGCTAGAAAACATTGTGGATATTGAAGATCTTCATTATTCACAATATTCCCCAAAGTATTTTGGGGGGAGGGGGGGGGGGGGAGGAGGGCGTCAAAAAGTGTCATTTTGTGGGAATATATTAAAGGGTCACAGCTGTAGAAGTAGGTATATCACTGATTAAACATAGACCTCGCGGGCACTTTGCTAGATCTACGTAATGTAATTTTAATATATACCCACAAATTTACCTTATAAGATACTTTCATTGTCCACAGGCAAAATCGTACTAAAATCAAAGTACTGAAAAGTACTGTAAGCTAGCAAAGCATTGATTTGTTCAGTAATCTTCGTTGTCAAACATTATCATGATAAAGAAACGAGATTATAGTAACCAAGGAGTTAACCCATTTTCTCTCAAACCCCCCCACCCGTTTTACGTCCCTCAAGAAAATAGTTGTGGAAAACAAGTTGGAAAATGAAGAAATTGCTTGTTACAAGCAATTTCTTCATTTTCCATATTGTTTTCTACCTAAAGAGATACATATTTTAGAATTTTCAACAAACTTAAATTGTCGTCTGCAACTTCTTTGAAGATTCTGATCAGAGTCATTTTTAACACGATATGCTCAAATGAGCTCAAAATACCTAGGAGATGAAGTTGCAGGCATGGTTTGAAACATTCCTGAAATACATAAGAACTTCTTTTTATGGCATAGGCATTTAACTGATTTAGTGGTTAAGCCTCCAGTGGCAGTTTGCACTCATTGAGCTTTGAAGCGACCTCAAAATTGTGTCTATCAAAGCTGACGCTTTGCTGGCAAACCCAAACGAATCGGACATTTACTGGACTGAAAGGTATATTGTTAGATGACGTAATCTTATCGGTAAATGCCATTGCACCGTAAATAGTGTTAGTCATTTTGTCGTACCAAGGGAGGCGAGCGTTCTACTAAAAAGATGATCTCGATATCCCTTCACCCGTGATGATGACTGTTAGTGGGATTTAGAAAAAAAAAACAAAAAACACACACACACCCAAAAAACACGTAATACAGTTTTCGTAAACTTCTTTTATCTATAATAGGCAAACACCGTATGTATATGATTAATGATATACTGTGATGTAGTAGCGACACTAAACTTAGTATTAGATTCTTGATGCACAGGAAAAAATGATATTTCACGAGACAAATTTTCTCACGCGGCTCAAATGCAATACGAGGATTTGAATCGCAACCATAACGGAACATTCCTTATATATATCGATTTTTTTCTCCTTCAGAACGCATATTCAAACCGTCTCTAAAACTACCACTGTGTCTGAGGAAATCAGTAGGTGCTCGTTCCGAATCTATGAATGAATGAATGAACGAATCTTGTTTTAAGTTTATGGTCATGTTGGGCGCATTACAATTAACTGACATGACACATTTCTCAAAAACTGAGATGGTTTTAATATATATGCTTTTCGATGAACAATATCTTTTTCCTATTTAATTTTGATTCTGTTTAACAATACAACTAAAACTTGATTTGCATTTTTTATTAAAATTTCTGTTAAAATGATTTGTTGGATTCTTGCGCAAAAAGAAGTCCTTTAACCCATTCCCACAGAATCCCTCCTTTTTACGCCCCCCCCCCCCCAAGATAAGAAACAAGCAATTTCTTCACATTTTTCCCCACAAAAAAAAAAAAAAAAATGAAATACAAACAGGTTTCTAAAATTTCATTAACTTGAAATTGTCGGCTAAAATTTTGTTGCGTGGGGATTGGATTAATTAACTGTCTCTCGGCGTCATAGGGTATAATAAAAATATACACGTTTAGTCTTAACACGTATAATTCTGACTAGTCTAAATAGGAATGTGTTGCTGACAACAATTTAAAGTTGGTGTTATCAATCAATTCCTTTCCTGTTCGCAATGCTTTCCATTTTTTTCTTGATGGGCGTAAAAAAGAAGAAATTGTGTAAGAATTGGTAAAACTAGTCGTGTTGATCAAGTGTTTTACCCCTATAAATAACATTGTATGGTGATATGGACAAAATTAGTTTACCCAGTATGTAGCCGTGGACAAGGTAACAAAATAAACTGATCAGCCCACATTCTTAAATCGTTTGCAAACTCTTTCAAGCTTTGAATTTGTCGTCATGTAAAGGGCTAACTTACCAAGTAGGATCAAGAATAGCTGTAGAGATTGTTTGTTTGAATTGGATTTAACGTCGCGTTTAACAATTTTTCAGTCTTATCGCGGCGGCTTGAACACCTAACAATGGATTCCTGGTATATCTCGCACCAGTACTACCATTACATCCTTTCCTAGCCTCCCGCTGCTATCATACCTAGGTTTGCGATAATCGACCGATCGATGAGAGGCAAATGTCGATAAGGATATGTGCAGCCTCCGGGGAACAAGCTTTAGAGATAGAATGATGTACATTTGTCCTTCCCTTCGCTATCTAGAGAACCTCTCTGCATGAATCTTCCAAGTGAATTCAAGTGTTTGGTTCAAATTTCTTCCGGAAATAATTCTTCTGTTACTGTAACCTATTTCTACACAGTGACGCTTTTTGACGCCCCTCATGAAAAGCAATTTTGGAAAACATTGTGTGAAATGAAGAAATTTTACACAATATTTTCTAACAAGAAAGTTGAAAAAATGTTAGTCTGCAACTTCTTTCAATTTGGACCTGTCTAAAATTTTGCTGACTGGTAATGAGTTAAATTGAAATTAGAATTCACTTGTTGTTCGTTATCAAAATACCCTGTTTCTGACGGATCGCTGGCCACGCCCAGTGACTCCGCAGGCCCCGCCCATTGGCTCCGACATAAAACGGCGAAATTTTGACAAATCTATGGCCGATAACATGCAACAAGAAGTAAAATGGCTCGCGACATAGACGCCGTAACTAAAGCTCATTCAAGCTGAAGTTATGACGTTTAGGTCTCCAAGCCAACAAAAAAGCTTCACTTAAATGTCGACTAATGTGGAGTCTAAATTGAATTATTTGATTGGTCCGTTGATTTTTTGATTGACAGCTGCCCTTAGTCAACTAATGAAAATGGTTAGATATTTTTGTGATAGATAAACCGTGTACTTTTGATTGTAAGTGATCTTCAACCTATTGGCATTCCGGTTTAAACATATGGTTGACTTGCAAAGAGATGAATATATCACAATAGCTAGCTTGACAGATTTCTTAATATTTTCGCAAAATGCATTCTCTGGTGATTTTCTTTACCAGTGTTATGAAATATAGGGCTTATAGTTCTGCAAACATAGCTCGATAGTAGTTTACCCTTTCATGTTCTATCCCTAGTTTTTACTTCCTGTGGTTTTATACTTGAGAAAAAATGTGGGAAAAGAAGATATTACTTGTTTTCTGTTTTCCCACAATATTTTCTATCCTGCAGATTGGTCACTCTTCAAAATTGCAATCAATTTTAGTTGTCATCTGCAACTCTTTTCAATTGGACAAGTGTAAGATTTCGAAAAAAAAAACAACAAAAACAAACAAAAACAACAACAACAACAACAACAACAGGAACGTGTTAAGGAAGTCCCACACAAAACCGCTTTTTACGCCACTCTAGAAAAAGGCTTTGACAAAAAATGTGAGCAATGAAGAAGTTTTACACCACAAATGACAAAGGAATTTAATAAACCATTAATTTTTCACCTAAAAGACAAAGATATAGAACAGTCTAAAATTTAATTGTCCGGTAATGGGTTGATTTCTCAATTATACGCCGGCGATTCATTTTGAGTAAAATAGATCTAATAAGGCAATATTCTGCGTCTGTTCTCCGTCCAAAATTCTATCCGAGATATCTCTTCTAAAATGGGGGCTATCAATTTGAAATTCAATTGGCTAACTTATCTTAATAAGGGAAAGTTCACTAGAAAGAACAATCATTTTGGCTTGCTTAATGTTTTAATAATTTCCCTTTGTTGCCTTTCTTACGTCTATTTTGTCTTAAATTAAAGATCTCTTAAAGTAAAGAAACTATCAAGTTGAAACGTTATAATGAATAGATCGAATAAGGAAAATTAAAGAACACAAGAACTGTTATTATGGCTTTTAATTTCTGATCTTTTTTAACTTTATTATTTAAATAACATATTTGTCCAGAGAGGGGACAGTAGCTATCATTTATCACTGATAAATAGATCTCATTTTCAGAAAATGTGGAGAGCACAAAAGCCATAACTCTAGCTACCTTCACTTTTGGCTAATCTGACTTTGTCGTTATCAAATTTAATTTTTTCTTGGGCATATCTCTGAAAGTATTGACGCTATCAACTTGAAACTTCTTAATAGTATAGTTCACGGGAAATGTAATTCTGGCTTGCTTGCTTGATTTTCTAGTTATTACGTATTTGTTGTTTTTCTACCTTCAGTTTTTTTCGGAGCATATCTCTTAAAGTACAGTGGTACAGTTCGAATATAGAAGTACATTGCATTGCACTGTATTGCCTTTATTTTTTAGATATTTCCCTTTTTTTTCTGTATTGAATTATATACTTCGACAAGTGTAGTGCGGATCCACTTAAAAACAACGTTGATGCATTGATCTGATTGGGGAGAAGTTAAAACATTTAACACGGTTAATCTAAACAATTACTTTATTACTTAATTATCTTAGTCATTAGTCTTAGTCTCTTCTATTTTTTTTCCGGGATTAATTTTTGCCTGAAAGTTATCGTTGAATTATCTTGAAATTTCATGGGTGGTTAGAGAGGGAAAAGGCTTAGTAGAAGCTGTATTTTTTATTTTATTATTATTATTTATTTGCCTCCTTGTTTTTCCAGAAGTGTACGCGTGCTGTTTTTCGGCAGTTTTGTACATGATATAAAAGAGCGACTTGTCCGTTTTATCAGACATATTTGTCGGGGAGATGGTGGGCTGTGTCTGCATGACTCTTGTTATTCATACAATTAATCTTGCTTAAGCAACCTCTGCTATTTAGCGACGACTTTCATTTAGCTACCATAATCAACATTTCTTTACCAAAATCATAAGCTTTTGAGAAGTTGAAGAATTTGCCTAAAATCCCCAACTAAATCAGACGTTGTTTGAACTCATAAGAACCGTCTCAATGAGACGATTCTTATGAGTTCGAACAATATACGATAAGTGAGAATTCTGCAATAACTTATGTATGTAATCAAATCGATCATTATCATGTCATAAAATATACTAAGCGAACATTCTCTTTAGTGCCCACATTTTTACCGTTCCTTAAGTGGTCGCTTAATACAAGATTTACTGTAGTTAAAAACCACCATAACCCATTTCAAAACAATCCCGCCTTTAGACGCATTGAATATAGATGCGAATGATTGATACTTGTGGAAAACATTGTCGGAAAATAAGAGATTGATTGTAACAAGCAATTTCTTCTTTTTTGCCACAATATTTTCAACCATATTTCGCACTTATTTTCAAAAATGGAAATATCATCTGCAATATTCAATTTTCGTCTTGAAAAGGGTTAACTATTCACCTGCTGCATAAATTACAAAAAAATGAAGATTAAGATCGGATTTCACGTATGAGCAGTCCGATAATTGCCAAGGCAACCTATGGCGCAGGAATATTCCAGTTTTTGTCAAAATATTTATGGAATTAGACGTTAAGTATTTTTCTAAAATTTTCGACTTCTCCTGCAGCAACGGCTATTGACCAAACGCTGGCCCCGCCCACCCACTCCTTTAGTCACGCCCTTTTACCCCGACAGGAAGTCCCGCTTCGATTTTAAAAGGCATTATTTTGCAAAATTTATAGCCAGTAGCATGTAACAAAAAATGATGCGGTTGGCTGGCGACCTAAACGTCGTAACTATAGCTTAAATAAGCTGTAGTAACGACGCTTGGGACGCCAAACCAACAAAAATACTTAACAAAAATGGCGGACAATGCTTAATTCCGAGCTGAATGAATTATTTGATTGGTCGTTTGATTCCAAGAATGACAGCCACGATTGTTTAATTTGTAAAAGCCTGTCGTCTAATGTAAACACGGGTCTCACGAAGAGATCCAAAAAAACAAAAGATATTAATGCAGAAGACTTTCAAAGATTTTCTTAGTACATATTCCTTTTTAATTTTCATTGAAACCTATAGAATCACTAAGACTATGACCAGGTATAAAATAGTTTTCACTGGTGAGCTTTTTTTTGGTTGTCGCGTAAGAATTCCATGCACGGTAAGGTTTGGTCCTGTTCGTGACATTTCTAATAATTCCACATGTTCGTGAAACAGGGGTCATTGAGCAGCCTGGTCAGCTACATGACTCATTTAGGATATTCACTGAACATGAGACAAAACTTTGTTAAAATGGTCGAAATTGAAAGAAGTTGCGGACGGCATTTCAAATAGCACCCAAATTGGAAAATAAGTGCCAAAATAGGATAGAAACCAATATGAGAGAGGGGGGAATTGACTGTTAAAAGCATTTTGTCCTTTTCCTACAATTTTTCCATGGTTATATTTCTTGGCACAAGAAAGCGCCTTTAGTAAAATCTGAGAGTGTAGCTTATACATGGAGCATCGGGAAGTCTATGATTTGGCAAACACTGATCTAAGTTTTTACGTGGCGCACAGGTATAATACTGGATACGTGTCATGCACAGATTCATTGATACAACAATTGCATTTGACGAATCGCTGACCACGCCCACTAAATTCCGACATTACAGTTCAACATTATTCTGTAAGATCTGTTGTCATCGTTAGCTGGCGACCTAAATATCGTAGATTCAGCTTGAATAAACTATAGTTAAGACTTCTAAGTACAAAATTATCTTTAATAAGCATCAGACCTTAAAATCAACTTCCGGTACAAAGGAATGATTTTTTGTTTGTTGTTTGTTTGCTTGAATTGATCCGTCAATGGTTTTGCCGCTTTAAATGCAAAACAGGTCGTGCGTCACAACTACTGTATCATGCATCAATCCAGCACATGATAGGCCATATTGTGTGTGCATTTGCGTTTATTTATCGCTATACGTAGCACATGCCCATATTAGCGACGCCCCCCCCCCCAGAAGACGGTTAGCTGTTACGGGGGATAGAGCAAGGATAGAGGGACGTAATTGCTGAGAGTTACGCCTAGTTCCTTAACGTGCTCGATGGATAGCATTGTCAGCCGGGCCTTGGTTTAACGTCTCATCCGAAAGACAATTAGTTTTGTTAGTTGATTTGATCAGCACAGTGCTAGAATCCGTGATCTTAGGTTTGAAGTCAAGTGCTCAATATCAACTGAGCTAATCGGGCTGACCAAGAATTCAAAACTTGTCAAAGCTCATTTTTAGTAGAAGTTTATTTTTTATTGTGAGATTATTTTGACCTAGCGTTTTTCAACCCATTCCCATATAACCATCTTTAGACTGGTCCAAATTGAGAGAAGCTGCTTACGACAATTTCAAGTTGATGGAATTTATTTTTGTTTTTTCGCCTCTTTGGATAGAAAATATTATGGATAATGAAGAAATTGCTTAGAACAAGCGATTTCTTCATTTTCAACAATGTTTTCTAAATCTTTTGTCTTGGGGGCGCCCAAAAGCGTTTCTGTGTAGGAAAGGGTTGAACTTTTATCTTATGGCAATATAAGGGGAAATTGCTTGTGGAATGATTTCCGTATTGGGTTGTGACATTCCCACACAATCGTGCCTTTGGACCCGAACCTCCACCACCAAGAATATAGCTTTATCCACAATGCCCCCCCCCCCCAATAACATGTTATCAAGTAAAATTGTCGTCTGTAACGTCTTCGAATTTAGACCAGTCAAAAACGTTGACTTCTGCTAAATACTTTAATCTATGACCTGCAACATTCTGAACAGTCAGTTACATCTTTCTGTGTTAGGTGATAAAATCTGTGGAGAAATAATTGTTCCAGTGTTTGGTTGTAGCGGTGGTACAATACTAGTGTAGGTCCCTCCGATATTCTGTACGGTCTGGTTCACATCTTTTGGTGTTAATTGTCCTTTATAATCCACCAC
Organism: Fragum fragum; assembly: GCA_946902895.1. Taxonomy (NCBI): domain Eukaryota; kingdom Metazoa; phylum Mollusca; class Bivalvia; order Cardiida; family Cardiidae; genus Fragum; species Fragum fragum. The sequence continues at coordinate 7,021,348 of OX336366.1, forward strand.
GATATTCTGTGACGTCATCCTAGATTTATCTACTGATCCGCTACGTGTTGGACACCGAGAGTCGGAGAAAAGTCTTGTAACGATCGGAGAGCTATCTAACTCGTCTAATTCCGTAGTCATGGCTCGGCATTCAGGTGTTTGTTTGTAAGTGGACACCCCTGTGACACCAAGAACTTTCAAGTTGGCATCTGACGAAGAATGTCCACTGTCGTTATCGTCTGAACTAGGCTCAGTAATGTTATCTTCACCACTTGTGATACTGGTAATCGAGGATGCAAATGATTGGCTAGATTCTACCGACATTTCATCAGATATCTCGGTTGGCGAACCATTAACATCACAATCAGTTCTTTCATTATTTCGTAATTTACGTTGACAAGCCAGACTTTGTTTCTTGCGTACCTGAAAAATGAAAAAAAAAGGAAAACAAACAGCGTAAAGAAACTACGTAATTATATATGCACAGGGATACAGAGAAAAGCTCTTACAACAGTGGTGATAAATATATACACGTAATTGACCATTCGCTTGCCCCTCCAATTTACTCTAATTGCCACGCCTATCGACTCCAACAGGAAGTTACAATTCGATTTTTAACGGCGTTATTTTGCAAAATCTATGGCAAGTAGCATGTAACATAAAAGTAGAATAGTTGGTTGGCGACCTAAACGTTGTAACTTCAACTTGAAAAAGCTGTGGTTACGACGTTTAAGTCGCTAAACCAACAAAAATGATTCACATAAATGGCGGCTAATGTCGTAGTTCAAAATGAACTTACAGTCTAAATGAATGATTTCATATATTATTTGATTGACAGTCGCGGAGCGTCAATTATAGCTTTCTCTTTTATTTTGACCTGATAGGGCGGAGCAAAGCAAAGAAATGTTTCATTTTTATTTGAGGTTGAGTACCTTTCTTTCAGCAAACTGGATACAGCGACCAACTACTTTTCGTCAAATCCAACACATCTTTATCAAGAACAAATTTGAAATATGCAAATTTTGCATTGTATTGCAATAATAACGGAATGCATATTGTCACGACTCATTTGCCCAAATGGACATGTAAGGAAGACAATTGACCAATCGCAGATGTCAAACAAATAATCAGTCGACCAATGAAATCATCCATTTAGACTAGAAATGAGTTTTGAACTCCAACATGGGTCGCCATTTTGTTAACCTTTTTATGTTGGTTTGCCGACTTAAACGTCATATTTACAGTTTATTCAAGATGTAGTTACGACGTTTGGGTCACCAACCAACCATTCTGCGTATTTGTAACATGTTACTGGCCATCAATTTTTGCAAAATAATGCCGTTAAAAATCGAAGTTGAACTTCCCTTTGGAGTCAGCGGAGGGGCCAAAGGAGGCATTGGGTGGGGCCAGCGATTGGTCAATTTTCAAGTTCTTATTCTTCGAGGGAGAGTAAATATGTTGTCTATCTACTAAAGATTCCAAATAAGTTAATTGAAGATTATTGTAAAATAATGTTATGATGGACGTCTCAACAAAGACAAGACCGAATTATATTTCTCCTAAAATTTAGCCACTGGCATTATTCTGATCTTCAAGATCAAAATTTACGGATAATACGAAACAAAAATCTACAACAACTGAGAAGATGCTATTTATAAAGCCTTCATTTAAGTCTCTGACTGAAAATAAAACTGCCTGTTTCCAGGTACATCGCTCTTAAAAGAGACAGGAAAAAACAAAGGCGTTTGACCTCTTTAGAAGATCTGTTTTCTTCATTGAAAACTAATTTCTTAAAAATATGTTATTTTTTACGGGCGCATGTGTTCGTTTCTAAAAAAATACACTCAATGAAATTCTTTTGAGCCAATGAACAGCATTGTTCACTGTGAATATGTGGTCCTCGTTCTAGACAGAAACTATGTGTTTACGATTGCCAGCAATGCCGTATTCGATAAAGGAAAGCGAAAAATGGGCTTTTATCAGGGAATTATATAAAGAATTAGAAGCGACTTTGGTTCTAAACCAGAACGGAACACTGCACTGTAAATATTTAAAGCTTCTTTAAATAGATTGCACTGGAGCTGCTCTAAATCCAACATATACAGTGCTTCAGATTTAGGGCGTAATTCGTATTTTAGATTTAAATATTTCACCAAAACTGCCATAAACCCTATGTTGTAGATTCTCATTGAATCGTCTCGACGACACGATTCAAATGAGTACCAACAACATAAGGTTTCGTTACCCCCTCCTATCTAGACCTTATGCCTAGTAAACTGTATAAGCTTTTCTCATGTTTAAACTTTCAATATAAGCTATATTAGCTTAACTTTCATCGTCAGCTCAATCAAAGAACATACTCGCTTCTTTTGAAAATACACAAAACTGTAGCATCCGGCAAAACACAGATCAATGGTATAAACTTATCTTACTTTAAACCTGTTATTACATGATTGATAAAACATTGTGGAAAAAAGAGAGAAATTGCTTGTTACAAGCATATTTTTCCGCAATATTTTCTACCCTATTAAATGGTTAATTGTCAAATTAAAACCCCTTTCAATTTTCATCTGAAAAACCTTTGAATTTGAACAGGTTTAAAATTTTGAAAAAAAGAAGAAAGGTTAAAAAGAATACTTAAGTCTCACTTTTTTGTTCTTTAACTTCGATTTTCTCCATGCAAGAAATAGAAATATCGCTAGAACCGTTGCTCCTGTCCCAATAACGATTATTCGGGAGGGCTTCATTGTTGCTATTCCGCCATTCCGCGCCAAAACGTATGAATTGTTTTGCACCGGCGGTGACGTCATTGTGCACTCCCTGACTGCAAAATTGCGCGTGTTACATACTGAGAACTTTCTAGAAACGTGATTAGGAATTATAATAAAAAGACATGTTAAACGTTCTAGTACCAAGGAGATGGCGATCGCTGGTCCTGCCCATTGACCCCGACAGGAAGTTCCACTTCGATATGAATCGGCGTTTATGTCCGGTAATATCAGTCGGGACACACTAGGCTATTCCCTTAAACTTAGGAACAGAACTCGGACGTAAAACAGGCGGAACATTATGTATTTTGTTAGCCGGGAACAGTGAAGGAAAAGTGTAATCGCGAAAAACCCGAGGTGCGTTCTTTTCGTCAAGATTCTTAAGATTCTTATTTAGATTTTTAAGATAAAGCGTTCTTTATAGATTAAGATTTTTAAGCCCCTAAATAAGAATCTTAAGAATTCTTAATGAGGAATTTAAGCGTACTCAGCATTGGCTTAAACAAGTAGCCTTGACGACGTCGAACATTTTCACTCAAAACAGCAAAAACTGTTCTGTAAGACGTTTCAAAAATCTTATTTAGTGGGATTTTTCATCTCGACGAAAAGAACGCACCTGCGGATTGTTCGGGAGTTTCAAAATCGCTGAAAAACTTAAATTTCGTTTTGTTATTTTATGTTTGCCCGTTTTGCTGCGATATCAAGTTTTCTTTGAAGATCAGAGTTTTTACAGAACACTATGAGGTGCACTTTACCACAATTGCTTTTCATTACGTGACGGATAGCTCCATTTTGAAAATTTGTCATGTGAAGATTTAAATAGCCTTACTATGCACATTCGAGATTTAATAAGTAGAATAAAATGAGGCGTTCCGATTGCAATAAAACATTATAAACAAGTAAAATGGTTGATTAGTGACAAGACGTCGTAACCAGAGTGTCACAAGACGGCTGAGCGGTTGGCTTGGATACGGGTCAATAAAGAGTCAGGATGTGCATTTCCACATTTTTATTTACATAAAACAAATAAATAAATATATACCAATCAATCTAAGTATAAACAAGTTAACCAAAGTATTCCAAACAATAGAGTCTCTAAAGAATTTCCATAGTCCACAAGCACTATACGATATTTGATGAAGTTTAATGTCCCAAAATGTCTACATCACTTCGCAAGATTTATGAAATAAGAAAACCGCCAAAATGTTAAATATTTACTACCAACCAATCATTAACATAAATTTCTACATTAAACTATTGCCTGACCGCGCCTACTTCACTAGGATATATGTGTCTGTCCAGCCGTTTATAGTATATGTTGTTCCCCGGTCGTCACAACCAAAACGTCCTTCCCCTATGACGCTGACGCCGGCACGAAGTACTACCAAAGTCTCCCGGTCTGGACACCACGTTATAATCTCACACCTGGATCTGGTCTGGCCTCAAGTCATCGCATCACACGCCTATATACCATCAGTTTGTGATGTAGGTTGTTATAAACAATCAAGCAAGCAAGCAACCTATAGAAAGTACAACAACTATTATAGCAACTACCTAATAAGAGCTCTAATGGCTCTACTTCCCACAATGTTTTACAAACATCTCAGACAATATAAACAGCTAGCATCTTTTCCCACAATGTTTCCTCAAACCCAATCTATTACAAAACATAGACCAAAACAATATGCTAACGTCTTTTCCCACAATGTTTTCTCAAACTCGAGCTATTTACAGAACATTGACCAATATAATTCTTTACATCTTTTCTCACAATGTTTTCACAACCAACAATTCAAAATACTGAACTGTATTAAGATATAATTATACAGCATTTGACATTATCCAATTACCATTTGAACAATACAACATTAGCATTTGCAAAACATGAACTGCTAAGCAGACGATTAAATACAAATTATCACAATGTTTGTTTCTTTGAAAATAGTTACAAAAAAATAGCCTATTCAACCACGGCTTAAAGACAATCCGACAAAACATTCAACATTACAGCTCTCCGAAATCCAATCCTAGCCATCCGACATTCCAGAACAATGCAGGAAAATGAACAATTAACTAAACAGCCATTTGTCATTTTCCAGCGTTATTTGCGATAATACAATATACCAAAAGGCTGCTCATTTAAGCCACGAAATTCTAAAGACATAAAAAAACATTTACACAATAAAATCATTGTAAATTAAAAGTATTTACCCCAAGAAGAATCCAACTCTCACACACAAATCTCAACTTCACATTCCAGCTACCATGCCAAAAATCGTCTACCCAACGAGTTATTTCAACGCAGGGTTTTTATACAAAACCCTACGAAGAAAACTCACCCAACACGCACGCTTAACCCAAGTACTATAAAAACATAATGTACAATTAAAACTACTAGCCACCAGAAAATGTGTTAAAACAACCAATTAAACCCTACGGCATATAAAAAGGGACGTAGTCTCGCCTTAACCATGACAAAAACCCGATCCTAGAAACTTAATGTGACATACCTCCCCCAACCAAAAGAGTACGCAGTACTTTGTTACCATATTAAGTTTTAGGAAGATAATTCTCCAAAAATCACAAGCGACTCAAATAGTCTGCCCCAACATTATCACTACCTTTAATGGCAACAATTGTAAACCTGTAAGGCTGCAAACTCAAAGACCACCTAAGTAACCTGGAATTTGACCCTTTCATACTTGACAAGTAAGTCAATGGCTGATGATCAGTCTCTAAAACAAAACTTTTCCCATACAGATACTTTCCAAACTTCTGAATAGCCCAAACAATTGCCAAACATTCTTTCTCTATTGTGGAATAGTTTAATTCCCCACCTTTTAATTTCCTACTAGCATAAGCCACCGGTAATTTCCCGTCCCCATCTTCTTGTAACAAAACTGCGCCTAGCCCACCCTCTGAGGCATCAGTCTGAAGGATGAAACTCCTTGCACAATAGAGAAAGAATGTTTGGCAATTGTTTGGGCTATTTCTGGTCCACGTATGTGGGCGTGGGTTCGAATCCCACTTCTGACACCAAATGTCACAAGACGGCTGAGCGGTTGGCTTGGATACGGGTCAATAAAGAGTCAGGATGTGCTTTTCCAAATTTTTATTTACATAAAACAAATAAATAAATATATACCAATCAATCTAAGTACAAACAAGTTAACCAAAGTATTCCAAACAATAGAGTCTCTAAAGAATTTCCATAGTCCACAAGCACTATACGATATTTGATGAAGTTTAATGTCCCAAAATGTCTACATCACTTCGCAAGATTTATGAAATAAGAAAACCGCCAAAATGTTAAATATTTACTACCAACCAATCATTAACATAAATTTCTACATTAAACTATTGCCTGACCGCGCCTACTTCACTAGGATATATGTGTCTGTCCAGCCGTTTATAGTATATGTTGTTCCCCGGTCGTCACAACCAAAACGTCCTTCCCCTATGACGCTGACGCCGGCACGAAGTACTACCAAAGTCTCCCGGTCTGGACACCACGTTATAATCTCACACCTGGATCTGGTCTGGCCTCAAGTCATCGCATCACACGCCTATATACCATCAGTTTGTGATGTAGGTTGTTATAAACAATCAAGCAAGCAAGCAACCTATAGAAAGTACAACAACTATTATAGCAACTACCTAATAAGAGCTCTAATGGCTCTACTTCCCACAATGTTTTACAAACATCTCAGACAATATAAACTGCTAGCATCTTTTCCCACAATGTTTCCTCAAACCCAATCTATTACAAAACATAGACCAAAACAATATGCTAACGTCTTTTCCCACAATGTTTTCTCAAACTCGAGCTATTTACAGAACATTGACCAATATAATTCTTTACATCTTTTCTCACAATGTTTTCACAACCAACAATTCAAAATACTGAACTGTATTAAGATATAATTATACAGCATTTGACATTATCCAATTACCATTTGAACAATACAACATTAGCATTTGCAAAACATGAACTGCTAAGCAGACGATTAAATACAAATTATCACAATGTTTGTTTCTTTGAAAATAGTTACAAAAAAATAGCCTATTCAACCACGGCTTAAAGACAATCCGACAAAACATTCAACATTACAGCTCTCCGAAATCCAATCCTAGCCATCCGACATTCCAGAACAATGCAGGAAAATGAACAATTAACTAAACAGCCATTTGTCATTTTCCAGCGTTATTTGCGATAATACAATATACCAAAAAGCTGCTCATTTAAGCCACGAAATTCTAAAGACATAAAAAAACATTTACACAATAAAATCATTGTAAATTAAAAGTATTTACCCCAAGAAGAATCCAACTCTCACACACAAATCTCAACTTCACATTCCAGCTACCATGCCAAAAATCGTCTACCCAACGAGTTATTTCAACGCAGGGTTTTTATACAAAACCCTACGAAGAAAACTCACCCAACACGCACGCTTAACCCAAGTACTATAAAAACATAATGTACAATTAAAACTACTAGCCACCAGAAAATGTGTTAAAACAACCAATTAAACCCTACGGCATATAAAAAGGGACGTAGTCTCGCCTTAACCATGACAAAAACCCGATCCTAGAAACTTAATGTGACACAGAGCTAAAATAAGCTGTTTTTACTCCGTTTTAGTTACCAAACCAACAAAAATGCTTCACATCAATGTCGGTCATTGTGGAGTTCAAAGTTCACTTCCCAGAACTACAGGTAGAGGGCGTTATTCGTATTTTATGTTTAAATATTTAACCAATACTGCCATTAACCCTATACCCACAATATAGGGTTTGAGAAATAAGGATTTTAAATGCTGATAAGCCCTCTTATCTAGACCTCTGCGAAGTTCCAGTCTAAATGAATGATTTGATTGGTCGATTAATCCTTGATTGACATACGCGATCGGCTTTTCATTACAAAGAAATCAACGAATAAAAAGTTATCACACTTCAAAAGTGAAAAATTCAAAGGCGCTAAACATGGCAAACGGTGTAGTTCTAAGATGTGGACATTTATGTAAATAATATTTTATTTGATTACTTTTGTGTGTGTGTGTCTGTGTGCGTGTGTGTATTTAAAAGTAGGCCTGAAATTTGAGTTCAATCCACGGGCCTATGATGGCCTATCTGCATAGCATCAGAGTGGCCTTTGGCGACCAAAATTTCGTATCTGCTGCTCCTTTTAAACTGTGGTTACGAGGTTTTAGTGAACCATCGACGATGTTCACAAATTGAAGGACCGCCGTTGTCACTACCGGTTGCAGATATGTCACACTATCAGAATACGTGGGATAGAGTATTGATGCTAGGCGAAACAACTGAAATCCTTTCCTGTTTTTTAACGTGTTCGGTGTAGAGCCAAGACACAAGGAGCCTCCGTTTAAACCATTATCAAGCAACAACATTTTAGACTAGTTAAAATTGAACCAATTTGTAAACGACACGTTGAAAAATACTGTGAATAATGAAGAAATTGCTTGACACAATGCTTTCCATTTTTTCTCACGGGGGATGGGGGCGTGAAAAGGCGGGATTGTGGAGTTGGGTCAGTTTCTCGTCCAACTGACAAGTGACAAAACGCTGGCAACGTCCACTGACTTCCAAACGAAGTTTGTCTACTCTATCAAACGATGTTATTTTTATACTCCCCGAAGGAAGAGCATATAGCCGCCGCTCCGTCCTTCCGTCCCTCCATCCGTCCGTCTGGAGCGATTTCTCCATAACCCTTCGACCAAATCAAATGCGAATTACCATGTGAACTCCCTATGATATAACGCCAATGAATTTTTCCCGGTTTTTGGATATGAGGCCTCCTCACGGTAAAGGGGGGCTTATGGTAAAATATAGTTTTTGTCAAATATCTCCTAGTCTAATGGTCAGAATTTAATTAAACTTCATATTTGAGTAGCAAATCAGATCCCCTTGACCGTAAACTATTTGAAATTTGCAGAAATAAAATGTGTCATGGAAAAGGAGGCTTAATGTTTGCTAGCTTTAAGTTATCTTTCCATTTCTCTACAACATACTTACATTGGCCATAGCTTTTGATTAGTAGGAGATATAGCCTTCATAATTTACATGTTTATGACAAAACCTTTCTGTAGGTACTAAGGTCAAGGTCATCTGTAAAGGTAAGGGTCGTTTCTCAAGGTCAAAATTAGAAAAAAATAGCTTTTACATTGTCCATAAGTTTACAATGGTAAGTGATATAGCCTTCATATTTCATATGTGCATTGCTTATGACATGACCTTTCTGTTGGTATTAAGTTCAAGGTCATCTATCAATGTCAAGTTTATTTCTCAAGGTCAAAATTTTGAAAATTTATTTCAATATTGTCCATAATTCAAAATGGTAATTGATATAGCCTTCAAATTTCAAAATTTTATTACTTGTGACAAGACTTTTCAGCAGATACCAACATCAAGGTCATTGGCCAAGGTCAGGGTCAAATTGTCAAGGTCATTAATTTTCAAATATACCTCCTTTACCAATTGCCAAAATTTCTTGTTACTTTACATAAATTTTGTTTATTTAGTGCCCTAGGTAATGTTTTTTTTTCCAATTTTTGACTCAATGACCTTACCATGCTAAAAGGGGGCGCAATGCCATGTAGCTTTACATTTTGTATATTTCCTACTTTAAAATAAATCAGTCTATTGTTTCTGTAAGACTACTCAAAATAGAGTCTTCATTTTTGTAAGTAGTCATTTTTCATTGATAACTTTGATGGTCCAGATAAAATATTTAACCCTTTACCATATGATAATATTGAATTTTACTAGAATCAGGCCTGTGATGCCAAACAAATTCCTTCAATGTTTGTCAAACTTCCTAATTTCTTGTGAACTCTCAAACTATAGTTGCATTGAATAGGAAGTTTTTTGTCCAATAATGGCATACAGTTTTGTGACAAAGCCTTATTCGGGGAGCATAATCCGTCTCCGACGGCTCTTGTTCAAATACATACGGTCGGGGAAATAAAACAAAAGTAAGAGAAGGTGATAGACGTCCTAAATGTCGAGACTACACCATAAACTATAATTTCGACGTTTAAATAAGCCACAAATGAAAGCGTTTGAGAAAAAGAAAGAAAAAACAATCATGTGTTGGAGGTGAACATTGCAATTCCGCTCTAAGTGGATGATTTGATTGGACACTCGGTGATCTACCAATTGAGTCTGTGTGTGACATTTCCCAAAAATTCACGTGCATGAAGCGAAGATATTCAGCAAGCAGGACTTCAATAGAAAGCTAAATGCTGGCATTTCGACAGTAGGCGACATATATGTCGTAAATACATCTTTATTCAGCAGGCAGGACTCCATATTTATTGCTGGCATTTCAACAGTTTTCGACCTATATGTTGTAAATTCAGATTTATTCAAGCTGTATTTACGGCATTCGGTCGCCGACTGACAGATTATTAGTATCGACCCTTATCCTCACTCTATCCCCAGTTGCAACTGACCATCTTTGGCATCAGGCCAATGTTGCGATAGCGACGATAGATTGACAAATCGCGTCTGTCAGTCAAATGACCAGTCGACCAATGAAATCATTCATTTAGACCAGAAATGAGTTTTGAACTCCTAAATTGGCCGCCATTTTTATTAACCTGTGTCATCGGAGAAAGTGGGCGGCGCAAACGATTGGTTATCAACCGGGCTAATAGTCATGTGCGAAGGAAGTCCGAAATCTGATACGAACGCCGAAAACGGATTAAATTCGGGGGTTATATAAAAAAAAAACTAAAGGGAAGAGACCGGTTTTAGTCCAGAGGCCATAAATTGTTAGTTTAAATATTCAATTCAACTATTTTAAGCGCATCTGAGCGCTAGGTGAGGTATTTTGAACGGACATCCGTCCGACCATCTGTCAATCCGTCCGTTCACAATTACAAAAAGATCTTCTCCTAAAGTAATAATTGAATTTCAACCAAACTTCGCAGAAAAAAAAATCTTTCGGTCATGCTCGTTTAAAATGCTTCAAAGAATTGAAATCCGTGAAGAACTTTGTTTGCCATGGCAACCGAATGAAAAAAAAAAAAAAAAAAAAAAAACTTTGAAATTCTTCTCCTCAAAAAAGCTAAGAGCTTTGATAATTGGTATACACCATCATCTATTAACCCTTTACTTCAAATATATAGGGTAATCTGAAAATTAGCACTTCTCCGTGCGATCTCTGATTTTGAATAGGATTAAAGAAGGAAGTCTTTCTCTCAAAACCATAAGGCCTAGAGCTTTAATCTTAGGTGTGGATCAATACCTTTTTACCTCCAACACGATACTTCACAGAGTTACCATACTCTAAAAATTAGCCATTTTTCTAAAATCCAAGATTTTACATGGGAATGAAGCAGGATATCTTTGAAAACCTTCTTCTCCTAAAACATTAAGAATAGAGCTTTAATATTTGGTACAATACCTATTGACCCCTTACCAAAATTCTTCAAAGAATTATCCAACTCTGGAAAATAGCCCTTTTCTGTGCAATTCCTGATGGGTATAAAGAAGGATATCTTTGAAAATCTTCTTTTCCTAAACCATTATCTTGGTGGGATTAGTTTTTTAATTGTGACCTACACTACGACGATAAATTCAGACCTACACTACGACGATAAATTCAAACCAACACTACGACGATAAATTCACTAGCGAACGAGACGACGACAACGAGGAATAGAGGGCACGGGGAACGATAACAGCCCAAAAATGATGAGTGATCTAGAACCAGAGGTGCCGGAGTAGGATAGTGAGATTGAGTCAGTAGGATGGTGAGATTGAGACAGTAGGATGGTGAGATTGAGACAGTAGGATGGTGAGATTGAGACAGAAGGATGGTGAGATTGAGACAGTAGGGTGGTGAGATTGAGACAGTAGGATAGTGAGATTGAGACAGTAGGGTGGTGAGATTGAGACAGTAGGATAGTGAGATTGAGTCAGTAGGATGGTGAGATTGAGACAGTAGGATGGTGAGATTGAGACAGTAGGATGGTGAGATTGAGACAGTAGGATGGTGAGATTGAGACAGTAGGATGGTGAGATTGAGACGGTAGGATGGTTAGATTGAGACAGTAGGATGTTGAGATTGAGACAGTAGGATGGTGAGATTGAGACAGTAGGATAGTGAGATTGAGACAGTAGGATGGTGAGATTGAGACAGTAGGATGTTGAGATTTAGACAGAAACATGGTGAGATTGAGACAGTATGATATCGGGAACGCGAGAGTATTATGATGAGTATCCGAGAATATAATGATAAGTGCGCGAGAGTAGGATATCGAGAATACGAGAGAATATTGATAAGAACGCCGCAGTGTGGTGTCGAGAACACGCCAGTATAATGTCGAGAAAGCGAAAGTATGATGTTGAGAACTCGGGAGTTTGATGAGAGCACAAGTGCATGATGCAGGGACCTCGAGAGTAAGATGATGTAAACGCGAAAGTATGATGATAAGAACGCGATAGTATAATTATGTGAACGCGAGAGTTTGATGTCGAGAATAGGAGAGTGTGGTGAAAACGTGAGAGTGTGGTGTTGAAATGCGAAGGTATGATAATGAGTACGCGAGAATACGATGTCGAGAACACGAGAGTAAGATGAAAAAAACTCGAGTGTTTAACTTTAAAAACCAGAAAGTAAGATTTTGAGAATGTGGAAGAGTGTTGATGAGACGCGAAAGTAGGATGGCGAGAAAAGAAGAGTATGGTGCTAAGAAAATGATGGTGAGAATGTGAGAGAATGATGAAGAGGATCCTGAGTATGATCTCGAGTAAACGATAACAATATATAAAGACCACTAGAATACAATGGTGAGAACGGGAACGTATGATGTCGAAACACACAACAGTATAATGAGGAGAAAGCGAGAGTAAAATAACGAGAACGAGAACGTTCGATGTTGAGAACACGAGATTATGATAATGATAATGTGAGAATGATTTTTGGAGAACGTGAGAAATCAATGTGGAGAAGGCAAGGGTCGATGAAGAGATCACGAGAGGATGATGTTAAGGACGCGAGATATGGATTTAGTATTGCATGCATGCTTAATCGAATGCGTATCGTCTAATTTCATTATTTATACAGAAGAATTAGGTTGTAAATTTTGAATTGGTGTTTTTGTCTAATCCAACAGATAGATATTCAGAAATGAAGTCCTATCGAAAGCTAACACATGTCTGTATAAATCTACTTTTCTGCCAAGTACAGTTCGATATTGTAACTTATTACGGCAAGTACGAGAAAATCTCCACAAGCGAACAATTAAGATTGCGTTTAAATCGCGTCAGATCCTCCCCACTGTTTGACTTCGGCACTCGAAAATGTCGAATTCTGTTTAATAGATTGCGAGAGAGGAGTGCATGATATTCACCATACTAGATCGCGACTTTGATGCAGTTCCCTGAATTATGACTTACACTGGAGAAATCTTTATATCAATGTGGACCGGTAGAAATCGTTGATCACTTTTCTAATCCACTGTTGGATAATAAATTCGCATTGATACCCTATCTAACATCTGGTGTCTAACATCCGTTGTCCATTAACGGCAAATGACTAACTGTTCGGTAAGGACCATTTAACATTACATTAAAACTAATCACTATTTCCTGATGGCCTTCAAATCAATCTAGCAACAGAAAGGTTTTCTACTTAAGTAAAATGTACTTTTATTCTGCCTTCCTTAGCATTGGGTCTTCAGTGCACATCGACCAACTTGTATGTTTTTTCCCCAAAAGTACAAAATGAGCTGCGGTCCTTCGTCACGTGACACCTTATACAATTTAAATATCTAGTCTATATATATATTCGGGAAAGGAAATAATATAAGCGACAAGATTGTTTTCTTACCCCGAAATTTTTCAGTTTCTTGATTTTACGATGAACATGCTAATATATTTCGGGAATAAATGAAAAATTAAGCCAATAATCTAAATTTGGTAGAATGAAACGTATCAGCAAAATGAAAAAGCGAATGAATGAGTATGTAAATGAACAAATAAATGAATGATTGACTGAATGAACGATCGCATGTATGAATGAACGAATGAATAAATGAATAAGTGAACAGATGAACGGACGCATGAATGAATGAATGAATCGGAGTTAGCGAATGAATTAAGAAATGAATGAGTGAGTGAATGAACGGGTCCATCACAGTCAATCAATCGAACAATGAACGCTGTGTGCGCAATTCACGAAACGCATTAAAGATCTCACGCATTTCATTACATCATAAAAATTATAATGTGATAAAAAGTATAGTCACTTATTCGTTGTCCGCAATGTTTTTATACCAGGGTCTTTTTTAATTTCACCAACTTGAAACTTTCGACTGGTACTTTTTCAATTTGGACCAGTCTAACATATTGTCATGCAGTTATAAGTAAGAAGACTTCATGCTGATTAGCTATCAAAATCCCATCACTGTATAAGCTAATCAGCATTTTGGGGCATAACATTGACTAATATTAACAACTGATCATAGAAAAAAAATACAAAATGTTCAATCCCCTTGTACGATTCAAATTAAAGTAATCAGCTTATCAGTAGGATTGCAAGCTATACATCATTCCTTAATCTTGGCATTGGAAAAATATCACACTTTGTTAATCATGGTACTTGGCCGGTAAGCCGAAGCAACTTAGATGGGACAGTACATCAGTTTGACTGGCGAGCCTGTCCTAATCTGGCGATACAGCCAATATCGGAGAGCAGCGCAGATGGGACAGGTTCACCAGTCTATACATCAGTCTACGGTGCAGCCAGTCTAGAATGTCGAACGGTTCCCGGCTAAGGCGGATCGGACCCAATCAACTCTTATTGCGGGAAAATAAATGCGGAAAATTATCAACTTTCAGTATGCGTTATAATCGAGATTCCTTGACATATTTTGAAAGTACTAAAAGAGGTTTCTGTCATTCAAATAAAAGTAAGTGTCTGATCTCATTGATTAGAAAGCATAGTTAGTGCGCTAGTTTGAGCTCTCCTTCGTACTCAAGCTGTTTCATACCTCATTGAATTCTGTGTAAGATCTTCCAATTGCAAAATTTAAAACTGTTTGAAAATGTTGGGGTCAATAAACTTTGTGCTGTAATATGGGTTTAATTTGGAGAAATAAAGAAGAAAAAGTCTGGTTTAGAATGAGTGAATTTTGGGATGGTATAAAACAGAAAACTTATTTTTGTGGTTTAACTAGTTTTCGATACCTAAGGGATAGGAGTATTAGTGGCAAAATAAAGTAATTGACCAACAAAATCAAGACACAATACCTTAATTCCAACCTGTTTGTCCCCAAAAACCTTATATTTGCCGATTTTGATAAAAAGAGATCTAGAAAATGAAAGTTTTTTTCATGTGTGGTAAAATTGGTCACCATTTGTAAAATTGACCTATTTAAGTGACCCTTTATTATTTTTTGGTCAAAGAGTAAACATGGGGGTCAAATATGCCTGTCCTCCTTTCAGCTGTAAAATTTTCTGTTCTGGTCTTTTTTTTTTTTTTGTATTTTTCACAATTTCTGTAAATCCATTAAAAAGCTGTTTCAAAAAGTTGATTTTCTTTCACTAGAAATAAAAGATAAGCAATTGCTTTCTTGTTTTTGATGCATTTTGTAAAATTTTCGGTCAAATGAAGATTTCACGATCATCTGTTGGTAATATGTAACCAGTGACATTCTTAAAGATTAGGGTCACAATTCAGGTATGTATGGAAAACAGGTTGACTTACGATATATATTTAAAGATTATCTTATTATGTTTATATTGAGGGATAGAATAAACCTGTTCCCCCTCAATGAAGCACGAAGAAAAAAGTTTTGAAAAACATCATGGAAAATGAAGAAAATACTTGTTACAAACAATTTCTTCATTATCCACTAGTTTTTAGCTCTACTGGCCGAAGGCCACTAAGGCTATAGCAATGGCTTTTTCCCGTCCGTCGTCCGTCCGTTAAACTTTTCCTTGTTTACGCGATAAAGTCCACAGTTTTCATCAGATTCTCTTCAAACTTTCACAGAATGATTGTATCATCATAAGGATCATTCCTTTTGAAAATGGGTATGATCCGTCAAGAAACATGGGAAAAGGGGCCTAATTAAAACTTAATTAAAAAATCTTCGTTTACGCAATAGAGTCCACAGTTTTCATCGGATTCTCTTCAAACTTTCACAGAATGATTGTACCATCATAAGGATTGTTCCTTTGGGAATTTGGTAAGATCCATCAGGAAATACGGGAAAAGGGGCCTTATGAAAATTTAATCGAAAAATCTTTTAAGAAATACTCTTTAACACTCGGGAGTCAATATTTTTCATTGATTCCCTTCAAACTTTCACAGAATGATTGTACTATCATAAGGATTATTCCTTTCGAAATTTGGTATGATCCTTCAAGAAATACAGGAAAAAGGGGCCTTATGAAATGTTTAATAAAAAATTCTCATTAATAATCTAGAGCGAACAAATTTCAACGGATTCTATTCAAACTTTCACAGAATGATTGTGCCATCATAAAGATTGTACCTTTTGGAATCAGATATGATTCCTCAAGAAATATAGGAAAAGGGGCCTTATTAAAATTTAATTCAAAGATATTTGTTAACACTCTAGAGTCCACAGTTTTCATCTGATTGACTTCAAACTTTCACAGAATGATTGTACCATCATAAGAATTGTTCCTTTCAAAATTTGGTATGATCAGTCAAGGACCACAGTTGGGCTGTAACGATACAGAAAGTGACGAATACGAATACAGATCATGATACAGGGTCATGAATATGAATATTTATTCATGAATACAGCTTTTTTCCAGGAACAAACCTATTTATTTATATATTTCTTTTGAAACAAAGAAGGAAACAAACTTATGCCTATCTGTGATCCTATTGATACAAACAGCTGTTACAAGTTATCTATTTCATAAATTTGCAATTACGAACAAAGGTGTCTGGCAAATTCAAGCCAAACTAAGTAAGATCCATCATTGCTTGACATTGGATCATTTCAATGTAATCACCCCTTCAGCATGGCTTTCACGTATTTGTACTTTTAAATTTGTATATTTTAAATTATGTTGTAAATTTCTATCTGTTACAAACTTATCAATTAATGTGAAAATTATAGTACCAGAAATTCATCAATTATAATGAAAAGACGAAAAATTAAATTTTAGCCAAAATTCAAGGTATATTGGCAGTGTTGTGCCTAGGCCGCGGCATTGCGGGATTCCCGCAAATTTATTCCCGATGTCCCCTAAAGTCTTAGCCATCGCGGGATTTCGGGCGCGCTCAAATTTCCGCGATCTTTTATATTCCGTAATGCCTACGAAAAAAGTCCTGCTCGATCGGCGTTTACATTTGTTATGATAGTATAATTTACGCATTGAATATTATTACACGTACACGGTGCACCCTCAAAGACTTGACTGTGACCCGAAAGTTACCTTTCGATTCTCCAAATTTTGATGTAAAATATTATGAACCAGTCGCGCACCTACAAAAACTTGACTGTGACCCACAATTTGCCATTTGATTCAGCGGATTTTAATGTAAATTAACGAGAACCGGTCTCGGAATTGTAATGGCTAAACGACAGATGCGCTTGACTGACTTTATGTCAGGAAAATGTGGAAAGGTAGCAGACGATGTTGAATCAACGGAGACAGCTGCGATCCAGCCGTGTCAACATCTGCTGATGCAGACAGCGAAATGTCCCAGTCATCTCCTTCTTCCTCAGAGACAAAAAACGGAAGGAACGAAATTTCCAAAAGAATTGGATGTCAAAATTTCCTTAGCTGCGAGAATCGGGTGACAGCCAGAAATGCGAGACCTGTTTGGAATCGAAACTAAAATTATCCAAACCATTTGCTACAGACACTTGGTGTACGATTGCGCTCAAGTACCCTAACGAAATTGGGCTTATCATGTACGTGCAGTTGTAGCTTTGCGTTTGAAAAATGAGGGGGCCCTTGCTATTATAGATCGCTCATTCAATGAAAAAGATGAAGCCATAACAAAACTTATGGAAATAGTGTACTTTATTGCAAAAGAATCCAGCATGGACAGAAAATTATATTCAAATTAGACTATTTATCAATAACAGGTAAGAATTAGTTGTTTTAGTTTGTCCCCCAAAATTTCCCAATGTCCCCTTGAAATTTAGGTAGGGGGACACCTGTGTCCCCCAAAAATTCTGACCTAGGCACAACACTGTATTGGACATGCAGCCAAAGCTTACCTTTTAATATTTAAAAGGGAGGTAATTCATATGTTAAATAATTGAAGTCACAGGTATTTGCTGGACAGATTATGTCATTCGATTTCTTGAGAATCTGCACTTAATGGTCAATAAGATAGAAAAAATAGGTCACGAATACTAGAATTTGAATTGAAAATCTTGATTTAAAAGGTTTAGTAGATCCAAGACTTTGACTTAAAAAAGATAATTTATGATTGTTAGTATTAACAGAGGTCTGACTGACTGTCAAAGTCATGAGCTGATTGTCCTTTTTATTAGAAATTAATCTATCATTCACTACTCAAAATGCCACTTGTAGGCAACTATAGCTATAAATAGCTGTCACCAGTGAAATAGAAATTCGTTGATTTTGTATTCAGTTGAACCAGAGACGCCCTCTGACAATCGACCAGACAGCCGCGATAGCTTTAAAGATTTACGTCTTTCTTCATAAATTTGATGAAACTGCCGTTATAGCTTGTGTTTGTTGGATAAATATGAACTCTTGGATGTTTTTTGCACTTGGCATCCCGGAAAAATATTTCAAATTTTGTTCGCCAATATTCGGTTCTCAGACAGACGAATACAATACATACTCGCCGGTAAAAAATATTCGATTCACTGAATATTCGAGTGTATCGTTACAGCTCTAGACCACAGGAAAAAGGGGCCCGATTAAAACTTGATTGAAAAAGTCCTCGTAAACACAAAAGAGTCCATAGTTTTCAACAAATTCTCTTCAAACATTCCCAGAATGATTATTACATTCAGTGGATTGTTCCTTTCGGAAGCAGATTTGATCCATCAAGTTTCATAGGAAAAGGGGCCCTATGAAAATTTAATAAAAATAATCTTACAGGGTTTTCGTTTGAACCGAGACACGGGTTTTGACGCACAGAAATTAAAAAAGAAGCAATTTTGACGCTCGAAAATTTGTCACTGTGCGTCATTTTGACTCTCGAAAATTAGCAGCCATGCGTCAAGGGTCATCATAAGTGTGCCAAATTTATTTGAAAATGGCTAATTGATTATGAAACCATACACCTCTATCAAGGATAACACCAACCTTGATTGGTAATTAACACTCTTGAGTGGTGGACATGCATCGGCGATTGTAATTAACAGGTACTTGACACCTGTGAAATTAATGATGAAACCCATTTTCAGAGTTCTAATCCTACTGAAATTTACTTATTTGCTATTTCTTTTATAAAAAGCTCACAAGAAGTAAAATGTTACCATAGAAAATTTTTTCCAAGAAATGTCATTGGTTTTCGTGTATAAAATCGGCACTCCTTCTATGAAAAATAGAAATAGTTTGATCTTCTTAGTACTCTTGAGAATTTCTAAAACTGATTCAAACTAATAATATATAATATGAATACTGACTTTCCCTAAGATTTATATTATATTGAAAATAGAATACTGTCAGATTGGAGAAATGGTTCAATCTGAGACAGAGTTTATTCTAAGGGACCATTGGTTAAAAAGTTATAAACTTTTTTTTCTTCTGAATTGCTCAGGGGGGGGGGGGGGCGCAATTGCATTTTGACTCTTCGGATTTCAATTTTGACTCTTGGAAATTTTGGCTCAAGGGTCAATGACTCTTGACTTTTGGGAACTAATGAAAACCCTGTCTTAGTTAACATGTAATGGCCCTAGATTTCACCTGATTGACTTCAAACTTTCACATAATGATTGTACCATCATAAGGATTGTTCCTTTCAAATTGGGTCTGATCCATTGAGAAACATAGGAAAAGGGGCCTTAGGAAAATTCAATTAAAAAAATTCTTAATTAATGCTTGTAAGTCCACAGATGAGATGGGGTTGTCTCTATACTCAAACAGAATAATTATACTTTTGTAAGAAGAGTTCCCTTTGGAATTGGTTCAGATCCATCAAGTAACATGGGAAAAGGGGCTATATGAAGATTCAATTAATAAAACCTTGTTAACACAATAAAGCCAACAGCTATGATCAGATTTTGTTGAAACTTTCACAGAATGATTGGAAGGTCATAACTATCATTCTTTTTATAACAGGGTTTGAACTGTCAAGAAGCACAGGAAAAGGGGCCTTATGAAAATTTCATTTATAAATCCTTGTTACCAAGTCCAGAGCTTTCATCGAATTTTCTTCAAACATTCACAGAATAATTGTACATTAATAATGATTGTTGATGTTTGCATTAGACCTGATCCGTCAAGTATCAAAGGAAAAGGAGCATTATGAAATTTAATTTTAAAATCATTGTACCACAATAAAGTCAACAGTTTTCATCAGATTCTGTTAAAACTTTCACAGAATGATTATTCCATCATGAGGATTCTTTCCTTTCAAATTAGGCGTGATATGTCTAGTATCATGGGAAAAGGGGCCTTTAGAGAATTTTATCTATAATCCTTGTAACCAAGTCCAGAGCTTTCATTGGATTTTATTCAAACCTTCACAGAATTATTGTACAATAATCACGATTGTTGATGCTGACATGAGACCTGATCCTTCAAGTATCACAGGAAAAGGAGCCTTATGAAAGTTTTATTTTAAAATTTTTACACCAAGATAAAGTCTGCAGTTTTCATCAGATTCTGTTCAAACTTTCACAGAATGTTTGTACCATCATAAGGATTGTTTCTTTCCAAATTGCGCCTGATCTGTCTAGTATCATAGGAAAAGGGGCTGTATGAAAAATTATTACCAAATCCTCTTAAACACAACAATGCCCTCAGTCTTTATCAGAATCTCTTCAAACTTTAATAGAATGATTGTTCCATCATTTGGATTGTTCCTTTGTAAATTAGGTCTGATTGGTTTAGTGACACAAGAAAAGGGTCCTTATAAAAATTTTATTACAAAACATCATTATTACAATGAAGTCCTCAGTCTTTATCATTTTCTTCAAACTATCATTAGGATTGTTCCTTTGTACATTGGGTCAGATTTGTTAAGTTTCACGGAAAAAGGGGCCTTATGTTAATTTTGTTACAAAAATTCTTGACACAATTCAGTCCACTGTTTTCATTGATTCTCTTTAACTTTTAAAGAATGATTCTACCTTCATTAGAATTGTTCCTTTTGAAATTTGGTTTGTTCTGTAAAGTATCATGAGAAAAGGGGCCCTATGAAGATTTCAATATAAACTCATTAACACAATAAATTCCACAGATTAAACAGATTGATTGTACCATCATTCCATTTGTTGATTTTGACAGTGGATCTGACTATAGCAAGGGTCACATAAAAAGGGGCCTTATGAAAAACTCTCTTAAATATTCTGGTTAACACAATGATGTCCCTTGATTTCACCAGATTCACTTCAAAATTTCACAGAATGATTGTACAAATACTTAGATGGTTCTTTTCAGAACTGGGTACAATCCATCAAGTATTATATAAAAAGGGGACATATGATTTTTTTTTAAATATTCTAGTAAACATAATGAATTCCCAATATTTCATCAGATTCACTTTTAACTTTCATAGAATGATAAAACCAACAGTAAAATATCACGGGAAAAGGGGCCTTATGAGAACTTGAATTTAATATCTTTGTTAACACAATAAAGTCAACAGTTTTATTGGATTCTCTTCAAAGATGCATGGAATAATTGTGGCATTCGAAACACTATCATTCAAAACATTCTTGTGTATGTGATGAAGATCACAATCATTATCAAATTGTCTTTTAAATTTCAATTGGTAACTTTTAAATATTTCATTTTCTTCTCAAGTACTACTGGGCGGATTTCAACCAAACTTGGTAGGAAGCATCATTGGGGGATGCCAATTCAAGTTTGTGAAAATAGGGGTTCTGGGGGTCAAAGGGGCCTAAATAGGGGGCAAAAAGGGGTAATTTTTGGTACTTCTTTAAAAATCTTCTTCTAATAAACCGTTTATGCCAGAGCTTAAATATTTTGTGTGCATGACAACTAGGAAAGGTTTATTATAAATTGTGAAATTCATGCCCCTGGGGTCATGTATGGGGCCACACCCAGAGGTCAAAGTTCATCATGTTAAAAAATTCACATTTTCATCTTCTTCTGATGAAGTACAAAACCAATTTCAAACAAACTTGGTGAAAAGCATCATTTGGTAATGGTTATTCGGATTTGTGAAAATAAAAAGGCTGGGGGGGTCAGGGGGCCCTAAAATGGGGACCAAAAGGGGGTAATTTTTGGTAACTTTTAAATATTTCATCTTCTTCTCAAGAACTACTGGGCGGATTTCAACCAAACTTGGTAGGAAGTATCATTGGGGGATGCCAATTCAAGTTTGTGAAAATAGGGGTTCTGGGGGTCAAAGGGGCCCAAATAGAGGGCAAAAAGGGGTAATTTTTGGTACTTCTTTAAAAATCTTCTTCTAATAAACCGTTAATGCCAGAGCTTAAATATTCTGTGTGCATGACAACTAGGACAGGTATATTATAAATGTGAAATTCATGTCCCTGGGGTCATGTATGGGGCCACACCCAGAGGTCAAAGTTCATCATGTTAAAAAATTCACATTTTCACCTTCTTCTGATGAAGTACTAAGCCAATTTCAAACTAACTTGTTGAAAAGCATCATTGGGTACTGATTATACAGATTTGTGAAAATAAAAAGGCTGGAGGTCAGGGATGCCTAAAATGGGGACAAAAGGGGGTAATTTTTGGTAACTTTTAAATATTTCATCTTCTTCTCAAGAACTACTGGGCGGATTTCAACCAAACTTGGTAGGAAGCATCTTTGGGGGATGCCAATTCAAATTTGTGAAAATAGGGGTTCTGGGGGTCAAAGGGGCCCAAATAGGGGGCAAAAAGGGGTAATTTTTGGTACTTTAAAAATCTTCTTCTGATAAACCGTTAATGCCAGAGCTTAAATATTCTGTGTGCATGACAACTAGGACAGGTATATTATAAATGTGAAATTCATGTCCCTGGGGTCATGTATGGGGCCACACCCAGAGGTCAAAGTTCATCATGTTAAAAAATTCACATTTTCACCTTCTTCTGATGAAGTTCTAAGCCAATTTCAAACTAACTTGGTGAAAAGCATCATTGGGTACTGATTATACAGATTTGTGAAAATTAAAAGGCTGGAGGTCAGGGGTGCCTAAAATGGGGACCAAAAGGGGGTCATTTTTGGTAACTTTTAAACATTTTCATCTGCTTCTCAAGAACTACTGAGGGGATTTCAACCAAACCTTTTTCTAATTCTTTCAAACAAAATCACTTGTCTTGGTGCTCTTTTACTCAGGTGACCGTTAAGGCCCACTGGGCCTCTTGTTTTTTGTAGAATTTTTTTTGTTGTTGTTTTCTCAAAATTTATTTCTTTTTGCAGACAAGTTAATTTTAATTCTGGACAAGTAGTAAATGTGTCTTGCTTGTCAAGTGGAAAAATATGTATTTCATCACCACTTTTTTAGACTGGTCCATATTCAGAAGCAGCAGTTGGCATTTTGAATGAGCTGAAATTGGAAAATAAGTGACAATTGACAGAAAACGGTGAGAAAAATTCTTGTTACAAGATTTCTTTCCTTTTCCCATCAAGTTTACTTTGATCATATTTCTCAAGGGTATAAAAAAGTGTCTGTGTGGCAATTGAGCTGAAATTTGTGTTTTTCGTTACAGAAAATATTACTTTACCAAGGACACCAAACTTAATTGAGAACATACGATGTCATAAAACAGATGAATACCCTGTTATAAATACTGAAGATGAAGTGAGTATAGTTCACTATTCTTGTCTCCTCAGTTTGGTACTGAAATCTATGGATTAAATCAACATTCTAGGAACTATTGTCAACCATTAACACTGATCCAGACTAAAAGAATTGAGGTTTTGTTTGACCCGAAACTATTGGTTTTGATGCACAGAAAGTCAAGCAGAAAGAAGTTTGACGCTCAGAAAATTTCAGGCAAGCGTCAACAAGGCTTTATATCGTTCTTCAAAGGGGGCCTTTAAAAGACTACTTCCCAATTCAAAAATAGCTCTTCTTTCCCACTTGTGGCAGAAAAATTTCCCAAAATTACAGCTTATTTTTGCATTATATGGATTTATTTTCTTCAAAATTTGTGTTGTTTAATATTTCCATTAATTTTATTGCTAATAAGACCCCTAAATATAGTTATTTATTATTGAATCTTGAAAATGATACACAAGTCTTACTTTTATTAATCTTATGTTTCCCAATTATTCTGAAAACTGCGCAAAAATTTCCCAGAACGAACAGGCTAAGGCCTCTTCCCAATTTCTAGAAAAAAACCCCTGGTCAAGGGTCATCATAGGTGTGCCTAATTATGGGGAAATGATTGATTCGTTAAATACACTCCCCATCATTGATAACTCCAAGCTTGATGGTAATTAACATTCTCCAGTGACTGGACATGTATCTGCGATAGTAATTGAGATATTTGTCACCTAGAAACCCTTTTTTCAGAAATTAATCTTGCTCAAATTAACTTACTTGAAGAAACTTTTATCAGAAACATCATAGATCTAATTTAGATGTCAAATAAAATCCAAGTGAGTGTTGCTTAAGAAATGTCATGTCAATAGGTTGAGGGCCCGGCATATTGTTTCACTAAAGGCTGTCTTTAAGTCTCTTCCAAGTTTTGTCAATTTGCTTTTAATTAATTGTCTCTGATGCATGGCTCATTTTTATAGCAGTTAGGATACTGCCTGTAATCTTGGAATTGGCCAAATTTGTTCTTTGCTTCTAGGAACCTGACGACAGTTCAAAAACTTATCTTTGCCCTAGAATTAATTCATGTTTCTTGTTGTGCTATTGGAAAATGTAAGCCCATTTATGAAAAAATGACAGCAAAAAGCCGAATCACTGATGTACGCTGTGATTAAGGTCATGACCTTGATTTTAACAAACCGATATCCTAGACAGGTACCACTTTGCTCACTAGATTCATTTGAAACATCTCTAGGCCGAGATCTACGCTTACAGTAATGGCCAAATGTGTTCCGATTGTACAAGATTCTGACAGGTCAAAGGTCACAAGTGACACAGAGCTACAGTTAAGACATGTTTCGTGTATAGACATATTGCAAATCACTAAAAATAGGTTTTGAAAAAATCTTGATTAGCATTTCAAATATTTTCATTGTATATTTTTCAAAGTCTGCTAATATTCCCATTTCCAAAAAAGTCGCTAACAGACACATGCATTTGTGCCCAGTCTTTTAAGATTCCAACAATCATGAACAGAGTCGAAAGATTCCTGAACAAAGTATTGAGAAAGTGATGGCTTCCAAACTTACTTGAATTCTGAAACTAAAACTCTACTCAGAAACATCGATTCGTTTGAAATTTTTTGAGAGATCGAAGGGTGATTGTCTAAAAACTGTCCTTTGTGTATTTTGTTCGAAATTGACAATAACGCCGTTGATCAAGCCAGTTATGGGTGAGGAAACATGGTGGGTATTTGTCTCTTTATATTTGTAAAGACAGTTGGCAGATGAAAAATGCAATTTCCGTGGCTTCGTATCATCCGCGAAGGAAAGTACAAGTTATTGAAATGCTACATTTGTGGACAGAAGAAAGTAAGGAGTATTTATGATGGCGAGGGGTTGTCAACTGGCTACAATCAAGCAGCTTTAAATGTCAATTTTTCAATGATGGTAGGAACTTTAGTCAAAGTTGCCCCTTTGAAAAATAGATGACTGAAAATGCTCAGTGCAGGTACTTCATTTTTACTTGTAATGATTTTTAGCCTGAGATTGCGTAAGCAATCTGAGGCTTAAGTTACAGTGCTAAAAATTCAAACCCATGCAGAGTTTAATGTGAAAACATAATGTAAAAACGTCTACCGCAATCAACGTGATCTTCTGTTGCATGAAAAGTAGATCTGGTCTGACCATAAATTAATTGAGTAGGAGAGATATGACTCATTGAAAGCTGTCGGCTTGATGTACAGTACTTCTGTGTGAGTGTTCTGAATTTGGCCAAATTATCAAAACTTGACAATTGAAAGGAAAGAAAGAAAGGAGATATATAATATATTGGAAATTATTAAACATATATAATCATATCATATTGTTAAGAAAAAATAAGGTGTTTGTTTCACACCAAAATAATATTACTTATTCTAGAGTAACAATGTTAAAATGGTCCGGTTAGATGAAAGGGCTGTATGAAGCTTATAAGCGAAGCTGTCTGTTTTACGCACAATTGGAATGTTTTGTTTAACAAATTAATTGGTCATTCATAGGATCATATTCGCACTGTCTGAAAACAGTTTAGTCGTGCTCGGACTTTATGTCTATATATTTACCTCCGAATTCTACCCAAAGGATGCAACGGCTACATACCTCTTTTGAGAGGTGTACATAATCATGTTAACCTGGTAAACGACCGCCCGCCCTCTCTCGCTCTCTTTATCTGGAGATTATAAAGCGCATATTTACATAATGAAATTGGTCTGTGTGGTAGAATACTCACATCGCACGCAAGAGCCTCCTAGTTCGAACCTGGCTACATGCTCCATTCCCCCATCTCTCTCACTCTCTAGCTCTCTCACTAGCTCCACTGGCTGAAAGCCAATGAGTTTTTGTCATGAAGTGGTGTCCGTCGTCCGTCCGTCCGTCAAATTTTCTCAGAAAGTACTAAACATAACTCAACTAAACTCAACCAAAATTCACAGGAAGGATCCTTTGGTGGCCTTTATCAGACCCTTCAAAGCATTTTGATGGGGTGAAAAATATGTAACGATATATACATGTAAATATATCGTCACAATACCTCAATGGGATGAAAATTGTTGCGGACAGGTTGTGTCCCCTAACTCACAAATTGGCAGATCTGCGCGTAAAAGACAGTAGATTTCGGTAAAAAGTGGCACCTCCGATAATCCGACCATCAAACCTTTTCTGCCAAGACCTTATATCTCCTGTGTACATATCTCAGGCTTTCAGCGCTTTGACTTTTAATGTTTCATTGGATAATAATCTATGATGCCATCATGAGCTCTATTAACTGGTTATTGAGGTCAATCAAAATTCAAGAATTTTAATATTATTTCTTTAGGCATTAGTATGCAATGGCTAGATATAGTCAATTCTTCTTATTTTTGACATTTACAAGAATTACCTTAGCCGCTCTTGTCACCACCTCTATCATTTATTATTCAAGTTCAACTCAATCTGGATTATAGAGTGTGTTTAAATGATATTTTTCATACTTGATCATACAAGTAAATCCTTTTAGCTCAGATGTCGGTAGGAGCACTTGACCTTTACCTTTACCTACAAGGTTGTGTATTTGATATACTGGCTAACCAACAGGAATTCTGTTTCTACATATAAACACATGTCTGTAAAAAATTTCACAGACAAATCAGAGAATTATCAATAAGGGGTAGCAGATAATATTATAAGTTACATTAAGTTTGAAAAGTAACCAATCCATGATAGAACATTATGCTTGCTACAAGGATTTTTTTCTTTTTCCACAATCTTTTCTCAAATATGATATCAGGTCATAAAATCAGGGATTGTATAGCTATAGGATAGGGTTAAAGAACATAATTGCATCCAATGTGTTGACAAATAAGTGTTACTATTAATATGATATCGCTGCACTTACATTTTGGTTTTTACTTTTCAATTGCTTTAAGTGAAAATTTAAGTGAACAATTATTTAACTTTTTGAAACTAGTAACGATTTAGGAATTAGTTTGTTTCCTTCTTAGAAGTTTTTCCAAAAATGCAGTTGCCAAGAAACATTTGACCCATTCAATCACAATCCCTCCTTTTTATTCCCCTCAAGAAATGGCTTGTTGCAAGCAAACTTCATTATCCATAACGATTTCTGTCCAAAAAGACAAAGATTTTGAC
This sequence comes from Fragum fragum, assembly GCA_946902895.1. Classification (NCBI taxonomy): domain Eukaryota; kingdom Metazoa; phylum Mollusca; class Bivalvia; order Cardiida; family Cardiidae; genus Fragum; species Fragum fragum. Next base: position 7,049,167 of record OX336366.1, read on the forward strand.
GTTTTATCAACTGAGAAATGTTGTCGACATCATCTTTCAAGTTTGATCTGTCAAAAATGTTGTTGTCTCGTATTAGGTTAACCCTTTCCCGTTTTTGGAAATTTTAGACTAGTCCAAATTGAAAGAAGTTGCAGACAACAATGAAAACTATGCACAATTTGAAATGGAACCATCCTGTGTGGTAGAAAATATTGTGGAAAAAGGAGAAATTGCTTGTTACAAGCAATTTCTTCTTTTTCCACAATGTTTATCAAGTATAAAATCACAGGAACGTAAAATCCCGTGTTTGAACAGGAAAGGGTTAAAGGACTTGTCTAAAACTCAAAGTCAACATAAGTGGTTTAACCTTTTCCTCACACAATGACATTTTTGGACGCCCCTCAAGAAAATCAATTGGAAAGACATAGCGTAAATTAAGAAATTGCTTGTAACAAGCAATTACTTCATTTTACACAATGTTTTCTATCCAGAAAGTTGAAAAAAATCTAAAATTCCTTAACTTTAAATTGTCGTCTGCAACTCCATTCAATTTGACCCGGTCCAAAATTTTGTCATTTGTAAATGGGTTAACAGATTTTTACACAAGGGGTTGATAAGGAAGGATAATCAAATGCAAAAATAGAATCAAATCCTTAAAGTTTATTTGATGGATTTTTGACATTGTTATGATGTATTTTCAGACGCCAGTACCACCTCTAGCTTGCAACTTTAGTAGAGGTAAGAGAACCAATTATCATATCACAAAACATCGGACTGGTCCACACCTAATTTACTACAGTTTTAACCAGAGGTTGACACTAAAAGTGTCCCGGGATCCCGAGGATCCCTGAAAATTAGAAGGGACCCCAGCAATCTCAGGCGAGGGATTCTGTCAGGATCCTTCAACACTTCTCCAGTACAATAGATCTTATTATATCAACAAATCCTCCTGTTTTTAGGTCACCTGACCGAATGGTCATGGTGACCTATTGCAATCATCGTTTGTCCGTCGTCGTGCGTCGTCCGTCGTGCATTGTCCTTCGTCCGTCGTCCGTTAACTTTTAAACATTTTCATCTTCTTCTCAAGAACTACTGGGTGGATTTCAACCAAACTTGGTAGAAAGCATCATTGGGGGATGCCAATTCAAGTTTGTGAAAATAGGGGTTCTTGGGGTCATATGGGCCCAAATAGGGGCCAAAAAGGGGTAATTTTTGGTACTTCTTTAAAAATCTTCTTCTAATAAACCGTTAATGCCAGAGCTTAAATATTTTGTGTGCATGACAACTAGGACAGGTATATTATAAATTGTGAAATTCATGCCCCTGGGGTCATGTATGGGGCCACACCCAGAGGTCAAAGTTCATCATGTTAAAAAATTCACATTTTCACCTTCTTCTGATGAAGTACAAAGCCAATTTCAAACAAACTTGGTGAAAAGCATCATTGGGTACTGATTATACAGATTTGTGAAAATTAAAAGGCGGTGGGGTCAGGGGGCCCTAAAATGGGGACCAAAAGGGGGTAATTTTTGGTAACTTTTAAATATTTCATCTTCTTCTCAAGAACTACTGGGCGGATTTCAACCAAACTTGGTAGAAAGCATCATTGGGGGATGCCAATTCAAGTTTGTGAAAATAGGGGTTCTTGGGGTCATAGGGGCCCAAATAGGGGCCAAAAAGGGGTAATTTTTGGTACTTCTTTAAAAATCTTCTTCTAATAAACCGTTAATGCCAGAGCTTAAATATTTTGTGTGCATGACAACTAGGACAGGTATATTATAAATTGTGAAATTCATGCCGCTTGGGTCATGTATGGGGCCACACCCAGAGGTCAAAGTTCATCATGTTAAAAAATTCACATTTTCATCTTCTTCTGATGAAGTACTAAGCCAATTTCAAATAAACTTGGTGAAAAGCATCATTTGGTAATGGTTATTTGGATTTGTGAAAATAAAAAGGCTGGGGGGTCAGTGGGCCCTAAAATGGGGACCAAAAGGGGGTAATTTTTGGTAACTTTTAAATATTTCATCTTCTTCTCAAGAACTACTGGGCGGATTTCAACCAAACTTGGTAGAAAGCATCATTGGGGGATGCCAATTCAAGTTTGTGAAAATAGGGGTTCTGGGGGGTCAAAGGGGCCCAAATAGGGGCCAAAAAGGTGTAATTTTTGGTACTTCTTTAAAAATCTTCTTCTAATAAACCTTTAATGCCAGAGCTTAAATATTCTGTGTGCATGACAACTAGGACAGGTATATTATAAATTGTGAAATTCATGTCCCTGGGGTCATTTATGGGGCCACACCCAGAGGTCAAAGTTCATCATGTTAAAAAATTCACATTTTCACCTTCTTCTGATGAAGTACTAAGCCAATTTCAAACTTACTTGGTGAAAAGCATCATTGGGTACTGATTATACAGATTTGTGAAAATTAAAAGGCTGGGAGATCAGGGGTGCCTAAGATGGGGACCAAAAGGGGGTCATTTTTGGTAACTTTTAAACATTTTCATCTTCTTCTCAAGAACTACTGAGGGGATTTCAACCAAACCTTTTTTCTAATTCTTTCAAACAAAATCACTTGTCTTGGTGCTCTTTTACTCAGGTGACCGTTAAGGCCCACTTGGCCTCTTGTTTGTTTTTGTAGGAAACATTGTGGATAATGAAGAAATTGCTTGTAACAAGCAATTTCTTCATTTTCCACAATGTTTTCCAAAGCTTTTTTTAAGATGGGCTTATAAGTGCAAGATTTTGTGTGATTGAGTTAATGTATATCAAGGAGGGATCCCTGATTAAATGGAGGAAACACTGAAGTAATAGGTAGGGATTCCTATTGGATCCCACTGAAGCAAAGTTAGTGTCGACCCCTGTTAAACCTTGTACTGCTGAATATTGATCCTTTCTTCATAAAATTTTCAGTTTTTGTCAAATTTATATCAATTCTTTTTTAACCCTTGTCCCGCTGAATACTTATCCTTTCTTCACAAAATTTTATTTGTTTGTCTAATTTTGATCTACTTTGTGTTCAAACATTTCATCAACACCAAAATAACAAGCAAGTAGTGTAGACTAAAATCAGACTGCACATCTGTGCAGGCTGATCGTAGTATATACACTTGCTAGAGCTATTGTCAGAACAGGAATATTCCAGGATCAGCATTACAAGGGTTAAAATATTTTCTAAACACTAAAACAAATACCATATAGGTAAGAAAACATTGTGAGAAAGGATAAATTGATTGTTAAAAGCAAAGTTTCCATGATTGCATGTCAGAGTGTAAGAATGTTTCAGTTTGTGGTAATTAGTTGAATTTTTTTAAGCTCCTGCATAGAAAGATCGGGGGCATATTGTTTTGCTGCTGTCCGTCTGTCTGTCCGTCATTCAGTTTTTCTCTCTGTCGGTCTGTCTGCAAAACATAACCGAAAAACTTAACATTGCCAATTACAATGCTCATATTTGGCATGATAATACATCTCCATAATACGCATCTCCTCAGGTCAAGGTCATGTGATAAGGTCAAGGTCACATACCAAGGTCAAATGTTTAGTCCTGTTGCGGGGGCATTGTTTTTCACAAACGCATCTTGTTAATTTTATTTTCAGTGAAGAATAATTGTCACATACTAGCCCTAGTAGATGAGAATGGCAGCATTCTACTGTATGATACAAATAAAGCAGGGGAGGATTCACTTATTACAGGTATAACCCATTCCCTAACAATCTCACTTATTTACACACATCAGGATGGTCACATTCTAGCTCTAGTAGTTGAGAATGGTAGCATTATCCCATTCCCACACCATTCCACTTTTTAACACCCCTCATGAAAAGACTTGAGGAAAACAGGGTTAAAATTGAAGACTCTACCCTCAGACAGAAATACTAAAAATTCTCTCAACTTGTAACTGTTGTCTGCAACAAGGAGAGAATGTTTGATCAGGTTGATGAATAGAATTTATTTGAATCGTTGAGGAACCTTTAAATCTTTGCCTTAAAATGAAAATGATGTTTTATTGAACCTGTTTTCTCGTAAAATTACAGATATCTCTCTAGGAACTATCAAATATGTGTTCAAGAAACATACTTAACATTTGTCTGTTAGAAAAGATTGGCATGTTCTTTAACATGTCCCCAAAACAATTGGTTTAAAACTTTAACCCATTCCCACACAAGGCTTTTCAACCAGACCCCTCCCCAAAGAAACAAAGCTTTGGACGACTGTGTGAAAATAAAGAAAAATGTTTGTTACAAGCAATTTCTTCATTATCTGCAATATTTTCTATCTCAGAAGAAAGGGAAAAATTGCAATGTTTTCCTATAATGGGTTCAGCACGGAATATTCTGGTTTTGGCAGGAAATGTAGACCACAATCAGCCTGCACATAAGTGCAGTCTGATCTTGGTCTACACCCCATGTTGGTAATTTTCCTGCTAGAATAATTTATGAAATTGATTTCTAAAAGAAATATTGATTTTTGAACAACAAGTTCTTTCAGTGCTTTCAGCCCTTTGATTCTACGGCAATTCAGTGAGGTTATTTATACAGCATGACAAGGGTTTATATTGATTGTTTTTTTCTCTATTTCTTTCAGACTGGTCAGCTCACAATAATGCAATATTTGATGTAAAATGGATGGGACATGAAAACAAGGTACTGACAGCATCAGGTGACCAGACCGTATGTTTGTGGGATGTTAAATCTCAGTCCAAACTATACACATTTAAAGGTCATACCAGTTCAGTCAGGTCTGTGGCATTCAGACCCTTTGACGATGGTAAGTTTTAGATATCATAATATGGGTAAATTTTCAAACAATATTTCAGACTTGTCTAAAGTGCCATGATAAAACCCACAATGAACAAGCTTTTATTCTGTTGCAGAATGGTTGGATTATCTTTAATATATTGATGGCAAATAAAGGAAGGGAAGCCGTAGAAATATTACGGCTTGAAATTAACTTTTTTAAACTACTTTCAATATTTTGCAAGTAGACAGAATTTGAACTAGTAAACATGGAACCATACTAGCTTTCTTACTTTTTGATTAAGATCCTGTTTGTTTGAAGTTCACTATATATATTTCCTTTTAAATTCAAGAAATAACATGCTCATAGGATCGCTCGGACATTTCAAACTTTGTTTAAAGTTCTTTAAACCAGATATCATGTGTAAATAATTAAAAGTCCATTAAATGCAACTTGCAAAAATATTCTAGTATTGATAAAATCCACTAAATTTCCACGGCATTAGCCAGTCTGCTAACGAGCATGTAAAAGCCCTGAATCTAATGCAGATACAGTGCTCAGTGTGAATTTCTTTATTTAAGAGATGAAGGGGTCTTTTTGTTTTCATAGAGGTATGAACCAAAAAACCTAATCATATGTATGAATCAGCTTTGCAGATTCATACATGTTATTAGGTTTTTCGGTTCATACCTCCATGAAAAACAAAAAGACCCCTTCATCTCTTATATTTTAATAGTATCAGGTGAAAAAAATCAAAAGCTTTACAATTTTTGATACCTTTTTGTATGGGACTATTTTGTGCAGAAGCATACAAATCGCTATGTGCACAAAATTTCATTCTTGGAGTTATGAATAATTTTGTTTTGACAAATCAAAACACCCGATTTAGATTTGTTACAAAAGTAACAACATATACCTAACTCATTTCATTTTACCTTTCAGCTGTGTTTTCATCAGGCAGTCGAGATGGCCATATCAGAATTTGGGACATTAGATGCAATATTAAAGGTAAACCAGGATGTTTTGAACAATCATGCTTTTAGACACCCTGAAGAAATAGAGCTTTTGAAATCATTGTGCAAAAAGGAGAAATTTCTTGTTACAAACAATTTTCCCTTTTTATACGCCCGTCGAAGACGGGACGTGTTATGGGATCACTCGTGGTGTCCGGGCGTCCGGTAGTCCAGGCAGTGTCCACTTCTTTGTCCGGAGCATAACTCTGTCACCCTAAGTCCGATTGACTTTAAACTTGGCAATTATATTCTTCTCATCAATACGGAGTGCAATGTTCAATAACCATAACTCTACCTGGCCTATTTTTTGAGTTATTGCCCTTTGTTGTTTTTCATACTTGAATCTTGTCCGGAGTATATCTCTAAAGGTATTATAGCTAGGATCATGAAACTTCATGGGTGTATAGATCTCACCAAGGGGGAGTGCAGTGCACAAGAATCATAACTCTACCTGGCCTATTTTTTGAGTTATTGCCCTTTGTTGTTTTTCATACTTGAAACTTGTCCGGAGTATGTCTCTAAAAGTATTATAGCTAGAATCATGAAATTTCATGGATGGATAGAGCTCACCAAGTGGGAGTGCAGTGTACAAGAACCATAACTCTACCTAGCCTATTTTTTGTATTATTGCCCTTTGTTGTTTTTCATACTTGAATCTTGTCCAAAGTATATCTCTCAAAGTATAATAGCTAGAATCATGAAACTTAATGGGTGTATAGATCTCACCAAGGGGGAGTGCAGTTTACAAGAATCATAACTCTACCTGGCCTATTTTTTGAGTTATTGCCCCCTGTTGTTTTTCATACTTTGTTTGACAAAAAATATTCATTCAAAATAACCTCAGTTCTATTCAAACTCCCAGTTAATATTAAGTATTGTGACAGGCGTATCTTGTGACAATTTGGCACCTTGTTCTCAATATTTTTAACCAGGTTTTCTGAAGGGCAAAAATGGTTGTTATGTTGCTGAATGTTGGTTTAGGGCAGGTGGAATGGCGGGCATTAACATTACCTTGTGTGCAACTCCTATAATTCTGGACAGATTTTCACCAAATGTTCGTCTTCGTGTGACCTAGGGCATATTATCAGTGTTTTGCAGTTCAATGCTGTGTTATGCAAAAAGAGACTTATTGTCAAAATTCTTGGGTGTACAACTCTGGGGCTTGAAAATCCTTAAAATATCACTTGTACTACACAATGAGAGTAAAAAGTCTTACATTAACCCTTGTCATGCTGAACCTGGAATATTCTGTTTTTGGCAGGAGATGAAGACTGAGATCAGACTGCACTTATGTGAAGGTTGATTTTAGCCCTGCTTGTACTTTTCCTATCAGAGTTGTTTATGAATTTGATTTCTTAAAAAAATATAAATTTTGAACAACAAGTTCTATCTGTGCTTTCAGCCCTTTGATTTGACAGCAGTTCAGTAATGTAATTCATACAGCATCAGGGTGCCCATTCACATACTGCAGTATGTAATTTACGTACAACTACGTTGGTTCACGTACAAATCTTACACCAACACGTGCATGAACATACAGAAAAATAAATGAACGTAGAAACAAAAATGCCATTACGTGTGTGTGCATTTGAATTTATTAGGGTATAAAACGAGAAACCCTACTTGCGTATTTTTTCCCTAAAACCCCCCAAAAACTGCAAGCAAAGTAGAACAAAACGCATGGGGAGCAAGTGATTTCCCTTTCATGCGACAGGAACCAGCTGGTTTGTTATTCATCTATATAGAGAATGGGGAAACCAGCAGTTGGAAAAGTTCGCATAATGCGGATCCTGATGGCCTCACCAGTTTGTTTTGAAATAGGCCCAAAGCTGCGCTATTTTTCAAACTTAACGCAAGATATTTACATGTTTTGGGCAAGATTGACAAGAACTCATAATATAGAATCTGATTTTGTAATCAGTTTCTCTCGTAAGTTATGTTGTACATGTAAGTGGGGCCGGACAAAATGGAGCCGTTTGTTTAATGTTGTAGTATTGTTTTGGCTACGTAAGTTGCTGTCTGCAAAATGTGACTCGTAACAAAACCTATTCTATTTCTCCAAAAATGGTGACTTTTAGACACTTACAAGACCCTTTGATATTTTCTGTACCAGAATCGTTTCAATACCAGAGTTTGGTCTAAAAATGAGCTGACATCCCTGGTATGGCCTGCTGCAAGATGACATTCCCACTCTAGTGATTAACTTGTCAGATTTGTTTAGCCATTGCTCTCATATCTCATTCATTTCAACCCATCCAAAATCCAATAATTAAGAAAAAGTGAATTGTCAAAAACCAGGTTTTCAAAGAAAGTTTATTATCTTTCCCTTTAAATTTATCTGAAACTTGACTTGTGGTACTTCTTTACTGAGTAATAACAAACTATATAACTAAAACATTGTCTGTCATTTGGTAAAGGGTTCAGATTCATATTGTGTACCCTTAAATCTGAAAGTAAAGGGTACACTGTACCCCCAGATTTTTTCTTTGTACCCCCATTTCAAAACCTAAGGGGTACATGTACCTCCAAAATAAAAACCCAGTGGGCATGCTGAGCATGACAAGGGTTAATGTTTGTATTCAAATCTTTAAAATCCACTTGTCCTGTATTTATAGACAAAGGAGGAAAAATTTTGCAGGACAAATGGACGAGTAGAATTTTCAAGCCCTGAACTCCTACAATTCTTGATGACCTTCATGTGACCAGCACGCATTACAGTGTTTTAAGATTCCTTGTTGTGTCATGCAAAATGGAGACTTATTGTCAAAATTCTTGTGCGTACAACTACTCCCAAATTCAATGAATCTATTGGAAACCTGGTTTTTAAATCACCATTCTTGAATGGCAGATTTATTACAATTGTTTGAGTAGAGTGGAGTATGTTGAGGGGTAATAAGTTAATACAGGCCTCCTAGTGAAACCTTTAAACCTTTAAAAACCTTTAATTTCAGAGCAAACCTTTAAAACCTTTACATTTCCCCAGAAAACCTTTAAAACGCCAAAATAGCCTGTAATTCTCACTCAAAACCTTTATATTTGCTCTGACTGGTTGCCGTGCTAGCTGAAAGCAAGTAATGGATTTTGTTCTGCATTTTCCCTTCTTTTATGTGTAGTTAAACAATGCTGCTTTTGTTTCTTTCATCTTGATCCTACACTGTAAAACAGGAGCTATGTATGATATAAATATGCAGAGAAAATAGGTATACACATTAAATAAGGTATGTATTATATTGCATAATTCAAACAGTATATAACATCAAAAAATGACTTTGGTATGACTGTGGGTTTAATAAAGAAATGAGAACTTCGACGAAAATAGCCTTTATTCACTCTTTATTTTTTCATATTTTACACTAAAAGGCCTTTATTTTCATACATTGGAGCCTTTATAAAAACCTTTATTTTTGTTTTGGCCTGCTAGGAGGCCTGTTAATAGTTAGTTACTATCAACTTATTAGTATTCACGGTTTTTGTGTATGTATACATGTATGGACAGATTAACACCCAATTTCTAAGGAATACTGTTGTAAGTCAGAATACACCATTTACTTATTTACAGAAAACTGGAATTGCATATTTTATGGTTTCATACACTTAAAAGAAGTAATCCTCTTTGCAGTTCTAAAAATGGTTCAAGGATATGCAAGGATGTTAGAAAGTGGTAGAAAGTAGGGTTTTGTCTTAATGGTTACTGCTCTTGGAAATGGAAGATAATAGCTTATTATTAACAAGGGGAAATGTGGATTATATATTTTAACACATTACCAGATGACACAAATTTAGACTGGTTGAAATTGAAAGTAGTTGCAGTTATTTCAAGACAGAATTTAGATATAGTCTAACCTTGGATAAAAAATTAGGTCACATATGCTTTTTCAGCCATACGTTGCCACTGGCTCAGGTGAAAATTCTGGGCCAATGGCCCTCTTGTTTTAGGTAAGTGATGCCATAACATCAAAAATAGACTGTGACTGACTGTAGCAAATTATGTATGTATTGAAATTGTTAAAAAAATCATTTCAGAGAGTGTAGCCAGTTCAGTGCATGTTATCAGAAATGCCCATACAGTTACACAGAATAATACAGTGAGGAAGAAAAAGTCAAGACTGGGTCAAAACACACAGGTTTGTATATACATAAAGGTCAAAACGGTATTTTGCCACAAAAACTGTTCTATAGATTTCTGTCTCTAAGTTTAGATTAAAGATTGGACTGAAATCAAATTTTCTGGTAGGCAATGAATATTTTTTAACCCACTAGCAGACAACAAAATTTTGGGCCGGAATAAATTCAAAGATGTTGTATAAGTTAATATGAGTTTGTATTTTTTTTTTGAGATAGAAAACTTTGTAGATAATGAAGAATTTGCTTATACCAAAACTGTTTTTTTTTTTGGGGGGGGGGGATGGAATCAAAAGGTGTGATCATGTGGGAATGAAACATGTTAAGCAAAGATGTCTTTTAGGGTGGTAGGAGACTATGGTGTTTTTCTGTAGACACAAGCTTGTTTTATTTCTAGCCATTTCTATATAAAATGATGGTCTGTCAGAAAAGTATGTCGGCCCTTTCATAGCTCAGTCAATAGCGCATCAGACTCCCAATCTTCAACCATGTTATGCCATGGGATCGATCCCCAGCAGGGGCACATATCTTTTCCGACATTAGTCTCTCACCAATGGGTGGTCGTAAACCTTAATGTGATAGCAGAAAAAGGCTAGGAATGGATGTAGTGGTAGTACTGGTGTGAGAAATACCAGGAATCCATGGTTAAGTGCTCCAGCCACCGCGATATGACTAAAGTACTGTTAAAAGTGGTGTTAAACCCCATTCAATCAATCTATCTGAAAAATATGGTTATAGAAACAATTTTTAACAATAGTGCCAGCCAAATTAAAGTTTGTTGTTTGTCGGGACTTTATTTCTGCTTTGTCAGGACTGAGACAGGAGAATTTAATTTGGCAGAAGTATTGATTAGGTACTAACCCTCATGAAAGATATGTTTTCAAAATTACATGTCATTTAGTGTATTTTGAGCTCCAGTAGAGCTCATGATGAGCTTTTTTACATCACATTATGTCTGGCGTTCATTTTCATGTGTCAACAATTTCTTCAAATGACATCTCCTAATTCACTGGGACAATTTCAACCAAATTTGTCTGGAATATTCCTTAGGTGTCCCCTTTTTTAAATGAATTGAAATCTATGGAAAATTTTGGTTGCCATGGCAACAAAGGTGAAATTTAAAGAAAATCTGTAAAGATTATCTCCTCCTTAACCAGAAGAGGAAGAGCAGTGATATTTTGTATGAAGCATCAGTACATTGACCTCTTCCAACATTGATAAAATTGTTACCCTTTGACCCCAGGGTGGATTGGGCCTATATAGAACTGAAGAAGGATTTTTAAAACAACTCATTTGAAATTACACAGCCAATCTTTAAAAAAAGTGGCATGAATATACCTTATGTGTCCCTCTTTAAAAATAGACCTTTTCACGGTCTCACAGCGCATGCGTCAAATCGAATCTTGTTAAAGGCGATATTTACCCGAGACTTTGTCACGTGATCGATTGCGGGGAGTCGATAATTTATCACTATATAATCCTATATAAATTGTCTATTTTGAACGTGCAAAAATAAAGGTTAAAAATCAAAATTTTGGTGCAAAAAGGGTTTCAATATGTGGGCAGATATATGCAGACTAGTTGTAGCGAGTAATATTGATGATATTATTGTGTATTAGTAACAAAATTAAGTTTAAAACGACCTGGTGTCTAGGCCATATGAAACATTACGTACCTCGAGTTTTGCGAAAATTACCCTTTCATACAATAATATCTCCTACGAAATAAGATATTTTTGACATATTTTAAACCCCCCCCCCCCCTCACACACATACAAGGAAGGAAAAGTAAATAGTTATAGTTTGACACTCGACGCAAACACCGAATGATTACGTTGAGAATGGAAAATCCCGCCTTGCAGTATACGGACAAGTGTCAAACATCTTGACAGATATAATATCGACTAAAATAACATTCCAATATTAATACATTCCAAATGAATGAATTTTTTGACTGGTCCAAAAGAAGCTGAAGACGACATTTTAGAGCAAATGGAATTTAATTGTTTATTTATTTTCTTTTTTCCTTATGGGACAGGAAAAATATTGTGGATACCGAAAAAATTACTTTATCCAAGCAATTTCTTCATTTTCCACAATGTTTTAATATGCTTCTTCTCAAATTGACATTCGCAGTGTTCTGGTAATAGAAGTGTTGGAGGAAAGGAGAAAATATATTCTTTGATTTATATAATCTGCTTTTCGTCTAGATATGCCATATACCGATTAAAGTGTATATGGAAATTCAAATTTGAGAGCACTATACATTAACGAAAAAAGGATTATTACAGAAATCATAATAGTATGATGACGATGTTAATAGTGTGAAGAAAAGAATGAAAAATAGAAATAATCAAATGAAATGATTATAATGGAGTGCTGTTCGGTAAACAGTCTTGATGTAAAGGGTTCCCTTTGGTATATCACATATCTATATGGTGTTATGTGTAGACGGCAACATGTCACCAAGCATCCAATAAACAACACCGCACACTCTTTATGTATATTAGTAAAATTTAGGAATTGATGAAACAATTTTGTCTTTTTATGTTTCAACCGATATGCCGCCAAGTACTGGGCCCTGATCGACGAATCAAAGAATCCGACCAGACGTCGTTTTCAATCGGCACAGGAATATTATTGCATGGTGTTTATTTATTTATCATTATCATTTCAATCTTTTACCAAAATAAAAATAAATTGAATACGCTTAACAACTTTGAGTGGATACTTTTTGCTGTGGCATATATATTATCCAAAAAGATGGGTGGAAATGACAATTGTTGCGTGGCAGATTGTAGATCGACAAGGCATAACTCTAATATATCCTTCCAAAGAATTCCGAAGAAACCTGAGTCTAGAAGAAAATTATGGATAAAGGCAACTGGAAGAGTCCTCCATGGAAGAAATAAATTTGCACCAACGAATAATTCTTTATTTTGTGGTCGACATTTTGTGAATGGGAAGAGAAGTGATGATCTAACGTCTGTGGACTTTATACCGACAATGAATATTCTGGTTACTTTGCCAGTAACGAGGCAAAGGAGAGCTACTGTTTTCAGTATGAAATCGTCCAAATATGACGGAGCAGTAGAAACCCTTGTGAAAGAAAACTGTAGCGTGTGTTACACCAAGAAACGCGTTTTGTTGCCAGAAATTGATCTTAGAAATGTGCAGAACGAAGTTCAGATTTCACATGAGCGGTCAGATGAAATGACAGAATGCGAAATGCTGCATTGCCAAATCCCCTGCGAGGTACGATTTCAATTAAAATCTAACGTAAGTTTGGTAGGATTTTCCCTGGTATGAAGCAAGGACACGGGAACTTATTGAATACAAGCTGGTATTTTCCACAGTTTTTTCAATGTGACTGAGTCTCTGGACAAATCCCTCTTCAAAGTATTTAAACGCCTTCAACGACTTGTAGGCCCGGACGCTTTCTTTGTGAAACGATTTGTCCCGCGATTCCACTTAATATTTTTTTAATTTTGATATGTCAAAGGCCGGAACATTTTTCAAACCATTTTCCCATCTATTTTTCGGATTTGTAAACACTGACTTCACAAAAAGAAACTTGTTTTCTGACATTTTAACACTGTTAAAGTTCGGGGTCATATCGAGCCTTCTTAATTTCTATTGAGTTTTTCAAACCGGAAGTAAAAACTCCCCGCAACGGGAAAATGTTGTTGTTGTTATTTTTTGAAAGCGTCTAACGGATGTAGACTTTTTAGTCATCTGGCGCTTTGCGTGAAAAGGTCTATTGTAAAATGAATTGAAATCTGTTGAAAACTCTGGTTTTCCTGACAATAAAAGTATAAAATAAACCTCTTTAAAAATCTTCTCCTGATACAGAAGACTGAGAGCCTTTATCTTATTGGGTGCTCCAGGGATAATAGCCTTCTTGTATATGTTCATAGCATATATTTAAACCTCTTTTTTGAATTTCCAAAGAATCTGGAACCTGTAGAAATTAATGGCTGTGTGGTATTTAATGGAATAGAAACTTTGCAAAAAGAGAGAAGAACTGCTTGCAATGAGCTATTTCTCCCTTCATCAGAATCTGTTTAGCTCTGCTGTTCTCTTAAAAAAACAAACATGGAATTACAAGCCTTTTTAATGTAAGCCTTGTCATGCATAGTCTAATATTTTGAGCTTGACACCTTATAGAATAGGGTTAATTGATTTCCTGTCCTACTAAATGTAAGGGGGATAAGTCACAAATGTGTGTACATCCACAGATATAAGTTAACAATACCATGTATGGATAGCAAAGTGCTTTTCAGATTAATAATCAAGAGAATTAATATTTTATTTGGTAAAATCAATATTAGACATGTCATCCCTTTCCTTTAACTGTTCAAACTAGATGATTAACATAAGACAGCATTTATTATTTCCATTTAACTCATTTCCACATGGCAAAATTTTAGAGTGGTCCATGGGTTAATGATGGTAATTTATGTACCAGAAAAGGATATATTTTAGTATGCATTTTTTTAAAAACAAATCTTCACTTTCCTATTTTGCTTCTACAATTAGGTAACTCCTCCTGCATGTGCCCATATGTGAGTGTGTTCTTTCAAATTTGAATGGTACTGAGTGCATGTGTAAGTTTGTCATGTACCGGGTATGTGTCTGATGCATATCTTTTACATTGTGGCTAGGGGCCTTGCCATACATTTTCAACTGGGTCCAGATGAATTGGGAAAATATAAGTATTTATTCTATTTTTGGGAAAATTGAGGAGACTTAAATAAAATCATTCACCTGTAATTAAGCCTTATAAAACTTAATGTTCTACTCCATGCCTTTAGTTTGCCTTCCAATCAAATGAAATCTTAGAATGTTTGGATTGGCCCCAGAAATATTGAGTAAAAAGGTTTGTTTGAATACATCAAAGGTCACAGCTGAAGGTCAAGTGTGACCTTGTCTGGAGCATAATTCTGCAATTGTGAATGGATTTAAAAAAGCCTGGCATAGTTTTTCTCCATGAGGAGTACAAGTGTTATGCAAAAATTTAGTATAGTTTCACTCAAGGTCAATGTCTCAGCTGAAGATTAGGTCACAAAATTATTTGTGTTCTTTTTGTAATTTAGGGTTAGACATGAAAAATACTGTTGTGCATTTCTCAAGGTTGAAAACATGCTTGCAAGTCAAATTAAGATTCTAAAAGAGTCTTTACCATTACCAGTTACCCAGGGCACATGGTTCAACAACTTCAACACTCCATAGATCATTAACCCTTTTCTCACACAAAAATGCTTTTAGATGCCACTCAAGAAAACAAAAATAGGAAAACCTGCATCAAATGAAGAAATTGCTTTCAACATTTTCCACATTGTTTCTACCAAGAAAGGTGAAAAATCCAAAATATCATATACCTTTGAACTGTCGTCTACAACTCCTTTCAGTTTGGACCTACCTGTCTAAAATTTTGTCGTTTGGAAATGGGTTAAATCAAAAAAGGTTATTTCAGGACTCCCAGCAATCTGTGACCTGTGTTCTATTCCAAGATGATAATCTGTTGGCTACAGGGGGAGCTGTAGATGGGTATGTAGATTGAAGGATTTCGATTATAAAAAGGTTATATTTCATCAACTATTAGTCTCTATCTTACTTCCTGAAATCATCTCTAATAGGGGTGTAACAATAGATCGATAGGTCGATGTATTGTGATAGTGACAGTCACGATATCGATCTATCGATTGCAATTCCCTGACATCGATAAATATCGTGATTGTTTGTTCAAATATCGATAGTTTCGATAGTAAATATTCAAAGCATACTTACACAGAAATTCAATGTTTTCTTGGTCTCTTGTGTTAAAAAAAGAGAGAGGGAGAGAGAGAAAGAGAGAGATAGAGGGAGAACAAGTTATCCTACTTTCACTTTCTATGATCACGTAATGGGCATGTTTGATTTTTGTTTCTTCTGTACTCCTTTTTTGTTTAGGAATTGATTTTTAACTTTCGATTTACAAAGTGAAAAGGTTCTCAAAAATCCAAAAGCATGTTAAGTTAAGGCTTGTTATCAATGTTTTATGAATTTTCAGCGCTTGAATCGTCGAAAAAATAAAAATAAGACAATCATAAATGATATTCGATTATTAACGATAATGAATTACTTATTTCAAGCACACTAATCGAGTTATTCTGTTTTACTTATTTGTGTCGTCTGACATGGCTGCAAATTTAGAGACAGTGAAAAACAAAGGCGGAAAGGCCCATGTTTTGGACCATTTTGGGACTATTTTGGCTTCGTAAAGGAAGGCGAAAACATCAATAAATAGAGAGTCGCCTTTAGACTATGCTATCTATACAGATCAACATAGAAAATTAACAGAGTAACATATACCGATTGTATCGTAATATATCGCGATTGATTTCTGACGATAGTGATCGTATCAGGATATCAATACTGTGATAGTAAAACTATCGCGATAATGATTTTCTAAGCCAATAGTCAGCCTTAATCTCTAATGAGTACCAACAACATAGGGTTTGGATGAGAACGAAAAGATCTAGATTGACATCTCTGTCTTCTCTTAATCCTTGTCATGCTGAGCCTGGAATATCCCTGCCTTTGTAGGAGGTATAGACTAAGAACGGCCTGCATTTAATATGCAGTCTGATCTTGGTCTACATTGCCTATTTGACTTATTTAAGTCAGAGTTGTGTATTGAAATGTTTACCAAAAACTTTCATTGCTTTCAGTCCTGTAATTTTAATACAATTCTAAGCAAAAAGTAATGTTCAGCATGACAAGGGTCAATATCTGGTTATTAAAGGAATTGACCATTAGTGGTTGTCAATTGGCAGGGCCAGTGATTGGTCAATTTGCTTGTAACTTTGTAACATAATTTATCCTAGTTGTGATAGATAAACATCCTTTCAGAATGCCAGCGATCAATCAATTAACGATACACTTCACAAGTTCCTCAAGTTCAATAGTTGAGTTCTGAATAGGAAAGTAGCATTACAAGAAAACATTTTCAATAAAAAGGATTTTGTTTGAAAATTATTACACATAACCATATATTTGAAACAAATATTCAAATGACAAAATGGATATTTCTTCCCATCCCTAATTATTAGAGGTGAATCTTAGAAAATGTCATGTTTCAAAAGTTATTAAACCTTTGCTTTGAACAGGTTAACTGCTCTGTATGCAATATCTTAACTTGGCCCCAACAAATGATTTTCTTTTCATCAAATGATAACGATATTGCTTATCTCTTAAACAGGTGTGTAAAGGTTTGGGATATGCGAAAGATTAAAACAGAAAATAACTTACCTGTGTACAGTTTTCCATACAGTGGACCGTCTAGACGAACTCATGGTATACTTCTGTTTAATCCCTATATATCTTTCGATTATTAAGAAACAACAACAACAATAATACAACTTTGAGATAGTCAAAAGTAAGAATTGATGTTTCTGAAACCTAGATAGGAAAATTTTCCAACCCCCCCGAAAGTACTCTCAAAAGAATGTTTAATACTTCAATATCAGTTAGATATTGCTTTCGTTGTAAAATGATAGGCTGACATTACTTTTGTGGTTATCTAGGAAAGGTTAAGCGGAAATCCATATTATTTTAAGAAATCACAGCATGCAATTGTCAACACTGCATGACCTCATTTGCACATCACCAAAATTCAATAGAAGATAAAGTGACATGGGAAACAACCAATGCAAAACTATGTTAAGAGTCTGTATTCTTATTAGCTCTTATGACAGTTTTGGACTGATTTTTACAGACTGGAAAACAGGCTAGCTTACATAACTCCTGATGACATCATGATGACATTGGTTGGGCAAATTCAAACTTAATGTGTGATTCCAAGGGTTATATGAACTACATGAATGTCCCAATATTCATTGCAACTGTCTCTGCATGATCTAAAAATAGATTAAAAGCCTACATAGGCTATTTGGGAAACACCCTGGTTTATTTTGATAAGATAAGAGTCTCAAGAATATTGTATTCAAATGATATATGAGAGGGATTAATGATGATTAAAATCTGCGACATGAATTAAATGTCAGTACCTCCCTTTAAGAAAGGCCCTCTTGATAGTGAATAACATGGTTACTTGATAAAAGATTTTCTCTAAATGTAATTCTTAGTGTCACTGAAGTTTATGGACAGCTAAATTACAGTTGGTGTACATAGAAAAGAAAACAATCGCAAATGTTTAAAGTAAGATTAAAGAATATCATACTTTTCCAAAAATTTACCTTGTTCTTTTAAGTGTCCAAGTAATACTAAGTGCTGTCAAATCCTTCATTGTTTATAAAAATATTTACTTCTATTGACGGTTTTATGTATATTTCAGGATACTCCAGTTTGGTGTTTGACTCGTATTTTTCCAGACTTTACGCTAATTGCACTGATGATGTCATTTACTGTTATGATTTCACGACATACAATCCAAATCCAGGTAATTAACCCATTCCCACACAAGCCCTCCTCTTTACGTCTCTCAAGAAAATAGCTTTAGAAAACATTGTGGAAAATGAAGAAATTGCTTGTATCAAGCAGTTTCTTAGTTATCCTTAATGTATCTATCCAATTGACAAAAACATTTGAAATTCCGTCATCTTGAAATTGTTGTCTGAAGCTTCTTTGAATTTGGACCTGTCTAAAATTTTGTCGTTTTGGATTATGTTAAAATGAATCTTAATTGCAATAGAAAATTGATAGTTCTGTAAGGAAAGGAGTTGGTAAAAGAAATGATAGTTAGCAGGGCATCTACTTTAACCCGTTCCTACAGATGGGATGCTTTAATTAGAAAAATAGTCTTGATCTATTTTAGCAAGTTTTAGTAATTTTTAGTTACTGGAAACAATAAACTTGACGGAGCATAAGTGTATTGCTTAGTTGACATCATTTACATCACAAATTAAATAACAACACAAAGTATGACTTTATTTACCACAACGTCTCAACTTTTTACTCCCTTATGGAATTATGTTTAGTAAAACATAGTAGGATCTAGAGAGAAATTGCTTGTAACAAGCCATTGCTCCCATTCTGACTTTTTTCCCCTACATAATTTGACAATTAATTTATTTGAATGTGATATAAATGGTGAGGATGTCTTTTCAAACCAAAGCAGATTATTTAGACATTTTCTGGTGTAATAAAAACTTAAAAAGCTAAAGGATGAAGATAATACTGGAATCCTGTCATCAGACAATTTAGGTGACTAAATTCTGTCAACTAGCAGCCAAACTACTAAAGTTGAAGATGACTCCTAAACTTTACTCAGTCTGAAAGAATCCTGGTCATTTCACAATTTGTTGACTGGTTAACAAACAACCCTCTCATACCAGTCTTACAAAAATTCCATGAATGAAATGAATTGTACCCTGTGCAAGAAACACAAATAGAATAATTCCCTTACTAATGGAACAAACAATTTCCAGACAAGTACTATAACATGACACTTGGGGAGTAATGATCAAGAAAATGCTGTTTTGGCAGAAAATATTCTGCCTGACTTCATTGCAGCTATGAAAAGAAGTTGTCTACAAATAATGGCAAGTTCTCTTTAAGCTTTCTGCGGTGTCTATAGTCTAGTTGTCATAACTTATTACCTGTAAAATACATGGTCCTAATATTGTGAAATGGC
Organism: Fragum fragum; assembly: GCA_946902895.1. NCBI lineage: Eukaryota > Metazoa > Mollusca > Bivalvia > Cardiida > Cardiidae > Fragum > Fragum fragum. Next base: position 7,068,656 of record OX336366.1, read on the forward strand.
CCCTCTTTTTTCCACTGAGGGGTCATATGACCCTATGGTTTCATTTTTAGAATGAACCGTGAATAACTTTTACTTAATGTGATCATATTTTGCTATTTCAGTAAGCACATTCAAGGGCCACAGAAATACATCATTTTATGTGAAATCCTGTTTAAGTCCAGATAATCAATATTTACTGAGTGGATCAAGTGATGAACATGCATGCATATGGCAGGTGAGGGTTGGCTTTTATCCACTGTTACCTGGCAAAGCCCCAGAAAATTATCATTCCATGTGATATCATTTTCAATTCAAGAAATAGATATTTATTAAGTTGATCTGCTTATGAACATGCTAGCTATAAGTAGCTTTTTTTCCTACAATGTTTTCCTCCCCATGAGAAATTTTCCCACATTTGAACCTGTAATTAGTTCAAATTGTTTGCACTTACTTTTTACCTCACCTGAGCATGTATGGGAGCTTCTAGGATAGCCCAGTATCTGTAATCAATAGTCTATTGGGCGTTGTCCGTAGCCAACAATTTCTTTAAACATCTTTTCTGTGTGACAATTCGGCCAAAACTTGGTAGGAATGTTTCTTTGGTGACTTGTTATTTTTTATTCATCAATGAATGGGGATGTTGCAAGGAAGTTTTATCAGACTTGGAGAATCATCAAATCATTCTTTGAAAATCTTCTCATCCTTGACCATTGGGCCAGTATGAACCAAACTTGGTAGGAATGTCATGGGTGACCTTTTCAATATCAGTTCATGAATTTTTGATTTGTATCAAACAGGGATGTGGCTAGGTGGGGCTTATCAGTCTTTAAGTAAAATTGAAAATTGATGAAAATATCTTATCTTAAACCACTTGACCAATTTGACTAATTTTGCCTGGAATTATCTTTATCGAAACTTGTACATGAAATTTTTAAATTTGATTGTGGCAGGTTTGGGTTTATCAGACTTTGAGAAATCATGAAATTATTCTTAAAAACATCTTCTCCTAAACCATTTGTCTAGTTTGTTCTAAATTTGGCAATAATAATCTTTGAGGTGACACTTTTCAAGTCTTGTTTTATGAAAAAATGCGGGCATGGCAGGGTGGGCTTTTCAGACTTTGTGAAATCATGAAATATTTCTCAGGTGAGCCATTTTGGATCTTTTGTATCATCGAATACCCAGCCATAGGTTGAGGTATATAAGCTTTCTCTTTGTTATTACATCTTGCTAATTTGTTTTTACAAAAGCAAAAGGCAAGATATAGTACTGTTTGACATGGAAAATGTTAAAAATTATTCTCTTACCCTTGTAAGTTCTACTGGATAAAGCCTGCCAGACAGCCTTTAGTATTTTTGTGCTCATTAGTCTGAGCTTCTGTCCATTAACTTTTTTGTTCCCCGCCATGTTATGGCAAAGGGCATATTGAGTAACTTCTGTCTGTGAGTGAGTGTAGTTGGGATGGTTATGTGTGTTTATGTGTTTGTCCGATTTTTGTCTGGAGCATATCTTCTACATTAATCAATGGATTTCAAATTAGATTGGCACAGCTGTTCCGACTAGTATCAAGTGTTAATTTTAGTTGGATATTTATGGGGTTCAAGGTCATAACTGAATGTCATGTGATTATCAATTGTATAGGGGGGGCTTCTACATCTGTGACAAATTTCTATTTCCATGAAGATTTCTTTTTAATGCTATGGAGTAACACACTGTCGGATGGTGGTATGAAATTATCATGTGTTCTTCGATCCCAAATTCTGTCCATTGCATATCACAAACAGTTTAATAGATATCAACTTTAAACTTCATTGGTGGAAAGATTGCAATAAGGAGAAATGCAGTGCACAAGAACTTTAACTTTACTTACCCTTGCTATTTTCAAATTTAGCCCTTGTCATGCTGATTTAAAACCCTAAACAGAATTGCTTTAAGATCAAAGGACTGACAGCACTGAAAGGTCTTAATGAGGGTCAATATTCCTTTTGAAAATTGGTTATTTAAACAACTCTTACTGAAAGGGGACAAGCAGAAGGTGTAGACCAAGATCAGACTGCTCTTATGCGCAGGTTATCTTTTCTCTATACCACCTGCTAACACAGGAATATTCCGGGTTCAGCATGACAAGGATTAGAATTTTGTTTTGAATATAGTAGGTATCAACTTGAAACTTAATGGGTAGATAGATCTCATGAAGGAGAAATGCAGTGTAGAAAAAACGTTTTACAAGCTTGCTAGATTTTTATTGCAGTCAGGATACTGACTGTAATCTAGGAATCGCCCGAATTTGCTCTTTGCTTCTAGGAACCTGACAACGACCTGAACATTTTTTCCTTGCTCATGAATTGATTCATAGTTTCTTTTAGTATAATATCTGAAAATGTAAGCCCATTCATAAAAAATGACCGCGAAAAGCTGAATCACTGAAGGTGTGCAGTGATTAAGGTCACGACCTCTACAGGTACTTCTATTTATACCATCTTAAACAGTGTTGCATCCAGGCCACTCGATAGAGGGAATCCTCCAGGTTTGTCGTAATGTCAAAAGTTAACATCATCAGAGACATAGAATAATGTATATTTATGTCTCTGACATCATTTAATCCACTGCCTGAACTTACCATCATTACGGATTTATTTAACAAAAATTGGGTATGGTAGGCCTCGGTGTTCAACGATTCGTTGATCTTAGACTTAGTCGAAAGTGAAACTAGACATTCTGCCTTCATTATTACAATTTTAAAAGTTACCAGCTACAAAGTTTAATCCAGTTTTGTACATGTGTATCTATTCGGTGTAAATTCCTGATTCGTGAAATAGAGTTCTTTGTTGATTTATTGTTACCATATTTTAAACAATGGTAAAGAAATTAGACCAAGTCCATTACCACGAAAGAGGTTCAAAGGTCGATCCACGTGACATTTTCTCAACGCATCAGTTAACCCAGGTGCTCAACAACTCGTCGGTCTCCGAGGAGACATCGCTATGCGGAATACTTAGATTTTATCCTTTTTGTCTAAGGATGGAAATATTTAAGTCGGTGTAAGTCTATGAATTAGCTTAACAGATTGATATTTAACCTGCAGGTTGACAATCCGAACTCAAGTCCAGTTATCCTGAAGGGCCATAGAAGTGAAATCTCTGATGTTGCCTGGTGCCATACGGATCTATTTAGGGTGAGATATAACATGAGTCTGGTCAGGAATAAACGGCAATAATGTTGTGTATCAATTTGAAAATTATACCTCTACCTTAACCTTTTACAGTTTTTGAAATTTTTGACTGGTCCAAGGTGAAAGAGGTTGCAGACGACAATGAAAATTTGATGCAATAAGAAATGAAATCATCCTATGTGCTAGAAAATATTGTGGGAAAAGGAATTGCTTGTTACAATTCCTTAGTACTAGTATTTTATTCTTTTTCTACAATGTTTTCTCTATTTAAAAATTACAGTGATGTAAAATCCTGGTTTGTACAGGAAAGGGTTAACCATTGGTTCAGAGTGAACTATTGCTGTCTTTCATGTTACGGCATCGGTTCATCTGTTCAGTATTACAGAAATATCTTCTCCAATACTAACAACAGGACTTTCACCAGGTAGATCTATTGTGATTGATCATCTTTCAGAGTCTGGCTACTCAAACTTACAAAAAAAATCTCCTTCTGAAAATACCTAAGGATTTTAACCAAACTTTCAAGGTGCTTCAAAGAATTGAAATCTATGAAGAATTCTGGTGACCATGGTAACCAAATGAAAAACTATAAAACCCCAACTTTTACCAAACCATAAAGCCTAGATCATTAGGGTTTAACATAGGGATAAAGAAAGAAATTGTTAAAAATCTCCAAATCATTAAGCTTAGACCTTTGAAATTTTGTATGTAGCATTGCTGTAATACTTGGGTAAGATTAAACATGTTTTATACCTCACCAAACTCTGTTTAGGGGATATATAGAAACAAACTTGTCAGTAAGTTGATTTTCATTTGATTAGTAGGTAGTTCCCCCCCCACCCCTTCCCAATTTCTCCTAAACTTTGTGATGAATTTGATTTGAATCAAATTTGACATGTGAAATCAGTATGTTTTGGAGAGCCACTTGGGGGATGATAACTTTCAGTGACTTTCAGTTTGTACTATTTTTTTGATATTTGAATTAAATGGCAACAGTGCAGTCTGAGAACATGGGTGACTCTGGGGATGACATACCGTAACACCGTTAAGTTCTGCTGGTTTAAAGTTCTGGAAATGTTAGGAAAAAGACACAAGAGGAGGTATATTTCTGCTCTCTTTTTTTCTGTGTTGCATTTAGTCTGAATAAAATTCTCTTTCCTCTTAGTCATATTTCAAGGGGAAGATAGCCCATTACCAGGCTGCAAAATTTTAGACCAAAGTAAAAGAAGTTTTCATATAAAGATTTTAAGTTGATGAAATTTTAAAATTCTTTGTCTATCTAATTTTAAGCAATTTCTTCATTTCCCACAATGTTTTTCTGAGCGTTTTTTTCTTGCAGCGCATAGAAAAGAAGGATTGTGTGGGAATGGGTGGGAATGAGTTGATGTAATCACCTGATGAATAGACTATTCCTGTCTGTAATCATGCATTTGGAAATGTACTTCAAATGTGCAGTCTTTATGATCTCAAGATTGATGGTTGAAAATATTTACACTAAGCAATTAAGGGTATTTAGTGAGCTATGACAGGATACTTTGATTGGCAGATGGCTGAGCATGTCCATGAGCTCTGACAGGAACATCTACTTCCAGATTAAATTTCAAATTAATGGCTAATAATATGGAACAAAAGATAAAATGGTTGGATGGGGACCTAAACCAAACCAACAACAATTCTTCACGTAAATGTTGGCCAATGTTCACTTTAAAGTTCACCTCCAGTCAATTGACATATTTGATTGTTCTTTTTATTATTTGACTGACAGCCATGTTTCATCAATTCATTTGTATGGATAAATAATTTAATGTATTAAGAATTTCACTTTCTAACTATGCAATTGTAGGTGAATCGTGTTTGATATCAAACTGATGTTATCTGTTATCAATGTACTTGCATTACAGATTGTTACAACATCTGATGACTACACCATGAGAGTATGGAGATATGACCCAACAGCAAAGATTAGAAAGGAAAAAGGTCACACAGATCAGATGTACAATATAACAGGTTCTGCTGAGTGTACTCATAGGGATATAGGTGTGTAAGCATGTAGTGTGCACTTCCTCGAGCCACACTAGAAAATTCAGTCCAATTTGTCACCAACAAGTCAAAAACCCAATCTCAGAAGTTTATTCGTTGAAAAACTCTTCTTTTTAGGGGAATAAAAGCTTGTTACCTGACAACCCAAAATTTATCACAGGCTTTCTGACCAAATGAACTTAACAAATGAATATTTTTAAGTTATATGAGGTAAAAGATTTTTGGTGCAGTTTATTTTATTTCGTAGAAGAAAGGTGATCAAAGGTGCAGCCACCAGATCTTAGGCTATTTTGGGGAGAGTTTCCAGAGTTGACATGGGCAAGACGCGTACCCTCTGAGAATTTTTACCCTTTTCAGTATTTGGATAAATTCACTATGATTTAATTGGCTGTCTGAACCTTTTTACATTACAAAAAGATAAAATGGATTTGTTTTTTCACACAGCAGGTAGGCTTTAAATTGAATGCAGTAACATGAATATACTCATTGTCAGATTTAGTAGTTTTGTATCAACCAAGAAATTTAAAACTGTTATATAAATATGTAAATATCTTTACAAACAAACACACACATGATTGTCAGTGCAGGAGGGAATAAAACCAGCAACCCTTGATTTCTCTTAGATTTTATGTCCTCCATCTTTTTTCTTGTACCTTAAAGATCAAAGTCACATTCAAGGTCAAAAGTCAAGGTCAAATTTAAGGTAATATATTTGAATGCCCAACATGAGTTGGACAAGCATTCTAGTCTATTCTGTATGGCAGTTATTGTTCAATTTTAACATTTTTATATAGCTGCCGTCTTAGCGCAGTTGGTAGTGCGTCGGACTGTCAATCTAGAGGTCCTGGGTTCGATCAAGTCAGCGGAACTCATCCCTTCCGACTATTTGTCTCTCATTAACGGGTCGATAATCGTAGACCTATGTGGGATAGCAGCTGGAGGCTAGGAAAGGATGTAATGGTAGTACTGGTGTGAGAAATGCCAGGATTCCATTGTTAGGTGCTCCAGCCACCGCCATATAACTGAAAGATGGTTGAAAGCGGCATAAAACCCCATTCAAAAAATAACATTTTTATAATCTGCAACTTCCTTCAATTTAGACTATTTGGAAAAGTAGTTTAGTAATGGGCTAAAACAAGTGAGTACTTTATAGAAGTTATTGTGCCAATTTTGACTACATTTCCTTATTGCAGGTATATCCACACCACAGACACCTACTGTGAGTCCAAAAAGTAGTTTAAAGAGAGCTGCATCTGTACCTGTCTCGGTGCCCCTCCAGTTGACTCCTAAACGACCCAAGGTACCTGTCGCCGGAACACCATCACCGTCTATAAAGGCTTGGCTAAAACGTAGTGCTAGTGACTCACAGGCCTCGACATCTTGTGATAGTGCTTGTAAAAAATCGAAAACAACAGAGGATAGTTCAGTGACTAGAAACTCTGTAAAACGCACTGCAAGTGAGATGGAAAGTGAGAATAAAGATTCAATTACTGTTGAGCATGTTGAAAAAAGGCAGAGAACAAATGAAGGTGATGTTGTAGGTGCTAATAAAACAGGTTCAAGACCAGTTTGTAAACGCGCCTTGATTCAGACTTCACGGGATTTGAGTCAAGGAAAGGAAAATAATCTAGTTCATTTATCTAACAGTCCTAATAAAGAAAATGAGAAGTGTCATAATAGAGGAAATGAAAAGAGTCCTACTAAAGAGAAAGAGAAGAGTCCTTATACAGAGAAATCGAAGAGTCCTAATAAAGAGAAAGAGAAGAGTCCTAATAAAGAGATTGACAAGGGTCCTAATAAAGAAAATGAGAATTCTAGAAAAAATGGTTTAAGCCCCAAGAGAAGAGTGTTAAAAGATTCTGATACAAATTCAAGCCCAGAAAAAATAAAAGATCACAGACAAGATTTCTATTCCCCTGTAAGGCCTCGAATATTTGATAAAAATCTCGAACAAAATATTCAATCTCCAACGGCCAACCTGCCAAATTTGGTTGTAGATGGACCTGTGTATAGTCCTAAATTAATGAAATCTGATAACAATAGTACTAAAAGAAAAGTTGATTGGTTGACTGAAATGAGGATTCAAAAGTTATCAGTGTCCAGCAAACATAGTTCACCCAACAATAAACAGTGTAGTAGAAGACTTCTAGATAAACTTATCAATAGCGAAAAGGCTGAAATTATACAAGACAAGAATAACCAAGATCAAGAAACTACTGGAAAATCAAAACCAATTGTAAGTATGAGCCTTGTGGAGAAACGTACACCTGTTATCCGCTTACAGATAGCAAAATATAGACTGGTCTAATTTCATAGAATTCACAGATAACCATTCAAACATTATGCAAATTAAGATACAAGTGTCATATTGGTTAAAAAAAACAGTGTAAGAAAAGAAGATATTGCTTGTTACAATATCATGTTATTAAAATTGCTTTTTGTACTAAATTTACCTAGCATATAAAAATTAGGGATTGTGTTTTAATGGGTCATTGGATTTCATATTGTATTCACCATCAAGTCTAATTTACAAGACCCGTTCAGAATTTCATAATAAGGGCTCTAGACTAATTGATAGATGACTAGCCACACCCACTTACCTCCGATACAGTAGCTTAAAATATTCAACTGTGTAAGTTTGCTTAACCTATTCTCACACAATTCTGCCTTTTATGCCCCTCAAGAAAAGATTTGAGGAAAACAAGGTTGAAAATAAAGAAATTGCTTGTCACAAGCAATTTCTTCTTTTTCAAGTTTGTTTTCTACCAAAAAAAAAAAAGCCAACAAAAAACCCCGACTTTCTCAAAACTATCTTAACTTGAAATTTTGGTCTTCAACTTCTTTGAATTTCGACCAGTCTAAAATTTTGCCTTGTGATAATTTGAAAAGTCTTAGTCAGTAACATAAAACAACTTATTATTGGTTGGTAACTTAAACTTTGTTGAAACAGCCAAACTGATAAAAGGTCAACTGTCACTTCCAGTCTAAATCATTGAAATGGTCAATCAATTATTTTGTTACAGAGATGATCAATTAGTTGGATAAGTAGCATACCAATTGACCAACTGACCAATTGTCCACTTAGTCTATTGTCCCTGCTAATTGACTTTGATGGGAAATTCCACTTCCATTTAAAAGATAATAATTTAGCAAAATTTATGACCAGTAGCATGTAACAAAAAGATTAGTTGGTGACCTAAAAGGTTGTAGCTTGAATAACCTTTAGTTACGACAATCAAGTCACCAAACCCAGAAGCCACCATCATAGTGCAGTTGGTAGCGTGTCAGACTGTCAATCTAGAGGTCTCGGGTTCGATTCCCCAACGGCGGCACTCATCCATTCTGACTATTTGTCTCTCACCAATGGGTAGATAATCGTACCCTATGTGGGATAGCAGCTGGAGGCTAGGAAAGGATGTAATGGTAGTACTGGTGTGAAAAATACCAGGATTCCATTGTTAGGTGCTCCAGCCGCCGCAATATAACTGAAAGATTGTTGAAAGCGGTGTAAAACCTATTCAAACAAGTCACCAAACCTAGAAAAATGCCTGTCATAGATGGCGACAAATGTCAAGAGTTCAAATTCTAGTTCTGATAAATATGAATGATTTGATTGGACATTTTTTCTTTGATTTAGAGCTACAATTGGTCAATTAAGAGTTCTTATTGAGAGTGTTGGAAGCAAAAACAAGAATTAGACTGGTTGGTTAACCCTTTCCTGTTTAACCCATTCCAACTCAACCCCTCCTTTTTACGCCCCTCAAGAAAAAAGCTTTGGAAAACATTGTGGAAAATGAAGAAATTGCTTGTATCAAGCAATTTCTTCATTATCCACAATGTTTTCTACTTCAAAGTACTGGCAAATTTAAAATTCCATCAAATTTAAATTGTCGTCTGCAGCTTCTTTCAGTTTGGACCAGTCTAAAATTTTCTTGTGTTGGAATGGGTAAAACCCAGGATATTACGTCACTGTGATTTTATACTTGATAAAACGTTATGGAAAAAGAAGAAATTGATTGTATTGAGCAACTTCTTTTCCCACAATATTTTCTACCACATAGGATGGTTTCATTTCAAATTGCATCCAATTTTCACTGTCGTCTGTAACATCTTTCAATTTTGACCAGTCTAAAATTTAAAAAACAGGAAAGGATTTACCGTTTGGAGCTGATAGCAATTTAACCATTATATACCAAACCAAAATATAAGATTGGTCCCAATTCAAAGATGTTGCTGTTGATGAATTTTAGTTGATGATTTTTTTTAAGAATTTGCCTTCGGGTTAGAAAACAGTGTGGATAATGAAGACATTGCTTTTGACAGGCAATTTCTTCTTTTTTCACAATATTTTCAAAGCTTTTTATTGGGAGACTCATAAGGCGTTGTGTGGGAATGGGTTCAGTAAGATTTTAAGTTCAGTTGTTCGGTTGGGAAAACATTGTGGAAGCAAGAAATTGCTTGAAAAAAGCCATTTTTATACGCCCGTCGAAGACAGGATGTATTACCCGTGGTATCTGGGCGTCCGGTTGTCCGGTCGTCCGGGCATCTGGCGGTGTCCACTTCTTTGTCCGGAGCATAACTCTGTCACTCTGTCACTCTGTCTGATTGACTTTAAAATTGGCAGTTATATTCTTCTCATCAATACTGAGTGCAGTGCTCAATAACCATAACTCTACCTGGCCTATTTTTTGAGTTATTGCCCTTTGTTGTTTTTCATACTTGAATCTTGTCCGGAGTATATCTCTAAAAGTATTATAGCTAGGATCATGAAATTTCATGGGTGAATAGATCTCACCAAGGGGGAGTGCAGTGCACAAGAACCATAACTCTACCTGGCCTATTTTTTGAGTTATTGCCCTTTGTTGTTTTTCATACTTGTATCTTGTCCGGAGTATATCTCTAAAAGTATTATAGCTCAGATCATGAAACTTCATGGGTGTATAGATCTCACCAAGGGGGAGTGCGGTGTACAAGAACCATAACTCTACCTGGCCTATTTTTTTAGTTATTCCCCTTTGTTGTTTTCATACTTGAATCTTGTCCGGAGTATATCTCTAAAAGTATGATAGCTAGAATCATGAAATTTCATGGATGGATAGATCTCACCAAGTGGGAGTGCAGTGTACAAGAACCATAACTCTACCTAGCGTATATTTTGAGTTATTGCCCTTTGTTGTTTTTCATACTTGAATCTTGTCCGGAGTATATCTCTTAAAGTATAATAGCTAGAATCGTGAAATTTCATGGATGGATAGAGCTCACCACGTGGGAGTGCAGTGTACAAGAACCATAACTCTACCTAGCCTATTTTTTGAGTTATTCCCCTTTATTGTTTTTCATACTTGAATCTTGTCCGGAGTATTTCTCTAAAAGTATAATAGCTAGGATCATGAAACTTCATGGGTGTATAGATCTCACCAAGGGGGAGTGCAGTGCACAAGAGCCATAACTCTATCTGGCCTATTTTTGAGTTATTGCCCTTTGTTGTTTTTCATACTTGTATCTTGTCCGGAGTATATCTCTAAAAGTATAATAGCAAGAATCATGAAATTTCATGGATGGATAGAGCTCATTAAGTGGGAGTGCAGTGTACAAGAACCATAACTCTACCTAGCCTTTTTTTTAGTTATTGCCCTTTGTTGTTTTTCATACTTTGATCTTGTCCAGAGTATAACTCTAAAAGTATAATAGCTAGGATCATGAAATTTCATGGGTGACTAGATCTCACCAAGGGGGGGTGCAGTGCACAAGAACCATAACTCTACCTAGCGTATATTTTGAGTTATTGTCCTTTGTTGTTTCATACTTTGTTTGACAAAAAATATTCATTCAAAATAACCTCAGTTCTATTCAAAGCCCCAGTTAATATTAAGCAGTGTGACGGGAGTATCTTGCGACAAATTGGCACCTTGTTCACAATGTTTTCTATCCAGAAATAAAAAGTTCTTACAATTTTATTAGCTTGAAATTGTTTTTTTCAGTAACTTTCAGTGTTGACTGGTCTAAAATTTTGTTGTTTGGTAATGTGATTAACCTTTGTCATATCTCTGTTCTTGAAGATATGTACTTGATCTTATTAAGATTTTTACTTGAAACTTACTATGTGTGTTCACTATTATTAGGCAATTCATACTATAAAAGCAGAGCCGCCGTCATAGTGCAGTTGGTAGCGCGTCGGACTGTCAATCTAGAGGTCCTGGGTTCGATTCCCGACGGCGGCACTCATCCTTTCCGACTATTTGTCTCTCACCAATGGGTCGATAATCGTAGACCTATGTGGGATAGCAGCTGGAGGCTAGGAATGGTTGTAATGGTAGTACTGGTGTGAGAAATACCAGGATTCCATTGTTAGGTGCTCCAGCCGCCGCGATATAACTGAAAGATTGTTGAAAGCGGCGTAAAACCCCATTCAAACAAACAAACTATAAAAGCAGATAAGTCTATAAGCACTTTTGGAAGAATTAGGTCCCCTCACTTTATTATTCACACTTTTAACCCTTTCCTGTTCAATACCTGATTTTTACGTCCCTAGGATTTTCTGATTGAGAAAACTTTGTAGAAAAAGAAGAAAATGCTTGTTACAAGAAATTAATCCTTTGTTTGTCTACAATATTTTCTACCATGTTGAATGTTCATTTTTCAAATCAAATTTGAATTTGGACAGGTCTAAAAGTTTGAAAAATAGGAAAGAGTTAAGTTGATGGAGGCTAGTTATTCATGATTTTTTTTCTAGAGATTGAAGCCTTCTTATAATTCTCTTGGTTATTTTTGTTTATTTCCAGAGTCCTGTCAGAGGCACGAAGTCAATCACATCATTTTTCCGAAGACAACAGAATGTTTGATAGTCGACTGACAGAGGATCCTCTTATAGTAAAGATGGTGGTAATGCAATATGACCATTATTGAAATTAAATCCAGATCTGTATTGTGGTAACTTATATGTTAACAGACAGTTAGTCTTAACTGTCCAAAAATTGAAGAAGTGGCATTTTAATTTAAAAATGATGTGAATTAAATGAAAAGAAGTACCAATTGGATTACAAATATTACAAGAGAAGTAGTTGCTTGTTACAAGCAAATTCTCCTTTCATGGTTCCTTTGAATCCCTTTATTTTTGACCCCTACAATCAGTGCTTTTTATGCCCCCACATCGATAGATCGGGGGTATATTTTTTTACCGATGTCCGTCTGTCTGTCCGTCCGTCTGTCTGTCTGCAAAGCTTAACCTGCCAACTAAACATTTTCCTATAACTTCAACCCTGATTAAGTTACAATCATAATATTTGGTATGTAGATAGGTCTCAACAAGGCGCAACTGGGTAAGGTCAATTCAGCAAGGTGAAAGTTAAAATTTTAACCCTTTTCCCTAAAACTTTACTCAAAAACTTAACCTGCCAACTAAACATTTTCCTATAACTTCATCCCTAATTAAGTTACAATGCTAATATTTGGTATGTAGATAGGTCTCAACAAGGCGCAACTGGGGAAGGTCATTCATCAAGGTCAAATCTTTAACCCTTTTCCCTAAAACAAAGAAAAAAACAACAATAAAAATCACCCGTTTCTAAAGAATTCCTGTTTCAGGGGCATGGTGTTTCACAAACACATCTTGTTTACATTGAAAACAAACAAACAAAAAGATTATTGGCATATATCATGGTAAAGGAAAGGTTTACACCATTGTTTATTAATATATATGTATAAAAAAAATAATAAATAAATAAATGATAATAAAATATGGTATAAATTGTAAGACTTGTTTGACAGAAAATTAGTAAAAAATGGGTATTTCCAACTTTGGTGTTTTTGTTTTTTAGTTTTTTTCTAACAAAGAGCATGAAATACCATTTCTTATTTGTGTAGATTTTGTGATGAAATCATCAATTATTTTAGCTTACCTGAGCACGAAGTGCTCTGGGGGAGCTATTGTGATCGGTCATCGTCCGTCCGTCTGTCCGGCCGTCGGTTCACAAATACAAAAAAATCTTCTCCAAAACTAACCTTGGAATTTCAACAAAACTTCACAGAAATGATCCTTGGGTCATGCTCTTTCAAAATACTTCAAAGAATTGAAATCCATGAAGAACTCTGCTTGCCATGGCAACGGAGTTAAAAAACTTAAAAAATCTTCTTTTCCAAAGCAGTAAGGCCTAGAGCTTTGATATTTGGTACAAATCACCATCTATTGACCCTCTACAAAAATTCTTCAAAGATTTACCGTATTATGAAAATTAGCCCTTTTCTGGGCGATCCCTGATTTTACATAGAAATAAAGAAGGAAATCTTTAAAAATCTTCTTCTCCCAAACCATAAGGCATAGAGCTTTGATATTTGGTATACATCATCATATATTGACTATCTACCAAAATACTTCAGAGAATTACCTTATTCTGAAAATTAGCCCTTTTATTTGTGATCCCTGATTTTACATAGAAATAAAGAAGGAAAACTTAAAAAATCTTCTTCTCCTAAACCATAAGGCAGAGCTTTGATATTTGGTACAAATCATCATCTATTGACCCTCTACTAAAATACTTCAAAGAATTACCATATTCTGAAAATTAGCCCTTTTCTGGTCAATCCCTGATTTTACATAGAATAAAAGAAGGAAATCTTTAAAAATCTTCTCTTCCCAAGCCATAAGGCCTAGAGCTTTGATATTTGGTATACATCATCATCTATTGACTCTCTACCAAAATACTTCAAAGAATTACCGTATTCTGAAAATTAGCCCTTTTCTGTGCCATCCCTAATTTTAGTTAGTAATAAATAATGATATCTATGAAAACCTTCTTCTCCTAAACCATTAGGCCTAGAGCTTTGATACTTGGAATGTATTGATGTCTATTCTTCAAAGCATTGCCATATTCAGGAAATTAGTGCTATATAGTGGGATCATCAATATACCTAGGATTAAAAGAGAAACCCTTAAACATCTTCTCCAAAATAATAAGACAGAAGGGTTTGCTACTTTGTTTATATCATTAAGCCATGAACCATCATACTCAGGGGAGCGATTTAGGACCATCATGGTCTTCTTGTTTTAATTATATGATAAACACTGATTATAGACCTACTAGTGACAGTGTAACCCTACTTGTGACAATTGATATCTAATAGTGACTGTAGACCTACTAGAGACTAAGCAGATCTACATATAACTGTGCAGATCTACTTGTGGTTGTGTAGACCTACAAGTGACATTGTAGACCTAGTAGTGACAGTGTATATCTACTAGTGACAGGATATACCTATATGTAATTGTCCAGATATACTTGTGAATATCTAGACTCACATGTAACTGTGCAGATCTACTAATGACTGTACCCCTACACATTACTGTAGATATACTAGTGACTGTGTAGACCCTACATTTAACTGCAGACCTACTAGTGACAGTGTAGACCTGCATATAACTGCAGATTTACTACTTACTTTAGACCTATAATAACTGTGCAGACCTACTAGTGACTGTGAAGATGTACTTGAGATTGTGCAGATCTACTAGTGACAGGGTATACTTTCATGTAAATGTGCAGATCTACTAGTGACTGTGTAGACATTTAGTAGCTGCAGACTTGCTAGTTACTGTGTAGATCTACATGTAACTGCATATCTACTAGTGACAATGTAGACCAACTTGTAACTGTGCAGACTTACTAGTGAGTGTGACTGCAGACCTACTAGGGACTGTTCAGACCATCATGTAACTGTGCAGACCTACTTGTAGCTGTACAGATGTACATGTGACTGTGTAGACCTGCTAGTGACAGTGTGGACCCACGTGTTACTGTGCATACTTTTAGTTACTGCGTAGACCCAAATGTAACTGCAGACCTACTAGTGACAGGGTAGGTCTACTAGGGACTATGTAGACCTTCGTGTTACGCTACACATTTTGATTGTTTTTTGTCTTTGCTTCCTTTGCATTCAAGAATAGTATTAGACCAGCAATGATTCTTCATTTATTATTGGATGGAAATTTTAGTGTACTCCAAAATGAAAGTAGTTGCATATTTCTTTCATGCTGAAACTGGAAAAAAAACATTTATCAAGGGTTTTATGCAAAACATTTTTAAATGCCTATATATTACTAGATACTATAAAATTTCACAGACCTCTCTGAAATGTTTGAACATAGCAAGACAAGGATAAATGGTCTCAAGGTTTACTATGAATATATTTGCCTATTGCATCAAAATGATGTCAGGGGCTTATGTATCCAGACATCTAAAATTTAGACTCTGAATTGGAAGAAGTTGAAATAAAATGTGTTTGAAAAAACAAGTACTGTTTGAAAACTTTTTGGTTATTGTTGAAGAATTTGACAAGAGCATATCTTCTTTCACTGCAATGTTTTCTTCAACCAATTTCCACACGTTAAATTTGTAGACTGGTCCAAATTGAAAGGAGTTGCAGACAACAACCGAGAGTTGATGAAAATTTAGAGGTGTTCAACTTTCTGGGTAGAAAACATTGTGGAAAATGAAGAGATTGCTTGGTTCAAGCATTTTCTTCATTTTACACAATGTTTTCTCAATTGTGTTTCTTCAGGGGCATTAAAAAGCCTCATTGTGTGGGAATGGTTTAACCTATTCCCCTATGATCCTGCATTCTTAAGACTCCTAAGCAAATAGTTTTGGAAAGCTTGTGGAAACAAAAAGAATGCTTATCAAGCAGTTTCTTCATTGCCCTCAATGTTGTCTTCATGAAAGTCATATTTTTGATAAGATTTCATGATGTTTAAATTGTTGCCTTCGATTTCTTTCAAATTAGCAACATATAATAGGTAAATACATTATCTAAGTAGCCTGGAAATTAGGGATTAGTGTGATAGCAGAGCCTTATATACAGGGGGGGGGGGTGTTTTAGATTCACAGATTCAGATTGAAAATTGTCAAATATAGTTCCTTAAACCCTATGTTATTGGTGCTTGTATGTCATCTGGTGAAGATGATTCAAGTACCAACAACTTGGGTTTGATGGACAAATAGCACCTTTAAATGCTCTTACTGTAATAGTATCTAGACTGTAGATTGGCTTTAAGCCTTTAATGTTTTTCAAAATTTTTGACCTGTCCAAATTCAAAGGGGAAGCAAATGACATTATAAACTATAATAATAAAATAGCCAGCCTACATAATTGAAAATATTTCAGGAAAAGAAGAAACAGCATTTTCTTCTTTTTTCACAATGTTTTTAAGTATAACATCACAGGAACGTTGAGATCCCAGACTGTACAGGAAAGGGTTAAATGCTAGGAATTTGCTCTGAGTTAGAAATTGTTATTTAACCAGTAAAGCTAACTGATGTTTTGAAGAATGGTCTGATTTAAAATGTATTGTAAGTTTTTTTTTATCTTCATAATCTTAAATATCATGAAACAATTATGTCAGTTAATGTTTAACCTTCCACTATTCCAACCTTTGTAATGCTGTTGATAATTATTTTGTATATTATGGGTAAATTGATCATAAACAGTTTGAAAGGTTACATGGGACTTCCGAGTTGTTTTCTCCCTGTCCACAACATAATAATGGGGAACGGTCGCTAGGTATAACTTTCGGCTTGTTTGCAAGCAGTTTCTTCATTTCTATGCCCCCGCATCGAAAGAATGGGGGCATATTGTTTTACGGGTGTCCGTCTGTCTGCACAAAACTTAACCAAAAAACTTAACATTGCCAATTACTACCAGCCTATTCAAGATACAATGCTCATATTTGGCATGATGATACATCTCTATAATACGCATCTCCTCGTGTCAAAGTCAAGGTCATGCGATAAGGTTAAAAAAAAACCTCCATCTTTTGGAGTAGAAAGCATTGTGGAAAATACATTGTAGATTTTCCACAGTGTTTTCCAAAAATAATTTTCTTAAAGGGCGTTAAAAAGAGGGATTTTGTGGGAATCGATTAATATTCACTTGCGAATGCAAGACATGACATAGATTGCACAAACAAATTGCGCATGTGTGTGTTTGTATCTTCCATTGGTGTTCAACTTGTCAAATGATTAAGGTTAAGGTGGAACATCTTGAAATCCATTTCCAACTTGGACTAACGTTCCTTCCATTCTTACTTATCTCACGGTCGAAAACCAATATGACGTCATTTACCTTCGACCCTCACAAAACCTTTATTTTCGTAGAACTTATCGAGAGGGGGGGGGGGGTTCTGATAGTGCAGTAGCTACAGTAGCCCAAGTCAATCAAGCGTCCATATGCTTCATATAGATTAACCTATAACTGGACGGTAGAATTTTAGACTGGTTCAAATTGAAAGGAGTTGCAGACGACAATTTAAAGCTTATGAAATATTAGATTTATTTCAACTGGGTTGAAAACATTGTGGAAAATGAAGAAATTGCTTGGTGCGTCATAAAGCGTCATCGTGTGGAAATGGGTTAAATACTGTTAAGTCAGTAAATCATTTATTATGTCCTCTTCATGTAATGGTGACCGCATTCGATTCCGTGTATATTAGTGTGTGGGTCCAATTCTTGTCCGGATCATATATACTATGTTAACCCTTGTCATGCTGAATAAAGCCCTGTCTAAAATCACCGGAAGAATTATCTACAGGTCAACATTTCATTTGATTTGTTTTTGTTTGAATGGCGTTTTACGCCGCTTTCAACAATCTTTCAGTTATATCGCGGCGGCTGGAGCACCTAACAATGGAATCCTGGTATTTCTCACACCAGTACTACAATTACATCCTTTCCTAGCCTCCAGCTGCTATCCCACATAAGTCTACGATTATCGACCCATTGGTGAGAGACAAATAGTCGGAAAGGATGAGTGCCGCCGTCGGGAATCGGACCCGGGACCTCTAGATTGATAGTCCGACGCGCTACCAACTGCGCTATGACGGCGGCTCACATTTCATTTGAAAACTGATTTTATAAACTTATCTATCTTAAAAGGGTTAAACAGGTGGTGTAGAATAAGATCAGACTGCATTTATGTACAGGCTAATCTTTGTCTATACCTCCTGACAAAACATGAATATTCCAGGCTATGAAAATAGGTAAATGACTTGATGGATTTCAAAATAACTTGGCACAGTTGTTCCCATTGAAGAATAGTGTTGCGCGTAAAGTTCTGTGGGATATTCCAAAGTTCAAGGTCATAATTTAAGCAAGCATGGATATCTTAAGACATGTTCTAGTTTTGTACGAATGTTACCGACATTTTGCTGATGACAATGTGAATCTCGTCTTTCAACTACTAAGATCACATTGTTAACCCTCGTCATGCTGAACCAGGAATATTCCGGTTTTGGCAGGAGGTGTAGACAAAAATCAGCCTGCACTTTAGTCCAGTCTGATCTTGGTCTACACCTCCTGCTTGTACTTTTCTTGGCAGAGTTGATTTCCAAATTGATTTCTAAAAGAAATATTGATTTTTGAACAACAAGTTCTATCAATGCTTTCAGTCCTTTGATTTTACAGCAATTCAAGGATTAAATGCTTTGACATTTGCCAATGTATTTCACAAATATAACAAAAAGACAGAAAAAAGGGGCAAATTAGTGAACGTGTCAAAAGAAAACAAATCAAACACACTTAAACCCAAATAACGGAATATATTTCTTTAACCAAGCACCTGACGACAAAAGTTTAGAATTACCCAAATTGAAGGAAATTGCAGACGGCAATTTATATGTGATGATCTAAAAAAGAAATCTGTCGTATTGGGTAGAGACGCGGAACTTGAATGATTTTTTTTGCAACAAGCATTTCCATCATCATTTTCGACAATGTTTTCTAAAGCTTTCTTCTTAATAGGTGTCAAATAGCAAATGTTTTGTGGGATTTTGTTAAAAAGATTAGATTAAATTAAAAAAAATATGTCGACCAAAACGGAATATCGAACTTAAGAAAATATGAAATACTCGAGACATGTATACGAGAATAATGTTTATTTACAATCTGTATTGTAGTAACAAATAACAACAATGAGCTAATGTCAGATAACACGGTACAAAACACACTTAACGCTTCACAAGCTGAAACCAGAATATTCCTATTTCGACAAGAGGTATAAAAAAAGATCTGACTGCACGTATGTGCAGTCTGATCTTAGTCTACACCACCAGTTTGCTTTCGGTTTGTCGGTGCTTTCTGTCCCTTGATTTTAATACATTTTAGAATGACAATGGGGAAGCAGAAATGGGATATCAGTGCTACATCCTTAAACCCAACCACTCCTGACTACATGTACGATTTCCGTATCATCACTTTTGACAAGCATTTTCTTTTACCCTCTTTCGCGACGGTTGCTTTACTGTGAGACGCTTCATTCGCAATTCATACATAGTATGTATTCTTCATTTTATGTCTATAAAAGTTTTAATATGTATTCTGACTTAGATGAAAAAATGTCACAAAGGTATTTGCATAGATCTGCAATTCCACAATGTTTTCAGGGCCGTTTCCTTGAGGGGTGTCAAGAAGAGCGATTGATTAGGAAATAAATGTTGAAAACGGCGCTACATCGAGCTGGTTCGCGAGTTTGACAAACTTGCCTTAAATTCTGGGATAAAACACCGATAATTTAGAGCCAGCAATTTGTATATAACGACATGGCACCCCGTTGAATTCTTTATTCAGATGTAGCAGATTACGTGCATGTACCTAGTTTAATATCAAATTAACTGTCTGATCCAAGATGACACAAATTCGATTGACCATACTGCTTTAGCTTGATATCTGCACGATCTGAACTTTTGTGGAAGTCCTCTTTTCATATAGCCGATACACCAACATCCTGCCGAGTGAAGGGATATCGAGATCATCTTTTTCTCTAATAGACGTTCGCCACCCTTGGTGATGATACACCAAATGTCGAATTAGAAAGGACGCCCTGCGAAAAGTCATAGAGCGCTGCTAGGCTGGAAACTTTCCGCCCGTGTCAGATTTTCTGGTTTTTATCTTACCATTTTATTTCAGTAAGTATACTATTTTGAATTATTGACCTTGATGAACGAATGCTTGGTCCGATTTTTCAACCCATTCGCACAGAGTCACGCTTTTGAACGACCCCAAGAAAAAAGCTATATATATATCATTATGGAAAATGAAGAAATAACTCGTTTTAAGGAATTTCTTCATTAACCAAAATATTTTCCACCTGAAAAGAGAACGATTTCTAAAATTTCAGCAACTAAAATTACTGTCTTTAACTTCTTTGAATTTAGACATGTCTAAATTTCTGTTATATGGTAAAGAGTGAATTTTTATTTAATGAAGCCCGGATGTTTTTTTCTCACTCAGACGAAGAGATTTTTTTTGTTTTCATTGAGGTATGAAAAAAACAATCACACTGTATGAAGCAGCTGAGTGGATTCATATAAATTTGGATTGGGTTTTTTTTCATATCTCAATGAAACATGTTTTTTACACTTCTTAGACGGAAAAAATACAAGTTGTATACACTCAGTGACGCTTCTAGATGCTCTCAAAAAGAGCTTTGGAAAACATTGTGGAAAATGAAGAAATTGCTTTCAACAAGCCATTTCTTCATTTTCCACACTGTTTTCTACCCAAAAGATTGAAAGAATCCAAAATTTGATAAACTTTAAATTGTCGTCTGCAGCTTCTTTCAATTTGGACCAGACTACAATTTTGCCTTCTGGTAATGGGTTAAACTACTTTGTGCGCAATATTACAAAACAGTTCCATATACATTTTTTATGGCGGTATGAAACTAATTGTTCACCCAATAAGAACGCAGGAATTCCGTTAGACGAAATATTTGACTGACACCAGAAATAGAGCGTCTATTTCGCACGAGACCCAGTATAGTAAAGGGTTACGTATATGACTAGATCAAACACATACTATAGATGTAATATGATTGAGGGATCGCTGGCCACGCCCACTTACTCAGGAAGTTCAACTTAGATATTAAAAGGTTTTATTTTGCAAAATTTATGGTCAGTCGCATGTAATAAATATAGGATAATTGATTGGCGACCTATACTTCGTAGCTACAGCTTGATAAATAGTTACGACGTTTACGTCGCCAAACTGACATACATGCTTCACATAGATCATGACCAATGTCTGAGTTCAAAGTTCACTTCCAGTATGAATGAATGAATGAATGAATTGGTCAATTGAATGTTTGACTGACAACGCAATCAGTCAATTTAGATAAATGTTTGGAAAATAATACTTGTCGTTTTTAACGACAAGAAATGAAATAAAACGTTCTGAGGTCCTCGATAGAATCAATATTTTTACACAGTACTTATATCACAGAGCATTACACTGGCAACATGACCCTTTATTAGCACGACAGTCTCCAGTCTTTAACACCGCCTCTACAGTCTCCCTGATGACGTCACTGATCCCTTCTTTGGTGAGCGCGGAACATTCAACATATGATGAAGCTCCAGTTTTGTCGGCGAGCTCTGCAGCCTCTTTAAAAGAGACAAAAGCTTTAGGTTCGACCTGAAAGATTAAAATAAAAATATTTCGTTCATTTACACACAACTTTTTAACTTGTAAATTTTAGAAGTCTTCGGAATTCTTAGAGCTCGTTTAAGAGAACAAAGCAAGTCCAATAATCTATCAATTCAGTAATAATACTTGATCAATCAAATAAGTCACTCAGACCAAGCTGTGGCCATAGCGCAATTGGTAGAATGTCGGAGTCGCAATGAGGTCATCGGTTCGATCCCCGGTCGTGGCAAACATCCTTTCCTTTGTCTCCCACAAATGGGTTGATAATCGTAAACCTAAGTGGGATGAGCAAATTGGGGGGGGGGGGTCGGAAAGGTTTTAGTAGTATTGCTCGTGTGAGAAATACCAAGAGTCTATGGTTATGTGCTCCAGCTATCTGTCTTAAATAAATGGCGTTAAGCTCAATTTAAACAAACAGTCAGATCGAAAATGAGAGGTGGACTCCGACGTTTGTATGAAGCTTTTTTGAAGTTTTGGCTGCTTATACGTCGTAGCTTCAGCTTATACATGTTGTAGTTACGACGATTAGGTCGCCAACTAAGGTGTGAATTTTGATTTATGCCCCTTTTTCATATATATTACAACTAAAGTCGCTAGATATCTAAATCATTCTTGCTTATCAGTGGGCATAGCTAGCTATCCGTAAATTCAGGCGGGTTTCGAACCCTTGACCATCCGCTGCCGCGTCCTAACACTAGGCTACAGAGATCCACATTGTGATGGTGACGACTAGCCATCAGATACTGGACTGGTGTTGTCAAAACTGACCCACCATAATCTTGAAGGTTAATACAGACGTTACTGTAATTTTGTCAAAAGTTAATGTCCAATATATGACGGTTAAGACACTAAATTGTGACGGAAGTTGTTCTTTTATTGTATCAATGACTCCATATTTTCGCTGATTCGACAAAAAAGCTGCACAAAAACGTTTGCCAGAGGAGTAGATTGTTGGTCTGAAGTAATCTTCCAATTGTATTTACTTTTTTTTGTTTACATCTCATATAACCATCATAAAAAAATGACAAAGGGAGGTTTCGCCTTTCTATGGCAGGGGTCATATTGAAAAGAATTTTATACGGACGAAAACAATCTTAGTAGCAAAAGATCTTAAAAAATTTAGACCCGATCCAAATTCAGTATTTGTACTGATAATGAGTTTCTGTTACATAGATACTTGAAATAATTCCCAGATACAAGTATTAATTTTTCTAACAAAATGTTTTCGAAAGATATTTCAAAATAACTTGATTTTCAAAATTATTCATACAACCACGAACCATTTTGTATGTCTGCGCAGACAAATAGTTAAAAACATGTATCAAAATTTGTAGAACAGTTGTTATTTTCGCTTGATGTCATTAAGTCATTCGAAATAAAGAGAATATTTTTTGTTTTCGTGGAGGTATGAAACCAAAAAACAAACCACACTTATGTATGAATCAACTTCGCGTATTCATATAGTGTGATTAGTTTTTCGTTTCATACCTCCATGAAAACAAAGCAAAACAAAAAAGTATTCTCTTCATCTCTAAAATGCTTTGAGATTATGAAGAGAGACACTATGTACTTACGGTTGTTGTTGATTCTATATTCCTCAGGTCAATCCGGGTACCAACTAGGATAAAAGGCGCCTTCGGTAGATAATGTTTGAGCTCTGGTACCCAGTGTTCTTCGACGCTCTTTAAAGAGTCTTTATCGGCCACGGAATAACAAATGAGAAACACATCACAGTTCATGTAGGAGATAACACGGAGTCGGTCATAGTCCTCCTAGAAATAAATAAATGATAAACATATCACAAGTCATGAAGCGGGTAACATAGAGTCTGTCTAATTCCTCCTGAAAATAAATAAATGAGGAACACATCACAGCTCATTTAGAGGATAACACGGGGGCGTTCATAGGCCTCCCGGAATTGTATAAATGATAATCATATCACACTTCATGTAGGAGGTAACACGGGGGCGTTCATAGGCCTCCCGGAATTGTATAAATGATAATCATATCACACTTCATGTAGGAGGTAACACGGAGTCGTTCATAGTCCTCCTGGAATTGTATAAATGATAATCATATCACACTTTATGTAGGAGGTAACACGGAGTCGTTCATAGTCCTCCTGGAATTGTATAAATGATAATCATATCACACTTCATGTAGGAGGTAACACGGAGTCGTTCATAGTCCTCCTGGAATTGTATAAATGATAATCATATCACACTTCATGTAGGAGATAACACAGGGCCAGTAAAAGTCCTCATGGAAATAAAGGAGCGACAAATATATCACAGTTGCATGAATATCGTTTAAAAGCAAGCTTAATGAAACTTGTAATCGGAAAAAGATTAGAATAACAGTCGATACAGCATAGGTTATTCAAAGGGTCGAAGTCTAAAGTCTCGTTTGATTGACTTTGGGAGTTTTGAGTCGAACATTGAACCGGTTTAGCACTTACCAAATACTATTCCACTACAAAACATTAGACCTATATATGCGAAAAGTAAAACATCTATGGGTATAGTGATCTTTTTTTCTGTCAACGACACTTCTTACAAGTTTTGAACTCATTACTATTCAAGAGGAAGGCGAGTCGGGTTCCTATGCTTATAAAAGCAGATTTTGGTATTGCGATTTGGTCTTGTGATTTGAAGTTACATTGCATAATTGACAAATGTGTAATCAGTCTATTTTTAGGAATTTGATTTTTGTCTCGAGTTACAAGTTACGGTTCGATTCCCGACGGCGGCACTCATCCTTTCCGACTATTTGTCTCTCACCAATGGGTCGATAATCGTAGACCTATGTGGGATAGCAGCTGGAGGCTAGGAAAGGACGTAATGGTAGTACTGGTGTGAGAAATACCAGGAATCCATTGTTAGGTGCTCCAGCTGCCGCGATATGACTGAAAGATTGTTAAAAGCGGCGTAAAACCCCATTCAAACAAACAAACAAACAAACAAGTTACGGTGACGTTCGTTAGAAACAGCAGATATGCGCCGGTCGACGTAAAGTGCGTGTCTTTCACTGTATATAAAACAATTGTCCAATCGCTGACCCCTCCCACTTACCCCGCTGGCCCCGCCCATTGACCTCGACAGGAAGTTCCGCTTTCGTTTTCAAACAGCATTATTTTGCAAAATTTATGGCCAGTAGCATGTAACAAAAAGTAGAATGGTTTGTTGGCGACCAAAGACTCGTAACTCCAGCTTGAATTAGGTGGAATTACGACGTTTAAGTCGCCAAACCAATAAAAATGCTTCACAGTAATGGCGGCCAATGTCAAAGTTCAAACTTCACTCCCTGTCTAAATAAATGATTTTATTGGTCAATTGATTCTTTAGTTGACAGACGCGATGGTCAAATATTGTTTGGTGAATGTTCAGAAAATTATGAAATGGGTTGACAAAATACTATCCTATACGATGATGAAATTCATATCCCCATCAGCTAATCATGCTTTCAGCTATGGCGATAGTCAAGGAAATATTTTCTCAAGCATTTCAAACAGAAATATCAACGACGTCTCTTGTTGTCCATGTCGATAAAAAACGATGGTTCAGTGCGAAACAGTTGTAACTGCCTATATGTTAATAGGCAGTTACAACTGTTTCGCGCTGAACAATCAAATGGAAATCCTACGAATTCAAGCAATACAAGTAATTATCAGTTCTCGAAAAAGAATGAAATACATTAAAAAATGTAAATAACTAACTAACTAAGATAAATAAAACTAAAAAAAAAAAAAAAAAAAAAAACTTAATAACTAAGGAATAATCGTTTAATCTTACATCAGTCGTTTGTCTAATACGGATAAATCGGTGAATTCAATCGTTTTGATATTGCAGACGCAAGCATAATATGTCTGACTTTCAACAGACCCAACAAGGGAATACGTTAACATTGAATATATTGGAACTCTAGACATGCACTAAATCATGTTAACATGCAACGTCCGTCTTAAGTATCCAGACTTGCTATGCTGGCTTTTATTGGAAATAAAGTATATTGGACACCACAATATCGTAGCTCAAGTCATATAACGACGGCTCAACAACGGAATATTTCTCATATGAAGTCACCGATTACTTATCCTTAGGAATTCTTTTCTTAAAATTATCCGTAAGCCTCCGACAAACATAAAATGATGAAGAGTTTTAAAATTCCATCAGCTATAAATTGTCGTCTGCAACTTCCTTCAATATGGACTAGTCTAAAAACTTGTTGTTTGGTATATTTGTTTGGCAGTGGGTCAATATCATTATTTTTGGGCGACCAAAGGACAAGCCTTCGTTGGTAACGATATTATATGAATAATGTGCAATTGATAGCATTAGAGCCTTATGTTCTTGAAAGTGTGGTGTCCGTGGTCTAGAGCACGTCTTTCCGACCAAGAGGTCCCAATTTCTATTCCCGGGAACGACTATAGATCTTAGTTCTATCATGACCCAAATGGTCTGCGCGAGTCTTGGTGTATTCGAGGGGGATTTATCTAAGTTGTCAGGCGATCTAAAATCGATAGGTCTAAACCACTTTCTTCAAATAAAACCTAGAACTATAAATCAACATACCTTTCCAGCAGTATCAAAAAGGCTAAAATGGAATGATTTTTGGTCTAACATCACAGTCGCTGAAACGAGAAAGAGAAAAAAAAGTGAACTTTACTGTTATCACGGAGAGAATGGGTTGTAGAACAGTATCGTCTCTGATCAGAGCATGCACACTGACAACACATGTAAGAATGGGACATTTCCTCCAAGATTAAACACCAATCCTATCTGTTTCTGTATATATGTAGTCTTAACGTCTCAACCTTTCTTATCAACAATTTTGTTTTCGGAATTCTTACCCGATCTCTTCTCTTTTCATTTAACTCATTATTCACCACCACCACTAACAACAACAACACACACACAGAAAAACCCACACACTAGAAAAACATTCCATTTGACACCCGAAGAAAACCTTTCGGAAAACATTGAGGATAATGAAGAAATTACTTGCTACAAGAAATTTCTTCATTATCCATAATGATTTTTACCTCAATATACATAGACAATTAAAATTCCATCAAATGTAATTTGTCGTCTGCAACATCTTTGAATTTGGACCAATCTTAAGTTTTGTCATCTGGTAAAGGGTCGACAAATATGACCCGTCGCGCGAAAAGGGACCTCCACAGAATTGCGTGAAAGGCTTGCATGTACATTTGTATTTTGTAAAATCTACAGTATCTAAGAAAAACAGTTTTAAACACTCCGTGAATTTATAGAATCTAACATGATTAGATAGGATGACCATCTATATTCGGAAAATCTACAAAAAGGGAAAATTGTCGAGCCTAGTCCGCCTGTGCAGTCTTACCAGGCTCGAGTTTCACTTCCCAAAAAAGGCCCTTTTTCGCTTGACGGCTCACAATTATACCCAAGTCCACATTTTTATCGCCATATCATAATTGAAACGGTATATTATTTCGGCGAAGGGGATATAGTAATGGTCTTCGTCCGTCCTTCCGTCATTCCGTCCTTCCGTCACTAAACGTGTCCGGAGCATATCTCTGAAAGTATAATTGCTATCAACTTGAAATTTCATAGGTCGATTTATCATTGAGGAAAAGTGCAGTGCACAAGAACCACAACTCCTGCTTGCATAATTTTGGAGTTATTGCTCGTTGTTGTTTTAAAGACTAAGATTTTGTCCGGGGCATATCTTTGAAAGTATAATAGCTATTAACTTGAAACTTCATAGGTGGATAGATCTCGTTGAGGAGAAGTGCAGTGCAGTGCACAAGAACCACTACTCCTGCTTGCATAATTTTGGAGTTATTGTCCTTTGTTGTTTTAAAGACTTAGATTTTGTCCCTAGCATATCTCTGAAAGTATAATAGCTATTATCGAACTCATTGAGAAGAAATTTAGTGCACAAGAAGCCTAAATCTAACTGGCTTCAGCTTTTACGGCGGTGGATGGCCATGTCCGACATGGCTCTTGTTTTCATTTCAATTGTTATGTCCAATCCACGTTACAAAATTCTAAACTTTATATATCATTAACCTTATTATTTATATCTTTATACCATTGTCATTTTAACTATTTGCATTTGTCAACCCACGTTACGATCAACAATAAATGCATCAATTCAAGGTATTTTATCGGGCGATTCTAATGGGGGCATTGTATTGAACAGATTGCTACAAAACCTCCCTTTTTACGCCCATAAGGAAAAAAATGAATAATTAAATAAATAGATAAAAAATAAAAATGGAAAAAACATGGTGGAAAATGAAGAAATTGTTTGTGTCAAGCAATTTATTCGCCATCCACAATTTAAAATTAGATCAACTTGAAATTGTGGTCTTCGGAATCTTTCATTTGGACCAGTCTAAAATTTTGATGTGTGGGAATGGATTAAGAGGACTGATTTCAACTTTGCCATATTTGAGACTATGCCATTAACTTACTGGAAAGGATTGGCTTATTAACATTGATATCAAACATGGCGTCTTTATCAAAACATATTTATTGAAGAATGTAGCTCAGAGATAAACAAAATACAAACACAACAGGAAATTGACAGATGTTATCCGGAAGTTATATCTCCTGTTAGAAATCCTGGTAACTTTAAGTGTCTGGGTGTGTGCTTGATTATAAGTTTTTATTCATCTTGAAACGAGTATTTATTTGCCCACCAATCATTAGTTTATCAAATTTAACTCAAGACAGTAGGTCCGTCGGACCCAGAAAAGGTCCAACCTCTTCCCGCTGTTATTTTGAAACAGTAGCATTTCAAACAAAGATTTCTTTCGTATTGATTTCTTTGTAGAACTAAATAAATGATTTTATGTACTAATTCGCTCAGGCAAAGTGGTCAAAGATTTATGCATATCAGTTAAAATTGTTGGTTTCGACAATCAAAAACGAACGTCCTGATTGACCGAAAAATATTATTCATATCTTCACGTAGCTATTTTGTATGCTCATGCTCAAATTAGTTCCATAAAAAATATATCAAAATTTGTAAAATTTTTGTTGATGTTTTTGCTCGATGTCTTAAGTTATACGCGTATTTATATATCGTTATTAGTTTGTTCGTTTCATACCTCCATGAAAACAAAAAATGTTTTCTTCATCTTTTAAAGCAAAACACAATTAACCTGCCACACATTAAAGTTTAACTATTAAGTATTAATTCTGGCCTGCTGTCGATGGAATGTGGCTGTGAAGCAATGGTTTGTATTTCTACGTAAGTTTACTGTTTTTCTCCGCCTATGGGGTGATGAAAATCTGTTGGTTCTCTTTCAAAGACACGCTGTACGGACCATTTTATTTCACTTGACTATACTGAGGAATGCACACAAATGAATTATTGTGACCATCAAAGCATGGAGATCTTGCAGAATCATTTTGTAATCTGTATGTTTCTTGATTACAATAAATGGAAATCCACCTTTTAGGCTAATATGACTATAATAGATACAATAAATAAATATAAATCATGTATATGATAAATCTAGTTGTATCTAGTTCGAATTCATGGCTTATAGATTAAAAAACAACGACCTTACAGCAGTACATGAAAACAATGTCAACTTTCAAGCTGTACTGTTTACAAGAATGATTATATACATGTATAATGATTCTAATATTTCTAGTTCGTATCTTCTTTCTGTCTTTAATTCTCTCTATCTTCACATAGCGAAATAACATACATTTTCGCGTATTGTTATACGGACATGAATGTAACAAAGAAAATGTAAGTTAGTTACACAGACAAAATACTTTGGCATGATTTCATACCACCTTAATATAACGTTTACGCCCTATCACTTTGAAACAAAATTCCTCAACCTTTCTGTGATCTCAAAATGAATAATGTCGAAACATGCCTCAGTGTCAACGTTAATCAGCGAAATATATGTAATACATGTACTAACAATGTTACATTCTAGATAACTGATCAATCCCGGCTAATAACCAAAAAATCAGTCGATCAATCAAATCATTTAGACTAAAATTGATTTGAACTGCGAAATTTACCGTCAATTTCGTTAAGCTTTTTTTTTGTTGGTTTGGCGACATAAACATCGTAACTACAGCTTATTCAAGCTGTAGTTACCACGTTTAGGCCGCCAACCAACTATTATACATTTTACTACATGCTACTGACTATACATTTCGTAACATAACCCCGTAAAAATCGAAGTGGAGTCGATGGGCGGGGCCAATCGAATAATCGGGCCGGACTAGCGATTTGTCAATTATACATAGGGGTCTATATTCAATCCAAAACTTCGGAACGGATATGCTTGCTCTGTGTTCTCCATATTAATGCTCTTTATGCTCCTCTGTTAGAAATATGAATCGGTCTACTACTATTCGAGGGTTAATCGCATGCCTGTATATATTTGGTCATAACAGCCTTTCTATTACCCCACGAATTAATTGACATATGACTGGCCATTCCGATTCAACTCCGTCAGGAATTTTCCACTTCGATATCAAATAACGTTATTTTGTAAAATTTAGTATGTTACAAAGAAGTAGAATGCTTGGTTGGCGACCTAAACGTCGTAACAACAGCTTTAAGAAGCTGTAGTTTCGACGTTTAAGTCGCCAAACCAACAAAAATGATTCACATAGATATCGTCCAAAAGTTCACTTAAGGTCTAATTCAAAGATTGGATTAGTCAAATGCTTTTTAAATTGGCCTCGCAATCCTTCAATTAACATCGCGGTATCCAATGAACTGCGCTTGCAATGAGAGGACGATTGGCATTAAGAAAACGACACTTACAGAGTTTTGTGATGCACATCACACCAAATTGACATCCTATGTGGGTGTTTTTGATGCATACGAATACAGAATATTGCATTTTTATCGTTTCTCGGCAGCAACAGTCCCAATGGAAATGATATTAACCAGACAAATATCCAATCGAGACGATGCCTAACTTAGAACATTTTCTGTGAAAGAATACAGAGATTTGATAAAATTCTTCAATCTAGATGATATCTTCTTGCAAACCGTGCAAGTTAATACATTTTGAATAAATTTAGTCTCACCGCCTGTAAGGGTCCTACTCGCTGTAATTTCAGTTTGAGCTTTATTTTCAGGTATACTCAGATATACTAGGATATTCCTGTTGGATATCTAACTGCAATATGTTGTTTGAATGGGATTTTACGCCGCTTTTAACAATATGTAACTCATATCACGGCGGTTCGAGCAACTTACTATGGGTTCCCGTTATATCTCAGACCAGTTCCATCATTACAACCATTCCTAGTCAGCTGCTCATCCCATTTAGGTTTACGATTATCCACCCATTGGTAAGAGACAGTTGTCAAAAAGATGTGTGCCGCCGCCGGGGACCGAACCCATGACACCCCATGATTGAAGATTAGGAGTCTTATGCTCTACCAACTGCACCATGACGGCGGCTTCTTTCATATATACGCCAAGTAAAA
Organism: Fragum fragum; assembly: GCA_946902895.1. NCBI lineage: Eukaryota > Metazoa > Mollusca > Bivalvia > Cardiida > Cardiidae > Fragum > Fragum fragum. Next base: position 7,099,783 of record OX336366.1, read on the forward strand.
ACTCGGATGTGTCTGTGCATCCTCATTGTCCGATCAGAGTCTTCATTTTGCCACAAAAACATAGGTCTAGGACTCAAATTTTTGTAAATAACCAGCTAATATTCTAAACGCATCGCGTGGGCGGCCTGGCCGCTCTGCGTCTTTGCTTTGCGGGGATGGAAATTGACGGATCGCGGGCCCCACCCACTGACTCCGCTGGTCCCACCAACTGACTCCGCTGGCCCAACCCAATAACTCCGATGGTCCCACCCACAAAAAGTCGTAACTTCAGCTTGAATAAGCTTTAGTTACGATGTTTAAGTCGGTCAAACAATAACAAATGACGACCAAAGTTGGAGTTCAAAGCTCTTCTCCGATATAAATCAATGATTTGATTTGTCGATTGAATCATTGATTGATCGACAATACCACGAACAAAGTGTTATTTGAGACTAGCATTGGGTCTTCTAACTTGCAAGAACTATTCGATCTCAAATAAGTACGTTTGAACGAAAAATCAACATTTATTACACTCGATTAAAGAAAAAATCGATATATGAACTAAACCGTGCAACAAGATTTGCAAAGCATCGCTTTTATTGGCACATTCAAAAGACATTTCCTAGCCCAGAACATGTTTTGAGAACAAAAAAATGAAAAATGAACGTTATCAGCTAATCTGAAGAAGCATTTAACTTTAGAAACTGCCATTAAAACAAATGTGTTAAAACAGTTCGCAGAAAATTCACAAAGTTTTATCAGTGAAAATTCACTATTTTCTTCAAATTATTTCATCCTCCTTTTTTTCTGAAACGATCCCATAACGACAGAAAACATTTCATGCAAGAAGAGAAGTAGATAGAGAACACATACACAAAAAAAAAAAAAAAAAAACAAATGAAAATAAATGAACTTTTCCTATACATGGTATAATTTCAGACATTTAGACATTTACAAATAATTCGATAAGCTATACATGTAGTACAAGACCATGGTAAGCGTCTATTCAATGATCGTTTGTGCACTAAGCCATCGGTATTCATTCGAGCACATCTCGCGATCAGGACCAACCCAGAATCTTGCTCGCGGTTTAGGGTTTACCGCACAGTCGAGTCAGCGAAGTACTTTTAAAAACATAGTAGTCAAAGGGTAAACGTGCATAAGTTAGAATATTAGAAGTGTATGGAAATCAATGAAAAATGAAGAACTGTTTAAGGAAAAGAAGCTAAAAAGTTTCTACCCATTACCAGACGGTTTAGACAAAAAATCTAACCGGGGCATCGACAGCTGATGTCATTTAGCTCGCTAAAAACGAATAAAGAAATTCTTGCTCATGTAAAATTCGAAGTTATAGAAATATATTGATTTGTAATATTGTGTTGAAGATAAAAAGAAACTGTAAAAGACTGCTCTATACATTCGTATATTGTTGAATCACTAACTTCAATACCAAGTCATTTGGCTATTAACCCTTTCCTGTTTTGCAAAAATTTAGACTTGTCCAAAATTCAAAGATGTAGCAGACTAAAATTTAAAGTGGAATTAATTGAAAAATTATCATTCAGAGCGGTTGAAAATATTGTGGAAAAAGAAGAAATTGCTTGTTACAAGCAATTTCTTCTTTTTCACACAATGTTTTCCCAAAAATGAAATAACAGGGAAATAAAAACCAGGAACTGAACCGGAAAACGTAAAACCACAATAAGTACGGGGATAGTCTATTTTTGCAGGAGCTTTAGAAGTAAGTTGACTCCTTTTTGCATGACGTGTTCGATATTTTCCCAGAAACTGCACCTTGATTCTATTGATTATCGCGAAGAAGGAAGACTCTATTTCGATAAGAAAGAGTCTGAGTGTGCAATAAATGTATGAAAAGATTATATTTAATGATACGGCTCCCTCGAAACCTCTTTCTTGGCGGAAAATGAATCGTTTAGACGGCCATCTTGGATACTCGAGAAGTATCGACCCTTATCAAACTAGGCAGAACTTTGTTGTTTGAGCGCGCGAAGTTAACCAAATACCGCACAACAAATTTTGTGAGTAGACCAAATTGAAAGAAGTTGCAGACAATCTTTTAGAGAATGTTTAAATTTGAAAATAAGTGTCAAATAGGGAAGAATATTGAGAGAAGAGGATAAGTTGCTTTTTACAAACAATTTATCTTTTTCTCACAATGTTTTCCTGAAGCATTTTTCTTTAGTGTTTATAAAGATTGAATGTGTGGGAATGGGTTAAAGAATATGGGCCGTTATTTGGAATCCCTACTTCTATAAAACAAAACAAACCATTCGATATACTTGACCGAGGACAAATTATCACTTAACTAATTAGCAAACTACACATTCCAAGAATTTGCTGACTAAAATGTTTTGTTGGGGAAATTCTAAAAGCCTTACCCTCTGTGGGGTAGAAAACATTGCGGGAAATGAATGAATTGCTTGTAAGCTTTTTTCGTAATTGGAGTAAAACGGTTGGGTTGTGTGGGATTGGGACAAAATGGCGACGGTATTGTTCTAACACAGAACTATACTACTGGTCACTAAACAAGTATTCTCGGTCTTTAACCAATTCCAACACAGCAAAATTTTAGACTGGTCCAAATTGAAAGAAGCTGCAGACGACAATTTCAAGTTGATGGAATTTTGAATTTTTTCGTCTTTTTGGATAGAAAACATTGTGGATAATGAAGAAATTGCTTGATACAAGCAATTTCTTCATTTTCCACAATGTTTTCCAAAGCTTTTTTCTCGAGGGGCGTAAAAAGGAGGGATTGAGTTGGAATGGGTTAAGCTATTAAACTTAATCTTTTTAACCAGTATTATGTGAGAATAGAAAAATTTCGTTTTTCAACAGGTGAGATAGTGTCGCTATTGGATCCCCTGCTAATGATCTCAATTGACCAATCGCTGGACCCGCCCACTTACTTCGTATGCCCCGCCCACTCCGGTAGGAAGTCCCGCTTCGACTTTAAACGGCGTTATTTTGCAAAAAACTATGGTCAGTGCCACGTAACAAAAAAGTAGAATTGTTGGTTGGCGACCTAAACGTCAAAAACTGTAGCTTGGATAAGCTGTAGTAACGACGTTTTAGTCGCCAAATATCGAAAATGTTTCACACAAATGGCGACAAATGTTGGAGTTTAAATCGGATTTCCGGGCTGAATTAATAATTTGATTGGTCGATATATTCCTTGATTGACAGCCGCGATAGGTCAATTGTGGTCCCTAGCCACTGCGAGTATCCTTTCCTACATTTGACTCCTACAAATATGTGGATAATCGTAAACCTATAACTGGGATGAGCAACAGGAGGCTCGGAAACGATGTTGTGATATACCGATGGGAGAATTCTAGGAATCTATTGTTAAGTGCTCCAGTCGCCGCTATATGACTACTATTAAAATTGGTGTTAAACCCCATTCAATCAATCAATAAACCCAATGTTCTATAAGGCGCTATATTAGACAGAAAAGAAGAAATCATAAAAATCTTATTATCTAGCTGAATTAATAATTTGATTGGTCGATATATTCCTTGATTGACAGCCGCGATTGGTCAATTGTGGTCCCCAGTCACTGCGAGTATCCTTTCCTACATTTGACTCCTACAAATTGGTGGACAATCGTAAACCTATAACTGGGATGAGCAACCGTAGGCTCGGAAACGATGTTGTGATATACCGATGGGAGAATTCTAGGAATCTATTGTTAAGTGCTCCAGTCGCCGCTATATGACTACTATTAAAATTGGTGTTAAACCCCATTCAATCAATCAATAAACCCAATGTTCTATAAGGCGCTATATTAGACAGAAAAGAAGAAATCATAAAAATCTTATTATCTAGCCATTTAGCCGTCAAGAAAGCGGTTTAGTAGTCGCCTGTATTTCGTCTTCAAATAATAACGCGAATTTTCACGTCAGATTCAGAATTGAGTCTAGACAAAATCGTCAATTTGTCACGTTCCAAATACGTGTATTTGGCACAGCGGTCTAGCATTGTTTCATATCAAAAAAATGTCTTAAAGGACTAGTAGAACGAACTATAAAACGGCGAAGAGTTATCTTATGTTTGCGACCGAAATGTGGTTACTATAGCTTTGAACTGTAGTTACGTCATTCAGTTACTAATGGATAATATTCTTATTCTGGTCTTTTTAAAAACCATAAAGATTGATGTAAGAGGCTTTTTGTCCTAATAAGAATGATTGATCGTAAATCTAGCGAGGCGGAACCATAGAAGGCGTAGTTTCTATATATAGAGCAAAGAAGATAAAAGACAAGAGAAATAGATAGATAGATAGATAGATAGATATATAGATAGATAGATAGATAGATAGATAGATAGATAGATAGATAGATAGATAGATAGATAGATAGATACATAGATAGATAGATAGATAGATAGGTAGAAAGATGAATGGATGGATGAATGAATGAATGGATGAATGAATGGATGGATAGATAGGCGTAGTTTCTATATAGAGGAAAGAAGATAAAAGACGAAAGAAATAGATAGATAGATAGATAGATAGATAGATAGATAGATAGATAGATAGATAGATAGATAGATAGATAGATAGATAGATAGATAGATAGATAGATAGAAAGATAGATAGATAGAAAGATAGATAGATAGAAAGATGAATGGATGGATGGATGAATGAATGGATAGATAGATAGATAGATAGATAGATAGATAGATAGATAGATAGATAGATAGATAGATAGATAGATAGATAGATAGATAGATAGATAGATAGATAGAAAGATAGATTATCGGTTTGTTCGCTATGATCTTACGCTTGAGAAATAATGTAGACTTTGCATTTATTGTTAAATAACAACTGATATCACATTTTGCATGGTTTAAAAATGAATAGAATTATTTTCACTTTGTTCAAAAAGTAGTAATCTTGTTTAGAAGTACAAAATGACTAAAACCTGAGTAACAAAACATCGACATCTATACGATGATGTATTCGGAAGTCGATTTTCTCACCAATATACACATACAGAGTGACTCACTAAATATACTGTCAAACAAACAAACGGAATGTATTTTCTCTTTAATACTAATGTTTATTATTTCATTTTATCTCTTATGGTTGAATTGTTGATTTACACCGCTTTCTTGTCTTTATCGAGCCATTACCACACGACAATATTTTAGACTGGCCCAAATTGAAAGGAGTTTCAGACCACAATTTAAACTTTGTGAAATTTTAGATTTTTTTTTTTCAATTTAATGGAAGAAAACATTGTTTAGAATGAAGAAATTGCTTGAATCAATCAATTTCTTTATTTAACACAACGTTTTCTCAATTGTTTTTCTTTCGGGCGTCAAAAAGCGTCATTGTGTGGGAATGGTTTAAAACTTGATATGGTCAATAGATTATCAAAACCTCGTAACTACAGCTTAATGTAAGCTGTAGTTACGAGATGTCGGTCGCCCGCCAACGATAAAAGGCTTACGTTATACTGCAACATGTAAGAACTTTCTTCGCGGCTGTCAATCAAAGAATCAATCAACCAATCAAATCATCTATTTAGAACGGAAGTGATCTTCGAACTCTGACATTGACCGACATTCATCTTAAGCTTTTTTACCTGCTTGGCGACTTAAACGTCTTTCCTATAGCGTATTCAAACTATAGATACCATGTTCATTTTACTTTTTTTGTAACATGTTCGTAGCCAAATATTATGCAAATAACACCGTTTGATATCGAAGTGGATCTACCTGTTGGAGTAAGTTGGCAAAGCCAGCGCGGTCAATGAGCGTGGCCAGCGGAGTCAGTAGACGAGGCCAGCGGAGATAGTAGGCGTGGCCAGCGGAGTCAATGAGAGGAGCTAGCGGAGTCAGTGGGCGCGGCCAGCTGAGACAGTGGGCGGGGCAAGAAGAGTCAGTGGGCGGGGTAATTGATCCGCCAGTCAATCACAAAAGCATTACCGAAGTCTCTGATAGGTGATTTATCTGAGGAGCATTTCTTTTCATGAGTAAATTCAATTTCATTAACCTTTTTAGACTTTAATTCAGCCCGAAACCTCCATAGAAAGTTTTTAAGACCTGATATCTTTCTTCTGCACCCAAATATCTCAATATTAATCTCAACATAGAGGATAGACTAAGAAATGTGTAATATCTTTTCAACTTCCTGCCATTTTAAAATCTTATCTTTCATTATTTTGCCTTTAGAATCTAGTGAATAATATTAGGGACAAATCGTGAACGTCAATCAAAGAATCAAATCGACCAATCAAATCGTTCATTTATACCAGAAGTTTTCTTTGATCTCCAACATTGAACCACGTTTGGCGACTTAAACGTCACAACTGCAGCTTATTCAAACTGTATCTACGGTGTTTAGGTCACAAACAGACTTTACGTTTTTGTTACTGGCCATGAAATTTACAAAACAACACCGTTCAACATTGAAGTTAAAATTCCAGTCAGAGTCGGTGGGCGGGGTAGTTGCTGTCAACAGGCGGGGCCATCGATCCGCGTATTGTTTCTACTTAGGCAGTCATTGGCAAATTACTGTTCGCTTTATCATTAAATATACTCTGTTGTTTTCCATCTGTATTCTACACAGAAATTAGCAAATCTCTATTTTTTTTTCGTTTCAATTCCTCGTAAGATTAATTTATTGTATTCTCATTGTATTAAATTATTTATGATCCACACAACTGAACGCAAGGTATGGTTTCGCTTCATTTTCCTCGTCAGTATACTTGAACGGATACTAATCCTAAAATTTTAATCCCTTTTATACAATACCTGACGGATCGCTGGCCACGCCTATAGACCTCCGACATTGCAGTCCTACTTATGTAAATTATAAACATCAACTGTAGAAACATTGGAAAGAAAAAGAAGAAGAAGAAAATCTTTGGTTGATGATCTAAACGTCGTAACAACAGATTAATTTAGATGTTGTTACATGTAGAACGTTGTAGTCGCCCCCCCCCAAAAAAAAATGCTTAACAAAAAAGTTGGAGTTCAAAGTTCGATTCCTGTCAAAATCAATGATTTGATGGATTATTTGATTTTTTGACTGGCAGCGGCGGTTAATCTATCAATTGATAGGTTCTCTTCGTTTCTTTTTTTAACGCCACTATAGTTAACTGTAGAAACATTAGTATACTATCTGTTACTAACATATCTTAACCCATTTCCTCACAATAAAACATTTGGACGCACCCCAAGAAAAACAAGTAAGAAAACATTGTGTACAATGAAGCAAATTGCTTGTGGTAAGCAATTTCTTCATTTTACACAATGTTTTCTACCCAGAAAGTTGAAAAATTAGAAATTTCATAAACTTTAAATGGTCGTCTGCAACTTCTTCCAATCTGAACTAGTCTCAAATTTAACTATATGGTAAAGGATTAATATAAAGTATTAGCTTATGTTTTCGGTCTAAATCTAAGATTTCACAAACTTTGAATTATCGTCTGGTAATGGGTTAAAATCATTTCTACAGTCATGGGAAAAGTGTGATGCATTTCTTTTTCTCTTCAGTATAATTCGCTGTATACCATCTGTTACATACATTTTATAGCCATGGGCAAACTGGCGAGCCGCACACATGTATTAGCCACGTAAATGATAAGGCATGTAAATGCATTTAACAATAATGAAAACCAAAAACTCTTGTATCTATATGATTTAAATTTGAGTTTCGTCTATCTAAAACGGGCGTTCTGATTGGTCGAAAAAATATTCATAACTCCATGAACAAAATTATGAGCACGAAGCGATTTTGTATGCTTCCGCACAAAATAGTCCCATACATAAGTTATAAAAAATTGAACAGATTTTGCTTTTTTAGCTCGATGCTATTAAATTATAAGAAATGAAGAGCATATTTTTTATGGAGGTATGAACCTAAAAATCTAATCACACTTATGTATGAATCCGCTTCGCGTATTCTTACACAGTGTCATTAGTTTTTTTCGGTTCATACCTCTATGAAAACAAAAAAACATTCTCTTTATTTATTAAGTATTGAAACCCAAAGACTCTTATATCTATATGCTTTTCTTTCATGTTACAATTTTTCAACTTTTACGAATCGGTTTAACCCTTTTCTGTTTTGAAATATGTTAAACCTGTCCAAATTCAAAGGTTTTGCAGACGAAAATTTAAAGTGGGTTTAATTTGAACAATAATTATTCAATCATTCAATAGGATAGAAAATATTGTGGAAAAAGAAGAAAGTGCTTGTTAAAAAAATATATACTATAAAATCACAGGGACGAAAAAACAAGGGATTGAATAGGAAAGAGTTCACAGTAATGAAAACCAGAGACTCTTTTATCAAGATTTCTTTAATGTTTTCATTTTTCAACTATAACGAATTTATGTAACTTGTTACCTCACGACAAAATTTAAGACAAGTCGAAATTAAGAGGGGGGTTTCAAACGACAACTCAATGTGTGGTAAAATTGAATTCTATCAAATATTCTGTCAAATATTCTGTCAACCTCGAGAGAAAGCTTAGATATTCAGGTTGATGACAAGTCTAATATTTTGAAGAAAAAAAACTACAACCCCCAAAACAGCAAAGGGTTAACTTAGAAAAAGGACGGCGGTCACAGACTAATAGCTTGTCGAAGAAGATTGTTATTTGTTTCCGTATTGCGCAATATTGAATGAATCAGTCCGTCCCATAAGAGACTAGTTATTCTTGCAGAAATACGCCAGTGACATTTCTGTCCAATTAAATGCTAGACAAAAGAAAATCGGTCTGATAAAGTGGCCTATATTTCGGGTTTGTCTTGCTCTCAATCCCAACGTAGATAGTTTTTTGGCTAGGATGTTTTCGCAGAAAACCCGAGGTATTGCTATGGCAAGATCGCCGTCTGCGCCGGCGCCCGTGTCTTCGACTACGTCATCGTCGTCTGGAAACTTAAACATTTTGTAATATCCTGGTATTGCTGAGTATATTTACTTGGAACTCGTAATATGTTCACTATCAAAAGAGAAATTTGTACCAACAAAAGAGTAACTTTTAACCTTTTGCTGTTTCAAGAAATTTTAGGCTGGTCCAATTTGAAAGAGGTTGCAGACGACCATCCTATGTGGTAGAAAATATTGTGGGAAAAGGAGAAATTGCTTGTTACAAGCAATTTCTTCTTTTTCCACAATGTTTTCTCAAGTATAAAATCACAGTGACGTAAAATCCCGGGTTTATCCAGGAAAGGGTTAAATGCGTTTTTGAACGAATTGTTCCCCCTTTGTCGACTTGGGAGTTTTACCCATTATCATGCACTTGAAAAGACGAGCGTTTTTCATGTTAAATATATCGTCGTCGTCGTTCTAAAACGTCGTAACTACAGCTTGAATCAAGCTGTAGTTACGACGTTTTGGAACGAGAACGACGATATATCCGTGGGATATGGGGCCGCCTCTTGATAATCCCCCGAGTGTCCTTTTTGCTTTCAATACACTTACATCTTTTTGGTCCTAAGGTGTAGCCTAAAGCCGTATTGCATTGAATCAATAAACAAAGAACCAACCTCAATTGTATTTCCGAATTCAACTTTTTAAAAAAATTCGAATGTCTTCATGGTGGACGGTTTTTGCTTTTTTTTTTTCATTTATGTTATTTTTTCAGATTTAAACTGTTTACAGTAAACGAGACTTTCTCTGGTGATCCACTTTGATATACCACGGTAGAGAATTTCTAGGAACTCTTCGATAAACGGAAATGTCAAATTGAACATTTCAAATATAAAAAATCTCCATTTTTGAAATCAATCTTTTTCTGACATTCCCAGGATAAATAGTTCTGTCTTCAATAAATTTTGGGTCGATAGAATCCTTACGGAATCTGTAAATCCACAGATTTTTAAAAGAATGATCTAGAAGTTAAGATACGATTTCCTTGAATTAACTAGCTCTTCGATAAACAAAAAATGAGTTTTATTTCATAATTTCGTTTGTTTGGCGACTTAAACGTCGTAACTACAGATTTTTAAAACTTCTCGGCTCAACCCATTCTTACTCAATGACGCTTTTTGATGCCCTTCAAGAAAAATAGAGAAACATTTTGTAAAATCAGAAACTGCTCGCAACAAGCAATTTCTTCATTTTACGCAATGTTTTCTACCAAGAAAGTTAAAAAATCACAATGTCGTTGACTTTAAAATGTCGTCTGCAACTCCTTTCAGTTTGGACCAGTCTCAAATTTTGCCGTCTGTAAATGGGTTCACGTCTCTTCCAACAGACATTTAGTTTGCTAGTTTGGTCAACCCGTGATCTTGAGGTTTGAAGTCAAGTGCTCTACCAACTAAGCTAACCGGACGGACTTACTCTACATTCATTCCACGCATGAATACTGCATTGTGCCAGGTTTTGGATTTTCCCTAATCGCTAATTAAAGAGACGAAAAAAATCTTTTTTTATTTTCATGAAGATGTGTAATAGCATGGTAAACAGCTGCGCGGCAGTTTCATACAGAAGTGTGATTATGTTTTTAGGTAGCAAAGCGTCAGCTTTGATAGCTTAAGTTAACAGTCGTCTCAAAGTTCAACGAGTGCAAACTGTCACTGGGGGCTTAACTACCAAATCAATGGAATGCCTACGCCATAAAAAATAGTTCTTATATGTTTCAGGAATGTTGCAAACTCTATTCAAATTGTAGAGAACTCTGTTAAAAGCATGCTATTTAACCCATTCTTCCCTCTCAATTCCGTTTTTTAAGCATCTCAGGAAAAAAGCTTTGGAAAACCTTGTGGACATTGAAGAAATTGCTTGTTACAAGCAATTTCTTCAATGTCCACAATGTTTTCTACCCAACAAGGGAGAGGTCTTCTAAATTCAACCATGCCTTGCTAGCTTACAGTACTTTCAGTAATTTGATTATTTTCATAGACCCGTGAGAACATACCATTTGTACCTGTGTTTGATATTTCCGACCATTTTATATGTGCTTGAAGTGTAGACACTGGTCAGTCCGGACAGCTAATCGAGGCATTTAGACATTTCCTGATCATCTTAACCCATTCCCAAACAGCCCCTCTTTTTATGTCCCTATATAAAAAAGGCTAGGGAAAACATTGTGTAAAATGAAGAAATTGCTTTATCTAACAAAAGTTTCACGTGCTCTGAAAGTGTGCGAGAATTAACCAAAGTCCATTAACTTATTACCACACAACAAAATTTAAGACCGGTAAAAATTCAGAGAAATTACAGACGATTATTTTTAGTTGGTGCAATTTTATAAATCTATGTTTTTTGGGTAGAAAACATCGTGGATATTGAAGAAATTGCGCGTAACAAGCAATATCTTCATTTCCCATAATGTTTTCTACCCAGAAGTTTCATAAATTGTAAATTTCGTCTGCAACTCCCTTTAATTTGGACCAGTCTAAAATGTTGTCGTCTGGTAATGGGTTAAGACTCTGATCAGAATTGCTGAGTGCACAATAAGAAAATCCCTTTTTCCGCTGAGGCATGAAACACATTTTCCAACTAATATATAAATTTCACTTTCATAAAAGACCGAACTAAATTCTTTATCAATCATGTTCTTGTAGAAAAGAGATGTAGATATATGAAAGAAATATTAATTCAAACTGATGCAAAACCCAGTTTAGCACAAAAAGGTCATGGCTGAATTAAAAAACAAACAAAAACAAAAACAAACAAACAAACAAACAAAAAAAAAAAAAACGAACAGAGACAAATAGTTTGTCGAAGAAGATTGTTATTGTTTCCGCATTGCGCAATATTGAATGAACCAGTCTGTACCACAAGAGGCTTGTTATTCCAGCAGAATTGCACCAGTGACATTTCTTTCCAATTCAATGCTAGACAATAGAAACTGGGCCCGATATTGCCTAACTGATCAAGTCTACTTCCTGAATGGTTGTTACTTAGCTACACAGAAACTGTATTAATCCAAAGCTTTAACCTTTGTCATGCTGAACCCGGAATATTCTTGTTTTGGCAGGAAGTCTAGACAAAGATCAGGCTTCACATTCGTGCAGCCTGATCTTTGTCTAGACCTCCTGCTTGTCCCTTTAGAGCCAGAATTGTGTGTTCCATTAATTTTCTAAATAATAACTAACCCAAAATTAGTTCTGTCTGTGCTTTCAGTCCTTTTATCTTAGCACAATTTTATAGAGGATTTCATTCAGCATGACAAGGGTAATGTGTCTCGCATGTTGGCGCGCTGAAGAAATATAGGCGTAAAGAACATTGCTGGAAAAGGAAAAATGCTTTTTGACCAGTAATTCCAAATACTTCCAATTCTAACAACATTTTTTGACATATTCTATTATTTTCAAATCAATTGCGGCTTGAAATCTCGTCAGTGACTTCTTTCTGGATCATTCTAAAATTTTGTCTAGTAATTGGTTTGGAGACTTCCTAGTTGATCTTTTTTTTGTGTGTACAGCGGACATGTTATAATTGTTATGTCCTGAATGTGTGGCGAAAATTGACTATAAATCTCATAAAATTATAAAAGCATAGTTTAAAATCAAAGTACTGAAAGTACTGTAAGCTAGCAAAGCTTGTACGACAATCTTCTCTGTCAAACGTTATCCCGATAAAGAAACGGGGCTTAAGAAACCAATGAGTTAACCCATTCCCACCCAATCCCTCCTGAAGAGATATATATTTTAGAAATCTCAACAATATGAAATTGTCTGAAACTTATTTGACGATCGATGTACTCAAGTGGGCTTAAATACCTCGAAGATGAACTTGCAAGCAGACTTTCAATATTCCTGAAATCCTGAGCTACTTTTTATGGCGTAGGCATTTAACAGATTTAGTGGTTAAGCCTCCAGTGGCAGTTTGCACTCGTTGAACTTTGAGACGACCTCAAAATTTTGTCTGTTAACTTAAGCTATCAAAGCAGACGCTTTGCTAGCTAATTAAACAAACAAAAAAGACAAACGCTCCACGACGCACGTCAAGCGAAACAAACAAACAACAAAGACAAAAAAAAAAAAAAAAAAAAACCACACACACAACAACAACAACAAAAAAACACTCACAAAATAAAACCCACTCACAAAAGAAAACACACACACACAAAAAAAAAAACAAAAACAAAAAAAAAAACAAAAACAAAAAAAAAAACAAAAAAAAAACCCACGCACAAAAAAGCAAACAAAAAGACCAAACCCTCAAAATCAAACAAACAAACAAAAAAGCATTAAAAACAATTTCTCATTTTCACAATGTATCCTAGCTTTTGTATTTCAAATACAGTCTCAATTCGAACCAGTCAGATTTTGTTTTCTGGAGAGTATCTTATCACGAAATTATCCCCAAAAGAAGTAAGACTGTGGCCTTCTTGACATATTTGAGATATGGTGTGATGTCTTTTCCAGTCTGAACATCAAAGAATTTCAAGTTTAAGATAATTCGTTACTAACTACTCATTCTTAAGGACGGGTCGGCTACACGTGATGGCGCTGTATACACTCTAGACAAAAAACAAACTGCACGTGAATGCATCTCTAAAGATTACAAAGTGTATCTCATATCATCTTAATATCAAGGTAATGAAAGTACTGTAAGCTATTGAAGCATGGTTTTGTTCAGCTATCTTCTTTGTCAAAGGTTTTAATGATGAATAAATGAGGTTAAGCTAACCAAAGAGTTAACCCATCCCCACACGATTCCCCCATTTTACGCCATTTTATATTTTGCTAGCTAAAACTCGTAGGTTATCTATGCGTGTGGGGTTTGTGTACCGGCCACGCCGCTATGTCCTTGGGCAAGGCAAGGCAATTTTTTAATTTGAATGGGGGTTAAAGTCGATTTAAACAGTAATCCAGTCATATCGCAGCGGCTGGAGCATCTAACCATGAATTCACGGTATTTCTTACAACAGTACTACCACCATATCCTTTCCGAGTCCGCAGTTACTCATCCCAGTTAGGTCTTCGATTATCCACCCATTTGTGGGAGACAAATGTGGTTAAGGATATATCCTAGGGACGGGGATCGAACCCTGGACCTCATGATTAATAATCCGAGGTGCCTGCCTGTCTAGCACTGACGATACAATGGAAACACAAATAAGTGAACTTCGGCGTGAATTACTGAACAATTGTTAAACACGGCGTAAAATTCGATTCAAACAAAGGTGGTTATCACTTATTACATGAGAGAGAATACAAGCATCAGTAAACTTCAAAAATTCTTGAATGCAACGGAAACTTTTTTCATGACTGTCTCTATTCACGCGTTATTAAAGTTGCATAAAGAGCTTTAATAGGCAAATGAAACTGCAGAAAAACATAAATAAAAACTAAACTTCGTTGGAGAAATAAATGCTTGAATCAGTGTTGTAAATTTTAGGAAGAATCGCTAGGGTTTATTTATCTAACTGATTCATCTAAATGATTGTTCAGTTCCAAAAATAGGTAATATTAATTATTCAATAAGTAAAATGCTAATTGAATAAACAAGACTTGAGTAGCAATCGTCCGCTTTTTCCTGAAATACCAATTCTCTACGAAAATGTGTTTTTTATTAATCCTTGCCATGCTGAACCCGGGCTATTTCTGCTCTGGTTGAAGTTATGGACTATGATAAGCCTATATGCTGTCTTATCTTAGCCTACATCACCTGTTTGAAGCTTAAAACCTAGTCGTTTACAAAATTAATTAACCTTTTCCCGTTCTATCCCTGATTTTTACGTCACAGTGTTTTTATACTTGTAACAAGCAATTTCTTCCTTTTCCACAATACTTTTTACCCTTCTATGTGGTTATTTTTTAAGAACCAAGCTTGACCTCTGACAAATATTTCGTTGCCATCTGTGCTGAAGGACATAGACCTACTACAGCAGCAAGATAAACAATTGAATGGGTTTCTACAACTACTAATCAAGACTTTGACACGGAACAAGTAGACCGGAGAAAACGTGGTTAGGTCATTGACATTACTTCATCATCCCCGAGGAAGCAACGAATAACGCAAGCTTTGAAATACTGATTGATCGACTGAACATGGTTTAACGCCACTTTTAACATGATTTCAGTCATATCGCGGCGGCTGGTGCACTATGTATTCCTGGTCTTTTTCACACTAACACTACCACTACAATCTTTCCTAGCCTCCAGCTGCTATCCCACTTAGGTTTACGATTAACCACCCATTGGTGAGAGACAAATGTCGGAAAGGATATGTGCCGCCGCCGGGGATCGAACCCATGACATCACATGATTGGCTTTGAAATATACTTTACTGCGTTGTCTATAGAACTATGCTTATATCAGCTCACTTATTGGAACCATGGCAAGCCCTAGATAAATATTGTACTACATGTTTGATGATATGAATTGATCTAATCAACGGTTTATCGTAAAAGGAAGACAATGACTTAACCCTTGTCATGTTGAACCCGGGACATTCCTGTTTTAGCAGGTGGTATAGACAAAGATTAGCCTGCACTTAAGTGCAGTCTGATCTTGGTCTACACCTCCTGCTTGTCTCCTTTCAGCCAGAGTTGTTTAAATGATCAGATTCCAAGAAGAATATTGATCCTCATTAAGACCTTCAAGTGCTGTGGGTCCTTTGATTTTAAAGCAATTCTGTATAGGATTTTAATCCATCTTGACATTGATAAATAATAAGCACTTTTGTTTCATTTTCTAACAAAGAGCTCTACGTACCTGCATAGTTATCAAACACTGTTGGTGTATATTCTTCCTTGAAGTCTCTAGACGAAAGCCTGTTCGCCAGACTCGATTTTCCCACCCCTGAGTCCCCAACTAACACACATTTTATTGTACTTTTCATTTTATCTCGAAACTCATATTTTTTCTTCATGTCTGATTGGAATGTATTCAGCACCATGTACTATCCTACACGAACAACACGTAACTTTCATGTACATTGATACCCGAATCACATAACTTTTTATACAATACAATCTGTTGGACGTATACGACGAGCGAATTTTACAAAATATCACATCCTTTTAACCACCATATCATTTTATTCCGGCAATTCTCTCTGTATCTCTGTATCAAGCACTTAATCCAAGTGTACTCTCTTCCGTCCTCGTTCAGCTTTTTCTTCCTTATGTTAGATTATTCCTTCACTGAAAATTTAAAATTAATAAGCGTGAAAGATTTTCATGTAGCCTTTTTTACAATTCATGCATATGTTAAAGATAGAAGACAAGTTTTACAGTTGTTAAAAAAGACGCAAAATGACAATAAACCACGTTCACAGAATGAATAAAAAGAAATTAACATAACCATCCTTAAAAGAATGCATCCATGTTTGATTTAAGCAACGAATTAACATTTGTGGAGTGAGAAACACACTTGTAAGTTTTTTTTAAGAAATAAAAAACAAAGGAGAAATGGTCTCGCCATTGGTGTGAACGTATAGCTATAATATAAGAAGAAATAATGACAATTGACCAAAGCAGTAAATTCATTTGTAGAAATGTTCTACATAGGATTTGAATAAAAGATATTCTTGAAAGTGAACCAAGTGAAGATGGATTTGACAATGAACTCGGACAAAGGCCTCCTTGAACAGTTCCTATTAACTTTTATTTACTCCTACTAAATCCATTCCAACACAATCCGACTTTCTGACGCCCCGCTCCCTCCGAAGAAAAAACTTTCAGGAAAAATATGGAAAATGAAGCAATTGCATGTTACAAACTAATTCTTCTTTACCCAATATGTTTTCTACCAAAATAGGCATTTTTCAAAATTTTATTATCTTAGAATTGTCGTCTGTAACTTCTTTCATTTTGGACCAGTCTCAAAATGTTGCCGTCTAGTAATGAGCTGAGAAAAACTTCGGTTATTGGATAAACATTTAGAGTACATAAACGTTTATAAAATATAAAAAAAGTTTTGAGGGTCCTATGAAATTGCAATTCTTCTTGGAAAAAAGGGAAAAAAGAAAACCGACTACACTAACTTCCTATGCAATCATGCTTTTTGGCGCCCCTCTCTGTAAAAACTTTGGAAAACATTGTGGAGAAATGAAGAAATTGCTTGTTACAAGCAATTTCTTCAATTTTCACAATTTTTTCTACCCCAGAAAGAAATATATTTTTTAAATTATTTCAACTAAAATTTGTCATCTTTAGCTTTGTCAAATTTGACCAGTGTAAAATTTAGTCGTCTTGTAATGAGTTTAAATAACGTGCTTATATATACATACCAACAAATTAATCTACCCTACAATAAGACGCTATGATTACTACACCATA
The DNA here is from genome assembly GCA_946902895.1 of Fragum fragum. NCBI lineage: Eukaryota > Metazoa > Mollusca > Bivalvia > Cardiida > Cardiidae > Fragum > Fragum fragum. Next base: position 7,116,981 of record OX336366.1, read on the forward strand.
AATTCCAAGCTTCTTTTCCTAGAATTTTACTGCGATCCCAAGTTAGGAAAAAATTAATTCACGCCTGAATCCTTTATTTCTCAACTAAACACCAGGTTTTGTGGATACATAATGCAATAGTCTCGATGAGACACCAACAAAAAAGAGAAAATGTAACAAGTCAATATCAGACTAACTATAGTTTTACATCATCCCTGTTTCCCGAAGTTCCACCCATCTATCTATATAATCATCTATATTTTCCCTCGATATTAACTATGATGTAATCAGGAAAGCCGAGTTAATCCATATACCAGAAAAAACTTCTCCATAAAAAACCCTTCCTGAGTTCACTGAAATGCTGTATTATTAATACTCGCTATGATAAACTAATGAACTTTCATCTACCGCCGACTGTCTCGTGAATGACAAAGCCATAGAATCGAACATTATAATTACTCTGTGTCGAGAATTGTGGCAATTTTCAAAATACTTCTTTTGTAGATGCTGATTGAAGATTGTTCAATATCGAGGTTAACATTAAATCGATTGCTTAGAGCAAAAACATCATAATTGTCGAAACACTGTATAGACACTATCAATTTGTACAATTTGTACAATATACAAAGTACATGTATGTCCAGGTTTCAAACACCCGACGAATTGTGATTTTTTACAAAACAATTTCGAATGCTAATGGTATTTAGCTAGATTATTTAGAGAAAAAAAAACATAATACGAAAAGTAGAAATGGCTTATCATAATCTTTTTTTTCTTTTAATTCTGTTTTCAACGAAAAAAGTGCGATACAAAACTTTTTATCGAACTTAAAATCTAACAAAATATTTCAATTCTTAACCATGATTTTTTGAAAACCCTTAAGTGTGGGTTCTTATTAGAACTGTTTAAAAAAGAGGGTACTTAATACATGACTTACCACTAAACCCTGAAGACAGTTTTTGATACCTTTCCTACATAAATAAATCGCTTCTCCTTTTCAAAAGTATTTTATAGTTATCCATATATGTCCTAATATTGTCAATGATGTTATTAGGAAAGCCAAGTAAACAATAAAATAAAAAATAATCCTTCGTAATTTTTCCTTTATATATAGAAAAATCCAAAGTTCACTGGGTTGCTGTGTTATTAATAATCGTTATGATGATACAAGCACCTTCCCTCTAACGGTGTCTGACTCGCGAATGACAAAATCCTGCATTGAACATTTAGTTACACTTTACCAGATACTGGCATGTTGTATCGCTTTTGTAGAAGTTAACTTTAATGTGTTTTAACTCATTACCATGCAACAAAATTTAAGTCTGGTCCATATTCAAAGGAATTCCAGAGGACAATTGTAGGTTGATGGAATTTTTAAAAAAATATATGTCCTTAGGATAGAAAACATTGTGGATAATGAAGAAATTGCTTGTTACAATTTTACACAATGCTTTCCAAAGTATTTTTCATAAAGGCACAATAAGAGCGTGATTGTGTGAGAATAGATTAATGTCGCATTCAACAATTGTATTATATATCGATGTTGGGTAACTTTAGTTTTAGTTGACCCATTCCCACACAGCGACACTTTTAGACGTCCCTCAAAAAGAAAAACAAATGGCAAAACATAGTGTAAAAAAGAAGAAATTGCTTGTCATAAGCACTTTCTTCATTTCCCACAATGTTTTCTACTCAGAAAATTGAAAAAATCTAGAATTTCATAAATCTTATATTGTAGTCTGCTTTCGATTTGGACCAGTCTTTAATTTAATGGGTTAGATAATAGCTACGAAGTTTGGGTCGCCTAACGACGATATCTAGATTTCTTACTTATAATAACAGTTAACCATAGAACCTAACCTATTGTCAGAACATCTACAAATCCTTAGGACCGTGATATATCTTATTTACCTAAACATTGTGTGAAAAGGGGGAAAACGAATGCCATAATCCATTTTTCTTTGATTTATGTCTTAACGTGTTTATGGCTGAGAATCTTGCTAACATTAAAAAAGTGAATTCTGTTCAGTTCTTAATTTTACACTTATCTATATTTTCTCGAAGATATTTACCTTGATGCAATCAGGAAAGCAAGTTAATCCATAAAACAGAAATACTCCAGCGTAAATTTCTCCTTCATAAAAAAACCCTTCCCAAGTTCACTAGGTGGCTGTGTTATTAATAATCGTTATGATGATACAAGCAACCTTCTAACGCTGTCTGACTCGTGAATGACAAAATCCCTCAATTGAACACTGTAGTAACCCTATACAGGATGCTGACTTCTGTTACCCTTTACTGCTTTTCAGAATTTTAGACTGGTCCAAATTCAATACGGGAGCAGGATACATTATATATTCAGTAGAATTCTAAAAGTAACCATCTTATATGATAGAAATTATTGTGGGAAAAGAAGGAATTGCTTTTCACAAGCAATTTCTCCTTTTTCCTTAATGTTTTCTCAAATATAATATAAGAGGATGAAAAAAATAGGGATTCTTAGGGATTTGATATATGTATTTGTAAGGATTTGTTTGTATAATGTTTAAGTATAGGGTTATTCAACCCAGTTTCTATGACGGAATTTTAGACAGGTTAATTCAGACTGGGTTAGAAGTTGCGAACGGCAATATCAAATTGGTGAGATTTTAAGAGCAATTGCTCTTAAAATCTCACCAATTTGATATTGCCGTTTTCAACTTCTAAACCAGTCTGAAGAGTAGAAAACATGTTGTAAAAGAAGAAAACGCTTACTGCAAGTAATTCTTCATTTTCTGTAATGCTTTTCAAAGCTATTTGCTATAGAGGCTTATAAAGCTAGAATATTGCTGGAGATTTTTATTTATTTTTTTACCATATCGTATTAACAATATTTTTTCCATACACCATTCTTGTTGAACTCATTTCATATAATCGTTTTCAAGAATATCGCTTCGAAAACATTTTTATTTTGATTTCAAATGACGTAATAATTTGAAATACATTTTAAAAATCGGCTAAGAATTACATACACTATTTGATCGTCATTTAGTTCGTCGATTCCTAATATGGGCTGTCGTTACGAACTTTTGCTGGCCTGTAGGGGATAGAAGTTTCCTTCTTTAGCCAAGGTTTCGCAGCTGAGTTAAGCTGTCATTAATGTGTGACCCTTTAAAGCATAAAACTGGACAATTTGTGGTGTTAAATGGATCAACCTAGTTAACCTCTGTGGTTAAAAGGAGTGACAACCTTCTGTCATCTTTCGTACGATTGGTTACGGAGTTTACCGAGGAGGGACGAATGACATTTACTGTGCTAGTAACTCGGCTAGAGGATTAATTACGAAGACAATTAACCTAAATATTTAGAAGTTTTATGTAAGATTGTAGGAAATAATCGACTTACTTTATTATGTGACTGTAGACAGTTTAATCTGTTCCCACACTCCCACACCGCTTTTGTGCCCATAAAAAGAAAATCTTTGGAAAACATTGTGGAAATGAAGAAATTGCTTTGCTAAGCTATTTCTTTTTCTCCACAATGTTTTCTATCGTAAAGGGTAGATATTCTATTTCGCCTGCTTGAATTCGTTGTCTGCACCCTCTTGAGTTTGGACCAGTCCAAAATGTTGCCATGTGGTAGTGAGTTGGGAAGGGAACGATTTTATTAATGAATGATTTTAAAAGAATTGCTTTATATTTCATGTATAAATTTTGTAATACATTTTACATATGTTCATGTGCGATAAAGGAAATTGAATTAATTCCGCCCATTTCCTGACGACAAAATTTTGGGCTTGCACAAATTAAAAGAGATAACGTACAATAATTCAAAGTTGATTTCTATTGAAAAATGACCGCCATAAAGCAATTTCTTCTTTTCCTACAATGCCTCAAGGCTATTTTTCTTCTGTGCGCCAAAATGCTTAGTTATATGGTCATAGGATAACCTTTGTGTATGTGATTTTGAACATTTTACTTGCCTATCAAATGATATATATATATCTTCGAAAGCTTGTCTTAGTAAATATATGATATCGGATTTGTTGTCTAAAATAATTCAAAACTTGTAAACCCTTACATAATATCAACTTTTTATGCATTGGAGTGCCTTCTTACCTGCATGAACGTGCAATATAATCTCAAGTGTAAATTGATGCAAAAAGTGGCAAATGTAAAAAATCAACACTCCCGTTATAATGTAGAAAGCTGTCTACTAATCGATGTGTCATTCAAAGGTTTCAGCAACCAAGGAGGGATGGTCAGCATCTATAAACAGCTAGGATGTTAAAAAATGATAAATAAATAAATGAATGGAAACTTGGGGATATAAAGATATCGATTGACCAACCACATCATGATTTATACCGCAATGAACATTTAGTTTCGACATTCTTTGAAAGCATTTTTGTTGGTTCGGCGAACTAAACGTCGTAACTACAGCTTATTCAAGCTGTAGTTACGGCGTTTAGATCGCCGCCCAACAATTTATTTTTCCTCGGCAACAGAGGAGGGATGGTCAGCAACTGTAAACAGAGAGGTTGTTAGGAAATAAATGAATGGATCCTGGAGAGTGTAAAAATATCGACTGACCAATTACATCTAGATTTATACCGGAAGTGAAGTTTTACTCCGACATTTTTGTGACGGGTTTTTGTTTTTTCGGCGATCTAAATGTCGTAACTACAGCTTGAATAATACGACGTTTAGATCGCCAACCAACCACTTTGCTTTTGTTATTTTTTGAGACCATAAAATTTAAAAACAAATAACGCCGTTTGATGTCGGAGTCGAATTTCGTGTCGGAGATTAGTGGGCGTGGTCAGCGATCCGTCAGATAACATTATATCACATTAAATTATTTGAAGATACTCTGTGATCGCTGATGCAGCCTTTAACACATTACCAGACGACACAATTTTAGACCGGTCCAATTCCAAAGAAGTTTCAGACAATAGGTCAAAGTCAATTTCATTTCAAGTATTTCTGTCGTTCTAAGTAGAAAACATGAGTAAAATAGTAAATAATTGCTTGTAATAAGCAATTTCTCCCTTTTCCACAGCGTTTTCCTATCATTTTTTTCTTGAAAGGAGATTTAAAGCGGTACTGGGTTAATTTCCTAAACTGAAAGCCATATTAACACCTGTCCATCTTACATGTTTTTATTAATCATAATTCGTTCATTAGTTACTGACAAATTACACTTGTCAAATTACTAAGCTCGCTGTCAGAAAAGGTCGTTGTTTAGGCGGGGTTCGAACCTGATATGATTAACAGCCTCGTACGTTTTTCGACAATGTTTTTGAACGCGAACCCAAATAACGGGAAAACTTAAAACGTTAAAAAATTAGTAATTCTGAAACATATTCGTTCTTAAGAAAGTAAAGAAGTAATTTAGAATTGCTGACTAAAGGTGAACGAATGTGTCTCTACACCAAAGAGTTGATGATAGTTTGCTATAGAAAGAAAAAGAAATATAAAGATTTGTGCATTTAGCCCTTTTATGTACAACCCCTAGATTTAACGTCCAATGTACTTTATACTTGATTAAACATTGTGGGAAAAGAAGAAATTGCTTATGACAATTTCTTCTTATCCCACAATATTTTCTATCAGGATATTTTTCAAATTTCACTCATCTTTATCGTCGTCTGAAACTTCTTTCAAATTTGACAAGTCTGATATTTGAAAACAAAACAAAACAAAAAAGACCCAACAACAACAAAAGTTAAAATACAGATTGGCGGAGCGTCATCGTTGATATATTCTATTTTCCTGCAAACTGGACTTGGTTTTCAATCTTAATGTATACACAAATGTAGAGTAGAAAAACACAAAAAGAGACACTAAAATAAAATAAAAAATACTTATTTGATTTCCATTTCAGTTTCTTTACAAATGACATATCAGCGCTATAAATAAAAAATTCGATTAACCAATCAAATCATTCATTTACACCTGAAGTGTATGGTAATCCCCGACATTTCTGTCGGATTTGAGACTTAAGATTTTATTCAAGTTGTAGTTACGATACTTAGGTCACCAACTAACAATTTGCTTTTGATTAATGTTCCTGACCACTTATTTTGAAAACGTACGTCGTTTAATATCTCATTCGAACTTGTTGGGGGGCAGTGGGCGGGGCTAGCGATCCGTCAATATCAAACGCAGCAGAAATTAAAGCCTAATTCCTCATTCAGTTTAAAGTTGCGGGCGACAATTTAGATAGTGTGTATGTTGAATAACAAAACAAAAGCAAAACATTCAGGATTGATAGAGAATTATGGGCAAATTAGAAATAGAAGTGCTTATTACGATCATTTTTCTTTAAAGACATCGACGGTGTTCTACCAAAACCTCGCTACTATAGCTTATACTAAGCTGTAGTTACGAGGTTTAGGTTGAACACTGGTGATATGATTGTACTTTGATCCAAGGTTTTGAGAGCTATTTGGTTGACAAATTTGTACAGATCTTCAATTGTTCAATTAAAATATTCCAAACAAAAACCAGCTATAATTGCATGTGTTACATTATTAAAACATTACAAAAGGTTAACGCAATGGCGCGTTAAATATCGAACTCATTCTGATTCATGAAATGTTTAACCCATCACCAGACGAGAATATTTTCCGGTCGATACAAATTCAAAACGGTTGAGGACGCCAATTTCAAGTTGATAAAATTTTGAATACTATCTATTCTTTTGGGTAGTGGGAAATAAAGAATTTTCTTTTTTGACCCATTATCACACAATCACGCTTTCCAATGTCATGAAGAAATTTAGATCATAGATGACTTTGTGGGAAAAAGGATAAATAGCTCGTGAAAAAACAATTTATCCTATTTAGCACTTATTTTTCTAATTTTAGCGCAATTTGAAATGTTTGTAACTTGAAGCAGTCTAGATTTTTGTCGTCTGGTAATAGGTTAAAACAATTTCTTCATTTGCCAAAATATTTTTTGCGGGGAGGGGGGAGGGGGAGGGGGGCTTAAAATTCCGATATCAGTGTGGTCTAAGACCCAAACAGTACACCATACTCATGGCTTTTGGTGCTCCGAAGGTCCGCAGTAAACGGCTAACAGTAAATAATACTACCTACAGTGGACTTTTGACCCATTAAGTGCGCCATAGTTTAAACTGTCACATGTTTTCTGGTTACTAGGATGGAGGAAAAATGGCAGAAGGATGGGCGCTATTTTTCTCAGCATTGTAACCGATTAAAGATCGGGGGAGAGATCGCTTTTTGAAAACCTTGCACATTGATTGATCACTTTCTCTTTACTCTCTGAGCAATGATGTTGAAGATATCACAGACTGTTTGGTGTACGGTTACTAGAAAGGCACCATCTCTAGGGTAAACAAGTTAAACATAAGACACCACTCTATTTTCGTTTGCATTATCAAGATATACTATAGATGTGCAAATTCAAGTGAGAGATCAAAGGTTGCCATTGTCTAAACAGGTATAGACCAACTTGACATTTGATCACTCAGTATGACCTGTACATCTTTACAGGCTTTATGAGCTCCTAGAAACCCCGCGATCCCGTTTCACAGTCAGGCAAACACTTGTTTAACCCTGTCCTAGTTAATCCCTGGTTTTTACGTCCCTGAGGTTTTATAATTGAGAAAACTTTGTGGAAAAAGAAGAAATTGCTTGTGACAAGCAATTTCTTTTTTTTCCACAATACTTTCTACCCTACTAAATGGTTATTTTTCAAATAAAATCAACATTAAATTATCGTCCGCAAAACCTTTGAATTTGGACGGGTCGAAAATTTTTCAAAACAGGAAAGGTTAAGTCGTTTAAATCCAGTCATTGTCATAAGAGCATCAATCTGCAATGAGAACCAAGTATCTCTTTTAGACAGCAAAATAATATAGTCTTTGCAAGAAAACTCTATTGCTTGAAAAGCAAATTTTTTCATAATTATATTTATTGGTTTTCTTTTGGGATTTTACTTATGAGCCCTTTCATTTTTTTCTTTATTTCATCATAGTTTTTTTCCAATTCGATTCAACACCTTAATCGAGTTAACCCTTGTCATGTTGAATAAAACTCACTGATTTCAGAATTCCACTAAAATCAAAGGACTGAAAGCACTGCTACCACCTATTGTCGGCAAATGTTTCATTTGACAACTTATATATAACCCAGGCATGAAAAAAGACAACCAGGTGGTGTAGTCTAAGATCAGACTGCAAAAATGTGCAGGCTGGTCTTTGTCTACACCTCCTGCTAAAACATGAATAGTCCAGGCTCAGCGTGACAACAGTTAAGGGTCGAGTATCAGACGCAAAATAACTCTTGCAGTAAAGTTCAATATAACAGGCGCGCATGAGTCACTCAATGTGTTTTTTCTCTCAATTTCTTCTTTCTTCTACATCAGCTGTTTCTCTTTATTACCCTCATTGCTTTTTAAATACTTCTCGGTCGAGTGACAAAGAGCAGCTTATCTTGTTGGTTCAAATAAAGACTGGGATATCAATGCTTATAAGCAATACAAACTGCTATTTGATTAAGACATTTCGATTTATAATTACTTGAACCTAATTTCGCTTTAGTAAAATAGTCTGATACAACTGGGATCTTGTTGAAAGGGAATTAAAATTAGTTTAAATGGTTGTTAATAAGATGATATGCTTAGAGATCAGCAAGGCTTTTCATAAATATAATGGAGAAAAATGGCAAGTTTTGAAATTTCAACATTATCCTCATAATTCAATTAAAGGTTAATATCATAATGAGTACAATTTGAAGCTGAAGCACCTTACCATGGAATCCTTGTATTTCTCACACCAGTACTTCCGCTACATCCTGCCCGAGCCTCCAGAAGTTCACCCCACTTAGATTTCCAACCATTCGTAGGAGACAAATGTTGGAAAGGATATTCGCCGAGGCCGCGGATCGAACCTACCCAGGACCTCATGATTGGGAGTGGTCGAAATGTTGACTACTGTGAGAAAGAGTTAGCATAAGCTTCTGCACTATCGTAATCATTCATTGACAAGCTCTATTTAGGTAAGCTAGGGGACCTAGCTCTTGTGATGTCACGATGCAGTCGGAACTCCTCCTTCAATTCTACGAATCAAACCCCGGTTTGTTCGTAGAATCGAACGAGGAGTTCCGATTGGTCACGATGTAGTTGGTAGTGTTGGTTAGCCCATTACAAGACGACAAACTCTTAGACTGGTCCATTTCCAAGTATGTTGCAGACGAAAAACTCTTAGACTGGTCCATTTCCAAGTATTTTGCAGACGACAATTTTTAAGTTGATAATACTTTTTTTGTCGTTTGAGGTAGAAAAAATTTTGGATCATGAAGAAATTGATACAAGCAATTTCTTCATTTGCTACAATGTTTTCCTAAGCTTTTTTTTTGTAGACGTCAAAAAGCGTCACTGTGTGGAAAAATGCCATTAATACGGCCAACGTTACATTTTTTTGAAAACACTGCCGAAGTCTTTTACTGTTCAACGCTTTTAGAGTATTTTGTCGTTGTTATTCTAAGACATCGTAACTACAGCTGTAGTAACGGGGTTTAAGATTACACCGACGACTTGTCGTTTATTTGTCTATCCTTGTGAGACCGTTATAACATTATCTATTTGATGCACTTTACGAAACTTCGCCTAAAGTATTTGCATTACAAATATTCTGGCTTAACCCATTCCCATTTAATGATGCATTTTGACGCCCCTATAGAAAAACACCACACACAACACCAACACCAACAACAACACCAATACACACACACACACAATTGGAAAACATTATGTAAAATCGAAGAAGCTGCTTGCAACAGGAAATTTTCTTCATTTATCACATTGGTTCCTACCCAGAAAGGTGAAAAAAAAAAAGTTTCGATAACTTTCAATCGTCATCTACAACTTCTTTCAATTTGGACCAGTCTAAAATTCTCTCGTCTGGTAATGGCTTTATCTATATTCCCAAACAACAACGCTTTTTGGATAATCCAAGAAAAACAGCTTTCGAAATATAGTGGTAAATTAAAAAAAAAAACAAAGAAAACTGCTGGTTACAATTAATTTCTTCATTAACCACAATGTTTGTTTTTTTTATCCTAAAAGGCAACGATTTCTAAAATAAAGAATTATCGTCTGCAACATCTTTCAAATTGGATCCAGCTAAAAAAACTTCCGAAAAATTTGCTGTAGAATCTCCTCGCAGACGGACTTCAAGCAGAGCATGAAACAAATGATTTAATTTTGAATACCATGAGTTCGCGCTATCACCTCATTTTTACTTTTACAAAGCGCATCGTGAAATCTTAACTCAAATTTAAAAAAAGCCACATAATTGGTTTGATGTCAAATATATGAAAAAAGACACTTAGCTTCATGAGATGGGGTTGAATATGGAAAGTAAATAGGATATAGATATAATATAGACACATAGCCTTGAATTGGTTTTTTCTCTAATTCTCTGTATGTTATTAACCAATTTCATGCTGAACCCGGAATATTCCGTTTAAGTCCAGTCTGATCTTAGTCTACACCCCCTGTCTGTCCTTTTGAAACCAGAGTTGTTTATGAAATGATTTTTCAAACGAAGTATTGACTATGAACAATAAGTACTACCAGTGCTTTCAGCGCTTTGATTTTTTATACTATTCTAAAATGGATTTTATTCAGCATAACAAGGGTTAACTTGCTAGCAAAACACATTTTCAAAATCTATTAGGGCAAAGCGCAGATGGTATAGCGTCGGACTCCCAATGATGATGTCAAGGGTTCGATCCACGGTCGCAGCTATTATCTCTTCCGATATTTATCTCCCACCAGTGGGTAGATGATCATTAATCTAAATGGGGAAAGCAGCTTAAGGTTCGGAAAGTGATAGAACTCATGTGAGAAATACCGGGGATCCATAATTAGGTGTTCCAGCTTAAATGCCAGGCGATTTGACTGAAATACTGTTAAAAGTCGCGTTAAAACCAAAAACCCCATATATATATATAAAAAAAAAAAAAAATAAAGATCAAAATCTATTCGATTTTTTTCTTCACTTTGTTATGATCAGTACTGCCAGAATGGTTGTTACACGGCAACATTTTCTTTTACTATTGACTAAAAAGTTCAAGAATCTGTTGATTTATTTCTGTATTAACCCCCCTTTTTTCACGGACAAATTCGGGGCTCTCATTTGAATTAGCATTGAACCCTTTCCTGTTTAATCCCTGTTTTTAACGCCCCTATGTTTTTATACTTGGAAAAAACATTGTGAAATAAGAAGAAATTGCTGGTTACAAGCAATTTCTTCTTTTTGTTTTTTCAACGGCCCTACGTTGTCCATTTACCCAAAGTTTTCACTTACGCTTACGAAATATAAGGAAGACCAATTGACGGATTGCTTACCCCGCTCACCGAGCTCAAACAGGATGTACCTAATAGATATCAAAAAGATTACTTTTCAAATTTCATGGCTACGGGTACGTAACAAAAATCTAAAATGATCTGTTGGCGACCCAAACATCTTAACTACAACTTGACTATGTTAAAGTTCGCCACCCACCCCCTCAAAAAAATGCTTCACTTAAATGTCAGCCAATGTTGGAGTTCAAAGTTTATTTCCTGTCTAAAATGAAGATTTTATTGGTTAATTGATTCTTTGATTGATTACAACGATCCGTCAATTGTGTGTTGTGACTCCCTGGCTTGAGTGTCAGAGGTCAGATCCGAACCCAACTCCTAACCCATTACAATACAACTATATTTAAGACTGGTCCAAATTCAAAGGAATTGCAGAAGACAACTTATAGTTTATGAATTTTAAGATTTGTTCAACTTTCTGGACAGAAACATTGTGGTAAATGAAGTAATTGCTTATTGCAAGCGATTTCTTCATTTTCCACCATTTTATCTCAATTGTTTTTCTTGAAGGGCGCCAAAAAGCGTCATTGTATGGGAATGGGTTAAAATCTAAGGACAGAGAGTAAAATAAACCTGGAGACCGTCTCTGTTCGACCTCAGACTCCGACATTCGTGCTCAATCAACGAATGGCAGAACTTTCACGATCTGTTATCCAGGAAAACATGCCTCAATGACATAATAATTTAATTTTTAATTTCGTCTATCTATAACGGGCGTTCTGATTGGTCGAAAAAAATTATTCATAACTCCATGAACAAAATTTTGATCAAGCAGCTAGTTTGTATGCTTCCGCACAAAATAGTTTCATACAAAAAAGTATCAAAATTTGTAAAGTTTTTGCTTTTTTCGCTCGATGCTATTTAATCATAAGAAATGGAAGAGAATATTTTTGTTTTCATGGAGGTATGAACCGAAAAACCGAATCACACTTATGTATGAATCCGCTTCGCGTATTCATACAGTGTGATTAGTTTTCAGCTCTTAAATAAATATTTTTGTTTCATTTCTTTCGTCAATTTTAGAATAAACTGTCGTCTGAATCGCAAATATGAAAAAAAAAAAAAAAAAAAAAAAACGAATATCTTAAAAGTTTACAAGGTTTCAACTGTTATTGTACATTAACCCATTACTAGGTGTTAAATAAAGATTGATCCAATTTTATGATAGTTGAAGGCGACAAAACTTAGTTGATGGAATTTTTTAAAAAAAAAAAACATTTTTTTAAGCAAACGTTGTAATTAACGAAGAAGTTGCTTGCCACAAGCAATTTCAGCAAACATTGTGGGTAACGAGCAATTTCATCATTTCCACAATGTTTTCCAAAGCCTTTTCTTGAGGAGCAGGGCGATAATCTTTAAATGTTGACGTCATCAAAATCTTGGAGTTTTCCAACGTCATAACGTAACGTTATTCAAACATTTTTTTCTGGATAACGTATCTAATATAAAACATCTGGAAAAAAAACATTGCTTGCTTTTAAGAGATCCGTCATGGGGAAAAGTTACTATAGATTTTCGCAGTCCGATCATGTCGAGATATACAGTTAAACTTCTATTAACCCATTACTACACAAGAAAAAAAATAGACTGGTCCAAATTGAAAGGAGTTGCAGACGATATTCTATAGTATATGAAAATTTAGATTTGTTTAACTTTTTTGGTAGAAAACATCGTGTAAAATGAAGAAATTGCTTGTCACAAGCAATTTCTTCATTTTAAACAATGTTTTCTCAGTTGTTTTCTTGAAGGGCGTCCAAAAGCGTCATTTGACTGCCTCGATGTCCGAGTGGTATTGGTACTTGACTCGTGATCTGAAGGTCACGGGTTCGAGCCCCACCGTCACCGAGGTGTGTTCATGGGCAAGACACTTAAAAGCCAGCCTCAGTCTACCCAGCTGTAGAAGTGGGTAGCAGTGGAGATAAGCCACTGCCTCTCTTTCAGGGACGTGAAAACATCTGGTTTGTGTGTTCGAGAGCGACTCTATAAGCTTAAAGCTTTCGTCGCAATCGAACTAAAATAAATTAGTATAAACTAAAAGCGTCATTATGTGGGAATTTCCTAAGCGGCCACCCTTAGGATGACCAAAATGTGGTCAGTTAATCTATGTCGATGAAAATTATTAGAATATGATTAAGTTGTAATAATTTTGATAAGCAAAAACGTCCAATTCTGATGATCTTAAATTTTTGGACTGTGAATTGTGATTCTGGTCGGTATATGAAAGTGGTCGTTTGATAGAGGCTTAGCAAGATTTACTTTATCTTTCTTTCCTTTGACTGCCCTTTCTTGATATACATGCATATATGACTCCAGTAACAGACATTTTTTGTAGAATAAAAAAAATGGTTTAACACAATGCCAGATGACAAAATTTTAGCCTGGTCCAGATTGAAAGAAGTTGTCGGAAGCATTTTAAATTGAGCTAAAAAAAAAAAAAAAAAAAAAATAGGCGCCAAATATCGTAGAAAAACATTGTGAGAAAAGGAGAAATTGCTTGTTACAAGCAATTTCTCCTTTTTCCCACAAAGTTTTCTGAGATTGTATTTCTTCAGGGCGTGTGACGGTGTCATTCTGTGGTAATGAATTAAATTTTTTCTTGTCATTTCGAAAATATTTTTTCTTCAGTTTTTTTCGTTTTATTTCTCTGGAAAGACGGTGTTGATAGAAATCACTCGTGATATAACAACTAGTCAAAGTCCTCATTTACCTGGGAAATTCAAATAAAGGAACTGCGGGTACAGAATGAAGGCGTGGTTGTCAATTTACATGGTAAAGGAATGATAATTATCCCGCAGGTAAATTGTTTGATGATAGAAGGAATTACGCGAATGTTTACCTTTACTCTTACTGAATACTTGTGTCTATGAATGTCAAAATTAGAAGTATATGAGATTCCATATTACGCAGAGAAATATACATGTATGTAAAAAAGATTCGGGGATCTGTCGGAAGATTATAGCCACAGTTTGCTCAATTGACCAATCACAGCTGTCAATCAAATAATCATTCCACCTATCTAATCATTGTCTTAGACCGGAAATACCTTTTGAACTTCGTTATTGGCCGATATTGATGTTGAACATCTTGTTCGGTTTGGCGACTTAAACAATATAACTACAGCTTCGATAGGTTGTAGTTATGACGTCTAGTTCGGCAGCCATTAGTATCGAAACGGAAGCTCGCGTTTGAGTCATTTGCGTGGCAAGCGATGTGGGCTGGTGAGCTATCCGCAGATTGACCAATCGCGGCCGCAAATCAAGGAATCAACCGACCAATCAAAGGTTTGTGACCTAAACGCCGTAACTACAGTTTATTCCAGCTGTAGTTACGACATTTAGGTCACAAACCAACTTTTTTTTCTTTTTGTTACATGCTCCTGGCCATAAGTTTTAAAAAATAACGCCGTAAAAACCGAGGCGGAAATCCTGTTGGAGAAAATGGGCGGAGCATAGGGAGTCAGTGGGTGGGGTCAGCGATTGGTCAAATTGTTAGCGACGAGAAACAACATGATATTACAAAGCGATTTTAACCTTTCACGACAAGTGAAATGCTTTGTGGCGCACCTTCGATAGGAAATAAAAACATAGTAATTACATCTTATTTAAACTTTTGTCGCTAAAGGACGCCATCTTCTACTGTATTCTCTTCTTTGTTAATACTACTTGGTGAAATTTGTCAACTCTCATTTGGTTAATTAATCAAATCACAAACCATATTCTGAAGTTTGATCTTTGATCGATTGAGTAGCCCAGATTTGGCGTACTACTCACATAAAGCATTCACGTCCTAATGTAACACATGAATTTTCTTTTTTTATATAACATGTTAAACGTTTCTGTGAGTATGTCTAGGTTCCGGTAATAAAAGGGAGACAACTCATACTGTTTGCACCATGAAAGCAGTATCCATAGCTAATTCATTTGTTTCAAATATTTTTGAAACAAATCACGTTTGATATCTCAGACAAACTCTTGTGTCGGGTGCAGCTGTCACGGCTAATGATTCTTCGAGTGTGACGCCCACTAAATCCCTGCGAGAAGTGCCATTTCGAATTTAAATTGCGCTATTTTGCAAATCTATGCCCAGTACGTGAATCAAAAAGCCAAATAGTTGATTGGTAACGTAAACGTCGTAACTACTGCATGAATAAGCTGTGTAACGACGTTTTTAAGTCGCGAGACCAACAAAAATGTTTTCGCATTTATAAATCGGCCAGTGTTCGAATTCAAAGTCCACTTTCGGTCTAAATGAATAATTTGATAGGTCTATGGATATTTTGATTGACAGCCGTGTCCGTTAATGAAGGTGATTGTTCGTTTTGATTGAAACATAATCGAAACTATCCCAAATATTTGACGAATTAAAATCAAAATTTATTAACTTCAGACAAACAACGAATTCAAGTAAAAACCGTCCTCTGGATTGGGAAAAAGCTTTATACAAACAGTTTTATTTCTCAATAGATACGATATAGATATTTTATCTTTATTTAGGTAATCCAAACCTCCCAACTATATAAAAGTTTTCAATTTTTCTTATACTGAAATGGGCAACTTTGGAACGTGTAAATTTTAAAAATCCTATAAATCTAAAACATTCCTAAATGGCAATCTAACAATCGCACTTCCGACGATCTGATACAAGTAGTTTACTTTTCGCTACATGTGACTGGGCCATTGTTGCAAAATCGCTGTTAAATATCTAATATCTAAATCGAACTTCGTATTTGTGACCGGCTATGGGCGCGGGCAGCCATTCTTCTATTTCTTACTGACTTACTTATTGTCATCAACTTAAAATGTGTAATGAAATCTATTAGAATACTTCTACTGGCAAACAAGTGTTATTGCAACAAAGTCTTCAAAACGCCCACCCTATTTCAAGGTTCTTAAAATTCGGAATTGTTTAGATATGTGTTATATGTTAACCTATCCCGCCGTTGTCCTGCATGAAAAAAAAAAAAAAAAAAAAAAACTGAGAAGAAAAAACTTTGTTCCAACAGGAGATGCTTGAAACATAAATTTAGAACATTCTAATATTTTGATGCCTACTTGATTAATCGAGCCGAATTAGAAATGTACAGGAGATGTCAGAAGATCGTATTTTCCCGAAGTAAAAAAAAAGAAGAAAAGAAAAAAGGCTCTCCTAGACTATTACTTATTCTTATACCATGCGGTGATTATAATTGAAGTTTATTATTGAGGCAGTAGAGAGAGACTGGGTGCAAGCGAAGAAATTCTTCCATTTATTTAACCGGTAAACTAGAAATGTTATCGGTGAATTAATCTCTCAGAGTATACAGAATAAATCAGTTAAGTACAGACGCAGTACAAAAGTTGTGTGTTTTGGAATAAGTTATTTGTTTGTTTGAATGCGGTTTAATACCATTTTTAACAGTTTTTCAGTCACATCGTAGCGGCTGGAGCACCTAACCACGGATTCCTGGTATTTTGCATTAGTACTACCCCTACATTCTTTGTGAGCCTCCGGCTGCACATCCCAGTTGGGTTTACGATTATCTAACCATTGGTGGGAGACAAATGACCGAAAAGATATTTGCGGCGAGATCGAACCCGGGACCCCATGATTAGGAGTTCGACGAGCTACAAACTGCGCTTTGACCGCGACCAATCCTTTAGAAGTTCGCTGCTAGCGGGAAAATTGACCAATTGCTGGCCCCGCCCACTGACTCCCTATGCCCCGCACATTAACTCCGACAGGAAGTTCCGCTTCGATTTTTTACGGCGTTATTTTACTAAATTTATGGCATGTAGCATGTAATAAAAAAGTAAAATGGTCGGTTAGTGACCTGAACGTCGTAACTATAGCTTGAATAAGCTGTCTGTATGCCACACAACGGTTTCCCTTAATTTTGTGTCCATGGAGCTAAGATATTTTACAAAGCAATGTCTAATTCCTCAATTGAACTTTCATGTTGGAGGCCCGTGGGCGAAGCCATGTATCTACTAATTATATAATAAAACAAATCGAAATCAGAAAATCAGGTCTCAAAAAATGAAAAAGTTTCTGTGTTGGACCGTACAGACGCCCTCTTTGGCGTGATGTATTATATTTGCTGAAAAATACTGCTAGCGCCGAATGGCATCAGACCACGTGACGTTGTCGTATGCTGTTTATTTTACGGCTCAAGTTATTCTATCGGTGGTAACAACAGTGGCACTACAGTGATCATTAATCTACTTTAGTTACCAACTCACTCACTCACTGAACCACTTACTTCATTACTTACCTACTTACTCACTCACTTACTTTCGTTCTTACTTACTTACTAAATAACAAATTTACTTACTTACTTACTTACTTACTTACTTACGTAGTTACATACTTACTCACTTACTAACTTACCTACTTACTGACTTACTGACTGACATCCTTTTTGACTTTCTTACCTGTTTACTCACGTACCTACTCACAGACTCACAATCACTAACTCACTCGCTCCCTGACTCAATAACTCACTCACCACTCTCTCACCTACTGACTTACTTACTTACTTACTTTCTTACTTACTTACTAACTATCTAACTATTTTACGTACTTACGTATCTACTTACTCATTCACTAACTTACTTACTCACTTACGCACTTACGCACTTACTTACTCACTTACTCACTTGTTGACTTAATTACTCACTTACTTGCTTTATTCACTTACTTACTAACTATCTAACTAACTTACTTATTTACTTACGTATCTATTTACTCATTCACTCACTTACTTACTCACTTATTTACTTACTCACTCGCTTACTTACTTACTTTATTTGATAACTCACTCTCTCACTCACTCGCTCGCTCACTCACTCATCTACTCACTCACCCACTTACTCACATACTTACTAATTGACTCTTTGCTACATTATCCAGCATTTTGACGCATCGTTTTTTTCTTCATTTCTCGCTGTGTTTGCTCCTCTTCATCAAATTAAGATTTCAGTTCAAACGTACTTTAAATTGTAATCTTCAAACAGATGCGGACTTTTAAGCTAAAGTGTCATTCTCCTGTTTACTTCAATTGCTACTTATTAAGCAAGGGATCTTTTTAAGTGGGGAAAACAAAACAAAACAAAAAAACGCAATGAACAGCAATGTCCGAGGGGTCTGCTGGAACGAGGAAGGTCGTAATATTTCTTTCTTGAATGAATTGCGATAGTCCAGAGAATATTTTAACGGTTAATTGTAATCATTCATTTAGACTGGAAATTGGATTTTGACTTCAACATTAGTCGCCATTAATGTGAAGCATTTTTATTGGCTTGACGACTTGAAAGTCGTAACTGCATCATATTGAAGCTACAATTATCATGTTAAGGTCGCCAACAAACCATTTTACTTTTTGTTACATGTTACTGACCATAGAGTTTGCTAAGAAAACCGTTTTATATATGAGGGGAACATCATAACGGAGGTAAGTGGGCGTGGCCAGCGATCCGTCATTCAGGGTTATAATGTGGACAGTAAAAACACGTGCATCACGATGATAATGTGCATAACTTTTGGTTCGGTCTGTTGTTTAAGTAACACTTTTTGCTTCGATTGATGAAAAACGGGTTTTGACAGCAAAATGACAAAATAAAACTTTAGCTGTCGTCCGGAATCACCTTAGTAAGAATTTAGTTCAGTTTAAATGCACACACATATATATATATATATATAAAATGAACTTAATATTTTACAATACTTAACCTTTTCACAAACTTTGTCGCTTTTAAGCCCCCCTAGTAAATAGCTTTGAAAAAACTTTGTGGAAAATGAAGAAATTGCTTAAAATAAGCAAATGTTTCTACCTCAAAAGAAAAAAAATCAAGTCAGAATTTAACAGGGAGTTATGGAAACACGTCTGTTTTAAGGTGGTGAGAAATAAATCTACATCTGGAAAAAACATTTGGTCTCGCCTGTACGCGATGAAAGGCTGTACTGATAAAACCCAGAGAACATTTTCTTCCGTTTATACATTGGACTGATGAAATAATGATATAAGGACTTTTTAAGTGATATAAGTGCTTTGAAAAATCCCCTTACATCTTATGCCTTCAACAATGCTGTGATACTGATGAAGATTAAAAAACGAAAGCTGCATGTAAATATTTTTTGAAAATTAATCTACTTTCCTCGATTGAACATATATCAAGATTATTTTTGTGTTATAATTTCTAGTGTACCTCTGCATAATTGATAAAAGTTTAATAATTTTGGTGACTTAATTCGAAATTGAATGTCGTCTGCACCATGTTCAGTCGAAAGAGGTAAACAATTGAGACATCATCAGCCACTCGGAAACACCTTGGATGTTATTGACTGAGTGTATATAGTGATAAGATGGATCCGGATGCGAACAATTCAAATCTGAAGTGATTTCCGTGAGTTCGTTCGCGTTATGGACGTCATTATAACGGAACAACGTTCGGGTCATTATGGTCCTTTGTTTTCTATGTGCTACATGTGTTAAGGTAGGTTAGCCCTTTCCTATGAAAGTCTTTCACGAGGTCGGGGTGTCCTATTAACCCTTTCCAACACGATAAAATTTTGGACCAGTCCAAATTTGAAGAAGTTGCAGACGACAATTATAAGTTGATGAAATCTTCAATATTTATCTTTTAGGAAAGAAAACATTATGGATTATGAAGAAATTGCTTGTGGCAAGCAATTTCTTCATTCTCCACTATGTTTTCCAAAGCTTTCATATAGAGGGGCGTTTAAAAATCTCATTGGATGGGTTTAAGAAAAACTGCAAGAGGACATTATAATTTATAATGTGCGCGAAAAAAATAGATGAATAGATTAAATGGTATTTTGTATTTAAAAGTCGAATTTTAAGATTGTTTAATCGTAAGTTTTTTATTCAAAAGATCTTGATACAGTAAAATAAATAAATAATAGAAAAATCCGATTACTTATTTACAGAAAAGCCTTTTCGAAGCTTAAAGAGTTTTATATTTTCTATATTATTTGAAGTGCTGAGATTCAAGAGGTTTTCTGTGTTTAATCCATGACAGATTAACCCTTGTCATGCCGATACCGGAAAATTCCTTTTTTTATAGGGGGTATAGACAAAGATCAGCCTGCACATAATTCTAGTCTGATTTTGGTCTACACATCCTGCTTGTCCCTTTTAGCTCAGAGTTGTTTATGAAATTTAATTTTCAAAATAAAACAAACCAACAAATACTGCTTTCGGTGCTTTCAGCCTTCACTTTTTATGCCGTGATTTACCCATAACAGATTAACCCTTGTAATGCCGATCCGCAAATATTCATGATTTTGGCAGAAGGTATAGACAAAGATCAGCCTGCACATAAGTGCAGTCTGACCTTTGTCTTCACCACCTGCTTTTCCTTTTTATGTCAGAGTTATTTTTCAAATAAAATAAACCTACTACAAGTGATTTTAGTCCTTTAAGCCCTAAAATTTCATGCTGTTTTTGAAAAGGATTTTATTCAGAATGACAAGGGTTAATGGTATTTTATTATCTTTTCTACCCAGAGGAATGTGAACAAGTGTTAGAAAAACATATTTTATCTTAATGTATCAGTCTATTTCTCCTTGAATTGATTTTAAATGTCACTCAACGATATCATTAGATGACAGTAATGGTGTGAAATATATCGCTTACATAACATCAACCACTTTTCCTTCACTTCATATGAAATCTACTGACGTGATAAGGAAGTTAGTAAGACGGCTAAGATGGCCCTAAATCGCTCATCTGATTTCAATTCCCCTTCCAATTTATGAACCTAATAACCAACTAAATATTTTAAGCAAATGTAATCAAAATGAAAGCCAAAGCTGTGATGAGCTGTAAAACTTATATTTCCAAAAAGTCCCACTTTTACTTGATATTTAATGGAAAACCATCATATTGAAAAGCATTCAAGTTTCTTTGCGTAACAACACAAATGCATTGTATTTCCATCAAATTGTGATCTGTAGATTTGTATCAAAGAAATTGCTATTAAGTCCCCCTTTCCGTTGACAAAGTTAAGAAAGTCAGTATATTTGATAGAAATCTTCCTTGAGACCATAAAAACATTTTCAACAAGTTTAAGAAAGAATGGGTCAAAACTGAGACTTCTTGGGCTATAAAAAAGAAGAAAATACATGTAATTGGAATGTCATGATAATCAATATGGATCTTTCTAATTATATTAAAAAATCAACAAACTTTAAAATTATTGCGCCAAAATTGTGACCTGAGGTGCACCAAAACAATTGTTAAGGCCCCTTTTCCTATTATATTTGATAGAATGTCACCATATTCCATTGGTATCTCCCTCAGACCAAAGTGATGGATTAAGCAAAAGTACTGACCCACAAAGCTTAAGTAAGAAATTTCACCAAGGCAAATTTCCCCTTGATATATAACGAAATGTCACCATATTCGCTCGCTAGGGATTACTTTAAGACCATGCAAATACTTTTTGAGAGTTTGAGAAAGACGGAGTCAATAATTATGACCTGTAACGCTGTAACAAGTTTTTTGTTTTTTTCTGTGATATGAGATAGAATGTCACCTTAGTTGATAAGGATTTTCCTCAAGACTTTACTATCAATTTCTGCAAGTTGGAAAAATATTTATCCAAAATCGTTTAGATTCAAGGAAATTGTTTAAATGTCTTTCCCCGTGATATGGGACAGAATGTAACCATATTTGAAAGGGGATCATTTCCATCAAGTACGAAAAAAACAGAGTCAAAATTTTGATCTATTGAGTGGCAACACTGAATTCAACGTAGGGTACTAAAGTACCAAACCCCTTTACCCTAATTTAATCAACTGATCCGGGAAGGGTAATAGTGATAAGCAGGTTTAACTGTATTGAGTATGCCGACCAGGGTCGATACCCATCGCTTTTTCTCACGTCATCATACCATTATACTTTTTTAACATGTCAATGACCACAATTTTTGATAAGTAACGCCGTTTAATACCGAAATGCCAGTGATCCAATAATTTTCTGACTGTAGAATAGTCATATTCTGCAAAATTCGTGAACACGTATCCGATCATTTCTTCCAAATAATTGTATTACTTTTTCTCGATTGGCTTATGCTAAAATGATACCCCCTTCGCCTTTTTTACGCATTAAAAATAGTTCAAGAGAACAATTTTTGTCTACAAAAAGTCAGAAGTTTTTAAATGATATAAAATTGAAATTGCTGTCTGCAATTTCCCTCGATATGGAGCAGCCTAAATTTCTGTTGTCTGCCCAATACGGATAGATCCAACTCTTAAACCAAATCGACCTTCTAACATCTTATTTGTAAGAGAGCTACGCTGATTATATAACCATAGAGTTTAATCCATTTCCACACGATTCCACCTTTTTACGCACTCCGAGAAAAAAAACTTTGGAAAACACTGTAGAAAATGAAGAAATTGATTGTATCAAGCAATTTCTTCATTATCCATTAACTTGAAATTATCTTCTGCATCTTCTTCCATTTTGGACCAATCTAAAATGTTGTTATATGGGAACGAGTTAAGGGATACATCCACTGCTTCACAAGAGTATTTGTTGTTTTTTCGTTTGCAAAATCAACATCCATGGATTCTTATTGTTTATTAGACGCTGAACAAAAAATGTTCCCCGGGGGATAATTTGATTGTTGCGTCATACCGTCTTAGTTTAATTTTTGGCGAGGTTCAAAATGTAATTACAGTGTAATTGAAAAATTAACCACAAAATAACTTTTAATAGACTGCTTGCTTATCATTGACCGAATTGAACTACATTTACCCTTTTAATTTCACAGAAAAGAACTTTTTATGAAAGCCTCGAGATTGTGGGGTAAATATTTAAACATTTACACGATTTGGTAGATATTTATATATATATATATATATATATATAAACTGTAATCCTGGAATATTCACGAATAAGAAAAAAGATCTTAGTAGAGCGACCACTCTATTAAACAATCAAGTCCATTAAGTAACCATAATAGAAATCTCGGTTTAAGGGACACGCCCTTAAGAATTGAAGGAGTTTTGATAAATAAAATCATAAGTAAATCCTATGTTGTTTCAACTAATAAAAATCATCCCATTGAGACTATTCTAATGAGGCACAACAAAATAGAATTTAGCAAGAATTGCGGTGCAATAATTTTTGTATGCCATCAAATCATTCCTTAATATTTTTCACGAGTAGTGGTGTTTAATACAAAATTTACTTTACAGTTAGGGTAAATGTAGCAAAAGCATTTTTCTATTGGCTTTATCAGGAGGATAGATATTCGCGGAATGTCTCGAATGTAAAAACTAGTATTTCTTATCATTTTAGAATTGTTAATCATCGTATTATAGACCTCACGATTAGACGAAATTCGTGCAATTCATTAAACTTTATTAGATGATTACATAATTGTGTGAAAAGTGTGCACAAACAATATCTTTTGTATCATCAATTGAAAGAAAATATCTATAATGAGAATTTATAGCTTTCCACACAGAATAACGCAGTTAAAAATGATCTCACATCTAGCTTTTCATTATTTTGCAATGAGTACATCTATAAGAATATAAGATTGTTCATTCTTTCCAGTGGTCGGAAATTGAAAATATGTAGACATATTCAACTTGATAGAGATTGACACTTTCCCGGCGATATCTATGGCGGACCATTCTGGTTGCGAATGACTCTATATTATGTCTAGGGTTGACAAATCTTTATAAGTTAACCTACCTTTGACAAGTAGCTGACCGTAAGCCCCGCCCACTAAACTCCGCTGGCCACGCACACTGACTCTATCAGGCAGTAATTCTTCGATATCAAACGGTGCTATTTTGCAAAATGTATGGCCAGTAACGTAAAATAGTTTGTTGGCGACCTAAACGTCGTAACTACAGCTTGAATAAGCTGTAGTTACGACGTTTAAGTCGCCAAACTAACATAGTTGCTTCACATAAGTGTAGGTCATTGTAGGAGTTCAAAGTTCTCTTCCGTTCTGAATGAATTATTTGATTGGTCAATCGATTATTTGATTGACAGACACGATCGGTCAATTATAGCCATGGTGTATTGTAAAGCGTGTGAAATGGTTAGAATATGATGGTTTTAGCAAGGCAGATCGCTTTTAACAAACTCCCACCTCAACAGGGGTCATAAGAGTATGAGAGAAGTCTTGAATTGACTGCATTAAATGATTTTATCGCTGCATATCTTAATTTCAGGAGATTTCCTCGTCATTAAATTACGACATTCTTACATAATTCTGTGTAAATGCACAGGATGTTTACAATAATAAGAGTAGGGAAAAACAGAATATAGGTCGATGCATCACACAGAAAGGGTCCATCTAAAGATTTATATAAGTTGTTTTTGTTCTTTAATAAACCCACACCCACGCAATTTCGCTATTTTACGCCTCAAAAAGCTTTGGAAATCACTGTGGAAAATAAAGAAATTGCTTGTCTAAACAATTTCTTCATTATCCACAATTCTTTCAAACCACAAAAGAAAAATATTTTTAGAATTCGACCAACTATAAATCGTCGCCTGTAACTGTTTTGAATTTGAACCAGTCTTGATTTTTGTCGTCTTGTAATATGGGAAACGCAGTCTACGCCGACTTACAGGGGTACGCAGGCTTACAAGGGGTAAAATAGTCCGCTTTTTCGTTAACAAATTACCACAAAATTCCGCTTTAACCCTTTCCTGGACAAACCCAGGATTTTACGTCACTGTGATTTTTATACTTGAGAAAACATTGTGGAAAAAGGAGAAATTGCTTGTAACAAGCAATTTCTCCTTTTCCGACAATATGTTCTACCATATAGGATGGTAAGATTTCAAATTGCATGCATTTTTCATTGTCGTCTGCAACCTCTTTGAAATTGGACCAGTCTAAAATTTCATAAAACGGGAAAGGGTTAATGCCCTTTAAGAAAATGGTCAAGGGAAACTTTGTTAAAAAAGGAGAACTTGTTTGTAAAATGCAACTTCTCCTGTCTTATCACAGTGGTCTGTACCTTATTTAGTATTTTTTTTTTCTATTTTAAGAAAACTTTGATGTGGCTTCTAGAACTTCTTTCAATTTTGACCAGTCTTAACCCTTTCCTGTTTTTCAAAATTTTAGACCTGTCCAAATTCAAAGGTTTTTGCAGACGAACATTCAAAATGGATTTAATTTGAAAACTAACTATTCAATAGGGTAGAAAATATTGTGGAAAAAGAAGAAATTGCTTGTTACAAGCAATTTCTTCTTTTTCTACTATGTGTTCTCAATTATAAAGTCAAAGGGACGTGTAAAAACAAGCATTAAACAGGAAAGGGTTAATTTTTTACGTTCGGTAATGGATAGGGAACGGTTTTTATAGCTTGCTATACAAAAATTATACATCTAAATTATTTTAAGAAACGCAGAAAATATTTGTTGTTAACCTAAAGAATCAATCACACTGTATGAATACACGAAGCGGATTCACAAATAAGTGTGATTAAGTTTCTAGGTTAAACCTCAATGAAAGCGAGAACACAAAAATATCCTCTCCGTTTCTTATATCGAGGGCTTAGAGCAAAAACATAGTATGGCTCTATACAATGTATAGAGCCATACTATGTTTTTGCTCGAAGCCATCGATATGTCAACGCCATGAATCTAATCAAAGTATATAAAATACTGTAAGCTAGCAAAGCATTGTTTTGTAATCTTCTTTGTCAAACGTGATCGTGATAAGTAACCGAGGAGTTAACCCATTCCCACACAAATCCCTCCCTTTAACGCCCCTTAAGAAAATAATTGTGGAAAACAATGTGGAAAATGAAGAAATTGCTTGTTACAAGCAATTTCTTCATTTTCCACATTTTTTTTTAAATTAGAGAGATAAATATTTTAGAGTTTTCTTATTTAAGGACTCTGATCAGAGTCATTTTTACACGATGTGCTCACGTGAGCAAAAAATACCTAGGAGATTAACTTGCAGACAGAGTTTACAACATAAGAACTACTTTTTATGGTGTAGGCATTTAACGGCTTTAGTGGTTAAGCCTCCAGTGGTGGTTTGCACTCGTTGAACTTTGAGACGACTTCAAATTTTGTCTGTTAACTTAAACTATCAAAGCTGACGCTCTGCTAGCTAAAAAAGCAAACTTTTTAATAGATTTCTGTAAAATTTTATGGAAAATAGTTGCCAGCTCAAAAGTTTGTTCATAGATGTATGAAATAAAATCAAGCTTATCAACGTTTAAATTTTGATAGTCAAAAACTGATTGGCTAAAGTGTTTTCTTGAATATATATGTGCAAGAAAAACATAACTTAAATATAGGCAATTCTTTTTAAGAGATGAAGAGAATATTTTTTGATTTCATGGAACCGAAGCGGATTCATACATTGTGTCATTAAGTTTTTCGGTTCATACCTCCATGAAAACAAAAATGTTCTCTTCATTTCTTATAATTTAATAACATCGAGCGAAAAAAACAAAAGCTTTACAAATTTTGACACCTTTTTGTATGGGACTTTTTTTCGGAAGCATACAAAATCGCTGTGTGCTCAAAATTTTGTTAATGGGGTTATGAATATTTTTTTCGACCAATCAGAACGCTCGTCATTGATAGACGAAACGAAGAATTAAATTATAACTAAATGAGATAATTTTCGCATGGATCTTTATGGTGTTACATGCAGAAGCGTTGCGAACTATTCAGATACAACTTATGCCACTAAGGGCGTTTTCTTAACATGAAGTAAATCTTCAGTAATCGACTAAAACCTCGTAACTACAGCTTTTTCAAGATGTAGCTATGGGGATTTTGTCACTCATGAACAGATCCTAGAGAAATTTCTTGTCACAGTCGTACAATACATTTGATACAATAAATATGGAAATTGATATTGCATACAAATACTGATTTATTCATAGATATGTATCTTTATCGTAATGTGTTATTATGTACGAAAGAAAATTACTGCATTCAGAATTTCTACCTCTTGTTATGGAAATTTGTATCAAATATAAAACATATTCTTCTCTTTCACATTGTGATAGAAGTGACAATGCACCATAAATACACGCGAAATCCATCACGCAATAGGGCTCTTCTTTTATATACATGTGTGTGTGTGTATATATATGTGTGTTTGTGTCAGTTTTGCACAACTGATCGTCGCTATCAATCAAAATATTGATTGACCAATTAAATAATTTATTTAGACCGGAAGAGAAATTTGAAATCCGATATTTATGTTGATTTTTATTGTTGCTTTTGTTTGGGAACTTTACATCATAACTACAGGTTTTTCAAGCCACATTAACGGTGTTTAATTCACCAGAGAAACATTTTATTATTTGTTTCAACTTTTTACTGACCATGAATTAAACCCTGATCATGCTGAAACCGGAATATTCCTGTTTTGCAGGAGGTTTAGACAAAGATCAGCCTGCACATAAGTGCAGTCTGATCTTAGTCTACACCACCTGTTTGTCCCTCTTAAGACGGAGTTATTGTAATATTAATTTTTAAATTACATATTGCACCACAACTAGTACTATCAGTGCTTTTAGCCCTTTGATTTTCATTCACTTTCAAAAAGATCTTATTCAGCGAGACAAGGGTTGAATAATAAGATGAACGCCATGTCGGAGATATTTCCTGTTATGTGTTATTATATAGGAAAGAAAATTTAAAATACATATTGCACCACAACTAGTACTATCAGTGCTTTTAGCCCTTTGATTTTCATTCACTTTCAAAAAGATCTTATTCAGCGAGACAAGGGTTGAATAATAAGATGAACGTCATGTCGGAGATAAGTTTGGGTGGCTAGCGATCCGTTTAAACGACCGGGATGGTATGTAAACATGGTTGTAAAGTAAGGTAGAACAAAACATCATATATTCAAGAAATCTAACGAAAGTTCATGTCCCTGTGCAGCCTGCTATCTCCTCAAAATTTGAACACACTGGATACTTTAAAGCAGGTCTTGCACAGATTACGAAAAAAAAAAAGTTTTTGCTCTTAATTTTCAATTTCGCCCGTAAGGCTTTCAAACATTTGAAAGAATTTGATTGAGCTAGTTTTGTAATGAAAATGACTGTTCATAACTTTGACAAAAGAGAGAAAAGAAGAAAGATATATATCGCGTTACGAGACGCCAATTAATTCAAGTAAGTACAACCCCAATTGAACCGGAATTCATCGGGTAAACACTTTATCTGTCGATTGCGCCGAAAATTGTCTTGTAGTTTCTATGACGTATCAGTTACGTCATTGGCTTCCGCTAGCAATTCGGTCGTTATTCGACATTACTTGTAGAGTAACGACCTATTCCGGTAAATTCCGGTGTTTAGAAGTAGAGCATAGGGAATATGTCACATGAAAGTAAATTTATAGTACATTTAGTAAATTTAACACGAAGAACGAATATTTATCTTGAAAGTGACACTAATAACTATTGGAACGACAGATGTTTTTTCTATATCCAATTTTCATGAAAATCTGTTAAAGAGTCGCTTTCAGCATCCCCTACATTTTCAGAAATTTGGGGTTTAAGATCTTCAATGAGAGTCGGTAAATACTTCAGTGAATTGATTTTCCCATATAACAAGGGTACAAATATGCCTTTCATGTTATATTTTCAAGGCAAGTGAATCTTGAATTGAATTGAATTACATGCCATGTTAAATACGATAAAGCAAAAGAAACGGGCTGGAATTTCAATCATTTTGTTCAAATTATTTTTTTACCCAGGAAATTTAAAATTTACTAGCTATAATTGTTAGAAGATTTTGCGTATAATTCGTTTTTAATTATCAAAATTCAGTAGACGTCAATCAATTGTCAAATCTTAGATGTCCATGGAAAATATATTGTTGTCTCTCTCTTATGGCATTGGTATTTTGAAATTGTATTCAACTAGAAGAATTGACATAGATAAAGGAGGGAAATGCATCGAAAAGTTAAAGATGTCATATTTGACGTTGTTAATTGGCCAATTGCTGGACCCGCTCAAATACTCCGTTGATCCTGCCCATTGACTCCAACAGGAAGATCCGCTTCGATTTTAAACGGCGTTAAAAGGTCAGTAGCGTGTAACAAAAAGTCGGGTGGTTGTTTTGCAATCTAAACGTCGTAACAACAGATTGAATTAGCTGTAGCTACTACGTTTAAGGCGTCAAACCAACAGAAATGTTTGACATGAATAGTGGTCAATGTGGGACTTCAAAGCTTACTTCCAGCCTAAATAAACGTTTCAAGGGTTGGCTAATTATGTGATTGGTCGATAGAAGTGCGCATTTAAATATGCAAGATTTCATTGAGTCCAATTTATTTCTCTGATACCCCGGTAACAACATGTAAAGAATCTTAGAAATCCCGACCGTAGGCCAGAGCCATACTTATCTGCCGTTCAGAATCGAGAAATGTTTGCAAACGCATCCTAAATGTTTAAAAACCAAAAGAAATTGTCGAATTGCTGGCTCCGCCCCGAGAGCTTCGACAAATAGTTCTGCTCAGAAATTAAGCCATTACCTGACGAGAAAGTTTTAGACTGGTCGAAGTAAAAAGAAGCTGCAGTCGACAATTAAAAGATTGTGTAATTTTGAATTATTTTTACCTTCGGGGTAGAAAACATTGTTGATAATGAAGAAATTACCGGGGCGTCAAAAGGCATAATGTGAGTGGGAATAGGTTAAACAACGTTATTTTGGCAATATTTATGGTCAATACTTGTAATAAAAAAAGTAAAATGGCTGATTTGCGACCTAAACATCGTAACGTCGTAGCTTGAATAAGTTGAATAAGTCGCAAAACCACTACCCCCACATTCACACACAAAAAAAGAAAGTATCGGCTTGTGCCTTTTTTAAAGATCACTTCCGGTCTAGGTGAATGATTTCATAGGTCAATCCGTTTTTCGATTGGCATCCGCGAATCTTCGATTTCAAGTTAACAGAGATTGTAATGAACTCTTCTTCATTTACAAATCTCAGTTTAACTCATTCTGAATGGTATATTTTAACCCTTGTCATGCTGAAATAAAATCCTCTATAGAATAGCTTTGAAATCAAAGGACTGACACCAAAGGAAGGCCTAATCGAGAGTCAATATTCCTTTGAATATTAACGTTTTAAAACAACCCCGGCTTAAAAGAGACAACCAAGAAGTGTACACCAAAGTCAGATTGCACCTATTTGCAGGCTGATCTTTGTCTATACCTCCTACCGAAACAGGAGTGTTCCGGGTTCAGCATGACAAGGATTAAGGTTCAATAACTTACCCTGTTTTTTACCCTTAGAAATTTCTCTTTAAACAATACCGCTTTTTAACACCCTCTAAGAAAACAGTTTGAAAACCATTGTCAAAAAAAGAGGAAATTGCTTAAAATTTCTTCAATTCCTACAATGTTTTCTACCCACAGACAAAGATTGTAGAATTTCCAACAGCTTTAAATTTTCGTCTGTAACTTCTTACAATTTGGACTAGTCGTCTGGTAATGGGTTTAACCAGAATTTTTAAATACTAACGTAAGCTCATTTACAATCAGTTCACCTTACTTAACCCATTACCAGACGAGAAAATGATACACTGGTCTAAATTCACAGATGTTGTAGATGACAATTATAGGCGGGTGAAAATTGGATCTTTTTACTTTTGTTGTGAAAAACACTGTGGATTATGAGAAAATTGCTTGCAAAAAGTAATTTCTTCATTTCCTACAATGTTTTCCAAAGCTGATTTTCTAGAAGGGGGAGGGGACCTATGAGCGACATTGTGTGGGAATGAGTTATCCCGGTCCTTTACTGGGTATTTGGAACGGGTATGTTCCCAATCAAGGGTTCGACCTTTTATTTTGTATGGGTAGATTTTTCGAGCATGTAATAGATATGCCTCGGTTACTTTTGGCAATGCAATATCTGAGTGCACTAATTTTATGTCATGGGTCGGGTTAATATCTAGAGCACGTTGAGTTTTTTTAATGATAATATTATTAACAATACATATGTTATGATGGTAGTAGTAAAAAAAGAGATAATCTGGCCATGATGCGCTCAACTGAGATGAGCCTCTTTTTCTTTCAATAGTCAAGTTTAATATTAAGGTTCGGATTATTATACAAGTGGGCCTAACCATACTTTATAAATGACATCCTTGGGATCCGAAAGTCAAGATTTTAGCAATGTTTATAGAATTCCATAAACAGATCCTTATTCGGAAATTTCATGGCTCTAGGACTTCTCTGTCACGGAAGGGGAACACTTTTTCCTCCCTTTGTGATCCGAGGGTAGTAATTTCAGAAATTCGAAAATGGACTGATGCTTAATGCAAACTATCAACACCCGATTCTTTTAGTTATTTTGAAATAGGAACACATAAAAGACAGTTCAGCCTAACTTGGTTGAAATTGGCCATGTAGTAAAGGATGGGTTGTCATTTAAACAATCCTTCTTTAATTCTATATAGGCCCTATTAGGACCCGAGGGTAAGAATTTAGCATTACGAAAGATGTAAAAGAAGTGATCCTTCATACAAAATACCAAGACTCTACGCCTTCTGGTTCAGGAGGAGATGGATTTTATCGGTTTTCTAAAATTTCACTTTCCCTGCAAATTCAATTCTCTCGGCAATTTCAAAAGTGAGCCACCTCAGGATTAATACTAAAAAGTTAAGTTGAAGTTGGCCATGAAGTTTTGGAGGAGGTGTCACTTACAAAATCCTTCCTTATTGGTTTATACGCTCATATGTCTCCGTTCTTTGGGACCCAATGGTGGTGGTTTTAGTAAGTTTGAAAGAGGTCAATATACTGATGCTTCATGCAACATATCAAGGCGCTGGGTCAGGAGGAGGTAATTTTCAAAGATTTTCTTAAATTTCAATTTACTAGCTAAAGTCACCAGAGTTTTCACAGGATTCCATTTCTTTTAACATTTAGAGGGACCTCCTAAGGCAAAATTGATAGAAAAATAATTTAATCTTTAGTTTCGTCTATCAAAATCGGACGTTCTGATTGGTCGAAAAAAATTATTCATAACTCCATGAACAAAATTTTGAGCACGCAGCAATTTTGTATGCTACCGCACAAAATAGTCCAATACAAAAAGGAATAAAAAATTGTAAAGTTTTACTTTTTTTGCTCGATACTATTAAATTATAAGAAATGAAGAGAATATTTTTTGTTTTCATGGAGGTATGAACCGAAAAACCTAATCACACGTATGTATGAATCCGCTTCGCGTATTCATACAGTGTGATTAGGTTTTTCGGTTCATACCTCCATGAAAACAAAAAATGTTCTCTTCATCTCTTAATTGTACTGTAGTTTGGGAAGAGATTTATTAAAGAAATTGTTGACACACAACGGACGATGGGCGACGCACGACGTACAGAATAAGATCACAATACCTCGCATTGAGCGCTTAGTGCTCAGGTGAGCTAAAAGAGTGCTTTCGCAGAGACTTACACCATATGTCTTATTTTACCACGCGTGTTTATAACATGCACGTAAACACTAACCGATGAGCCTACTGGACAACAATATAAATATTTTGGCACTTCCCAGACTTGTGTACATCTGTTTAAAGGTTCATATTACAGAACAGATCACAAAAACCTTAGATCTTCCAATATTGATTTTTGATGATTTTTATTTTTGAAAAAAAAGAAAAAAAAAAAAAAAGAAAGAAAACAATAACAAGAATTTACTAGGATCCATACAGATGTGTGGACTACCAATATCATTGCAGTTAAAGCATTTTTCAGGCGAAGATAAACTTTTTTATGGTTAAGGAACGAAGAAGAAACTATGTCAACCATAAAATTCTTACTCGATTTTTGATAAGAATATAAAAACAAAAAAGAAGGAGAAATGTGTATTGCAGTATATTGATTTCGATTCTTTTAGCTATTGAAATTAAGAAGCAGTCTAAAATTCTGTCGTCTGGTTTTTGGTTATTGGGTTAACAAAAAAAATGTGTCTGTCAGTTTTGAAGATATTATCTTTTTTTTCGTTTCGTTTTTTGTGAATCAGAAATATTGTTTTTTATTCTAAAATTTGAAAAAGGGGAAAAATCTCTCTCTGTTTTGCCATTTAGGAATGTTGTCCTGGACAACGAATAATATTTACATGAAAAAAATTGTATTACCGTGGAGATCGTTAAGGCAATGAGGAGATCAAAGGACTCTTCTTCAAAACTTGTCTAAATGGTCCTGTTTATATGTAGATACCAGTGTTTATATAAATTTGTTATGACAAAGAATGTCACGAATGAATATTAAGAGCTTTTGAGATCTTGTACAAATTATGTGTATTATTTATTCTTCTTAGTCATGTTCTTCCTGCAACCTATTTCATGTTTCATAGTTAAAGACATATCTTATATAATCTTCCGTTTGTAACTGAAAACCCTGGAACC
Organism: Fragum fragum; assembly: GCA_946902895.1. NCBI lineage: Eukaryota > Metazoa > Mollusca > Bivalvia > Cardiida > Cardiidae > Fragum > Fragum fragum. Next base: position 7,150,713 of record OX336366.1, read on the forward strand.
CCATTATTTCAAATCTACCGAATACGAAAGAGTGCCGTTCATGAGTGCTCAACCTATTTCTTTGAACTTTCCAGATGAATCTGTTCTATCACTGAAGCAGTGGGGGTGTTAAAATATAACTAATCAACTATTTGAAAGATTTATGTGTCCTGTCAGTACCTGCAGACAATATAACGTAGGGATCAGGTCGATGGGTAATATATATAACAAAAACATTAATATACAATTTAGAAATCAGCCCCATTAGCTCAGTAAGTACAGAAATCGACTCCAAATCTCGAGATCGAGTATACAATCAAAACTAATCAACTTGTTGTTTTTCGGGTGAGATGTCAAACCGAGACCCCGTGTGACGGTGCTACCCATCGATTTAAAGAACCAGACTGGGCTCTCGGCAGTTTCTGGAAGCCCTGGACCTCAAGGGCCATCTTCGCTAGCCAAGGGTTCTAACTCCTTCTTGTTCCGTACGAACATCTTCGCTATCCAAGGGTTCTAACTCCACCCTTTTCCTTACGTTCGTAAGGAACAAGTTTGAGTTAGAACCCTTGGCTGGCGAAGATGCTCAAGGGCCGCCTCCGTACGGAACAGTAGTCAAACTTTATAATCATTATATATTTTACCCACTGTCATGTCTCCCACTAAATGGGCTGGTCACTGGTGAAACTCATACCGAATTATTCCATCTTTTTACGAAATTGGTGCGTTTTGTCATCGTATGCAGATTATATAAATATAGTGGTAGAGATGGGACTAAGGGTAAAATATACATCCATTTTCTTCAATCTATTTACAAGTGAATATGGTTTGTTACGACTGTTGGGCACAACATATAAAGATTGTAGTGGTAGGCATTGGCCATTGAGCTACATATATGTATATAACATTGTCTTATTCTATGTACACGCAAACGTCTCAGTTTAAAACACACTTTAATTGCATAAATTAGCATTTGTACACGACAGTTTACGATGACATACCAATTCCATGCAATAAGGATGAGAACGTAAGCAAGGCTTATATTGTTCTCCTCCTCCATGATGTTCAAGAGATGTACGACTGTTTACATCATTCGTAATATAACAGTTTCGGTAAGAAGAAGAAATGCTTTGAGGATTCGATTAAGAAGTGGAAGGTAATTTAAAAATCGTTAAAAAAGGGTGTTCCACGTGTGTCGTCTTCTTATTATAATTATCATTTTAAAACATTTTATTATCGAATACTACTACCCCAGCCAGTCTATAACAAGGGAGTAGTGCGGGGTTGGGTCAGAGCAGCGAGTAAATAAATTACCAAGTTACATCTATTCCAGCTGTTAAAAATTAGTCGATCTATTTTCAGGATGAACGCGTCCTGTCACCGATTGCAGCCTCCACAAACAGACTATATAAAGTGTGTAGTTGTAGGGGACGGGGCAGTGGGTAAAACTTGTATGCTGGTCAGTTATGCCACCAATAAATTTCCGTCCGAATATGTCCCCACTGTCTTCGACAATTATGCAGGTAACGATTCTGTAGTTCTTATTTTCGTTAGATTATCATTCTATAATTCCATAAAAATAAATAAATACATAACTAGATAAATACAAACAGTAAAAATATCAAAATGATCATAAGGGCACAATGTTATTCTCGTACAAAATGGCGCACTTTTGAAAATAAAATCCTAAAAAGGCCACATTTTTATTCTTTTTGCATTAAAGAAAAAGAATTCTTGTTTGTTTTTCGTGTAAGAGATCTGTTTGTCTTTTATTTCGTGAACAACGAAAGCATATTTACACTCGATGTATATAGCATTTAGTTGTTCACTCAGTGAAAGATAAATCGATCTTACACTAAAACAAACAGTTATCCTCTATATGTATCGGGTTATTTAGAATGAAAAATACCGAGTCTTGTGTGATAGATCACAATATAAAGTGATCATGTAAATACTGTGAATCATACATAAAAGAGGACGAGAAAACAGAGCAATAAAAACAAACAGAGCTCTGAAAAATCCTTCCGTAATCACAGATATCCGTGTTCTAGATCTGAATGTCTAATCTGATGATACCTTTCTTCTTTAGTGAATAAAAACATTACGCGCCGGAGAAAAAACTTAAGGAAAACATTGTGATAAAAGGAAAAATTGCTTGAAACAAGCATTTTCCCTTATTTCTCAATGTTTTATACCTCATATGACCCTTTTTTCAATTTAAACCAATTTTGTTTTTTCGTCTGAAACCTCTCTCAATTTTGTCGTTTAGGAATGGGTTAATACATTTTTCCCTCCGTACAAGTATATCATTATTCAATTGTCGGAACTCTGGTGCCAACCAAAAATTCGATATACCAATCAAATCACTCATTTAGACCAGAACTGACTTCTGAAATTTGACATTGGGTAACATTTATGTAAAGATTTATATATATATATATTTTTATTTTTTTTTGGGGGGGGGGGGTCTCGACTTTAACGTCGTAACTACAATTTATCTCCGACGCTTTACATCGTCACCCGATCATTTATAAATTCGGCTACATATAACTGGTCATACATTTTGCAAAATAACGCCGTTCAATATCTAAATCTATATCTAAATCGAACTTCCTGTTGGAGGCGACGTAGACAATGCTAGCGATCCGTCACTTTGGAAACAGTGAAAAGTTATTTAAAAAAGGGTCATACGAATGACTTGACGAATTGAAATGTCGTAAAAAAAACAACGCATACCCTCAGTTTACCAATTAATTCAACATCTAACATTTTCTATGTTTGGCTTTTACGGGATTCAAACCTAGTGCTGCAATTTTCTTTTCGTATCGCAAACCTAAGTGGGATTTGGAGCTTGTGTGAATCAGTAAAAACATGCATATTTAACTCACCAACTGCTGTATCTGTTGTCTTAACACGGCTTTCAGTATGACCTTATACCTGGGTACATCTCGTATAGCATCCATAATTTAGGTTTTTAACAGACTGTCTTATTGGAAGAGAATAGAGTCTTTAAATATAGAGCATCTCATATAAACAAATAAGCATTATTGATATCAAAACAGAACAAGATCATTGCAAGGGATGCCAACAATTGGTTGTTCAAGTGCTTGATAATTTTTTTGTTTTTTTTTAAGTCGAACAGGGAGCATAATTCATTAAATCAAAGGACTGAAAGTCCTGACAGCGGTTTTGCTGGCTTATCAGTAACCGCGCTCAATAATGCCAGCATGTATCATCAAGATGAGTAAGTAAATCGTACACCTAAGTGGGATGAGCAGTTGGAGGCTCGGAATGGGTTTAGTGGTAGTACTGGTATGAGAAATTCCAGGAATCCTTGGTTAGGTGCTCCAGCCACCGCGATATGACTGTTGACTCATTTCCACACGATTCCTCCTTTTAACGCGCCTCAAGAAAAAAAAAGCTTTGGAAAACATTGTCTGAAATGAAAAAATCGCTTAATCAAGCAATTTCTTCATTTTCATCAATGTTTTCTATCCAAGAAGGACAAAAAATAATCCATCAATTTGAAATTCTCGCCTGCAGCTTCTTTTGATTTGGACCAGTCTAAAATTCTGTTGTTTGGGAATGGGTTGAAAGTGGCGTTAAAATCAATTCTAAACATCAAATTTTGTTATAAGCCCCTGAGACTTGAAGAAAAGTTAAACGTGAAAAGTCTCAAAGATAATATTTGCATACATCATTTCAATTTCAAAGAATAATGCCGGCTTTGTACAATGAATTTCCCATCATTAGATCTCAATTAAGAGTAATCGAAAATAGATCGAGGCGATCAGGTTCAAGCATATATTTACGGTTTTCCCCATAAAAACCCGGGTTATTACACATAAAACAGACAAGTTTTCCAGATCAAAACTTCTAGTGCCAATAAATGCTTACAATAACAACCGCAGATTTCCACATTAATCGTTCGGAAATTATCTTGCAAAAAGCTTCATTTTCCCTTTTTATAATTAATGAAAACTTAAGCAAATATATATATAATTTTTCCCCGTTCCCACTCAGTGACGCTTTTAGACCCCCAAAATAAGGCTTTCGAAAGCATTGTGGTAAATGAAGTAATTGATTGCTACAAACAATTTCTTCATTTTCAACAATGTTTTCTTACTCAAAAAGTTGAAAAATATCAGAAAATTCACAAACTTTAAATTGTCGTCTGCAACTTCTTCCAATCTGGGCCAGTCTCAAAATTAGCTGTCTGATAATGGGTTAATATAAAGTATTAGCTTATGTTTCGGTCTTATAATGGTTTGAAATCATTAATTCCGTTCAAAATAGTCTTTATGTTACTGCTTTTTTTTCTCCTTTTCAAAAACACTGAACCTGGCTTCGTGTTCACCAAACAAATGTTTCGAAACGAAGGATCTCACTTGACAAGAGATATGGTCGGTAGGCGATCGAAATGTCGAAAATATAGCTTTATTCAAGCTGTATTTACGACATTTTAATCGCCCAAAGACGATATGACTCGTCCAGCGTGAGCCTAGTCATGAAATTAAACAACATCAACAAAAACTGCTTTAGAATACTGAATATTTAACAAAACTTTCATCGACATGGCAAATATTATACCGTCATGTGGCCACCAAAACGTCGTAAATACTGCGTTGTTAAATCTGTATTTACGTTTTGGTCGCTCACACATGTACAGTACAGTTCTACAGTATAATGGCCCTATACTGTCTATAAACTGTGCATATAGAGACAAAAATATTCATTCCTATTCATCTTCAGAATATCGCGTTCTTATCATCTGATGAAAGATAGGGAAAAAATCTTTTAAATGTTTATTTATGTTCTATCAGAGAAACACATAATTCGCAGACTGGGGGGGGGGTGTTTACACAACACGATTTTATACAAGCTAGTGCTGGTTCTCGAAAGGTTTAATTTGAAAACATGTAAGACTTAACCCATTCCCACACAATCCCTCATTTTTACGCCCCTAGAGAAACAGGCTTGGAAAACATTGTGGGAAATGAAGAAATTGCTTATATGAAGCAATTTCCTCATTTTCCACAATGTTTCTATCCAAAAAGACGAAGAAATTTCCGATTCCATCAACTTGAAATTGTCGTCTGCAACTTTTTTCAATTTGGACCAGTCTAGAATTTTGGCGTGTTTGAATGGGTTAAAGAATCATTCGAGTAAAAAACGTATCTCACCTAAACAGTGTAAATACGTTTGGGGAAGCTTGTGAACAGCTTTATATTAAACCCATTCCAAAATAATCACTCTTTTTTACGCCTCAAAAAAAAAAAAGCTAAGAGGAAACATTGTGGAAAATGTAGAAATTGTTTGTCACAAGCAATTTCTTCATTATCCACAATTTTCTGTCCTCCCCCCGAAAGTCAAATACTTTTGAAATTAAATCTAAAAATTCAATTGTCTAGAAATTAAATTGTCTGCAGCATCTCTGAATTTGGACCAGTCTAAATTTTCGTCGTCTGGTAATGGGTGAAATATGAGTAATCGTTCAACCAGACTAAAGTTATCAATTGCCTATGCATCTCTTGTCCTTTTGCTTTCTTCAATTATCGAATTTTTAGCTATACGCCCACAGAGCTCCGACAGGAAGTTCCTCTTCGATATAAGACAGCGTTATCTTGCATAATTTGAAGCCAGTAACACGTAAAAACTAGCAAAATGGTTGGTTTGCTACTTAATCGCTGTAACAACAGCTTGAATGAGCTGAGGTTACGACATTTCAGGCGAAAAAACAACAAAAATGCTTCACATAAAAATAGGCATATGCCGGACTTCTAAATTCACTTCCGATCTAAATGAATGATTTGATTGGTCGATGCTTTCTTTGATCTGTCAATTCACTGACGCAGAGAAGGGTAACAATCGTGATATCTTTCCATTAAATCAAACCTGACAATCCAGTTTCAAAACTTTCTTTCATGCAAAGTACAAACAACATATGGCACGTACGGAATTCTTGTCAGATGTGAGCTTTTGTTTGGATTGTTAGATTTAATCTTGCTCTGAGATAACCCTTATCCCATACTTCCATGTTTATGATATAGAAAGATGGTAGAACACGAAAAAAAAAAAAAAAAAAAAAATACCACCCTTTATCCGTTAGCCCATACCCACACAATACCGGTTCCTTTTTACTCCCTTTAGAAAAAAAAGCTATGAAAAACATTGTGGAACATGAAGAAATTATTGTTATCAAGCAATTTCTTCATTATTCATAATGCTTTCTATCCAAAAAGACGGCAACATTAAAATTCTATCGATTTGAAATTATCGTCTGCAGCTTCTTTTATTTTGGACCAGTCTAAAATTTTGTTGTGTAGCAATGGGTTGAAGTGACATGCGAATTGCACCCCTTTTATGACTCACCTTTCGTTGACTTGTGACTGGTGCTTAATTACCAGTGCTTCGTAGACTTCACTCATTTTGGGGAATGAAGAGAACATTTTTGTTGTCATAGAGGAATGACCTTTTACACATAATCATACTGTGTGAAGATGCGGGGCGGATTCAAATATTAGTTTATTAAGTTTTCAGATTCGTACGTAAATGAGAACAAGAATTGGTGTCTTCATTTCTTATAATTCAATGCCGTTATGCAAAACAAAGCAACTATTTTACTAGTTTGAAGTAAATCTATTGATCTACTTTGCGTGAAAGCATACAAAATATTTGTGCGCTAAAAGTTTTGTTCATGGATGTATGAATATTTTTCTGTTTTTTGGCCAGTCATAATGCTCGTTTTTGATAGATGAAGCTAACAATTTAATTGTTTTGATTAAGTTTTGATTAAGTCGGACATCGAAATCTGGTCAAGGTTTTGGCTGTCTTTAACCCATTACCAAACGACAAAATTTTAGACATGACCGTATTCAAAGAATTTTAAAAATCTTCGCCTTTTGACGTAGAAAATATTGTGGATAATGAAGGAAGTGTTGTTAACGAGCAACTTCTTAATTGTCCACATTGTTTTCCCAAGTTTTATTTCATGAGACCGCTAAAAAAAGCTTTTTTTAATCGAATTTGGAAATGACTTTATTTTATTAGCTGAAACGAAATGCGCATGATCTATGGTTGACCGTGGGTACTTTGAAAAGTGTTTAAATTCACGTCAATACTTACAAAGTCTTTGAAAATGTATCTATAATAATTATAAGAGCTTGATTTCATGAACGTATAACATTTAAGACATTTTCAAATTAGAATAGTCTTTTTAAAATTGTTGCCTTCGCTATTATGAAAATGATTACTGTAAATGGTGAAATGATACAAACATGCGTTTAGAGTTTGATTAACAACAACAAAAACAAAGTGGAAAAATGCTCAACATGATATAAGGATAGTAAATCTTTAGTATTAGCTATAGATTTATAGTAAACTCTCTAAAGACAAAAGACCGGACTATTTTTTTCGTCGATAGAAGAGACCAAGTCAATTGAAAAAAAGCCAAAGTCGTACCAAAACCGGATTTTTCAATAATTATGCGATACTTAAATTTTTCGCGCAATTTTAAAGCGGTTCTTGCACAGATTATGGATGATAGAATTAGTCTGTCAATTTCCAAATATTAAACTTTATTTCACTCACACATTTGAAAGAAAGGAATTAAGCTTATTTTGTTATGAATTTGACTGCTCATTCACCCCCCCCCCCCCCCCACCGAAAAGAATGAATCAGAAGCAAAAATATTTCGAGTTGCATAACACCGAATCAATCAACGAAATGGAAGCGGATTTCATCGCGGAAAATACGTTATATTTCGATTTCACGGAGCAGTGATTTTTGCATCTTTTCGTACCAAGAGCGGAAAGCGTTCTACTTATCTAATATATTAGAGAAAACGATTATCTTCATATCCCTTTACTCGTGACGGTAGTTTTTTTATATCAGTTACGTCATTGGTTTCCACTAGCAATTCATTTGTTATCGACTTCACCTGAAGAATAACGACATCACCCGTTTAACCCATTCCCACACAGCAAATTTTTGGACAGGTCCAAATTGAAAGAAGCTGCAGATGACAATTTCAAGTTGATAGAATTTTGAATTTTTTCGTTATTTTGGGTAGAAAACATTGTGGAAAATGAAGAAATTGCTTGATACAAGCAATTTCTTCATTTTCCACAATGTTTTCAAAAACTTTTTTCTTGAGGGGCGTAAAAGAAGGGATTGAGTTGTAATGGGTTAATTCCGATAGGATATAAGAACTTTAAGGTAATTAATTGTAATTCATAATGGATTTAGTAGATTTAACAAGGAGAAGGAAAATTTGTCGTTAAAATATTTGAAAAAATATTTAGAAAACAGATACTTTTCTTTTATAAAATTTTGGCGAAAATCTGTACAAGAGCCGGTTTAAGCGGACTGTTTCCGCGAGAACAGAAAACTTCGCTGTTACACCGAGATTCAATTATCAGTAAACACAGGAGCTCTTTTCTTTGTCTCGTTGGTATTTCAGGGAAATCCTTGGTGCATATTTACATCACAGAGTTAATAGCCCGTAACGCAGACTACAGTGAATCACCCCAGAATCACAGCGGAGTATTTATTGTAGATAGCAAGATGCACCATCACGTAATAGAGTGCCAATAGAGGTCTTGATAAGTAGACAGGTTTCTGCAGAAATAAGAACCTCTTTTTAAACCTTTCCTTTTACCGCCCCTCAAGAGAAAAAACTTTGGAAAGATTTTGGAAAATGAAGAAATTGCTTGTATCAAGCAATTTTTCACTTATCCACAATGTTTTCTATTAAAATAAACGAACAAAACATTAAATTCCATAAACTAGAAATCGTCATCCGCTGCTTCTTTCATTTTGGAGCAGTGTGGGATTCGGTAAAATGGATCTCCTCAGAAATATCCTCCTCTTTTGTAAATGGATCTATTCGTAAAAGCTCCTCTCTTGTAAATAGATCTATTATTAAGAGTGGATCTTCTCAATTCGTTCGTGATTAAGGATCTTTTTAACGACCATAAAGTTTATATTGCAGCAAAATATCGAATTCTGAAATACATAATTGAAGATAGTCAAGTTAAATCCCATATAAAAGGTTGTATGTAAGCGGAGTCTTGGTTCGAAGAAGTTTAACTCAAAACCAAAGTGAAGCAAGATCTTGAACCAATGTCTACTATAACGTTTGGATTTTAGAAAATATTAGCCAGATATTTTATTTAACCCATTCCATTCCGCCTTTTTCCGCCCCTCAAGAAAAAAAACAAAAACAAAACAAAACAAAACAAAACAAAAAACCCACATAAACAAACAAAAACAACACAAACAACAACAACAACAATAATAATAATAATAATAATAATAATAATGTCTTTATTTCATGAAGGTAAAACAATAAGACAATCATTTCAAATAAAACAATTTGAAAATAAATCTTTTTTACAATGTTGTAAATATTGTAAATATTATTTTATGAACAAAAATTGTTATGAACAACAAAAAACAAAAAACAAAAAAAAAAAAAAAAAAAAAAAGAAAAAAAAAACAGAAAATTGAAGAAAATTGAGTTTTAACAAGCAATTTCTTCATTTTCCATAATGTTTTCTACAAAAAAGACAACGGTTCTTAAAATTCTATCAACCAGAAACTGAATGTCTGCAACTTCTTTCAAATTCGACCAGTATTAAACTTTGTTTTGAGGTAATAGATTAAAAATTTACTGCAGATAATTGTAAGCCACTATATGAAGGAACACAATGAGAAGTTACTACCAATGATGCATCGCTTACTTTTTATCCCCGACAATATATTTTGCTAACTGAAATGTCTCAAATATTGTGCCTTAGAACTACAGGATGATCCCGATTTGAGGGTTCACGTATGTTGAGGCACTGTTTTAACCCATTCCCGTTCAATGACGCATTTAGACGCCCCTCTAGAAAAAATGCCTTGGAAAACATTGTGGAAAATGAAGAAATTGCTTGTAACAAGCAATTTCTTCATTTTACACAATGTTTTCTACCCTGAAAGTTGAAAAAAAAAAATAGAATTTCAAAAACTTTAAATTGTCGTCTGCAACTCCTTTCATTTTCGACCAGTCTAAAATTTCTCGTGTGGGAATGGGTTAAAGTCCCATTGGTTGAAATAAACAGATAAAAACGAGGTTTTGTCGATTTTTTATCTGTTTTAGATGACGAGTTAAATAAATTCGGAATTTTATGAACACAAAATCGATATTCTATTTATGAAATGACCATAATATTTGCAAAAAATCAATAAGAATTCATGGAATCCATCGATATTCCGCGAATCTTATAACGTCATTTGGCGGTAACGAAAAGGCGTTTCCATCGGCTCCGAGTTATTACACTAGTGTAGGCGAATAACACCCGTGTAATATCAAAAATATTGAACGAGATTATTTCAATCCGGGCCTGTAGGTCACGTTATAAAACTGTAACGTTTAGATTTTGTACCGCAAGGGCTCGGGCGGTAAATACATATTTTACAGGGTTTTAGTGAGACGTTTAGAGTGACTCACTTCATTAAGCCGAATAAACCTAGAATGGTTTACCCAGTGTCTCAGGAGTGGGTGTAATTCTTTTCCTGAGTAACAATCCTTTGCTCTATTTGTAGGGGTGGGGGGTGGGGGTGGGGGGTGGGGGTAGAAAAGGTCAGCGAAAATAAGAATGACTTTTACAGGTACGGGATAATCACGGTCATTGGTGGATAGGGATAATTTTTGTCTGGAACAATGAACTAGGGTTTCTTTCAAATGTTTTTGGTGTTCTTAGACCATTCTCACGAAATGATACTTTTGGACGCCCCTCGACGTTTAAGGCAAGCTTAACATTTTACAAGTATATACCGGTGGCCATTTATCATTAATAAACAATTCAACAATGTAACGCAGACAGAAATGTACCCCTTTAGAGTTTCGAAACGTATTGCTGATCGGTCTCCGCGAACTAAATCCGGTGATCAGACCCGATACTTTCACTCTATGCTGAATTTCTGAATGTAGAATTGATATTTACCTCTCTCTATACTTTTAACAATCGCTGATTGACCTCTGCTGGATTATATCTGTATTTTAAGTATTAGTTTCATGGAGCACCTGTTGAGTTTTTCCCCCCTTTGATGAGTCATGTATAAAAAAGTCATTCTAATATATAGAAATAAAAAATGATGTATGAATTCGTAAAGCCACAATATGTATATAATATTTTCCTTTTTTAAATGCTACATCTTTAATAATAAAGTGGAAAATTTATTATGTATCAGGGTATAATCACGTGATTCTATTCATTGAATTATCCCCGAGCAAATCAAATAAACTGTCAATATTTTTAGAATTATTTATTTCTGGTTGATCTACTTCAATCTAATTTTCTTGAACTGTAAAGTATCGCAGATACAATCCAGTTATTCAGGTAAACCATTGATAGACCAGACCCCCTGTCGCTGTTGAATGTAATTGGCATAATCCGTCATGCGAGTATTCATTGATAAGAAAAATAAAGGCAATCCCCCGGCCATAAATTTTCTTGTAAATTCAGTACCCTTAACTTATCCCTTTCCTGTTTAATCCCTGGTTTTTTCGTCCCTATTATTTCATAGCCCAGAAAACATTGTAGGAAAAGAAGAAATTGCATGAAACAACTCTACCGAAAGGTTATTTTTCAAATCGAATCCAATTTAAATGTTCATCTGTAAAACCTTAGAATTTGGACAGGTCTAAAATTTTGTAAAACAGGAAAGGGTTAATGCTGTTCTTGGATTCTCTTCGGAGATTGAATTTATGAGCAGCACATACGGTGCATTTGCACCTAAGTTATTCTCCTTACTCTTAACCCATTCCAACACAATCCCTCCTTTTTACGCCTCTAAATAAAAAAGCTTAGGGAAACATTGTGGAAATGAAGAAACAATGTTTTTATCTATAAAGACGAAATAAAATGAATGAATAAATTAAATCCCACCAACCTCAAATGCCGTCTGCAGATTCTTTAAATTTGGACCAGTCTAGAATAATGTTGTGTTGGAATGGGTTAACAATTTTTGATTTCATTTTTGTCTATTTCAGTGAGTCTTTCCGTCTGTAATAAACCTCTAATTTTGGGTCTTTTTGACACGGCTGGTCAGGTACGTAATATCCTATCTTTCTTTCACATTCCCATGTCAGCCCGATTAGCTCAGTTGGTAGAGCACTTGACTTCAAACTTCAAGATCTGGGGTTCGAGTCCTGGTTTGACCATATAAACTAACAAACTAATCGTCTTACGGATGAGACGTAAAACCGAAGCCCCGTGTGACGGTGCTATCCATCGAGCACGTTAAAGAACCAGGTGGAGCTCTCAGCAGTTTCGTCCTGTATCTTTGCACTACCCTGATCCCCCGTAACAACTAACAGTCTGCTGGGGTCGTCGCTCATTTGGACATGTGCTACGGTAGCGACGATAAATAAACGGAAATACATGTACAAACAAACACAAGCAAGCAGCTTAGTGCGGAAATGTGAATAGGTTTTTATTTTCAAACGCCAACGAAACAAAACTATTTTTTTCCTCTTTTCATAACTGACGGATCGCGAGAGTCACCCAAAGCATAAATCTACTAATCATATCCGGAAGAGAACGTTAAACTCTAACATTTATATTAAGCATGTTTGATGGTTTGGAGATATAAACGTCGTACCTTCGATTTATTCAAGCTTCAGTTACGATGTTTAGTTGGCGAACCAATCATTTTACTTTTTTGGTACACGCCAAAATAACAAAAATAACACAGCCTAATATCAAAATGAACCTCCCTATCAGAACGTATGGCAAGCGGAGTCAGCGAGCATAACCATCGATTCCCCAATTCAATATTATCAAGGCATATGTCATAAAAAACACACAAGATAAGCATTCATGATCCACTATGACTCTAGGTAAAAATCGAAGAATTTGTGATGGGAAACCGATTTAACCCATTACCAAACGGCTGTCAATCAACTAGTCTGTTGACTATTCAAATGAATTATTAAGATTAGAAATGAACTTTTAACTCCGACATATATCTGAAGCGCTTTTGTTTTGTTGAATTGGCGACGTGAACGTTGTAACTTCAGTTTATTCAAGCTCTAGTAAATCTGTTTAGATCGTCAACCAACTAGTTGTGTCATTTTTAGGCCAATGATTCATGTCTGGGCTTTCCGGGGGATGAAGATTTGACCAACAGCGGTCGTCAATCAAATAACCAGTCGACTAATGAAATCATTCATTTAGACAAGAAATGGGTCTTCAACTCCAACATTGGTCGCCATTTTTGTGAACCATTTTTGTTTGTTTGGCGACTTAAACGTCATAACTACAGCTTTTACATGTTGTTGTTACGACTTTTAATTCGCCAATCAACTTTTCTACCTTTTTGTTACATGCTACTTGCAATAAATCTTTCAAAATAACTTCTTTTAAAATCGAGGCGGGACTTCCTATTGACCAATCGCTGGCCCCGCCCACTGACGACCTAGGTTCCGCCCATTAACTCCGACAGGAAGATACGCTTCGATTTTTAACAGCGTTATTGTGCAAAATCTATGGCCTGTAGCATATAACAAAAAAGTAAAATGGTTGGTTGGTGACCTAAACGTCGTAACTGCAGCTTGAATAAGCTGTAGTTACGACGTTTAAGTCGCCAAACCAACAATAAGGGTAAACAAAATGGCGGCCAATTGCGGAGTTGATAAGTTAAGGACCGGGCTGAATAAATCATTTGATTGGTCGGTTTATTCCTTTAGTGACTGTCGCAATTGGTCAATGTTCGGGGCCAAAAGAGTAAGTGGGCGGGGCCAGCGATTTGTCAATTGATTCGATCGGCAGTGTTAACCGAACTCGACTTGAAAGCAAATTTAGCTCAAATGCCATATTAACTATGCAGGTACTTTGATTAATAACCAAATATAGGATCTAACATGAATAAGTCCGTATCATTTTCAAACTCATTCTTAAAAAGAAGACTAGTCTAAAACCATTGAACCGGCAATCTAAAAGCTTCCTTAATACTTCTTTTTTCTTTTTGGGATTCAGTATTCAGATATGATAAGCTGCCCTATAAATATATGCATTATTGTTGTTGAAGACTCTTTCGTGATGAAATAGTATTCGTTAAAAAAATCTAGAACATTACGTCAAAATTCCAGGGAAAAAAAGAACGAAAGAAAGAAAAAAGGATATTTTCAAAATATGCCAGAGGTTTTAAAGTGGCATTAGAATGAAATGGACATGATTTTTCAATTAGTGTACATTCACTACATTTATAAACCTTCCCTATGCTTACAACATTTCTTAGATTATTTGACAGGTCAATGGGATAAAAGCAGAGGCATGTTGTATTCGTGTGCATGGAACGGAAGCGGGGCGGGAATCAAGAGTAACATTATACGAGCTTAACCCATTACCGGACGACGCAATCTAAGATTTGTCCAAATTGAAAGAAGTTGTGAAAGACAATAAGAATATGGTGGAATGTTGAAAGTCTTATCTTTTGGGGTAAAAAAATTGTGGATAATGAAGGAATTGCTTGGAACAAGCAATTTCCTCATTTTCACAAAGTTTTCAAAAGCTTTTACCTTTTCGGTGATGACAAACGAGAATGGGTTAAGTCATTAAAATAAATGAGAAGTCATTAAAATAAGTGAGAAGTCTCAAGCACATTAAAAGACTACTATGGTAGGGAATCCATATAGTGAAAACAAGCAGTTTTACTCGAACGTCTGAACGTATTGGGGAAAAATAGAAATATTTAAAAGTGAGGGTAAAAGAATTTTCGCTAATTTCTATTGATCAAGTTAGAAAAAAGTGAAACATCTGCAAATCATTTCTCTGTAAATTCCGCACGTGTTCCCAATTATAATGAAATACAAGCGGCATTTTCTTTCCTCGCAATAAGATCAGACGCGCTTATTTATCTAATCGTTTGAAATAAAGTTTATGTGATAGTCAGGGTTAGACCTTATCTAACATATCCTTTCCTTAAAACATTCCACACAATTACGTTTCTCAAGAAAAAAAAAAACATTTGGGGAAAAACATTGTACAGAATGAAAATAATGCTTGCAACAAGCAATTTCTTCATTTTCTACAATGTTCTCTACACAGAAAGACGAAAAAGAAAATCTAAAAAGTTCATGAACTTTAACTTGTCGCCTGCAACTCCTTTCAATTTGGATCATAATAGCAATATGTTAATAAAAAAGATGGCAAAATAGTCTTAAATCGCTCGCCTCAGAATTATATCATAAAAAGCCTGGCTTTACCACGCCCAAACTTTTTGAGATTCTAAATTTCATGAGCCGTTTTGAAAAGGGAATATTCCTGCCAAGTTTGGTCTAAGTTGACCATATGATTTATGAGGAGAAGATTGTCTGATAAGCCTGGCACTGCCACGCCCCAGTTTTTTCAAAAATCAAAATTGGGTTTTTAAAGAATTATTCCACGATTTCTATAAGTTTGGTCCGCTAATTAAACCTATCACAATAAAGAATCTTGTAAGGAATAAGCATGTTAACCAATTCCCACACAAGCCCTCCTTTTTACGCCCCTCAAGAAAAAAGCTATTGAAAACATTGTGGAAAATGAAGAAATTGCTTGTATCAAGCAATTTCTTCATTATTCACAACGTTTTCTATCCAAGATGACGTAAAAAGATAAAATTCCATCAATATGAAATTGTCGCCTGCAGCTTCTTTCAATTTGGACAAGTCTAAAATTCTATTGTGTGGAAATGGGTTAAACTATTCCCGTACAATCTCGCTTTTTGAAGGAAAAAATAAATAAATAAATAAATAAATGGGAAAACATATGAAAATTGAAGATATTGCTTAAAATGGTCGGTTTCTTCTTTTCCAACAATGTTTTCTATTCATAAAGAAGAATATTTTCAAAATTTTCATGACATTCTTAAATTTCATGCATGAGTTTAAAGTATCGTCTGCAACTCCTTTCAATATGGACCGGTCTAAAATTTTGCCATCTTAGTAGAGATCAAAGAACGGTTCCTGTCTTACATATGTGTACAATCACTCTTTTTAAACTGACTTTGTTTGTTTGAATTGGATTTAAAACCGCTTTTGACCATTTTTCAGTCATATCGCAGCGGCTGGAGCACCTAACAAAGGATTCCTGGTATATCTCACATCAGTAACCATTAAATCATTTCCCAGCCTCAAGATGCTATCACACCTAGGTTGGTGAGAGACAAAAGTCGGACACGATAAGTGCCGCCGCCGAGGATCAAGCTCATGACACCCAATGATTGAAGATTTTAAAGTGACTTCCTTGCATTAAAAACATTAATAGGTGGGCCAGTGCAAAAGAGTTGTAACTACTTACAGGCATATTTGATAGGCATTACAGAACTTGTTAAGAAAGAAATAAATATATGCCTACTAGCTCTCTGTTTGGGGGGAAATGTGTCTCTAGGAAATCTTTCTGATACAAAACTTAAGTCTAACATGATTCAGTAAGACTCTTGGCAAATTCAAAATTGGTGATATTGAATACCTCAAAACCATTTTTCCAATTTCCTATACATTCCCGTTTTCCAAGCCCCCCCCCCCATCCCACCTCTTAATAAAAACTTTCCTTTTTTAAGAATTGACGAATTTGACAAAAAGAAAGACAAAGAATTTCATAACTTCATTAACTTTAAGTTGTTGTCTTCCGCATCTTTGAACCTACACCAGTCAAAACGAGTTAAACGAAGTTAAAGTAACTGCCCTCACTTCTATTACTTTAGCAGGGATGCCGCAGCCATAGCGCAGTTGGTAGCGCGTCGGATTCCTAATCATGTAGTCCGGGGCTCGATCCCCTGTCGCGGCAAATTTCCTTTCCGACATTTGTCTTTCACAAATATAATCGTATGCCTAAGTGGAATCAGCAGATGGAGGCTCGGAAAGGATGTAGTGGTAGTACCGATATGAAGAATACCAGAGATCCATGGTTAGGTGATCCAGCCGCCGCGATATGTCTGAAATACTGTTAATAGTGGTGTTAAACCACACACAAACAAAAGAGACAAACAAACAATTCTTCTGTTAATGTTCATAAATCCAGGAAAGTTTTGGTGTTCATTAATTGACTAACCTTGACCCAGTTTCTCCCAGACAAACTAATCAGCAGATTTGTTTATAACTATTAAAATCTCAGATTCTGTGAAGTGAGGATAAACACGATTACATTATCAAAATAACGATCTTGAAAGTTATGGTTTCTGTAACTGTTTTTCAAAATAAACACCAGTAAATTATATTGACATTATAGCATACAAACACTTTGCATGCATATCACGTGCGATTATAAATCTTAAAAAATAGATAGTAAAATATATAACAATAGTAACGTCGGAATTATTTTTTCCGTCTCGCCCCGATCACTTCGCTTGTCCTATCGACTGACACCGACTTCGATTTTTAGACGGTTTAAATTTGCAAAATATATGGCCAGCAACATGTAACAAAGGGGTAAATGGTAGTTTGGCGACCTAAACGTCGTAACTACAGCTTAGATAAGCTGTAGTTACGATGTTTAATTCGCGAAACCAACAAAAAAGCTTAAACAAAGAGCGGTCAATTCGTAGGTAAATCTCATTTCTAGTCTACATGGTTTAATTGGTCGACTGATAATTTTATTGGTCAATTTGGATAGATTATTTTGAATCAAATGACGAGCTTTTGAATAACAAGAATTCTGATATCTAACGCACTACCACGTTGCTATAAAAAGCTAGCTTGTAGGATAGTATTAGCACCCCTTATACACTACTTGGCTACATAAGGATAATAAAATCATACAGTTTTAAAATCGTAATTATATCTCGAATGGACCCGAAGCAAAAGAATAAGTAAACGGGATTATCAGAATGACAATGGTAGGACTCAAATCTGGGTTACTCATTCGAAACTTCACACAATGATTAAAATTGCCCAAGAGAATTGGACGCATTCTTTTAAAACGGTTTTCCGATAAAAAGAAATCATCTCCCATAGATATATAAAGGCGAGACGTTAGAGAACTTCAAAAGTATCGCCATCTCATAGATTTCCTATCTTTTTTTTCAGGAAGATTATGATCGTCTACGTGTGTTGGCTTATCCTGATACAGACGTTTTTGTGATATGTTTCTCTGTTGTGAGCCCCACATCCTTCGAGAATATTGAAGAAAAATGGGCGCCGGAAGTCCGACATTACAGGGAGACAACTCCATACATACTTGTAGGAACTCAAATAGACCTGCGAGAAAGTTTTGTGGAACTCCAAAACTTGTATAAAAATAGACAAAAACCCGTGACGTATGAAATGGGTATTCGAATGGCGAACAAAATTGGTGCCAATTGTTATGTCGAGTGTTCGGCGTTGACTCAAAAGGGGCTAAAAGCAGTTTTTGACAATGCAATACTATCTGTGATTAACCCCCAGCCTGTTTCGAGAAAACCATTCAGAAAACGGAGTTATTTGTGTCGTCTATTGTGAAAATGTGATATAAACATTTAGTGTGGCGAAACTTTGGTGATGAAAATTTGCAGCTGTAAAACATGTCTCGCAATGGTTGCCGTGAAACCGTCTCGTTATATATTTTAACCCTTTCCTTTTTCCGAAAATGTTAGGCCTGTCCAAATTCAAGGGTTTTGCAGACGAAAATTTAAATTGGATTTAATTTGAAAAATAACCATTCAGTTAAGTAAATAATATTGTGGAAAAAGAAGAAATTGCTTGTAACAAGCAATTTCTTCTTTTTCTGTAATGTTTTCTTAATTATAAACTCACAGGGATGTAAAAACTAGGAATTAAATGGGGAGAGGTGAAAAATCTAGGAAAGGTGAAAAACCTGTCTTAACATACAAAAAGGGACCATCTCATGCAGGGTTGCAGCATTGTGTACAATTGGCGGGTCGCTGTCTAAGCCCACTGACTTTCGCAATGGCGTTTCGGCTGAGACATCAAACGACGTTAGTTGATGCAAGTCACGGAGGTCACCATTGTCCGTCTGGATGACCTGATTGGTCAATTGAGTTTTGAAATAACAACTGCGATCCATAATTGAGTTAATATTCCAAAATGGTTTCTTTCTTAAAAAAAATGCACTAACACAGATGTTTTTAAACAATGGCTGATACTGTTTCTATCCTCCAGCCACGGTCGATTGACTAATCGTGGCTGTCAATCAAGGAATCAACCGACCAATCAAATTATTTGTTCAGCCAAGAAATTAGCTTTCAACTCCAACCTTGGCCGCCATTTTTGTTAAAAATGTTTCTGTTGGTTTGGCGAGTTTAACGTCGTAACTACAGCTTATTCAAGCTGTAGTCACGATGTTAAGGTCGTTATCCAACCGTTTTACTTTTTGTCACATGCTACTGGTCATAATTTTTTTTTATTTTTTTTTTCCGTTTATTTATCGTCGCTACCGTATGCCCATATGAGCGACGCCCCCCAGAAGACGGTTAGTTGTTACGGGGGATGCAAGGATACAGGACGAAACTGCTGAGAGCTCCGCCTGGTTCTTTAACGTGCTCGATGGATAGCATCGTCACACGGGGCCTCGGTTTAACGTCTCATCCGAAAGACAATTAGTTTTGTTAGTTGATATGGTCAGCCCAGGGCTCGAACCCGTGATCTTGAGGTTTGAAGTCAAGTGCTCTACCAACTGAGCTAATCGGGCTGACATATATTTTGCCCTGTAACGCTCTTAAATATCGAAGCAGAACTGCCTGTGGGCCAAATGAAAAAGTGGGCGGGGCCAGTGATTGGTCAACTTACTGATTGAAAGGAAAGAAAGGGTTTCCGATCTATATCTACAAGCTTATCTGTATTTAAGTTATGAACAAGAGATTACAAATATTTTTTTAACCTATTTCGCTGGGATAAATGACGATTAAAGAGTCTTACAGTATGCTATGTACTTCAAAAGAAGAGCAACATTCTAAATTGACAAGCTTTAATCAATTGCCTCGAAACACCTTATTCTTCTCTAGAAAAAGGAATCCTTGTGAGAAAAGTATGAATGACTTGGTAACACGCAAGCGCGTCCGATGTCTCAATTTATTACCTTTGATTATACTTTTTTCCGGTTCCATAAACTTGGACTTGTCTGCAATTTCTTCGAACTTGAATCTGTCTAAAATTAAGTAAATAAAGTGGAATGGCTTAGCAAAACCAATCACTTCCTTTCGAGAGCTTTTGATTTTCGGACAGGAGGTTTTGATTGTGGTCGCATAATGAGAGCGGTCGCTTAAAAGAGGAGGTCGCTCGAGCTAGATCGACTGTAATTTAATTTCTGATCAAAACCTTTCTGGTTGATGAGCTTATTTTTTAACCAAAAAAATATAGAATTTTAGAAAAAAATTTACGGCATAAGTTTTTGTGATATAAGAATCGCTAATAGTTTTCAAGTCCTATAGTTTTCTTCGGGAAGACTTTTTGTATATTTCACTGTAAGAATGAGGGTTTTTACTTTCAAATTAATCAATCGCGGCTGTCAGTCAAATAATCAGTCTACCAAAGCACTCATTTAGAATGGA
Organism: Fragum fragum; assembly: GCA_946902895.1. Lineage (NCBI taxonomy): Eukaryota > Metazoa > Mollusca > Bivalvia > Cardiida > Cardiidae > Fragum > Fragum fragum. Next base: position 7,171,206 of record OX336366.1, read on the forward strand.
AGTCAACTTTGAATCTCAACATTTGCCGCTATTAATGTGAAGCATTTTTTGTTGGTTTGGCGACATAAACGTCGTAACTACAGCTTATTCACGACGTTTATCTAGCCAGTCAACCAACCATATTACTTTTTTATTACATGCTACTAGCCACAAATTTTGCACAAAAAAAAATCGCCTGTAAATATGGAAGCGAAACTTCCAGTCGGAGTCAAACGGACAGTTTCAACGGAGTAAGTGGGCGCAGCTAGTGCCAGTGATTGGTCAAATATGCAGTTTCCAAAGTGAATTGGGTGCACTTTTCGTCAACCGAGACCAGGTGTAAAGTTATTTTAAGTATGAGATTATAAGTAATGTTGTTTGGAATTATAATTTATTTTTCTTCTTTGAATAAAAATAATACATTAAAAGTTTTCCTTTTTTTTCTTTGCAAATACCGGGTCTTATGAAAATCGGGGAAATTATGTAGATGCACTATCAAAAGTAGTTTACAATATGGAGTTTCTTCCGATTAGACAAAATGTGTTGAGAAATCACTTGGAACGGATGAAATGATGGACGAACAGACAACGTGTCGTCCTTCTGCTCGCCTTGCTTGAATCATAATAAGGCCCGTGCTACATTGTTAAAGACACTTTCTTTTTTTCTTTGACACCTTATAAAAGTGTTATAAAGATACTGATCGCCTATCATTAATATCTATGAGGAGAACAACTTTTTCATATATTTGTTTCACGGTAAAATGTCCTCAAAATTAGCCTATTTAATTGCGAATGCGAGCGCTAAAATAAAACAACCGAAAAATGCTGCCACCAAGGTTACGGTCCCTAAGGTCTCAGTCTACGGTTTTACGTCTCTTTCCTTGTCGTCAACCCTGATATTCGAATGTTGCACTAAACTATTCTATCAAACAACAATCTGCAATAGAACAAACATGTTCTTTGTCAGAATAGGATATAATACTAGGAAAAAATAACACCAAATCATACAGATACCCTATAAAAGGGACAAACGCAAGGCGATTTAACATCCGGCCTGGTCAACAAAACCGAGCGTAAACCCGCAATTTCGGCCTGACGCAAGTTGCTGCACAGGCCAAATTGGAAATGATGGCCCGCAAACTACTTGATTTCTGGACAGTAAAAACAATGTAAAGCTGGCCAATTCAGTCAAAAATACCATGATTCCAGCTACTTTTTTCACTATCTCGGTGCATATTCCTACCATTCAAAAATGCCTGCACTGACAGCCAAAAGCCGCAAAACTACCAACTTGCACTTTTGGTTCAGCCGAAAACAGGTGTACTTTCGAAAAGTCATGAACCTTTAGTTTCACATTTGCAAACGGTCTCTTTTTCATGTTTTAGAGTCTTTTAGAACAACAGTTTCCACTATTAACTATAAATCAGCAGTCAAAAATGACATTTTCCTTCTATTTGAGAAATTGACCATGGCCAATTCGAATATTTCCATCAAAACCGTAGACGGGCACCTAACAATAAAACGACAGTCACTCACCTTAAACTGTCGTAAACCTATTCCTATAGAATCTATTACCTATAGATGTAGTGTATATTAGTAGTGAATAGTATTATACTTTGTAAATAGAGTACAGTGTTCACATTCTATTGTCGCTCTCCGTGGGATATTTGTATATAATGTTAATGAGTCTCTCCTTCTTATCTTTTTTAATGGTGGTCCTGGGTTGGAGTCTGTGTGTCTACACTAGCCGGTTAGATGTATTTCTTAAAATTTCAGCGTACATATTTTATTTAGTTTTAAACCACGGAGAGCATTTATTCCATCGGGACAGCACTATATACTACACTTATCGTTAATCTGATAGCCTATTATTACATATCTGTATGCGATAGCTGCTCGGAAAATGGTAAAATACCGAAATCCGAGGGTAAATTAAGTACCTTTCTCCCCCCCGAGCAACCCGCTGAAGGACCCGGAATCAGACCCGGGGGGATAGGCGGGTCGGTTCCCCGGGAGAAGGGGGGAAATACAGGAAATGATCGCCTATCTCGAAGCATAACTAGGCCCGTATTACATTGGTAAAGGCACACTCTTTTTAGCGTTTTTTTTAGGAAAAACCGGTATATCATATCGATCAACCGGAAACAAGTTCTCGCGCATTCCCGCTCATTTCCACGCATGCTCATAAACGTGAAGTGAAAATCTATGTGATCGCCTCCATCTTGTTTCATCGCTGATGAAGAAAATAACTTACTTGCTGAATGCCAACAGCCCCCTTTTAGTCATGAATATCCAGTAAAAATGGTTTAAAACTTTGACTTAATATATCCATGGTAAATTGTCTCATGAATTTTCAAAATGAGAGACATAATTTCCTCGCGTTTCAAGATAGAATCTAGGTCAGTGGTAAGTGGAGTTAGCGAATACATGTAAACTGTCTGCTGGTGTTTTGACCTGGCAGGGCTTGGCAAATTTACACCCCGTATACACAATTCTAAAGAGTTACAGCAACATAGGATTTTGTTAAGATTTTTTTCAAGAAAAATGCTTTCATTTCTTAAGAGATTTTGCTTTCTAAATGTGGATTTCGATTATGGTCACTTAATGTAAGTGGTCGCTCAATAGACGTGGTCGTTCGAGCAAGATCGACAGTAGTTCACATATCAAACATATACCGACCAAAATATGTTGCAGGAATTATGTTTATAAGTTTTAGCTCCAATGGCTGAGGGCAAGTTGTCAATGTCATGATATACGGTGTGGCGAACGTCTGTCGGTGCGTGGGTCAGTCAATTCGTAAGTTTTTACTTTGAAAATCGTTTCCTTAGAAACTAGTGTTCGGATTTCAACCTAATTTCACAGGAATGGTCCTTGGTTGACACTTTATCAGATTCCTTTGGTCGGATTAAAAAATAAATCGCTTTTATGGGCAGGGCTAATTTTCATATAATGTGTATAGTAAAACATTGAAAATTGTTTTCTTAGAAACTTGACGGTGCACAACAGTTATGCGCGGCGGTGCTTTATCCAATTCTTTCAAAGATTTCTGATTGGATACAAACGTTTTTTACATGGCCGGGCAGATTTCATACTCGATTTAAAAACTTTGAAAATCTTCCTCTCGGAAAGTGGAGAATGGATTCAAATGAAATTTCACGGTGATCTTTTCGTGTCTCTGTAAAAGTTTTCTTAGAGAAACTTTAAAAGGTTTAATAATTTAGTTTCGAGAGTTTTTCATAATTTCAGGTAGAGATCACGTGGTGATGTATGGGAATTATTTAACAAATCGCGGTTGCGATCAATCAATCAACTTTCTGGATAGAAAATACTGTGTTAAATGAAGAAATCGCTTGTTACAAGCAATTTCTTCATTTCATACAATGTTTTAAAAAAAATTAAAAAAAAAATAAAAAAAAAAAAAAGGAATAAATAAAAAAAAAAAAAAAAAAAAAAGAAAAATAGAAAAGTAGATAAATAAAAATCTTGAGGGGCGTCTTAAAGCGTCACTTTGTGGGAATGGGTTAGAGTGAACAAACAAACAAACTAACTAACTAACTAACTAACTAACTAACTAACTAACTAACTAACTAACTAACTAACTAACTAACTAACTAACTAACTAACTAACTAACTAACTAACAAAAAAAAACCGATTCTTTCTTAAAGATGTTGCCTCCTGTGTTAATGAACATGGATTACCTGTATTAGTGCCGTCCTCATAGTGCAGTTAGTAGCGCATCAGACTCCCAATCTTCAATCATTGAATGTCATGGGTTCGATCCCCGGCGGCGGCACATGTCCATTCTGACATTTGTGTCTCACCAAATAGCGGATAATCGTAAACCTAAATAGGTTTGCAACTGGAGGCTAGGAAAGGATATAACGGTAGTACTGGTGCGAGAAATACCAGGAATCCTTTGTTAGGTGCTCCAGTCGCCGCGTTATGACTGAAAATTGTTTAAAGCGGCCTTGAACCTCTTTCAAACAAACAAACAAATCAAGTAAATTTAGGCGCTTAATCGCGTCTATTTTCGATTAAACTTTAATATGCTCTGATACAGTAATAAATAATAATAATAAAAAAAAAAAAAAAAAAAAAACAAACGTTAAATATGTAGACGGTCACGTTACGGCAACCTGCTCTAAATATTCAATCATAATCAAGAAAAGTAGGGGAAGAAAAAAACGTAGGGGGAAAGAATTTGGCCACGATAGATCCAGTTTGCTTTCATACAAAGATGGGGCTTGCATTGTTCTATTCAATCGATCTTTTTTTGCAAACACATTAAAAAATAGATTTTTCCATGAAACACGAATCAACTTTACCATTACCGTGAATTTGGAAAGTTATAGATAGATATTTTATATTATCTGTTTAATTGGCGGATCGTCTGCCACACCCTCTGCCTCCGCTGACCACGCCCACTGACTTCGCTGACCACGCCCACTGACTTCGCTGACCACGCCCACTGACTCCGTCATGAAGTTCCACTTCGATATTAAATGGCGTTTTTGTGCAAAATATGACGAAAATGTAAAAGGGGAAGTTGGCGACCAAAAGCAAATAAGCTGTAGTTATGCCGCTTAAGTCTGGGTACCTACAAAAATATTTCACATAAATGTCAGCCAATGTAGGAATTCAAAGTTCCTTTTCGGTCTAATAAAATATTTTGACTTGTCGCTTATTTCCTAGATTGACAGCCGCGATTAATTTTCAGTGACCACGGTTCATGCTTAGTCTGTGATAATCAATAGGTTGGGAGCTCGACATGATGTGTGGTTACTGTTTTTTGTAAACAATCCATTCTCTGTGTGCAATATGTACGATGTATAGACAATAGCACTTGAGATAGGGAGACCTGCCTCTTGGCTATACACTTGACCCAAACATAATACTCTTCAAACAATGCGTTTTCTACTTCCTAGATAAAAACAACACGGCCTTCTATTGTCTTGTTATTTACTGAAAGCACTTGATCATATATATTTAACCAATTCCCACATAACACAATTTTACACAGGTCCAAATTCAAAGGGGTTGCAGACGGCAACTTTTTCAAAGCTTATTTTCTTGGGGAGCACAAAAAGAAGGGGTTGTAAGGGAACCGTGCGTATCCAACAGATGATAGAAATATCTATTTAAACTTTTCTTAAGAGATGAAGAAAATAGTTTTTGTTTCCATGGAGGTATGAACCGAAAAACCTTATCACACTGTATCAATACGCTAAGCGGATTCATACATTGTGTGATTAGGTTTTTCGGTTCATACCCCCATGATAACAAAAACTATTCTCTTCATTTCTTATAATTTAATAGCATCGAGCGAAAAAAAAAACCAAAAGTTTTACAAATTTTGATGCCTTTTTGTATGGGACTATTTTGTGCGGAAGCGTAAAAAATCGCTGCGTGATCAAAATTTTGTTCATGGAGTTATGGATAATTTTTTTCCGACCAATCAGAACGCTCGTTTTTGATAGACGAAACTAAAAGTTAAATTATAATGTTACAACTTGATGAAACTTGGGAAAAAAGATACTTACTTTTTTACATTTTTGTAACGTTATCGAAATACATGTGTTGCTCTTTTGCACTTTTGGCCCAACAAACGGTCAATCAATACTAAATGAAATTATATTCCTATAAATGTTTCTAGTAAAAAAATCCACACTAACAAAATCGGACAAGTAATAAATCAATCCGTATCTGATACTATCAATTACGTTTCCATATAAGACATTTTCGGACGTATTTTTCATTTTATAGAATGACTTCATAATGCAAATAAACGTAATCAAAAGGCGATAACTTGCGTAAATACAGATTTTTCATTATTTTATCGACTTTACTTAATAAGACAAATAGGTATACTGTAAATGGAATATTATATTACGATGGCGATACAACATCTTGTATTTGCTTTTCGCTGCGGAGGAAAGTTTGATATTCCACGCGACCGTCATCATAATTTTCTTCCGAAGCTATAAACAAACACAACATAATATTCCCTACGTATTGAAATATATTGGGCTAGGATAAAGTTGATAACAAAGGCTTTTTAGCACATAAACCGCCCCACCATTCCGATTGAATTGCTGAAAATATTCTTTAAACCAGTATATATTCTGAATCATCTTCCTATGTTATATAGTGCAAATAAGTTATGCTCATATCCTTCAGGAAAGAGTAATTTTATAAGATGTCCTTGTTTAGCCTTTGTCATGTTGAATATAATCCTTATCTGAATTTACATTAAAATCAAAGGCCTGAAAGCACTGAAAGCACGAATTAAGGGTAAAACATGTTTTCAAATTAATAAACAAGAGTAGATTTAAGGAGTCAAACAGGAGATTTAGACTAAGATCAGACTGCATTTATTTGAAAGCTGATCTTTGTCTTTTTCTCCTGCCAAAGCATGAATATTCCGGTTTCAACATGACAAGGGTTAACTAAGTACTGATATGCTCTAACCATAAGGGTCATATTCACGGGCAGTCGAACGGACGACGGACAAAGCGTCGTGATAACAAAGCAGAAACCTACGCACAAACCCATACAATCACAAACGCGCGTGCACACACATCCA